>CM077080.1:116330079-117530079 GCA_039513925.1 Platanthera zijinensis | reverse complement strand
CACTTCACCAAATGGATTGAAATCCAATCCTCACACTACGGAAAGCACCCTTCCAACCGAAGGAGTCACTACTCTTCCACCACGGGTTGCACCCAACCCTTACAACTAGGAATCACTATTCCTTTACAACAAAACAAAAATTAGAATGTACAAGAAATACAAACTACACTTGTGGAGAACCCAATATCCCTCTTCGTTCGTTGAAGCGTTCTTGATAAAGACGAAGAGTCCACGACCGGAGCACTCTCTTGGAGAGGATCTTCCCAAGATCCGCGGCGGCAAGTGAATGTGGCGTCGATGCTTTGTAGATCCAAACTTCTTGACGAAGCAAGCAAGGTCTACCAACGATCTCAATCGGATCAGTCGTCTCAATCGATTCGGAATGAAGAACTATCCTCGTTCAACCCCTCAGTTCTATCGTTGGGAGATCAAAGATGATCTGAGATCTGCAGCGGCGACTACCTTGCGAGCGGAAACGGCGACGGGAGGATTTCCGCGATCGGCTAGGTCACGCTCGACGGCTTTTGATTCTCCGTGAATCGCTACTGTTCAAGTTCGAAATAAGCGAGTATAAATACTGTAGAACCACCCTAAATTACCGTTGTGGGGCCCATAAGAAGAAGCCCTAGTTCCGGTTAAAACAACGCACAACATCTTGGTTCGGTCCAGCAAACAGAGCAAATTTGCCTACGGAAAATTCGGCAAGAATCATTGGTGATTCCCGTCGAAGTCGGCGGGAATCACTTGTGATTCCCATTGAATTTTCCTTGGCAGGATTCTAGTTGAAACTCTAGTCATCCAGAGGATAATCGGCGGGAATGCAAAGTCATTCTTGACGAATCGGCAGGAATGCAACGTCATTCTCGACGAATCGGCGAGAATCAGTTAGTGATTCCCATCGATTCTTCCTTAGCAGAATTCTTGAAGGAGGACAGTCAACGAGATGAAGTCGGCGGGAATCAGCGAGTGATTCTCGACGATTCAGCGAGAATCACTAGTGATTCCCGTCGAATCGGCGAGAATCACTTAGTGATTCCCGTCGATTTTGACTTAGAAGATTTCTTCTTCCTTCCTCTGAACTTGGTCTTTGACCCATCTTTGCTCCTCTTTTGCTCTTTATCTATCTCGACCCTGTACTTGAAAATAAGTACACTCCAATAGAGAGAGCACACATGAGTCAACACACTGATCTGCTCAACGAGGGATTACATTGCGCAGACCCATGTATATTGACCCACTGCACCCTGATATTGGTGTGTACTTAGCATGGAATAGCTGCAAGCACAACTTGATAGAAAATCATCAAATACATTGTGAATTCATCTTAACTCGATAGGAGGCTTCTTTAAATCCAGGTAATTGTTGATACAATACCCAACAATCTCCCCCTATTTGAAGAAGCCAAAATTCTACTAGCTAAGATGAATTACACCAACTAGAGGAATATACAAAAAAACATATGTGAGACTAGACACAGAATAATAAATGCATTCAGAACAACAATTGAGTCAACATGTGATCATATATATATATCCAAAAGTTGTTCATATAATTACATGAAAAGATATACATGCATGAAGAAAATGACAGGTCTAGATCCCAAGACTATTTCTCCTTAGCCTGATCATCCTTAAGTTGTTTAGCCAAGAACTTCTTGCTTTGTCTCTCAAAGTACTCCTTTGGCTTCGGATAGTATCTGGGGGAGGAGCTTTATGTTCCATAGTGTTAGTCCTGAAAAATATGTTTCTTTTAGCTTCATACACTTTGTGCATCTCCCACTCATACTTACTATACACTTCATTTCGATTAAGTTCCCCCTTCTGTTGTAGCATAAATGTGTCCAGTATGATGCTCCTCGATATAGGTCTCCATCGTTCATTCTTCACTTCACTTTCCTTCAATCTTACTTTCCCAGCTGGAGTCTCTTTGGAAATCCCTTCTTGAAGTTTTCTTTTGCCTTTTTCAATGGCCTCTTGATCAAACATAGCCCTGAGAGTAGCTTTGGCAGCGGCCCTAGTAGCCTTCCTGACCTCAGCTTCACTCAGGGGAACCTCCTCAGCACTTGTCACCTCATCAGCAACAGTGGTAACCTCATCAGGAGGAGGAACTAGAATTAGAATTTGTATACCGGATTCTTGCTGAACTAGCCAGTGACAGCTTTCAAAAACATACTTATTTGATTGCATGAAGTTATCGACCATGATTTGTTCTAGCCCTGCCATCTTAGCTGTATATGCATTCTCCCCCTTTTTGGCTTCTAGGGCAATGGAGTTTGTATAGGTATACAGTGACTCATCTATATGCTTAACAGTCTTAGTGAACTCGTTCTGCAGGGATGTCTGATTTGCGTTAAGTGTCACCATGCTGGCATCGAACAACTTGATGTTGTTGGCCACAACATGTACATTTTGGTTTACCATTGCCAGATCAGCTGTGTTCTTCTGAAGCCATTGCATTAGAAGATTGACGGCAGTGCCGGCCTCTGCATACGTAGCTTCAAACTTTTGTTCCATCATATCCAATTTATTATTTATCTCCACAACATTTTAAGCATCAGATCCTCAGATTGCTTAATTCGTTTTAGCACCTTGTTGTTAGATTGTTCAAAAGAGGCTTTCAATTCATCCACTATACCTTGAATGATGTTTACCGTGTGATTTGCCAGGTTAGGTCTTAGTGGATGAACCTGATGCATGTCCTGGTCGTGCTCTTCTGCAGATACACTGGGAGAGCTTGATAGGTTCACAGTCTCCAGCGGGGGGATTTGGGCAGCCTTTGTTGTTTTTCCATGTATACTTATCATCCTCTGCCGGGAGGTCTCCCCTCCATTGCTGCACCAGATTCATCAGGAACTTTTAATGGAACCTGTTCCTCAGAGGGTAGGTCAACATCACTCTCCCACATGGTCGTTTCATTTCCAGCTTGCTAATTATTCACATCATCAACGGCCTCATTTTCCACATCATCCTCATTGGCAGCATCATCCTCCATGTCATCCTCCACTTCCTCCTCGTCAGTCATATCGGTAGCGAGGGTATCCACTGCCTTCTTGGCGATTTGGGTAATGTCAGTAACTGCATCTACATGATACGAACCTGAGACTTCCATCCTGAGGGAATCAGAAGGAATGAATAACGACTCCCCCTCAGTTCCTGCATGCAGCAATTCAGGAACGTCACTGGGTTCATCCAAGGGATTTCTGTACTCTGGAGCTCTGTTATCTTCATCACCCTGTGCTTCAGCCGCACCTCATAGGCCAATTCTCCTCTCCCATCTATCAAACACGCTGGAGTCCATCTTATTTAAGTAGTGAAGAGGAACTCCCTTACTCATATCAAACCTGTCTTCGTCCATCTGATTGAGGTACAGGCTGATGATTCTCCCAAAGTTGGGAGTTTGTAGGGTATCTTTAATCTTTTCAAACAACATGGCCCCCCAGTTATATCTTTTTCTACACACCACAACCATCAAGATTTTGAACATATCTCCTGAAATATGATCATGGGAGCACGGTTTGCAGATCAGGACCTTCCCAATGATATCAGATAGGAGCTTTCCTTCCTCATTCATGTGCTTGCGTTTGATAGCCTTTATCCCTCGTGCTAATCCACAAAACAGTAGTGTCCGTGAACGATCATTCTCATCCAGGTGGTCCTCTTGTTCAAAGCTGTTGAGCTGCAGATGACGTGGCAATTTTGCTGCAGATATCTTGATCCTTAATCCAGCAATCTTACTCTATATCAAGGTATCCTCATGACGTAGCTTGGCAGTTGCATAGAATACAAGAACTTCTTTATCTAGAATTTTACATGGGTGCTCAAGGATAAAGGAGAGACCTGCTTGCTCAAGCATCAATATTATATTCCTGAATTCATTAGAGGCATGGAAGAAGCTAGTCCTAACCAACTCACTCCCGATGAGGAGTCCAACCGTGGTTCGAGGAGCCATAGCAAACCTAAACAAGTAACATCCAAGGGACTTAACTCTATCTAAATCTCTAGATTAGGAACTACACTAGTAGGAACTAGACAAGTTATAAACAAGCTTGAGATTCAAGGAGGAACAGTCGTTACCCTTTCGCTGAGCGGAGAGAATCTCCAGTCGACTTACGACGGGTCAGCTAGCGACGGGAATGGGAGTCGAAGAGAGGGGAAATGCTGGCGGTGAATCGGCAAGAACCTTGTGCCAAGTTGACGTCGGGGACAGGAGCACGAGCCGATAGAGAGAGGACAGTAGCGGACTGCAATAGACGGAGCTGGAGTTGACGAGAGGTGATCGGGAATCGATTAGAACACCAAGAGACTGAAGCACTGGAGGAATTTCCGCACGAACGACGGGAATCGGCGAGGTTTCCGCAGAGTCGACGGGATTTCCGCAACTTCCAGAATGCGAAGGGTCGTGCTTTCCGTTGTTTCCACATACCGTATTTATATTGATAAATTTAACTTGTCTATTTAAATTTCGAGACTTTGCCCTTTTATTTCCTGGTCAGAATAGCTAAGCTGAGTCGAAGGGATGTTAACCCTAGAAATAAACACTGGCTATTTCTTAGTGAGTTAATAATGAAAAATTTTTGTTATAACTACCGGCACACGTCCCTTGAATTTCATCGGACCGATTGACACCCATCGTCACACATTATCGATTATATATAAACCATTCATCAGATTCCAAACTAAGAATCATACAGTTATTAGCCCTCGTGTCCTACCATCAGGTGGGTGTATATATATCTATGTATATTTATTTTAGAGAGAGAATCTGCATTTTTGTTTCGATATATATATATATATATAAACATCTATGTAATGCAATTCAATTTTCGAAACTGAATGCGCGTACCTGGGATCATTAAGTTGATAATTCAGATCCTCTATTTGAAGTACAACAAGTATTCGGTTGAAGTAGGCCATTGTGGTTAGCATTTTCTCTTATCCCATATATTTGTTCCATACCATTCCTGGAACATTTCTTGTCTAGGTCCCATCATGTTCATAGGAACCTAGACTATCCTGTAAAAATGAATTACCTTACCTTAGGAACCCAATATGCATTGGGTCCTAGGTTCCTGTCAGCATAAAATACTGAATGCCTTTCTACAGGATTTCTGTCGGGAAGGCTATCTCTAGCCAAAGGAAGTGGACATATCCTTGCCCTTGGCACAGAAGGATTGTGCCAATAATCTATGGCAAAGTGACCCACTTTGCCACAATACCAACACACATGAATGTTGTATCTCCTTTTCTGACCAGATCTACTGACTGAGTTAGTCATGATCTTAGGTCTGTCAGGGGTAGAGCAGGTTTTGCTCACAGATTTTCCCTTCCAATCGAGACACGAGGGAGGGTGGATGGAGAATATGTGGTGAGTGTCATGAGGCCTGGGAGGTGGTGCCTTCTTTTAAGCCAGCACACCTCCAGGGGCCCCATGGGTACTTGCTACATGTTTCCCAACACCCTTTTCCTGAGTCCTAGGGTGGTGAGAGTTACTGTGAGAGCTGGTTCCTGCACTTTCATGATGAGTTAGGACTTTGGCCGTGAATACAAAAGGTTCATGATGAGCCTTGTGTATTCTCTCATGGGTAGCTATAACAGCTCTTGCACTGTTGGTATTTCCACATTAGGGCTGATTACTCTTGCAATGACCATAGTTGTTCTTATGGTCATACCTGAAAGCATAATGTGTGCCCTTCCTACTCGATATGGGGGGGGGGGGTCTGAAAACAGTTTCCCCATTTCTCCACGATTTTATAATTCATGAGATCCATCCGTTTTCTCCCTTTCTCTTAATAGCATCTACCTTGGAAAAGTTAGATACTATTCTCTTCTCAGTCTCTAGAGAAAACTCTAGATCTGAGATCTTTGAGTCCTTCACCTTGATGGATTCCAATTGGAGATCCATCATGGTCCTCAACTGAGCAATTTCCATAGCTTGTTTTTCCACAAGCAAGTTGCTCTTCTGAAGGGCATTGCGAAGGGAATCAAGAGTTATAATCCTTTGATTGAAGCTGTCCATCACCCTTGCATCACTTGATGGACAACCCTCTGGACTACTCTTGTCTTCAGGAGATTCAAGAGAAAAGGAGCATGATGAGGAAGATACCTGATCCTGACAGTGATGATCTGGGTTAGCGTTAAGATCTGCAGAGACAGATGTGTCAGCTTCATCTGAACTGCATTCCTTAATCTCTTCTTCAGTCTCAAAAAGAGACACGAGAGCCTGGATATTTAGAGATTGGTCTTGACTTTCATCTTCAGAGTAGTCCAGAGTTGTTCTTATGGTCATACCTGAAAGCATAATGTGTGCCCTTCCTACTCGATGTGGGGGGTCTAAAAACAGTTTCCCCATTTCTCCACGATTTTATAATTCGTGAGATCCACCCGTTTTCTCCCTTTCTCTTAATAGCATCTACCTTGGAAAAGTTAGATACTATTCTCTTCTCGGTCTCTAGAGAAAACTCTAGATCTGAGATCTTTGAGTCCTTCACCTTGATGGATTCCAATTGGAGATCCATTATGGTCCTCAACTTAGCAATTTCCATAGCTTGTTTTTCCACAAGCAAGTTGCTCTTCTGAAGGGCACTGCGAAGGGAATTAAGAGTTATAATCCTTTGATTGAAGCTGTCCATCACCCTTGCATCACTTGATGGACAACCCTCTGGACTACTCTTGTCTTCAGGAGATTCAAGAGAAAAGGAGCATGATGAGGAAGATACCTGATCCTGATAGTGATGATCTGGGTTAGCGTTAAGATCTGCAGAGACAGATGTGTCAGCTTCATCTGAATTGCATTCCTTAATCTCTTCTTCAGTCTCAAAAAGAGACACGAGAGCCAGGATATTTAGAGATTGGTCTTGACTTTCATCTTCAGAGATGAGGACCCCCACATAGGCTTCCTCCTCTTGCTGGCATCCAATCCCAGCTATCTCTGTTCCCTCCATGAGGTCAGAGATAGTTTGCCACATATACTTTGCAGTCTTACACTTGTCTAATCTTGAACGAGATGATCCAGACCAAACGTCAGTTATGATCTGACGAATCAGCTTGTCTAGGTTGAAAAGTGAGAGCTCAGTCTCAGACATCTCTTCGGGACTCTTGGGAATTTGGAGACCTTCTCCAGATCCGGAAGCCTTCATGGGAATGAAGGGACCCTCTTCCATAATGAATGATGCGCGAGGGTAAATGGCCTCCAGATGAAACATAACTCTCATCTTCCAGATGGGATAATTCTCCATTGTGCAAGCAGGGAGTCTCAGAGGAGAGACATCAGAGTATAGCTCCATGCTTTAGTCTTGTTTTCTTCTTGACACTAGATGCGGGATCTTACTCAAGGTGTTAACCTTTTTGATGAGTAACCTCCCTCTGATACCACTTGAAAGTATCTAGTGTTGACTATGTACACCTAGGGGGGCGGGGAATAGGTGTCGTGCAGTCTTTTGCGGAATTTAAATAACCTGCACAAATAATAAACACAGCAAAGAAAAGCACACAAGCAATTATAGTGGTTCCCCAATTTGGGTACGTCCACTCTCCCCCTTCGACCTATCTCCCACAAAGGGACGACTCGGTCACTTCACCAAACAGATTTAAATCCAATCCTCACACTACGGAAGGCACCCTTCCAACTGAAGGAGTCACTACTCCTCCACCACAGGTTGCACCCAGCCCTTATAACTAGGAATCACTATTCCTTTACAACAAAACAAAAATTAGAATGTACAAGAAATACAAACTACACTTGTGGAGAACCCGATGTCCCTCTTCGTTCGTTGAAGCGTTCTTGATGAAGACGAAGAGTCCATGACCGGAGCACTCTCTTGGAGAGGATATTCCCAAGATCGGTGGCGGCAAGTGAATGCGGCAGTGATGCTTTGTAGATCCAAACTTCTTGACGAAGCAAGTAAGGTCTACCAACGATCTCAATCGGATCAGTCGTCTCGATCGATTCGGAATGAAGAACTATCCTCGTTCAACAAATTGAGAGATAAGAGATCTCGAGAGAGAAGCGTAAGACGCTAGACTTGACTCGGTTCTGTCATCGGGAGATCAAAGATGATCTGAGATCTGCATCGGCGACTACCTTGCGAGCGGCGACGACGATGGGAGGATTTCTGCGATCGGCTAGGTCACGCTCGACGGCTTTTGATTCTCCGTGAATCGCTATTGTTCAAGTTCGAAATAAGCGAGTATAAATACTATAGAACAACCCTAAATGACCGTTTTAGGGCCCACAAGAATAAGCCCTAGTTCCGGTCAAAATAGCGCACAACATCTTGGTTCGGTCCAGCGAAAAGAGAAAATTTGCCTAAGGAAAATTCGGCAAGAATCATTGGTGATTCTCGTCGAAGTCGGCGGAAATCACTTGTGATTCCCGTCGAATTTGCCTTGGAAGGATTCTAGTTGAAACTCTAGTCATCCGGAGGGGAATCGGCGGGAATGCAAAGTCATTCTCGACGAATCGACGGGAATGCAATGTCATTCTCGACGAATCGGCGAGAATCAGTTAGTGATTCCCGTCGATTCTACCTTAGCAGAATTCTTGAAGGAGGACAGTCAGCTAGATGAAGTCAGCGGGAATCGGCGAGTGATTCTCGACAATTCGGCGAGAATCACTAGTGATTCCCGTCGAATCGGCGAGAATCACTTAGTGATTCCCGTCGATTTTGACTTAGAAGATTTATTCTTCCTTCCTCTGAACTTGGTCTTTGACCCATCTTTGCTCCTCTTATTCTCTTGATCTATCTCGACCCTGTACTTGAAAATAAATACACTCCAATAGAGAGAGCACACATGAGTCAACACACTGATCTGCTCAACGAGGGATTATGTTGCGCAGACCCGTGTATATTGAACCACTGTACCCTGACATTGGTGTGTACTTAGCATGGAATAGCTGCAAGCACAACTTGATAGGAAATCATCAAATACATTGTGAATTCATCTTAGCTCGACAGGAGGCTTCTTCAAATCCAGGTAATTGTGGATACAATACCCAACAGATCTGAGGTAGGATCTTGGAGTGGATCTGAGGTAGTATCTTGGTTAATATCTGAGTTGTAGGAGTTGTTGAAATCTGAGCTGTAAGATCCTGAAGGATCTGATGTGTAAGCTCAAAGAGCCGAGTATAAAGGAGGTGTTAGCCGAATCTAGCACACTGATAGATAGGTGAAGGGGGAAGTCGATGTACCATAGATAGGGGAACCACTATAAGTATCGTTTGTTGTTTTGTGATCTTGAAAACTAACTACTAACTTAAACACACACAAGGCTCAAAGTTGAAAATATTCAAAAATTTAAAACAAACCTATTCACCCCCTCTAGGTTTTAGCTAGCCTTAGAAAAGACTTTCAAGTATTATCAAAACGAGATTGTTCAAAAAGGGCTTAACAGTCTGAAAAAGATCTCTAACGGTAGTAGAAGCATATCATCATGGATTCAAGTGAGAACCATAAGGAGTTGGGTTCTATGAAACTTCCTATTTTTAGGAAGGATAATTTGAGGATTTGGAAGGAATGGGTGAGGCTATTCATGGAAACCTCAAACCCTAGGATATACATTGCAGTTCAAGAGGTATCTTTCATTCCCATGAAGGTCTCTGCTATAGATGCCAACATCCAGACTCCCAAGAAATATAAAGAGATGACTAAGGATGAAGTGATTCTAGCCATCATGGACAAGAAGGCCCAAAATATTATTGTGTGTGCTATAGATGATTCTATATTTCAGAACTTGGTCCACTGCAGAACTGCTAACGAGATGCGGGATTCACTGATTGTCTATATGGAAGGGATAGAGGAAGTGAGGGATAACAAAAAATCCCTCCTTAACCATCAGTATGAGACATTCAAGAAAAGCAAGAAGGATTCTATAGCCGAGTGCTTTGATAAGTTCTTCAAGATTATAAATAGTTTGATCACTTATGACAGATAGTTTACCAACTATGAGCTGAATGACAAATTCTTGAGATCTCTCAACAAAGAATGGGATATCAAGATCTATGCTATCAGGGAAGTTGGAAACTTGGCCAATACACTGCCTCAAAATCTATTTGGGAAGCTGTTGTCACATGAGTTGCAGCTAAACTCTAGAAGAGCTGAAGAGGATGCTACCAAGTCCCTCAATAGAGAGAAGACTGTGGCCTTCAAATCTAAGGCCACAAGAAGTAGGGAGAAGATTCATTCTCCTCTAAGAAGGGATGCTGAGTTAGAAAGCTTAGGTCCAGCACTTTAGGGGATGTGTTGTTAGATGGAAAACTTACCTTGTCTCCAAATAGTTTAAAAAGATGCTAAGTAAGAGGTAGTGGAAGAACAAGGTCTCTTCTATCTCTAGCTCTAGAAAGCCATATGCCAACCTAGAGAAGTCCAGAAAAGACTCCTCTAGAAAAATGTATGATTCTAAATAGAACAAACACTTTAAGACTAATTTGGTTTGCTATTATTGTAACAGGTCTGGACATGTCATTGCTGACTGTCCAGTCAAGAAGAAGGAGAAGTCTGATGACAAAAAACATCATAAAGACAAGAAGTTTGACAAGAGCTTCTTGGCCAAGAAGAAGTATTGCTTATCAAACAGTGATTCTAAATCTTCAGAATCAGAAGAAGAGGCCTATATTGTTCTTATTTCTATTAAAGAGGAGGCTGATCTTCCTGCTTCCATAATGGGAATAAGAGCACCACTATCCTCTGTTGATATTGACTGTGATGATGATGAAGAGTTCAGCCTCATGTCCTTAACTGAAAATAATCAAGACAATTCTGTTCTTGATGAGGTACTCTCTCTTTCCAACTCTCCTTCTGTTTATGAGACTGGCTCTGACTTTGAGGCATCCACTTCATCTAGTTAGGATGATGGATCAGAATCTGATGAGGATGTCAATCAATTGATTGACAAAATATAGTGCTACCTTGGAAGCTCTAAAGAAGAGCAAGAAGCTTGCTAAGAGAGAAGATGAAGAGATTGCTTCTCTATAATAAGCTACTTCCTTGTTGTCTGAGTCAGCTTCTATGCTAGCCTAGATGAGGAGGGTAGTTAGTCAGCCGAAGACAAATTCTATCATCCAAATAGGCACCATTAGCTAAAAGAATATGATCATTAAGGATCTTGAAGTGAAGCTCCTCAAAGAGAGGATGCTAGTTACCGAGTTTTCCAATCCCAAGACAGTG
Organism: Platanthera zijinensis; assembly: GCA_039513925.1. Classification (NCBI taxonomy): domain Eukaryota; kingdom Viridiplantae; phylum Streptophyta; class Magnoliopsida; order Asparagales; family Orchidaceae; genus Platanthera; species Platanthera zijinensis. The sequence goes on along the minus strand of CM077080.1, from coordinate 117,518,918 downwards.
TTGCCACTGATTGACTCTTTCACTTCTCAAAATAATAAGAGGGGATTGGGGTTCAAGTGGAATACTAGAGCTGCCCATTCCAAAGGGAAAGATAAGGCTCCAATTGTGCCTCAGATCATCTTTTGGAAGGTTATTCTTCCTTTTAATAGGTATGACCATGACAACATGTATGATCCCTAGAAGAATATAACTTCTTCTTGTAAGAGTATAAGTGTACCTAACAATGGATGAAGAATGGGCATGAGGTTGAGTGCATTGAAGGATCCCTATAAAGAAATTCAAATGGCCCATCATGTACCATTTGTGTTTGGTGCTTCAACACCCACTCTCAAGGGTAAGGCAGTGGCCACCACCTAAGTTCCTTCTACAAAGAGTAAGGCTGTGAGCAAAACTGCAGGTCAGCCTCACTTGGCTATTTCTGATGCCATCAACACTATGTCAGCTGTAAAGAAGACACCTGTTACTATAAATCAAAATAAACCAAGTGTACCTATTAGCAGGCTAACTTTCAGCCAGATTCTTACTGAAAGAAACAGGAAGAGGGCTGTTACACTCCCATCAAAATAGAAAAAGGCTGATGGTTTACACACATCTATGGCTGTTCAGAAGAGGAGATATAATATTCATGAGTGTTGGTGTTGTGGTAAGGTGGGACACTTTGTCATAGACTATTGACACAACCCAAGTGTGCCAAGTGCAAAGTTGAGACTTCCTGTCAAGGCTGTTGTAGGAAGAAGTATTCAGTTTTATGCTAATATTGACCAAGGACCCAAATCCTTTTTGTTACTTAAGGTAAACTAAATCTGTGATTGCAGGGTAGTCCAAGTAACCATCAAATGCCAATATGATTCTTGGACAGTAGATGTTCTAGACACATGCCTAGAACAAGGAGCCTTCTAAAAGACTACACTTTAGTGAGGAATGGACCCAAAGTTATATTTGGTGTTTCAGACAGAGGAGTTACCAAAGGCTATGGTATGATTACCAATGACATAGTATCCATTACAAAAGTGGCTTATGCGGAAGTATTGGAACACAATCTGATTAGCATAAGCCAACTCTGTGATATTAGCTATGTTATTGCCTTCCACAAGGATAAGTTCCTGATCAAAAAGTCAAGTTACCAAGAGGTCATTCTGACAGTCACTAGGAGTGGACATATTTATTGTTTAAATTTCCTATGTATATATTACGACTCTCTAGTGCGCCTTATTCCAAAGGAGAAAGTCTCTTATTATGTGTAATGACACAAAAGGCTTATTCACTTGAATTACAAGGTTATCAACAAGCTCTTCAGTGAAGAGCTGGTCAGAAATGGACCTAATTTGAAATGCACTAAAGTGGGAATTTGCTGTGTATGTCAAAAGGGCAAACAGATATAGGCCTCCTTTAAAATTATTGGGTCTAAGGATTTTGAGAGGTGTCTATACCTCCTGCATATGGACATATTTGGTCCTATGCCAGTTCATAATCTAGGTAGGAAAGTCTACACTCTTGTGATAGTTGATGACTTTTCTAAATTTGCATGGGTGTTCTTTCTTAAGAAAAAGTCTGAAACCCATAATAACTTGTGATCTTTGCCAAGCAAATTCAGAATGAAAAGGGCTATACTATGGTCAAAATCAGAAGTGACCATGACACATAGTTTAAATTTGAAAGCATGACGGAGTTCTGCAAATGGCATGGTATTTTTAGGAGTTTTCTTCTCCAAGAACAACTCAGCAAAATGAGATTACTGAGAGGAAAAATAGGACTTTCATAGAGGCTAGGGGGACTTTGCTTAGTTGCACTTCTCTCCCAGAATACTTCTGGGCTGAGGTAGTGAACACTGCTTTTCATGTCCTAAATAGGGACACTATCAACAAGTACCACAAGAAGACTCCCTATGAGATTATGAAAGGCAGAAAACCAAATCTTGCCTATTTCAGAATCTTTGGAAGCAAGTGATTTATGCTAAATAATGGGAAGTCCTACTTGAGAAAGTTTGCTGCAAAATCTAATGAGAGAATTTTTGTTAGGTATAATACCCACATCAAAGCCTATAAGGTCAACAACTAGAAAAATCAAGTTGCAGAAGAGTCTGTTAATGTAGCGTTTGATAAAACCTCTATGATTCATAGTGAGCTGCCAAGCTTCTCTAGAATTACAGGTGCAGATTTGAGGATGGATAAGCTGAGCATCAATGACACACCTCCTGTTGAACAAAAAGAGGATGAGGGTGTGCATCACAACCCGCATTTTCTCAGCATTAAATGATTTATCAGAGTAAGAGAAAATACGTGTCGTGATGCCATGCCATGCAGGGGACAGCTACAGACTCTCAGGCAAGAACACACTTCTAACACTAATCATGAAATTCTCAAGTTTGCTACGATGAAATTATAGTTTGAGTTTAAGTTTTAATAGCTGTGTCCCTCAGCTCAATAGATCAACTAGTCCACAAATAAAATATACATATACACAACAAAAAAAATACTTTATTTAGTTTATTTATTATCCTATATGAGCATGAAAATCCACCAGAACAATTCATGATATGCATACATCTAGATTTAATATAAGTACTAAAAGAGCTTTTACGTTCGTTAAAATAGAGTGACATTTGATTTAAAGAGATGCTATGAGTATGAGCTAAGAATATTGATCTTTTTAAACATTGAAAATAACTAACATGCAACCTAGCATAAATCCTTCCCAGAGAGAAAGTAGGTAAAACAAACCAGCAAGAAAAATAGTATAACAGCTAGAAAATAGTCTAACATCTACAATAATCCACTGTGGGAGTTAACAACCTGACACGAACCCATAGAAAAAAAAGCATGTTTGAACTAAGGTAAGAACAACAAAACTACCTCACGAAGGGGAGGTGAGAACCACTATTACTACTGTAGAAAGCATGAGGCCACCAAATCTACCTACTCAAACCATTACTGCTCCGAGCCTGAGGCATTCAAAAGAAAGAATGCCTCAACAAGAATGAACAAGTGACAGAAAAAGACCAAAAGTAAATAAACAAGAGGAGTCAAAGGATTACCAACCCAAGACAGAATAACTGTCAAACCATAATATCTAAATCATAAAATAGTAAGCATTGAAGAGTGTTGGGTCCATTGATCTCAATATTCCAGATTTGAAGAAGGCCTACTTGATAATGGTATACACATGTGTGTAATTTAACAGTTGTCACAAGCTCCATTTGAGCAAGATGTTCCTTGGAAAAAGTTTAGAAAGGTTTTCTAAGTGATTGTGATAGGTGGTCATAAGGTAGAAAGGTGGAAAGACTGAAAATCATCTGAGTCCACATGCATTGAGTGAAGACAATTCACACAACGCCATATATCAAAAGTCATTGAGCACATCACAGTCTGTCAAAGCCTCAGCACTAGCAAGCTGAAAAATCGACTAAGTCCAGAATCGTTGAGTGATGACAGCTTACTCAATGCCAAAGAAGAAGGTGTCAACATAGTAATGACCAGTCAAAGCCTAAAGAGATATAGACAAGAAAATCTGTCTAAGTCCAGATGCATTGAGTGAGGACAACTCGCTCAACGCAAGCTCATCATAAAAAATTAGCTAAGTACAGACGCATTGAGTGAAGGCAGTTCACTCAATGCCTCATCAACAAGAAGCCATGCAAAGGCAGAAGCATTGAGTGATGAAGGCTCACTCAACGCATTCACTAAGAAAGTTGCGGCTAAGTACAGAAGCGTTGAGTGAATCTAGTTCACTCAACGCCTCAGCAAGATGGCAGACATTCAAAGAAGCAGCTAAGTCCAAGGGCGTTGAGTGATGAAAGCTCACTCAACGCACTCAACGCTTGGTAGCACAGAAGAAATTGGCCAAGTCCAGAAGCGTTGAGTGATTCACTCAACGCAATCAACGCCTAACAGTGCAGTTTATTTGGCTAAGTGTGTTTGCGTTGAGTGAAGGCTGTTTACTCAACGCATGGACTGAAACTGAGAATTTGGCTAAGTCTACAGATGCTGACATCAACAAAAGTCAACAAAATTCAAATTAGTTGCAGAAAAGCTATAGTACGCGACAAATGGCGCCACAGATATACTGTATGTCTTTTACTGTTAAAGCAAGTTGTAGCCAACAACTACAGGTGGGCCCCACGGGCAAAATAGCCGTTGGACGGTGGAAGCTAATAAAAGAATTGAGATTAGTTCGAGCAAATTAACTTTTGGGATTATTGTGAAAAGAAAGAACTTCGTCTTCTTTATCGTCATTGTTGTAGAGTTTTGAAGAAAGAAGTTCTAATCTACTCATCTAAAAGTTCATCAAGATAGGTGTTGTGATCAACACCATCAACAACAAGTTCAAAGATATTTCTCTGAGAAAGAAGAAGCATCCAAGGCTAACCCTAGTTGCAGCAAATCTGTTGATACATGATAGCTGTTTCCATTTCTCACCTAGAACAGAAAGATCAGAAAGCTTTGTTTCTGAGCTCCAAGAAGTTGCATAGATTGATAAACTCACTCCACAGTAAGTTTGTGATTTACAGACAGTTAGCTGTTTAAAGAATAAAAAGAACTGTCTACTCTTCTGTCTTAAACAACAAGGTCAGAAGCTTAAGTTTCTGAGTTACTTCCAGCACAAGAAACAATTTCCTTAAGATCAAATTTATTGTTGCTGAGAAGAGCTTAGGGTTGAGTTAACACAACTTAGGAATCAGTAGACTCAGAGAACTTCTCTGGAGTCAAATCAACATCAACCAAAACTCTTCCTTTCTGTAGGATCTTAACAAGTCTGAGTGTAGGCCTGATTTATAAAGGCTAAGGTAGGATCCAGTTTTGGATCTGAGTTATAGGGATTTTGGGCCAGAGGTAGGATCCTGTTTGGATCTGAGTTATAGGGCCTTTGTGCCTAAGTTTTATGAAAGTCATTCTCTCTAAGTGTAGGACCATTGGGTCAAAGGTAGGATCCAACTTTGGATTTGAGGTAGGGACTTTGTGCCTGAGCTGTAGGAGAGTCATTCTCTCTAAGGTAGGGATATCCTCCTAGCCTGAGTGTAGGACTTGTGCTAAAGTTTGAGGTATGCGATCTTTTGATCACTGAGCTGTAGGAGTAAATCTTTACTCTGAGTTATGGGGCCTTGTGCTTGAGGTAGGTCTTGGAGGAGACTGAGAGATCCTGAGGGATATGTTTTATAAGATCTTAGGAGCCAATATTGGAGAAGTGTCTTGTCTAACAAGATGTTCGAAAGGTGGGATGGATAGTAGACGTACCCATAATCTGGGGAACCACTATAAATCTAGTGTGTGCTTTGTATGATTGTCTTGAAATAAACATATATCTAAATCACAACACACCAAAAGGAAAGAAAGTCATAAAAGACTAAGAAACCTGAAAGTATCTAGCGTCTTCCTAAATCACCTAGAGGGGGGGGGGGGGGGGGTGAATAGGTGATGTTTGCGTCTTTTTGCGGAATAAAAATTATCTAAAAGACAAGCACACAAACACAGAGATTTTTATAGTGGTTTCTTGTATTGGGTACGTCCACTGTCACTCCTCGCCTATCTACCACAAAGGGATAGATTCAGCTACTTCACCTTTCTCAGATTATACTAATATTACACCTCAGAGCAATGCTCCTACACCTCGATACACAACAGATCTACAAACTCGATCCACAATCTGGATCTACACCTCGATCAACAAACTGGTTCTACAAACTCAATCTACTAACAGATCTACAATCTCGGAGATAAAACTCCTACAAACTCGGAGACAAAGCTCCTACAATTGTAAAAACAAATTACAATAGTAAATAGAATTTTTTACACTTTAGATCTGAAATCTTCTTGAATCTTCCTTCTTGAAACTAGAACAACTTGATGAAGAAGGTTAAGGAAGAAACCCGAGAAGACTGATCTGAAAGCTAGGATCCAACCCGATCGAATATAAGTTGAAAAAACTGATGATCTAGGATCGGTGGAATCTTGTCTTGCTTTGAATCGCTGGATCTGGAGAGAGCGACAGAAATGGTTGAGAATGAAGATGATCGGCTTTTCTCCCGAAAATGGAAAGTGCTTCAGCGATTCTAATTCAGTGAAAATTATTCTTCTGATTGAATGAATCTTCTTCTTATTTTTCGGCGAATCCTTGAAATGTCTTTTTATATGTCATCGACCAACGATCAATCATCATTAAGGCAGGATCCATGTAATTAAGGAAAGATCAAACTTACTAAACTTTGGTTAATTTGAATTCCTGTCAGAAAACTTAAAACGAAAAATCTGCAAGTCCATTTCTCGAGAAGAAGTATATGTCTCGAGAAATGACTAGCTTTCTCGAGAAAAAGACTTGGCTTCTCGAGAAAGAACTTGAAGAAAATTTTTTGTGAAGTAAACCACTGATTTCTTGAGAAGGATAATATTTCTCGAGAAACAATATGGCCTCTCGAAAAATTGACTTAGCGCAAAATTCATGAAGTGAAGAACTTGTTTCTCGGGAAGAACAAGCTTTCTCGAGAAATCATAGGGCTTCTTGAGAAATGTACTTAGCGAAAATTTCTGGATTTGAAGATAGATTTCTCGAGAAGAAGGCTTAGATTTCTCGAGAACTTGTGCTTTTCTCGAGAACAACTTGCCTTCTCGAGAAATGTACTAGGCTTTTCTCGAGAAAACAACTTAACATATATTTCAGGTAATTTCCCGAGAATATTTGTAGTTTCTTGAGAACAACAATGCTTTCTCGAGAAATTAACTTTGACTTCTCGAGAAATACATATCATTTCTCGAGAAAATGACTTAGGGAATTTTCAGTGAACTTTTACTTTTCTTCTTAGTTGAAACCAGCAACCTTTCCTTTCTTCCATTTCCTTAGTACTTGAAAATGAAGTGCATCCCAATAGAGAGGTTACACATGAGTCAACACCATTGATCACACAATGAGGGATTACATTGCCTGGTACTGTGTTTGGTGACTCATTGTAAACTAACATTGGTCTACACTTATCAATATTGACCTGCAAGCACTCAACTAAAAGATGACATCAAATACAACCTTAATTCACCTTAGTTCAAGGGTGACTTCATACAAATCTGGGTTATTATGGATACAATACCCAACAATCTCCCCATATTTGTTGAAGTCAGAACCCTCTACACTAAGGTGAATTACATCAAGATAAATAAAGAAATAACAAGTGAAGCAGGATATGTATGTAAAAAAAAGATAATAAATAATGAGTTTAACAAATTTCAAAATTATATATATTTATAAGATTTGTCCACAGAAATGTTTTAGCCCACAAAATTCAATAGGACTAATGAATATAGAATCATTTGAATTTTTGCTATTGCTGTCTTTCCTTCTTATCCTGCTGTCTCTTTTGATAACTATAAGGCTTGGGGTAGTACTTAGCAGGTTTAAGAGGAGCTTTGGGATTGTTCCTGCCATACTCTCTATCATAGATCTTTCTCTTAGTCAAAGATTTTTCATACAACTCCAACTCCTGGGAACTGTAATGATCATTTATGTTTTCATTAAAATCTACAACAAGCTTTAGAGTCTCAAGAATAAGTGACTTGGAGGTTGGACTCCACACTTTAGCAAATTCTCGCGCTTTTCTTTTCTCAGCTTCAGGATTTGGAATGGATCGGCTGGCAGAGGCACCCTCACCATACTTCCTTCTTTTTGGTATTTGCACTTTAGGAGGAAGCTCTTGAGGATTCTCTTGTTGATTAGAAGTCCATATATAATTGTAGTCTTCAGGAGGAGCTTCATAAAATTCTTGTCTTGGAGAGAATGTAGACTTGCTGCTAGTTGGATTAAGTTGAGGAGGAGGAGCTTCATTTGGATTGATTTGAAGGTCTGCAAATATCTGATTGTGCATCAATACAGCAGTAGCGTAAGTGTGAAGCTTTACCTCATGAATATGTGCCTGTACATCTACATTCATCTCTTTCAATTGTGCTTCCCATAGGTTTTTCATCTTAAGAATTTTCTTGTCAAGAACTTCTTTTACTTTGTCCTCCCACTTTCTGACTTCTACAGTAAGGGTTGCTATGGTATCTTCTTTGAATGTCCCAACTTCCTCACATGTTTTGAAATTTAGTTCTTCAGCCTTCTTCTACAGTAGAATCTGATTGTTTGCAACTGTTACAGCTTGATCTATGACATGACCAACACTAGTAATAATGTGGTCTATAGCTTTTCCACCAATGTTCATCAGTCTCTTAAACTCATCTGTATTATGGTGTACTTCAGCAAAGCCTCTGCTCATCTCTTTCTCTAGAGTAGTGACTTTTTCAGTAACTTCCATGAGAGACTTATCAAAGTACTCTCGTTGTTGTGTCAGCATTGATTCTATCTTACCCAAGAGGGTATCATCAGGAATGATAAAAGTAGGAGGAGGTGGAGAAGGAATAGCCAGAGTGGTCCAGATAGGTACTTCTTCAATGAACACTTAACTTTGAGCTCTTTTGAAAGATATAATCTCATCCCCTTCCTCACCTAGGATAGTGGGGAGAGAGAAATCAAAACTCCTCATCGGAGGTTCTGCTAGCTCTGGAATAATTTCTTCTTCAACAGTTTGCAAAACTGCAGTCTCCCCCTCAATATATGCGTTGGTCTGGGAGTCTCCTAGTATCTCTATTGGAGAATTTTCTTTAGGGTTCTTTTTAGGGATAGCTTTAGGGGACTTTGTAGTAGTCTTCTTAGGATAGATGAATAGGAGGTCATCTGAGTTGAGTTCTTCTATCATCTTATTTATGTCCTTTGTAGAAGCTAGTAGAGTGGCTTGGTCAGGGGAGGAGTGAACACTCATACCTGAGCCATTGTCATGAGCAGGGGTGCTCTGCTCATCAGATGACTGATCTAAGTTTTCCTCTTCCTCTGCAACATCAACATCAACCACTTTATCTTGAACCTGAGATACAGGAACATCTGATTGAATCAATGTCTTTGGTATCTCAGCTTATTGTACATCTACAAGAACTGTAAGAGAAGGCTCTCCCTCAATAGCTGCACTAGATGTGTCAGCTGTATCAGTTGGAGGAGGAGATGGGATCCTGTCCTCATCATCAATAATGATTCTATGGGCTGGAGGAGCTTGTACTGGCCTTAGGATTCTGATCTCCCATCTCTGGATGGAGGAAATATATATTTTCTTTAGGTGGTGAATTGCCACACCTTTGTAAATGTCAAAGATTTCTTGGTGAGCTTGATTCAAGTACAGAGAAATAATTCTACAAAAATTTTGCGCCTTCAGAATCTCCTTGATCTTTTTAAATAGAAGGCATCCCCACTGGAACTTCTTTATGCACACCACTGCAGTTATCATATCAAAGAACTCTGCAGAAATATATCCAATGGACCCAGTTTTTCATAAGAGAACCTTTCCTAGAATATCAGCAAGAAGTTTGCTCTCATCTAACATGTTCTATCTCTTAACTGAAGAGGAGGTTTTTGGAAGACCATAGAAGGAGAAGGTTCTTGAATAATCAACTTCTTCCAGATAGTATTCTTCATCTATGGATGGCAATCGCAGAAACTCTGTGATGGAAGATGGCTTGATTTTGAGTTTCATACTTCTGATGGAAGTTTTCAACAACTTCTCGCTTCTCTTGATCTTGGCATGACGGAAGAACTCTTCAACATAAGGTAATAAGATCTTGCAAGGATGTTCCAGGATGAATGAGAGGCCGGCGTAATCCAGAAGTATCCGAACATTTTTGAAATCGTCGGAAATTTATTCTATGCCGACGCGAACAAATTCACTTCCCACACCAATCTGGGAGGAAGGAGCCATCAAATGCAGAGACAGAGAAATTTCTGGTTTGGGGGAGAAGAAGCAGTGGGTTTTGCGAGAAGAATTGCGGTGGCCTTCGCGGAATGAAACTGACTTTCTCAGGAAGATATTTCGAATTTGTGGGTTCAGGAATTTCTACGGACTTATCTTTTATTTATATAAAATTAACAATTTTGAATAATTAAAAGAAACGCATACCTGAGCGGCGGTTCGAATTCTTCATCAAAAGGAGAAATAATCTGGTAGAAGAGTGCATTTCTTGAGAAAAGTAGGCTTCTCGAGAAATCCATATGCATTTCTTGAGAAAAACAAACACCATTTCTCGAGAAAAAGAATTCATTCCGAGTAGTTCATAAAGAATTTCTCGAGAAATGTAAAGTCTTTCGAGAAATCTAAGTGCTTTTCGAGAAATCCACATAATTTTCCGAGAAACACTAGATCTTCATAGAATTTGTCCTTGACTTCAGAAAAGATCACTTCAAGATTCCATGTGAACATGTCAAGTTCTTTATTGAAAAAGGAGAACTTGGCCTCGTCCAGCAGTTTCATGAAAATATCTGCCACCTGCTTGTCCGTTAGGACATAGTTGAGGGCTATTTACTTATTCTCCACATGCTCCTAGATGAAATGGTAGCGTACTTCGATGTGCTTGGTCAAGTTGTGAGAAACTGGATTGTTGGCGATAGCTATTGCGCCGGAAGAGTCGCAATACATTGGAATTTCTCTGAACTTCGAATTATAGTCTTCGTGTTGATTTTTAATAAGCTTTGTGCAACAATTACCCGCAGATATATACTCTGACTCGGCAGTAGATGTTGCCACATAATTTTGCTTCTTACTGCTCCAAGAGATAAGCCATTTTCCAAGGAATTGACACGTCCCGGAAGTGCTTTTCCTACTGTCCCTGCTTCCTACAAAATCAGCATCTGAAAAGCCAATTAGCTCGACATCATTACTTCTTGGGTACCATAAGCCAATATTTGTGCACCCTTAAGGTATGTTAAAGTTCGCTTTGCAGCGACATAATGAGATTCCTTAGTGTTTACCTGATATCTTGCGCAGACACATGTTGAGAACATTATATCTGGTCTACTGGCAGTTAGGTAGAGCAAAGATCCAATAATACTTCTGTACTTGGTTTCATCAAAAGTTTTCCCTTTTTCATCCTTGTCTAGAGACATTGTTGAACCCATTGGAGTCCTCATAGAGGTTGCATTCTCCATTCCGAATTTCTTAAGAAGCACTTTGGTGAACTTCGTCTGAGAAATGAAAATTCCATCCTCAGATTGCTTCACCTGAATTCCTAAGAAATACTTATGCTCTCCCATAAAGCTCATTTTAAACTTCCCTTGCATAAGTTTAGAAAACTTTTTACACAGGCTGTCTTCTGTAGAGCCAAATATGATGTCGTCGACATAAATTTGCACTAGCAAAATCTTATCTTTAACTTCCCTAAGAAATAATGTCTTGTCTATCTTCCCCTTGTAAACTTGTTCTCAAGAATAAAACTAGGCAACGTCTCGTACCAAGCTCGGGGAGCTTGCTTTAAACAATATAGGGTTTTATTTAAAAAGAAAATATGATCAGGGAATTTAGAATTGATAAAACCTGGGGGTTGCGCTACGAATACTTCCTCTTTCAGATTCCCGTTGAGGAATGCTGACTTCACGTCCATTTGGTAGACGGTGAAGCCTTTGAGGGAAGCATACGCTAGAAACAACCTGATTGCCTCGAGCCGAGCCACTGGAGCAAATGTCTAGTTGAAGTCGACCCCCTCTTCTTGTCTGTATCCTTATGCAAAAAGCCGAGCTTTGTTCTTGATAATTACTCAGTGTTCGTCTAGCTTGTTTATGAATATCCACTTGGTATAGATTAAGTTCTGTCCCCTTGGCCAGGGCACTAGCTCCCAGACTTTGCACCGTTCAAACTGGCTGAGCTCCTCTTGCATTGCCATGATCCAAGAGGCATCTTTGTTTGCTTCCTCGAACTTCTTCGGTTCGACCTGAGACAGAAAACTCAGATGCAAAATTTCGTAAGATGTACCTCTTCTAGTTCTCATACCGTCGCCTGTCTATCCAATGATTAGATCAGTTGGGTGATCTCTTAGGTGTCAGAACCCTAGATTCCTTTCCCTCTCTCCAGTAGGCTTTGCAGCATCTTATGCAGCCTCTATGGGTTGAGGCACTTCTTTCTATATAGGTTCTTCATTTACCAAGCCTGGATCGACGTTCTTTACTGAGCTTGGACCGTCTTCCTTGACAGCTTCATCCAAGCTTAGCTCCTTGAACCTGGTACCTGCATCTGCACCAATAATACTAGACGAGATGCTCTAGAGCAGACTAGTCTCATCAAATACTACGTTTATCGATTCTTCTACCACCAAAATTTTATTATTGAAAATCCTATAGGCCTTACTATGGCTACTATATCCTACAAAAACACCTTCAAAACATTTTTCACTAAACTTAGTTCGGTAATGCTTCCCATTATTAAGTACGAAGTATTTGCTTTTAAAGATTCTAAAGTAGGACACAGTCAGTTTTCTGCCCTTCAATAGCTCATAGGGGGTCTTACGATAGTTTTTGTTGATTAGTGCTCTGTTTTGTACGTGACAAGCTGTGTTCACTGCTTCAGCCCAGAAGTACTCATGGAGTGAAGTGTCGTTCAACATGGTTGTACATGCTTCAATCAGGGTTCTATTCCTTCTCTCAGCAACTTCATTTTTCCGTGGAGTGCGCGGAGAGGAAAACTCATTAAAGATACCTTGACTTTCATAGAACTTTATCATGGCACCAGAATCAAACTCTTTTCCGTGGTCACTTCTGATTTTGACCACTGAGTAGTTTAGTTCATTCTGAATTTTTCGGACAAAATTAGTGAAATACGCGAAGGTGTCTGACTTGTGTTTCTGAAAGAACACCCAAGTGAAACGCGAGTAGTCATCGAAAATTACTAATGTATAGACCTTACCTCATAAGCTGTGAATTGGCATAGGACCGAATAAGTCCATGTGCAGCAAGTATAAGCTTCGAGAAGAATCTTTCTGAGCAATACCCTTGAAGGTAGCCCGTGTCTGCTTTCCCATTTGATAGGAGTGACATGAAATCTATTTAAGGCACTTAATGTTGGGGGAATCACACACTAAGTTGTGAGAAAATAACATATTAAAGGTTTTAAAATTAATATGTGCTAATCTCTTGTGCCATTAGTCACAGAGAGACGCACTACTTTTTTTTCCATAAAACACATTGGGGTAGAAGTGTCTAAACAAAGAAAATTTAAATAGAAAATATTTCTACTCCGAGTGCTTGTTATGACCGTCTCCAAATTTACAAACGATTTTATCAAAAACTTATCCTTACAGAACTCAATGATGTAGCCTTTATCACATAGTTGACTTATGCTTATAAGATTATGGTGTAATCCTTTAACATAAGAAACATCTGTAAAAGAGACTACGCCATTGGAAATCATACCATAACCTTTTGTTATTCCCCGATCTGAACCTCCAAAGATGACTTTTGGTCCATCTTTGACTGGGGTATAATCACACAAAAGGCTTATTGTCCTGGTCAAGTACCGAGAACATCCACTGTCCAAATACCACATCGAAGTTCTATTGGCCTTTGGACATTCCTGCAAAAAATAAATTAGTTTACCTTAGGAATCCAAACGTATTTGGATCCTTGGTTCCTGGTCAGCATATTCTCCCTAGGAACATTAGCCTTATGAGTGATCGGTCTCACATAGCTAACTCTAGGAGTTATAGGATTGGTAGGGTTATACCAACAATCTGCGCCAAAATGACCAATTTTGCTGCAACACCAACAGTCAAATCTGTTGTACCTCCTTTTGTACTCCTACTTTACCCTTTGAATGTGAGGTCTAGCAGGGGTAGAATTCTTAGAGGTGGATGCCTACTGGTTGGAGCATACACAAGGGCTTCCCATCTCCTTAGCCTTAGGCACAACATATGTGGATTTTGATGCCTTCTTATTGTTATGGCCATGCACATATGGACCATAGCTCTTCATCTTAATTTTATTAAGTGGTGCTTTGAACACACTGGCACCAAAGTCACGGGGATGGGTCCATCCCATGTATTTGTTCTTGGGATCTACATGAGTAGGCCTAGCATGATGACCATAGGACTACTCAAGGTCAAACTTGTTCGTCGAAAAGATTACTTTCCTAAATGAAGGTTGATCCATGAGTGCCTTCCCCTTTTCTTTGGCACTAGCCTTCTTAGTAGCCTTACCTTTTCCACCGACATGGCCAAGACTACCATTCTTCTTCTGAGCGGAGAACTCATCTATGAGAGGAAGAACAGTCTTCGGCTTGGAGTAACTCTCAATGAGTTTTCTTTCAACTGCGAGCTTTTCTTCCAGCTCATCAAGATATTTTTCCTTCAGTTTTAACGTCTCATCCGAGTCCTTGAGTTCCTCTTTCAAGAAGTGGACTTCATCTCTGAGAGGAAGTAATTGTGCAATTTCTTCCTTCAAATTTGCTTCCATTGCTGTCACAACCCGCATTTTCTCCGAGGAAAATGAATTATTAGAGTAGGATAAAACACGTGTCATGATGCCACGTCGAGCAGGGGATAATTGCCGATGCTCAGGCAAACCACTATCAACCATACTTTATGAAAATTTATGAGTTAAATGATTAGAAATCAGTTATATTTTTAAAGGTCGTATCCCTCGGCTCGGTGGATCACCTAGTCCACAATTTAAAAACTATACTTATACGCTGCAAAAAAAAAATACTTTATTCAGGTTTGACATCATAAAAGAGTGCATAAGTGTCCCCAGAGGACAACTTATACTATGCAAGACCCTACATTTAATTTATTCTATATATAAGAAAATGATCTTTTTTACGTTGTTTGAAAAATAGTGACGAGTTTTATAAAACATGCTGATTATGAGTAATTCTTATAATAGTGTTTTTAGGTTTAAAAGTAACTAGCAACCTAACATAAATCATCTCAAGATCAAGTAGACTATCTCCAATAAAGGTAGCAGCAACAAGTAACATATCTAGTATCAAGGTAAAAACTACCAGTGTGCGCCAACAAACTTACACGAACCCACTGGCAAGTATGTATGTCTTTAAGAAAAACACATCAAAACTACCTCGCAAAACAAGGAACTGATCTCTATAGCACCAGAGACCACCAACAACTACACAACACCACTAGCCATCAGAGCGGCTACTATCCAGAACCCGAGGCATTCAAAGAAGAAAGAATACCTCAGCAAGCAAAACTAGAAAACTGCTCGGAAGTATCAATCAGAAGATAAGCAAAGGAGGAAAACAAAGCAGTAACAGTCACAACTGCCCAAGGCAAGGCAAAAAGAGAGTGCACTAAGTGCGAGGACCCAACAGTAACTCTGCCCAAAAGCTGTAGAGTCAACAAGGCTACCATGAGCCCAAATGCTACAATCTACCAAGGAAGAAACGTCTAACACCCTAAGCTGTGGGAGATGGTAGTAGCAAAAACATCACGGATCTGGATTGGAGGCAAACTCAGTCCCCCAACACTTATTTCCAAGAAAACAAGCTCAGGGGTCTACATGTGAAAGCACTAGGGACCTCCCACCCCCTTGCCCAGCCCGTACCTGGAGTAAGATAAAAGAATAAGGGTTTCCTTGGCTAAATTACACAACACCGCCCCAATTAAGAGCTTCAAACCACCACTACTAACAACGACCCACGATTCGGTCTTTTTGGAAAAATAAGTAAATAGCCGACAAGGAACCTCAAAAATCAAGCAATTCACTCGGGGAAGAAAATCAAGGTAAGGTATAAGCGTTGAGATGACTCAACACGGCCTGGCGTTGAGTGAGCCCCACTCATTCAACGCCTCACCAGACCTTGGCGTTGAGTGAGTTAGCCTCACTCCGTGCCAGAAACCACCATGGCGTTGAGTGAGGTTCACTCACTCAACGCCCTCCGCAAGAAAAGCTCTGGCATTGAGTGAGCTAACCTCACTCAGCACCAAAACATCCATGACGTTGAGTGAGGTTCACTCACTCAACGCCTCCTACAAGAAAACTCTGGCGTTGAGTGAGCTAACCTCACTCAACGCCAAAACAGATATGGCGTTGAGTGAGGTCCACTCCCTCAACGCCTTCAACAAAACAGACAGTGGCGTTGAGTGAGATAACCTCACTCAACGCCAAAAAAGCTACGGCGTTGAGTGAGGTCTACTCACTCAACGCCTTAGCACTTAACCGCAAAAAACCCTAAACCAACGCCATCCGAAAGAGGTGGCGGGAAAGCCGACCGATTCTCGCCGAATCGGCGGGAATGCCGACTGAAACTTGCCGAATCGGTGGGAATGCCGATTGATTCTCGCCGAATCGGCGGGAATGACGATTGATTCTCGCCGAATCGGCGGGAATGTCGATTGATTCTCGCCGAATCGGCGAGAATCATGAATTATTCTCGTCGGATCGGCGGGAATCACTAACGATACTCGTCGAAGTCGGCGAGAATCACTTAGTGATTCCCGTCAATTTTGACTTAGACGAATTTATAACTCAATCGCCCCACTACTTAGCCGCAAAAGAACAGACCAAACTATGGCTTTGAGTGTGTGCACCACACTCAACGCCAAATCCCGTACGGCTTTTGGTTTTGAGTGTGTGCACCACACTTAACACCAAATCTCGAGAGCCTACCAAGACTGGTTCTAACCAGAGCACTACCACAGAAATCTCCCTCTCTCTCTCTCTCGGCTCCACCCGCAAAAGAACCAAACCAGAACTAAAAATCTGGAGTCTAAATGGTGAAAACAACCAGCGGGTTGAGCAAAACAGCACAAGGAGGGGGGGGGGGGGGGGCTCATAAAGGGAAACTAAAGCACAAAGTTTAGCAAGCAAAACGAGAAAAGCTTGGCTTCTATCCTAGGGCTAACCAGGTTGTTAAGAGGGGGAAAAACAAAACTGCAAGTGCAAGGACCACTTGCCTCGATTTTCGACAAAGCTTGGTCGGCTTCCCCTTATCTTCACACGGCACCAGCAGCAGCAACACCCTAACAACAAAAATCCCGAACTTTAATGGCGGAAAAAGGGCCAAAACCAGAATTTAGGGCCTCTTAAAAACTCCACGAAAATCAAATCACTTACCGTAGAAACGTAGGTCTAAGAGAGAGCAAGACAAATCCACTTTCGGAATCGAATTCCGTCCACAAACACTCCCAATATCGACGTCTGAAGGGTAGCAGGTCGGCGGTTTCTCCGCACAGGAGAGGCGAGTTCGGTCTCGGGAAGAAGAAGAAGAGTGGGCCCGCCATTTATTGATTAAGGCTTTTAAAATAAAAAGACACGCCGATTCGGCCCTAACCGCTGCCTAAACTCCCGGTTCACTTAAGCTAAAAAATTTCTAATTTGTTTTTACTAATAGCACACCCAAAACGACTCAAAAACCGAACTACCTCGGAATTCGACGAAATTCGCACTGTAGCTAAATACCCATGCTACGAACACAACGTCGAAGTCAAAATTAACTTTCGACGAACAGAACTCGAGTATACCCACCCAAAGACAAAACACAAGCATCCCCCCGAGAGGCCACACCGGGTCACCCAAAACAACTCGGCTTGCTAGGGAGATCTTGCCAATAGGCTATAAAATAGGCCACTCAGTTCTAAGGAGTTAAGACCACACTCCATAGATGGCACAAGCCAAAAAAACGCGTCGACGTAATGCCAAATGAGATTTAAATAATCGCAGAAAAATCGGGGGTGTTACAACTACCTTGAGGGAGGCAATCTCTTTAACTTGCTTTCGGACTACCTTTCGGCATTTGTCGAAAGACTTTAACAAGTGCTCGTGCTGAGCCATCAACTCTGATTCGTTCTCATCAGAGGAGTAGTTTTAATGACCATTGGAGGAAGTTTCAGATTCTGAAAGAATGGTGTGCGAGTTAACCTTCCCATGGTATTCAAAGTCGCCTACTTCATCAGATTAAGGCATAAGCCCAAAGTAAGCTTCTTCATTTTCAAAACTTGACTCGCTCGAGTCACTGTAGCCGAGAGTCTTCGACTTTTTGGCGACGAAGCTCTTTTCTTCTTTCCTTCGATGGATCTCTTCTCGTCCTTCCTGGAGCTGTCCTTCTTCTTATATGGACACTCCGTGATCATGTGACCTGATTTATTACAATAGTAGCAAACAACATCAGAGGAAGAAAATTTCTTAGGTTTCGATTTATACCTGTCCTCCTTGTTGTAGTTTTTGTTCGTACGATAACCTTCACGATGTGATCTTCTGTAATCTGAAGAGGAAGACATATTCTTCATTTTTCTCCTCTTGCTCAGCATCTTCTTAAACTGCTTGGAGATTAAGGAGAACTCTTTGTCTGATAGCTTGAAGCCTGATGTGCTGTGCTCAAAGTCTTCAGGAGTGTCAGGAGCTCGTGTCCTTTTGGGTGACACAGCTTTGGACTTCTGTGAACCTTCAGCCTTTAGGGCTGTAGACTTCTCTTTGCTTGAATATTGGTTTCATTGCTCCTCCTTCTTTCTGGTGTTCATTTGGAGTTCATAGGAGAGCAATTTGCCGAAAAGATTCTGATGGTCAATCTCTGGCAACTTCCCGAATTTTCTGATGGCAACAACTTTTGTATCCCATTCCTTTGTCAAAGATTCGAGGAATTTGTCATTAAGTTCACCATGAGTGAATTCACGACCATAGTTTCTGAGGCCGTTTACTATCTTGAAGAACTTCTCAAAACTGTCAGCTATGGAGTCATTGACACCTTATTTGAAGGCTTCGTACTCCAGATTCAACAACGATTTGCGATCGTCTCTCACTTCTTCAGTACCTTCCATAAGTACAACCAGGCAGTCCGACATCTCCTTGACAGATTTTCAGTGGAATAAGTTCTGGAGCATTGAGTCGTCCACTACACTAGCTATTATATTCTTCAACTTCTTTTCTAGGGAGACTAGGGAAATCTCATCCTTAGTGAGATCCATTATCTTCTTGGGAATCTGAATTGATGGATTTATAGTTGAAGCCTGAGTAGGGATGTGTGGTCCTTCTTCCACGATCTGAAAAATTCTCGGATCTGCAGCTTCTATGTAGAACCGTACTCTTTCTTTCCACATGGGAAAGTTCTCTTTGGTGCACACTAGTAGCTTTATGGAAGACATATCTTTGCTTCGATCCATGGTGACTGTGCGGAATCTCTTAACGCTAGATCAGGGATCTTGATCAAGGTGTTAGCCTTATCGACCAAAATGCCCCTCTGATACTAATTGAAAGTATCTAGCGTCTACCTAAATTACCTGGGGGGGGGGGGGTGAATAGGTGATGTTTGCATCTTTTTGCGGAATAAAAATTATCTAAAAGACAAGCACACAAACACAAAGATTTTTATAGTGGTTCCCCGTATTGGGTACGTCCAATGTCCTGCCACGCCTATCTACCACAAAGGGATAGATTCAGCTACTTCACCTTTCTCAGATTATCAGGGAGACTTCACACTATTTGAAATAGAAAGCAGCATACAACCACCCGCCCTGTTTGAAATATACATTATCTGTTGTGGGAACCTTCTCGGTATTCATGGAATTTGAACCGAGGAAATTTTCTAACCATTCACCCGCTTTAAACAAAGTCAAGTTTAGGTAGAGCTCCTTACTCTGCCGATTTCATCTCTGATCCCGCTGTGTTCTAGTTTCATTCCGCTGGCCCATACGGGCCACCTCAGGTCGAGCTGCTGCACTCTAAGACCTCTGCCGAGACTTGTTAAGGAGATTTCACTTGTTCAATCTCAGGAGACTTGTCTTGATGAGGAGAAGGAGACTTTGCTAGTGACTTAGCTAGTTGTTCAGGGGACTTGGAGGATGACGGGTGATCTTCAGGAATAGAGGATAGAGGCTCTTTGGATGTGAGCTCCTCTATCATTCTGGTGATATCTTCATTAGTGGATAGAAGCTATCCTTGAATCTTATCATCTGTCAAGTTTTCTGAATCTAGAATATCTTCAGCAACAGTCAAATCAGGAATTTCTGTATGCAACAGAGAGTTAGAGGCAGCAGCTGATGTAGATGGAATGTTTTCTTGGACTTGATGACTGGCAGTAGGTGAAGAAACTTGTGCTGGAATTTCTGTGTGGACTTGTGATTGTGCTAGGATAGATGAGGCAGGCTCCCCCTCAATAACTGAGTCAGTTATCTGATAAGAAGGAGGAGATGGGTCCTGTCCACATCTTTTATTTCCTTAGCAGCCCTGTGAGCTTGGACTGGATTTTTCAGTTTCAATTCCCATCTTTGAATGGAAGAGAAGATACTTTCTTCATATGATGGAGTGTTGTCCCTTTGGAGAAGTAAAAAACTGTTGGATTCAACTCATGCAGGATAAAAGAAATAATCCTAGCATAGTTGGGAGCCTTGATGCTTTCTGTTATCTTGTCCAGAATAATCATGCAAAACTTAAACTTCTTCCTGGAAATAATGACTGTCATCATGCAAATGAGATCGGTAGAGATGAAGCTTATCGAAGTTGTTTTGCACAGAAGAACTTTGCCCAAAATTTCTACTAGAAGTTTGGCCTCTACATTGAGGTCTGGTCGACGAATGTTGTTGATAACAACAGAAATTACACAAAAGTAGTATGTTCTGTCATAATCTTCAGAAGTTATGTCATCTTCTTCTTCAACCTAGGGTAGCCGAAGAAGTGTAGAGACATTGGACTTGGTAAGCTTGATCTTAATCCCCTTAAATTTGGACTTAAGAACTTTACCATTCCTTCTCACTTTGGCATTTCGAAAGAACTCTTCTACCTCAGGAAAGAGAATTTTGCATGGTTGCTGTAGAACGAAGGTTAGTCCGGCGGTGTCCAGGAGAAGGAGAAGGTTATGGAAATCGTCGGAAATTTTCTGCAATCCCAGCAACAACATGCTCACTCCCAATCCCAATCCCAATCTTTGAAGTCGGAGCCATTGTTGAGGAGGAAATGATCTTGGATGGTTGGCAACTAGAAAATCTGGCTTGCGGCAGACAGCGACGGCGGGGAAGATGAAACAGTTTTCTCAAGTGGAAGGGTTTTGAAATCGGGAATATGATTTTCTTGGACCTAAGTCGATTTATACTAACCTTTAAATTTGATGAAAAATGATGTTAATAACATTTAAAAAACCTGGAAAGAGGCGGTGAAGATGCTGGGTGCCAATAAGAAAAATTTAAATTTGAAGTCCAGATGAACACTCAATTTCTCGAGAGAGCCAATTGTTCTCGAGAAGAAGATTAGCCACACTCGAGAAGAAGTAGCCTTTTTCTCGAGTAGGAATATTTGTTCTCAAGAAGTGACTTCAATGTTCTCAAGAAGTAATATCAGCACTCGAGAAGTGAATCTTCTGTTCTCGAGTACAAGTGTTGTACTTGAGAAATGCAGTCCATTTTCTGAATTTTTCTTGATTTTTCTTGATTTTGAAGTTAAGCCTGATCTTGAACTTGCTTGAGACCTCTTTCTTCATTCTTATGCATCCTTTTTGAGCATGCCAAGTTCTATTTTGAAAAACGAGAACTTGGCCTCATCCAGCGGCTTTGTGAAAATATCTGCAATCTGCTTGTCAGTTGGGACAAATTGTAGATTTATGTCCCCATGCTCTACATACTCCTGGATGAAGTGGTATTGCAACTCTATGTGCTTTGTCCGGCTGTGAGAGACTTGGTTGTTGGCTATTGCAATCGCGCTGGAGGAGTCGCAAAACAAAGGAATGTCTTTGGCTTTCACTTTGTAATCTTCAAGTTGGTGCTTTATCCAAAGCAATTGTGCACAACAACTGCCGACAGAAACGTATTCTGACTCGACCGTTGAAATTGCGACACAATTCTGCTTTTTGCTACTCCAAGAAATGAGTCTTCTTCTAAGGAATTGACATGTCCCGGAAGTGCTCTATCTATCATCTTTACTTCCTACAAAGTCTACATTTGAGAAACAAATTTGTTCGCTGTCATTACTTCTTAGGTACCATAAGCCAAGATTTGGTGTACCTTTAAGATTTCTCAAAATCCACTTTGCAGCAGCATAATGAGATTCCTTAGAGTTCACTTGAAATCTAGCACATACACATGTTGAAAACATTATGTCCGGTCTACTAGCAGTAAGATAGAGCAAGAGTCCAATTATGTTTCTGTACTTGATTTCATCAAAAGGTTTCCCTTTCTCATCCTTGTCCAGAGACACAGTTGAACCCATTAGAGTCCTCATAGAGGTTGCGTTCTCCATTCCGAATTTCTTAATTAACTCCCTGGTGAACTTCGACTGAAAGGTGAAAATTCCATCTACATATTGTTTCACCTGAAGTCCTAAGAAATACTTCAGCTCTCCCATACTGCTCATTTTGAACTTCTCTTGCATAAGTTTAGAAAACTTTTTGCATAGGTTGTCGTCAGTAGAGCCGAAAATGATGTCATCGACATAGATTTGCACTAGCAAAATCTTGCCTTTTATTTCCCTAAGAAAAAAATGTCTTATCTATCTTTCCTCTTGTGAACTTATTCTCAAGAAGGAAGTTAGACAACATCTCGTACCAAGCTCGAGGATCTTGTTTCAACCCATATAATGCTTTAAATAAAAGATAGACATGATCAGGAAAGTTAGAATCAACGAAACCTGGAGGTTGTTCCACATACACCTCTTCCTTTATGTCACCATTAAGGAAGACAGATTTCACGTCAATCTGATAGACAGTGAAGCCCTTAAGTGCATCATAGGCTTGGAACAACCTGATTGCCTCCAGTCTTGCCACTGGAGCAAACGTCTGGTCAAAGTCGATTCCTTCTTCTTGTCTGTATCCTTGAGCGACGAGTCTGGCCTTATTTTTTATGATTGTTCCATCCTCGTCCATCTTGTTCCTGTAGACCCACTTTGTCCCGATGACGTTCTTATCTTTGGTTCTTGGAACAAGTTTCCAAACTTGACAACGCTTGAACTGATTCAACTTTTCTTCCATAGCCATTATCTATGATGCGTCTGAGTTTGCTTCCTGAAACTTCTTTGGTTCAACCTGTGAGAGAAAACTCAAATATAAATTCTCATTAGCCGTACCTCTACGAGTTCTAACACCATCCGTGGGATCTCCTATGATTTGTTCCATTGGGTGATCCTTCAGATGTCTGAGCTCTAGAGTCCTTGCATCTGGAGTGTCTTTAACCACAGGAGTGACTTCATCAACTTGGATGATTTCTTCATCTTGATCATCAACCTCTCCATTCGGGGTTGGAGTGGTGATCTTGATGAACTTTTCACCTTTTTCTTCAGTCGGCTCACCCAAGTTTAGTTCTTTCATCTTTGAACCTGCATCTTCAATGAATACACTAGAAGAGCTGCCTTGTAGCTAGCTCATCTCATCAAATACAACATGAATAGATTCTTCTACAACCAAGATTTTCTTATTAAATACCCTATTTACCATACTATTGCTACTATACCCTACAAAAATAGCTTCAAAGCTCTTTTCACTAAATTTAGTAGTGTGATACTTGCCATTGTTAAGGACGAAGCATTTACAACCAAAGATTCTAAAATATTAAATAATCAGCTTTCTGCCCTTTAGTAGTTCGTAAGGTGTCTTATTATGGTTCTTGTTTATGAGTACTCGATTTTGTATGTGGCATGCAGTGTTGACGGCTTCAACCCAGAAATATTCCGGTAGTGAGACATCACTCAACATAGTTCTGCAAGCCTCTATAAGTGTTCTATTCCTTCTCTCAGCTACTCCGTTCTATTGAGAAGTACGAGGAGAGAAAAACTCATGAAAGATACCTAGGCTTTCACAAAATTCTATCATGGCGCCAGACTTGAACTCAGTTCCATTATCACTTCTGATTTTAACTACAGAACAGTTGTATTCATTCTAGATCTGCCTGACAAAATTTATAAAGATGTCAAAAGTATCTGACTTGTGTTTTTGAAAGAACACCCACGCAAAGCGCGAGTAATCATCAACAATAACCAAAGTATAATCCTTATCTCCCAAGCTTCTAACTTGCAGTGGACTGAACAAGTCCATATGAAGTAGGTGTAAGCACATATTAGAGTCTTTGCCAATAATGCTTTTAAAGGTAGCCCTTATTTGCTTGCCTTTTACATATGCGTGACAAGGTCTATCTTTAGCGCACTTGACATTTGGGGCATCACGTACTAAATTAAGAGAAAATAATTTATTAATAGTTTTGAAATTAATATGTGCTAATCTCTTGTGCCATTGGTCACCAAGAGACACACTATCTTTTGCCAAAAGACACACTGGTGTAGAAGAGTCTATGCAAATAAAATTCAAACAAAAGATATTCCTACTACGAGTGCCTGATAGAATCGTTAACAGATTATCTATCGATTTTATCAAGCACTTGTCTGCATGAAATTCTAGGATGTATCCTTTATCACAGAGTTGGCTTATGCTTATGAGATTGTGTTCCAATCCTTCAACATAAGCAACATAACTACTATTTGTAATCATACCGTAGCCTTTAGTAATTCCTCTGTCAGAACCTCCAAAGATGACCTTTGGCCCATTCATGACTGGTGAGTAATTCTGGAGAAGGCTTCTTGTCCCGGTCATATGCCGAGAGCATCCATTGTCCAAATACCAGATAGGAGTTTTGGTGGTCTTTGTACATACCTGCAATCACAAATCAGTTTCCTTAGGAACCCAAACTCGCTTGGGTCCTTGGTCTCGAGTTAGCTTACTCCCCTACATGTATTGACATTATGATTGGTCTTTCTCATATTGTTAATCTGAGGAGTTACATAATTTCTGGAGTTAAACCAGCAATCAATGGAGAAGTGACCAACCTTGCCACAACACCAACAGTCAAACCTGTTGTATCTTTGCCTCGAATTCTCTTGCTTGACCTCTTGAGAGTGTGGTCTAGCAGGGGCAGCAGTCTTGGAGGTAGAAGCTTTATGGTGATGACATTCACATGGCTTCTTCTCCTCAAGAAGCTTTTCCACAACAGGCTTTACTTTTTGTGCCTTCTTGATGTTATGACCATGATTATAATGGCCATAGATCTGAAGAGTGATCTCCTCATAGGGTGCCTTGAAGACACTCTCACCAAAGTCTTGGGGACGGGTCTATCCTTGGTAACGAGACTTAGGCTCTACATAAGTAGGCCTAGTAAAGTGACCGTAGGCCGAATCAAGATCAAACTCATTGGTTGGAAAGATAACCTTTTTGAATGATGTCTGATCTTGAGGAGCTTTCTCCTTTTCCTTGGCCAGAGCCTTCTTGGCCGCCTTATTCCTTCTTTGAGCCTTATTTCTCCTAGAGGATTTACTAGGAGCACCAACATGGCCTATGACAACACCTTTGGCCTGAGTTGAGAATTCAGTAACCAAAGAAAGGACAGTCTTGGGCTTGGACAAACTTTCAACAAGCTTCAAGTCATTCTTACAATTCTTTGATGATCTTCTCCTTTAGATCTAGGTGCTCGAGAGCCTTATTATACTCTTCAACAATAGTATTTAAGTCTTCTCTGAGTGAGTCCATCTTGACGACTTCCCCTATCAGAGTACTCTCTTCAGCCTTAAGAGATTTAATCTCTTTGGCCTAAGTTTTCACGACTTTTCAACATTTGTCGTATGCCTTGATTAACTCCTTATAATTGGCCATGAGTTCAGACTCATCGTCAGAGGAGCTATCCTCATGATCATGATCGAAAACATCTGATTCAGAAAGAGGAGTATGAGAGTTTACCTTCCCAGTGAACTGTGGTTCTTCTTCTTCATTAGTTTGTACCATTAGCCCAAAGTAGGCTTCCTCTTCTTCACTTGACTCAGATGAGTCAGAGTAACTGAGAGTCTTGCCCTTTTTGGCTACTAAGCTTCTTTTGGTTCTCTTCTTTTGGTAATAAGATTTCTTCTCCTCTCTTTTTCTGCCCTCCTTTTTCTTGTGAGGGCAATCAACAATAACGTATCCTGGCTTATTGCAACAATAACAATCGATGTCAGTAGAAATATGTTTGTTCTATTTAGTATGATACCTGTCTTGGCTACTTGAGCCTTTCTTGTGTCGATCACCATCATGACGTGATCTTCTATACGAGGCATCTTTGCCTCTCCATTGTTTCTTCTTGTTCAAGAATTTCTTGAACTGTCTTGAAAGAAGAGAAAACTCTCATTCAGATAACTCTGAGCCTGAGGCACTTGGCTCTGAAGTTTCTTCTTCACTATCTTCCTGTGCAGGAGCAGGTGATTCAGCTTTGGCTTTCCTTGAGCTGTCTGCCTTCAGTGCGACAGACTTCTCCTTGGATGAGAACCAGCTCATCTCTTCTTCAGCTTTTCTTGAATTGATTTGCAGCTCATATGACATTAGCTTTCCGAAGAGATTCTGAGGGTCAGTCTCTGCCAGCTTGCAAAACTCCTGGATAGCACAGACTTTGTTGTCCCACTCCTTAGTTAGGGACTGATGCATCGCCACCGCTAATTGATGATGACCCGGCTGCCGAGGCGTTACGGCATAAAGATCTTAGACGCCGTGATGACGCTGAAGGAAGTGCACGTTACAACCTCCGCCCGCGGCGTGCTCGAACTGCCATGAAAAATTAGCTTTAATTATTTTTTTTTCATGAACTCTATTTTATATTTTTAGAATATAAAATTATCCAATGTTTAGTGATAATTTTATATTCATGGCATGTTTTATTTCTTTAATTAAAACAGTTTTATTTTTGGTGTGCACTTAGCCATTCGGGTGGATGAGATTACATATCCATCATGAAGGGTTAATGCTTGTTGTAATCTCCTATTTAAGGAGGTGTTTATGAGGAATCAAGTATTGAAATATTGAAAACCTAAATCCTCTCCTTTGAGAATTTCGGCCAAGCTTGTCCCAAGCCGCCGCCCCCCTTCCTTGGCGGTGTGAAACCGCCGGCCTCCTTGTGGTGGTGTGAAGCCGCCGCTCCTTGCCTCCTCCATCCGTTCAGTGCGACTCCGGCACGGCTTCCTTGGTGCGACTCCGTAGAAGAAGGTTGCAAACCGTTCGGTGCGACGCCGGCGGATCCGTGGAGAGAGTGATTCTCCCACCCTATCCTTGTGTGAACGTTCATCCCGGTTGGGTAATCTCTTCCCTCTTCCTTATGTGATTCTCCTCTTTAGTTGTGGTGGTTTCACACTCGTTTTCTCCGGATCTTTAATTTAATCGCTGCAAGTTTTGAATCGAAATCGCCGTTGCAAGGCTTTTTAATTCCGGACCGGGTGGATCCTATTTGCTTGAGCGGATCTCGGCCTATAGCCTTGGTCTTGCTCTCTAAAAGGAGTGACAACCTTTGTGTTTTCTTGGGAAATATTCCGACTCAAATTTCCGATCATTGTTTTCGAGTCGACCATTCCTCCTGTGTTATTTGCGCTGCGTTCTTGCGACGAGAACTATTGTGGGCGATAGGTGCTGTGTAGGTGAGGTAGATCTACGACGTGTAGTGCGTAGGAGAGCGTTAACTTCGTGGATACCTCCGACTCGGGCGTACCCTACACCAATTTGGTATCAGAGGCGGTCGTTTCAACTCCCAAGTTGCAAACATCCTCTCTGCGTTCTTCGTTGGTTGATAGGAACTTTCAAAAAATCTGAAATTTTCGGTTTGGTCTGCATTTAGTAAATCCTTCGGAATTTTAAAACTTGTAAAAAAAATCTGAAAAAAATTCTGTAGCTTCCTAACCTTATTTCCAGCAACATTAAAACAGAAAATATTTCGATTCGACCTCGTTAGGTTGGCCTGCAAATTGGAACATCGTAATTCTGTCCAAATCTGCGCAGTGGGTCTGCAAATAGCAGGCTGAAATTTTTATTTTTTAGTAAAATTTCAAATTTTTTTTTTTTTTTAACAATCTACGTATTATTCACATCAAGCTTTTATAAACATATTTTATTTTCAGTTTAGCTACAGCCCTAGGAAAAATCATCTTTCGTAATTGTCTGGGTCTTGCATGCGAACTAGGCTAGGCACGGAATATACGGCGCCGTCTACGTCTAGGATGGCTGAGAACGGGAATGAACTTCATAACGCTGAAGTGATAGCAGGTCTACGTAATGATATGGCGGAGCTTAGGGCCACTTTAGCACAGATTTTACAAAATCAAGTTAGGCCACCACCACCACCCGCTAATGTTGAGTTGCCCCGCCGACACCAACACATCTCCGATTCGGATTCGGATGGGGACTCCCCACGAGTGCCCCCTCGAGGCCGTCGCCACGAGCGAGAGTTTGACATTACTAGGGCCATCAAGATTGATGCCCCCACTTTCGACGGCATGGGAGATCCACAGAACTTCCTTACGTGGATAGTGGACATGGAATGTTACTACGACTGACACCATCTCACGGACCCCCAAAAGGTCCAAGTTGCCAGGATGAAGTTGACAGGCCGTGCCAAAACTTATTGGCTAAATGAAGAGCGTAGGCTAGGTGCGGGAGACGGAAACCCAATTATTGGGTGGACCGTAATGAAGAATTTGTTGACCGATCAGTACGTTCCCGGGTACCATCGGACACAGATGTTTGACGAGCTTGCCACCCTGCGGCAGGGCTCAAATTCAGTAGCGGAGTATATGGGAGAACTGAAGGACCGAATGGTGCGTTGTGATCTGAAAGAAATCCCCGAGGTCACCCTCTCTAGATTCCGTAAGGGGCTTAATCCCGATATTCAGCGGAAGCTCTTACGATATAGCCACACTGATCTAAACACGACATTCAATGCCGCCCTCGACATTGAGAAACACTTAGCATCTAAGGCTCACTCCCGTTATTCCATTACGAAGGGGAAATCCACTACTGGATCTTCTTCCTCCACATATCAGGACAAAGGGAAGTTCCGGTCCGCCGAGTCAAAATCTGTCGTGATTACTGCTAGGAACACTAAGAATCCCGCGAGCGAACGTATTCCTATCGGAAAGATTAGCAAGACTAACGCCACATGTTACTCTTGCGGCATTCAAGGTCACTACGCCTTCGAATGCACAACGAAAACTAAAGCCATAGCCTTGTTAGAGTCGACGACCGATCTTGCGGATTACGTTTATGAGGCTGCTGAGGAGAGCGACCCAGAGGGGGTTCCAAGTGACTTAGAGGACGATCACCCCCTTATGGTGATGCGTTGTATCTTGGCCACTCCTCGTCCATTAGATGAGTGGAAAAGGACGAGCATATTTTCCCTGATTTTTAAGAGTGGCGAGAAACTTTACAAGCTGATTGTTGATAGTGGTAGCTGTATGAACGTCGTATTTGAGAACGCCATAGCACGTATGTCCTTGACCACGGAACCACACCCGACCCCATATAAGGTCGCTTGGATCAACAAGATCTCCGTACCCGTTACCAAGCGATGCCTGGTCCCACTCTCATTCAAATCCTACGTTGATGAGGTGTGGTGTGATGTCCTTCCGATGGACGCTTGTCATGTGTTGTTAGGCCGCCCTTGGCTATATGACCGTGATGTTACTCATTTTGGTAGAGCCAACACTTATGAATTCAAATTCAATGGCAAAACCATCATCTTGAGACCGACCATCCCAAAGGAGCCCGTAGTCTTGGCTAAGGACACCACTATCCCGGTAGAATGGAAAACATTGAATCTAGTTGGTAGGAAAGAGTTTGAGAGAGATCCGTTCCTTGATGGAATTATGTATGCGCTAGTCCTCCTAAGTGCGAAGCCCGATTCTAGCATTTTGGATGAGTTACCTAGTGAGTTACGGGTACTATTGGAAGAGTATAGGGACATGTACCCGGATGAGTTGCCGCCCACGTTGCCCCCGCTTAGGAATATCTAGCATGCGATAGACCTCATCCCGTGGTCTTCCTTGCCAAATCAGCCCCATTATCGACTCCACCCCGCAGCTCACCTGGAGTTGCAGTCCCAGATAGAGGGCTTGCTTGAGAAAGGTTTTATTAGGACTAGTATGAGCCCATGCGCGGTGCCAGCCCTTCTTGCCCCCAAGAAGGATGGTACGTGGAGGATGTGTGTTGATAGCCGGGCTATCAACAAAATCACCATCAAGTATAGGTTCCCCATTCCCCGCCTAGATGATTTGTTGGATGTCTTGTCTGGAGCCACCGTATTCTCCAAATTAGATCTTCGGAGTGGCTATCAGCAGATTAGGATACGAGAGGGCGACGAGTGGAAGACGACATTTAAATCGAAGGATGGACTGTACGAATGGCTTGTGATGCCCTTTGGGTTATCCAATGCCCCTAGTACCTTCTCCCAGATGATGACACATGTCTTTCAGCCATTCATGGGGAAGTTCGTTGTCGTCTACTTTGACGATATACTGATTTATAGCACCTCTGCTACCGAGCACATCTCCCACATGAGAGTGATCCTTTCCACCCTGCGGAAAGAGACTTTATTTCTCAATCTTAAGAAATGCACTTTCAATGCCGCGGAGGTAGAGTTCTTAGGTTATATAGTCGGTTCTAAGGGTATTCGAGTTGACCCGGGCAAGGTTCAGGTCATTAAGGACTGGCCCGTGCCAACCACCCTACGTGAGGTACATAGCTTCCATGGGTTAGCCACGTTTTATCGTCGTTTCATACGAGACTTCAGTAGTATTATGGCGCCTATCACCGACTGTATGAAGATGTGAGAGTTTACATGGACGAAGTCCGCCACTTATGCCTTTGAACGAATAAAGGAGCTTATGACTGAGGCACCTGTCTTACGTCTACCTGACTTTTCTAAAGTCTTTGAGCTCACATGTGACGCGTCTGGGGTAGGGATTGGAGGTGTCTTGAGCCAGGAGGGCCATCCCGTTAGTTATTTTAGCGAGAAGTTGTCCGGTCCTAAGCTGAACTACTCAAATTACGATAGGGAATTTTATGCTGTAGTTCGATGTCTACACCATTGGAGGCACTATCTCCTCTCCAAGGAGTTTGTGATCCTCTCTGATCATGAGGCTTTACATTTCATCAACGGCCAACATAAGATCAGCCCACGACACACTAAGTGGGTAGCTTTTTTACAAGGTTACACATTTAATCTCAAGCACCTTAAGGGAACTGATAACCAAGTTGCGGACGCCCTTAGTCGTCTGACTATTTTACTCACCTCTATGGAAGTACATGTTGTCGGATTTGAGCGGATTAAGGATGAGTACGCTACGTGTCCTGACTTCCAGGACTTTTATTTATCTGCCCAAGATAGTTCCCCCACTACGATATCTGCCTACGTTATCAAGGACGGTTACCTGTTTAGGAACGGGAAGCTATGTATTCCGCAGTCATCGTTACGACTACATATCATATGGGAATTGCATAGCGGAGGGTTGAGTGGTCACTTCGGTAGAGATAAGACCATTACGCTAGTCGAAGATAAATTCTATTGGCCAAAACTGAAGGTTATGGTGGGGCAGGTAGTGAGTAGCTGCCGCACGTGTCAGGTGTCTAAGGGAAGTAAAACCAACGTTGGATTATATACTCCCTTGCCTATTCCCTCCATGCCTTGGGTGGACGTTAGTATGGATTTTGTATTAGGCCTCCCCATTACTCTTCGCCGTCACGACTCAGTTTTTGTAGTGGTGGATAGGTTTTCAAAGATGGCTTATTTCATCCCATGCAGTAGGACAAACGATGCGTCTCACGTTGCTAAACTATATTTTAAGGAAGTCGTTAGTCACCGTGGAGTGCCAAAGACCATCATATCAGATAGGGACGTAAAATTCACTAGCTATTTTTGGAAAACTCTTTGGATTTTAATGGGAACGAAATTATTGTTTTCCTCCGCCTATCACCCCCAAACTGATGGGCAGACGGAAGTGGTTAATCAGAGCTTAGGAAATTTGTTACGATGCCTTGTGAGTGATCACAAGAGCACTTGGGATCTTCTCCTTCCCCATGCCCAATTAGCCTACAATAATTCCAAGAATAGGTCTACGGGTTTGTCGCCGAATGAGATTGTCCACGGATATAAGGCTCCTGTGCCGCTTGACTTGGTGCCGTTGCCCCCAACGTACAAGGCAAGTCAGTTTGCACAATCCTTCGCCCAGCACATCCATGATTTACATGCACGTATACGGGCCACTTTGACTACGCAATACGACTCTTATCAAGCGCACGCTAATTTACATAGGAGAGTATCAAACTTTAAAATTGGCGATCTAGTTTTAGTCCATTTGGTTCCCGAACGCTTGCCAACTAGCACCGTTAAAAAGTTAGCACCAAAGCGCGCCGGCCCTTTTCGGATTGTTAAAAAGTTAGGTGACAATGCTTTCGTTTTGGACTTGCCTGCTGATTGGGGTATCTCCCCCATTTTTAACGTTTCGGATTTAACGATGTTTGTGTCGCCACCACAAGAGTTGATTTCTTTGTCGTCTTCTTCTCCCACTCAAAATTCTGATGGGTTGGGGAGTGGTAGTTCGGATGATCTCTCTCTTTCGGTCCCCGCAGGTATAACATCGGATGGTACGTTGCCTTCTTTTACTCCTACTGCTGACATGTTTCCCAGGTTTCCCAGGACATTCCTCGCTCCAGATATGATACTTGCTGCAGAACCGTTAACTACTCCGGATGGTACTTCTTGCCGCTTTCTGGTCCGTTGGCGTGACCGCCCCCCTTCGGACAACTCTTGGGTACTCGTGACAGAGCTTCAACGTTTGGATGTCGAGCTTCTCCGCCGCTATCTCTCCACTCACACATCAGAGATACGTGATTTTGAGTGGGGGAGGATTGATGCAGCGCCACCGCTAATTGATGATGACCCGGTTGCCGAGGCGTTACGGCATAAAGATCTTAGACACCATGATGACGCTAAAGGAAGTGCACGTTACAACCTCCGCCCGCAGCGTGCTCGAACTGCCATGAAAAATTAGCTTTAATTTTTTTTTTTCATGAACTCTATTTTATATTTTTAGAATATAAAATTATCCAATGTTTAGTGATAATTTTATATTCATGGCATGTTTTATTTCTTTAATTAAAACAGTTTTATTTTTGGTGTGCACTTAGCCATTCGGGTGGATGAGATTACATCTCCATCATGAAGGGTTAAGGCTTGTTGTAATCTCCTATTTAAGGAGGTGTTTATGAGGAATCAAGTATTGAAATATTGAAAACCTAAATCCTCTCCTTTGAGAATTTCGGCCAAGCTTGTCCCAAGCCGCCGCCCCCCTTCCTTGGTGGTGTGAAACCGCCGGCCTCCTTGTGGTGGTGTGAAGCCGCCGCTCCTTGACTCCTCCATCCGTTCGGTGCGACTCCGGCGCGGCTTCCTTGGTGCGACTCCGTAGAAGAAGGTTGCAAACCGTTCGGTGCGACGCCGGCGGATCCGTGGAGAGAGTGATTCTCCCACCCTATCCTTGTGTGAACGTTCATCCCGGTTGGGTAATCTCTTCCCTCTTCCTTGTGTGATTCTCCTCTTTAGTTATGGTGGTTTCGCACTCGTTTTCTCCGGATCTTTAATTTAATCGCTACAAGTTTTGAATCGAAATCGCCATTGTAAGGCTTTTTAATTCCGGACCGGGTGGATCCTATTTGCTTGAGCGGATCTCGGCCTATAGCCTTGGTCTTGCTCTCTAAAAGGAGTGGCAACCTTTGTGTTTTCTTGGGGAATATTCCGACTCAAATTTCCGATCGTTGTTTTCGAGTCGACCATTCCTCCTGTGTTATTTGCGCTGCGTTCTTGCGATGAGAACTATTGTGGGCGATAGGTGCTGTGTAGGTGCGGTAGATCTACGACGTGTAGTGCGTAGGAGAGCGTTAACTTCGTGGATACCTCCGACTCGGGCGTACCCTACACCAGGGACCTTAGAAATATATCATTCAGCTCTTCATTAGTGAAGACCCGGTCATATACTCTTAGGCCATTAATAATTTTGAAGAAACTTTCAAATGTATCTGCAATTGAGTCCTTGAGTCCTTGTCGGAAAGCTTCATATTTCTGATTTAGAAGGGATCTCCTGTCATCCCTAACTTCTTTAGTGCCTTCCATCAAGGTGATGAGAGACTGTCGCATTTCCTTAGCGGATTGGCAGTGAATCAGGTTCTGCAGTATAGAATCATCGACTGCACTTGCGATGATATTTTTGGCCTTCTTGTTTAAAGAGACAAGTGCAATCTCATCTTTGTCAAGATCCATCAACTTCTAAGGAATTTTCTTGGTAGGATCTATAGTGGAGACGATCATGGGAATATGAGGACCTTCTTTAACAATTATGAAGATCCTTGGATCCACATCTTCCATGAAAAATTTAATCCTTTCTTTCCACATGAGAAAGTTTGTCTTTGTACACAAAGGAAGCTTAGCGAAATCCTTAGCCTTGTCCATGCTTGGATAACTCAATAGACAACTTTGGGCAGATCTAATCAAGGTGTTAACCTTTTAATGATTAACCTCCCTCTGATACCAATTGAAAGATGTTTAAGTTGTCTACCTAAATCACCTAGAGGGGGATGAATAGGTGAGTTGTTCGTCTTTTTGTGGAATAAATTTTTTGCGATCTAAGCACAGAAAAATAACCAAACAATCACAGAAGACACCACGAATTATAGTGGTTCCCCAACCTTGGGTACGTCCACTTTCCACTCACCGATCTAACAATGCACTAGACTCGGCTACTCCACTAATATCGGATGGAAAATAATCCTACAACTCGGAACAACGTTCCTACACTCGATCAACAAAAACGGATCTATACTCGGAAGATAAAAACTTTCTACAATAACTCGGAGAACAAAGCTCCTACATTCGTAGAATAATCTCCTATAATAATAGATTTGAAATAAGAAATACAAACAGTAAAATCTCTCAGATCTAGAAATTCCTGCCTAGGTCTTCTTTCTTGAACTTTGCGGCTCTATTAGAATATATTGAAGAAGACTTGGGTAGATCCTTGATCTGAAATTTCTGGACTCACAAGATCAAGAAAAGGATGTGTAGATTGTAGAAAATCTTGATCTGCAAGTCGACTTCTCTGAATCGTTCATGATCGAAATCCCTTGGCGATGAGCACGTTGAGCGGCGACTTCCGAATTAGGAAAGACAATTAGGGATTCAAAATTCTTAGGATTTCTTCTTTCACGTGCTTAGGGTTGGTCGGAATGACAAGACCTTTTATAAGATATACCTAATGGTCATAATTACAATTAATGATGGCCATGTAGACCAATGATTAAGGAAATCATTTTGAAAAACGCATCCTGATACTTAGTAATTTTTTCAGAGAAAAGCTCGCTGCATTACTCGAGTAAAGAAAGAATTACTCGAGTACTACTTCAGGTTCTCGAGAAGACATCTACAAGCTTCTCGAGAAGAAGTACTTTAGGAAACTTCAGGAAAGAATTCATCATTACTCGAGTGGAATGAGGATTACTTGAGTAATAAAAATATTACTCGAGAAATGGAAGTAATATTCTCGGGTAGAGGACTTAGAAAAATTCTAAGAGGAAATCTGTCTACTCAAGTACTAGAGCTTGACTTCTCGAGAAGTAGATAGACTTCTCGAGTACAGGTACTTCACTACTCGAGTAAGATAGACACTTCTCAAGTACTTGTCTTCTGTCACTCGAGACAAAGTACTTAGCTACTCGAGTGATAAGCTTAGCTACTCGAGTATAGGGCTTAGAAAATTCTGAGATAGGAATTCTGTTAACTCGAGAATAAGAAAGGATCTACTCGAGTAATGGAACCAGCTTCTCGAGAACTATGTTCAACCTTCTCGAGAACTATTTCCCTTACTTGAAATCCAGACTTAAATTACTCGAGTACTATCAAATAATCTACTCGAGTACTTAAGATCTTCTCAAGTACTTAAGATCTTCTCGAGTAAAATACTTAGAAAAAATTTTGTTTCCTAAAAAAGTTTTCTTTATTCAATGAAATCAGCAACATGTCTTTCTCCAATAAGTATAGTGCTTGAAAATGAAGTGTATCCCAATAGAGAGACTACATATGAGTTAACACCATGGATCACACAATGAGGGATTACATTGTGTGGTCTTGTGTTTGGTGACCCACTGTAGACTGACATTGGTCTACACTTGGCAATTAAGTCCTGCAAACACTCAACCAAAAAGGAGCATCAAATACAAACTTAATTCATCTTAGTTCAAGGGTGACTTCATACAAATCTGGGTTATTGTGGATGCATTACCCAATAATTCATGAAGTGATGAACTTATTTCTTGGGAAGAACAAGCTTTCTCGAGAAAAGAATTTCTTTCTAGAGAAATCATAGGGCTTATTGAGAAATGTACTTAGCGAAAATTTCTGGATCTGAAGACAGATTTCTCGAGAAGAAGGCTTAGCTTTCTCGAGAACTTGTGTTTTTCTCGAGAACAACTTGCCTTATCGAGAAATGTACTAAGATTTTTTCGAGAAAATGACTTATCATATATTTTCAGGTAATTTCCCGAGAATACTTGTAGTTTCTCGAGAACAGCAATGCTTTCTCGAGAAATTAACTTCGACTTCTCGAGAAATACATGCCATTTCTCGAGAAAAGGCTTAGGAAATTTTCAGTGAACTTTTACTTTTCTTCTTAGTTGAAACTAACAACCCTTCCTTTCTTCCATTTCCTTAGTACTTGAAAATGAAGTGCATCCCAACAGAGAGGTTACACATGAGTCAATACCATGGATCACATAATGAGGGATTACATTGTATGGTCCTGTGTTTAGTGACTCATTGTAAATTGACATTGGTCTACACTTAGCAATATTGACTTGCAAGCACTCAACTAAAAGATGACATCAAATACAACCTTAATTCATCTTAGTTCAAGGGTGACTTCATACAAATCTGGGTTATTATGGATACAATACCCAACAAAACCTATTCACCCCCCTCTAGGTGTTTATCTATCCTTGAAACTAAAGACTTTCTAGTGGTATCAGAGAGAAGTTGCTCAAAAGGACTTAACAGTCTGAGTAGATCTCAAAGGATAGCTAAAAGGTTTGTACTTATGGATTTAGGAGTGAACCATAAGGAGTCTGGGATATTTACTGATGCTGAAGAAGATGAAGACTATCTACCTTCTTGGATAGGAATCAGAGCCCCACTATCCTTTGTGTTCAGTGAAAGTGATGATGATGATGTCAATCCAGATGCAAGGATAGGGATCAGGGCCCCTTATCACATATAAAGAGTGACTCAGAGGAGGATTATGATAAGGATGAAGATGCCAACAGCTGCTATGGGCTGATGGCTATGTCAGATGAACAATCCTGCCATGACCATCCTGGTCCAGACAAGGTACATTCTCTATCTAGTTCTTCCTCTGAGACAGGCTTTCAGACTAGTCCAGGTTCTAATTCATCCTCATCCAGTGATGATGATGACACACCATATAAGGAATTTGTCAATCAATTGATTGAAAAATATGGTATCCTATTGGATTCTTTCAAAAGAAGCAATAAGTTGGCCAATAAGTAGGCTGAGGAGATTATCTCCCTAAAGCTAGATGCCTCCCATCAATCTGAGTTAACATCCTTACTGGATCAGAATGTGAGAGAAGTCAACCAACTGCAGGCCATCTCAATCATCCATATTGATACCATAAGCTCGAAGGACAAGATCATCTTGGATCTTGAAGAGAAACTCCTAAAGGAGTAAAAGATTATGGCTAGTTTTTCAAAGCCAAAAATAGTGTTACCACTATTTGAATCCTTCACCTCTCACAAAGATAAGAGGAGTTTAGAGTCTAAGTGTAATTCTATAGTTGCCCATTCCAAAGGGAAAGACAAAGCTCTTGTAGTGCCTCAGGCCACCTTTCACAAGGTAATCCTCTCTTCCAACAGGTATGACTAAGACTGCATGTATGGTCACTAGAAGAATGGGAATTCTCCTTGTAAGAGTACAAGTGTATCTTACAATGGAGGAGAAACGGGCATGAGTTTGAGTGCAAAGATGAATCCCCATGATAAAGTCTAAATGACCCATCATGGACCATTTGTATTTGGTGCACCAGCCCCTACTCTCAAGAATAAGGCTATGGCCTTTTCTTAAAATCTCCAAGCTCACATTCAGACCAAGTGCAAGTCTATCAGCAAGCCAGACTTGGTCACTTCTGAGTTTAATAATTGTATGTATTCTACATAGAAGACCATTGTTGGTAGATCTCAAGAAAAACCAAGCTCCTCTTCTGACAGACTCACCTTCAGTCAAATTATGGCTGAGAGAAATAAGAAAAAGGAAGCTGCTCTTCCTTCTGAACAGTCTGTTGTTAACATATGGTATCAAAGCAGACCTGCTTAGAAATGAAGGTATAATATTCATGAGTGCTGGTGTTGTGGCAAAGTGGGGCATTTTGCCATAGATTGTTGGCACAACCCTAGTGTGCCAAGGGCAAGGGTGAGTCTTCCTGGAAGGACTACTGTAGGTAGACATGTGCATTTTTATACTAATAAGAACCTAGGACCCAATTCATTTTGGGGTCCAAAGGCATTCTAATCTATTTTGTAGGATAGTCCAAGTGCCCATACCCCCATGTGGCACTTGGACAAAAGTTGTTCAAGGCATAAGACTAGAACAAGGTGCTATCTTAGGATCTTACTCTAGTGAGGGATAAATCTTATGTATGCAGTTGTGAAGTTACAGATGGATATAGACCATCAAGGATAAAGTACACAAGTTCTTGGTAAAGACCTTCATGTAGCATCTAACTGGATAATCAGACCAGCAAAATATAGCCATTGAAGCTCTAAGATGTCTAACTGGTGGGACATAGTGCTGCTGCCACCTCAGCAGAATTGTGAGGAGAAGAACAAGCAGACTTTACCCATAATAGAGTAAAGAACATGATGCATCTCTTCTAAGAGTAGTAAGAAAGTGGCATATGATCCTCAGCCGATGAGTCTTTCAAATGGTATCCTCAGCTGAATTGACTTTCAAGTGGTATCAGCTGTCTGAAGAAACAAGAAGAGAGATATATGCTCAGGTTTCAGTATCATCTGAACCTGCAGTAAAGAATGTCCAAGATTTGTGCAAATACTGAGGGGGAGACTGACAATCTAGATGCTCCTGTTGAGGGAGAGCTAGTATAGTATGGTATGATTGACAAGCTTGAGTCTTACCTAGAGAATTGGTGTCAGGAAATCTACAGCACCAAATAGATTGGAAGAATACTGCAAATGATTAGATAGCTAGAGCGAGAGGAAAATCTATTGCTAAAGAAGAGGAAAAGATCTGGCTCAACAAGAAGAGACTTTGTAGGGTGCAAGGAAATTGCTATGCATAGTTGTTGTGGATCCAGCATCAGCTCTAGGTCTACAATATAAAGATAAATAATATCTCTTTGTATTGTGAGTCAACTAGTGCAATCTCCATTGCTAGGAATCCTATCTCTTATACCAGGACTAAACATATTGAGATATGATACCATTTTATTAGAGAGCAGATGGAGAAGGAAGACATTAGTCTTATATTTGTCTTAATAGACAAATAAGTGGCTCACATCTTTACTTAGCCACTAGATGAAGCTAAATTCAACACCATCAAATTTGAATCGGGAATGTTGAATTTGCTCCAGCTTCAGTAGCTCTCTATACTATATTTTGTTCATTTTGTTGTAGGTTAATCTAATCCCTACAGGACAGGATAGTCAAATTAGACTAATTATAAAATAATGTTTGTCTGCGGCTAAGTGTCAGGATTTAATCACAGCCGTTGATCAAAGTCTTGATCTCAAATAGGTACATGCCTCCTCACCTTCTAAAAAGTAAATTCACTATAAATAGAAGGATAGGTGCATAAGACAAAATACACTATTCCTTGCCCCTCACTGCCCGATTCCGCCAAATCGACGGAACTGCTTTACGAAACTTAAGAAATTTCTGAGAGATATGGCTCCAAAAGGTCAAGATTTCTTGTTCAAATGGTGCAAACTAGTTCGTAATGGGTTCAAAGATGCTCTAGAAGAAGTGTAGCGCGTTCTACATCTGCTCCAGGTCTCTGACATAGATTTTGTTCTGTCGGAACCCTTCTTGCTTTGGAAGAGGGAAGTTCTAGAATTATTCTATAGTGCCAAGGTCGACACTTTTACCAGCAAGATAAAGTCTTTTGTCAGTGGTAACAAGATAAAGATAACACTAAGGAGACTATGCAAGGAGCTATAGTTACCCAAGTTCGCTCAATCGGATGAGTAAGAAGACATGGATCAGTCTGATGTCTGAACAACACTAAAGTGATGTGGATTATCTAAACACACCACTGGCTCAATTCTAAGAAAGGAATTGAATCTGAGAGGTAAGTTTCTCACTGATGTTATTGGGAAGGTCCTGTTATTCAAAACAGGCTCCCATGATAAGATTTCTAAAAAGATGTTTGAGCTAATGGCCAGAGTAATCCTTTCCAAAAGGACAGACTAGGGAAGGGTCATGTTTGACAGAATAGTAGAGTGTATTACCGAACCCAACCTGGGTAGAATACTTTCTCTGTTTCTGCTTAGAAGTGTTCTAGGGATCCTGAATGCCAGGTTAGGAACCCAAATCCATCACATGAGGAGGATGGATGTGAAGATGCTGGATAGATGGGACAAAGTCCTTCATCCCCATGGTCAGACAACATCCACCAAGAAGAAGGATCAGGTTCTAGTGCTAGAGAAAAGTACTGATAGCAGTTCATATGAACAACCAGAGGAAGAGCCTCATGATCCAAATTTGACTGAATCTTCAGATAAAACCATAAGGGACATGTGTGCCCAAGTGTCCATCTCTTCTGATCCTGCAGTAATGACTCAGGTCAGTAGGGCTCAATCAGAAGAAACTCAAGACGATGCTGAGGAGATGCATTCAGCTGATAGCTGAACAAGCTGCCGAGGATATAGTAAACTAGATATCTGCTGTGTTGATGTGCGAAAATGGAAGGGCCGTAGGCACTAGTAGATAATGGGTGTTCGGTTTCACTAGGATGAGGTGGAGAGGTTGATGGGGATACAGTGAATGCTTCTACACACTCGAGAGTGGAGCACGTGTTAGATCAAGGGTTGTAAGTATAATGAGAGGTTGATGAGGAACTGTCGAGCAGACGATTACTTTGACGGTTAGGCTTTGATGGTTGATGTTGTTGCTGAGAGAGGAGAGGAGTTGAGAAGAAGAGGGGGCTGCTTGCAGTGAACCAACAGAATTCGCCTGCCGCGGCTTAAATTCCACTCTTGCGACGAGCTTTCCTTTGATTATGAATTGAGATTACTGCTTGAGATTTCACCTTTACATGGAAAGAAAATAAAGGGTACAAAGGGGGCAAGATGGAGGCTAAGGA
Source organism: Platanthera zijinensis (assembly GCA_039513925.1). Taxonomy (NCBI): domain Eukaryota; kingdom Viridiplantae; phylum Streptophyta; class Magnoliopsida; order Asparagales; family Orchidaceae; genus Platanthera; species Platanthera zijinensis. The sequence goes on along the minus strand of CM077080.1, from coordinate 117,477,963 downwards.
AAGAAGATGCTAGAGGCCGCGTGGGTTGAGCAGATAGGTCGGTAGACCGCACGGTTAGCTGATCCCACAGCTCGCTAGACTAAGCCAAGCAGACTACGCAATCAGGCCGAGAAGACAGGTGAGATCGCACGGACTGAGAGACTGAGTCCGCAGGTCTTGATGCCTTGGTTGTCCCACTCCACCGTGCCTGCTGAATGAGAGGTATGGGGGCCTATTTATAGGCTCGGGACGAAGACGGTCCTCATAACGTTACCCCAGGTAGAGCGATAAGTTGTGCGAGTAGACGAAGAGTCTGCTGAGTTCGCGCCATGTTTCGCAGTTAGGGACTTTTCCACGAGTTCTTCTGTTGGAAGATTGGGACGAGTCCAATTCTACTGTACTGAGCGAGCCCGCACCGAGCTATGTAAGTTGAGGAGTAGCTCGCCCGCTAATGGGAAGAAGCGGGCGCCGGGAAACTGGATTAATAGATGGCGGACTGCGTAATGAGTCTTCCTAGGCCGCTGCGGACAGGATGAGCTTATCTATTGGAGGCTTGTCCCCACTGCTGGGCGACAAGGGCTTAGTTACCTGATGGACTGAGGAGGAAGGTCGCGCATGCTGGCGAGGTGGAGCAGGTAGTCGTTGCTGACTGACGTCCTGGAGGCAGGTCGCCGATGCTGACATGTGGCCTAGAGACAGGTCGCCATTCCTGCTATGCGACGAGCTGGAGGCTAGTCTCCATTGCTGATGGTGGGCGGCCTGGAGGCAGGTCACAACTGTTGTCTGGAGGTGCACTGGAGTTGAGTCCGCGACATGTTGCACGGGCTGGGCGGAGTCCTGTTGCCTTCTCCCTCAAGCGGACTGAGGTCGAGTCTGCCCATTACTGGCGGATAGAAGGGAGCAGATCACACATACTGTTGGATGAGGCGAGTTCATCAGCTGGTGAGTGGAGCGACCACCTCCCTTTGGCGGACAGACGTTGAGTCCGCCACCTTCCGCCAGACTGAGTTGAGTCTACATTATGCTGGGCGACTTGGAGGCAGGTCGCATAGCGATGAGGCAGTTTTCCTTGCTTGCTGTGCGACCTGCAGGAGTGGATTGAAGAAACACACAAATCCTGCCGGGCATGCGGCTACTTGTCGATCTGGGCGGATTATAATGCGAGTCGTCCGCTTACTTCGGTAGTTCAACTGTTGGAGAAGAATGAACCATTGCACAGTTAGCTGACCTAATCGCTCGGCCTACAGTGGCGGACTGAGGAAGCAGCCCGTAACCCCTGTATAACAAGCGGCTGCTGTGCTACCTGGGCAGTCAGGATGGGAGACCTCCCTAGCCACACGGCCTGAGCAGTCAAAGAAGTCTGTCCACCCATCCTTAGAAAAAAGGTGGGTTGACAGGACATGACCTCCAGGGGGAAACTGGAGCAGGCCGCGACTTGCAAGTTAGATACCTTAGGAGGGATCGCTGATTTCTAGGTTAACATGCTGTGATGGAGGGTGAAGCCTCCAAGTTTCTAGCTTCTGCTGAAGATGAACCTGCTCCAGTCCCAGATCATCAAGTTAGATACAACCCTCAGAGTGAGGGGGATAAACTCCTAGAACAAGTCATGTAAGATGCATTTGGTGAGGGGGAGAATCTCCAGGTTGTGGAAAAGCTATCCCAACTTCCCCTAGAGGAACATCAACCTGCTGATGAGGTGGAAATAGTGGCTGCTATAGATCTGCATGTCACTGTAGACATGACAGAAGTTGAGGGGGAGCTTCACACAAAACTCCCAACCTAAGAGATTGTGTACACCATAAATACTTCTTAATCTAAGAAGGACAACACTGCTACTAAGGTATATAAGAATGCCTAGACATCAGAGTACACAATGGATGAGTCAGGAGACAGAGAAGAATTGAGGCCAGTTCAACAATAGGCTGCTGATGATGACACATCCACTACAACTAATCCGATGTCAGGATTCTTTTTAACCCAGCTGAAAGGGTTGCTAGACGATCAAAGGAGATCTATGGAAAACTTTGTTGATGATTCTATCAAAACCTTATAAACAATCTGTCAATTGAGATCAAATCTATCATATTTGAAGTGAATTTGTTGAAAGCTGAGACAATCAAGTTTTTCATAAGAGCAACACGTGCTGTTGACTATACTCTAAACAAACTAGATGAGTTAGGCAACAATGTGAATACAGTAATATAAAATCACAACATTAATGCGGGAAACATGATTGTTGTTCATATACAAACAAGGTACTACTGGAAATGCAAAAGACTACTGTTTTAACAAGATGGATGCTTGCACAATGCTCTTGGATGATCACATGCTAGAGGTGAAGAACTAGGTTACTGTAGGAGTAAACTATTCTGAATTTGAAAGAAACAAAGCCAGCATCTGTCAGACTGAGACAATTTGTGCAGAAGTCAAAAAGGGGGAGAAGGAGACAATATGAACAAACACAGAAAATGCCGTCTGGGAAACAAATGTTATAAGGGGATCATTTGGTATGGATCCAGTCTCTTATGATAACATTCCCATGTTTCTCATTCAAGTTCATGAGGCACTACATCAGGGACTAATGACCCTATAAGATGATCAATTTTAGTATGGTAGCAGTACCAGGATAATCAAGGTGCAGAACAGACCAATGCTCAGTATACTGAAGCTGGTGAACAGTGGGATGAACAATCTACAGCTGCTGACCTCCTACATTCAACTCCACTACTGAACAAGTTCTAAAATCAAAAGGAGAATCTGCTGTTGAAGAGGAGGAAGCTGTCAGATTAAGCAAGAAAAGGTATAGAGAGCAGATGGAAGCCAGACCTGACTTTGAACAATGGAGCCCTGAGTCCAGGACTATCATTTTGTCAGCCTGGGATCAAATCAAGTCCAATAAGACTGAAAGGGGAAACTTTATAGCTCCTAAGAGTGGGAAAAGATGGAAAAGAGTGAAGCTAGTAGAAGGAGATTCAAGAGAGACTTAAAGGCAAGTGCATTGCCACTTGATGATGTGGAACCTATAAAGTACATTCCAAAGACCTTCAGCTACTTCTTGAGCCAGAAGGAAAAGAAGAAAGAAGCTAAAGTAGACTGTGCTGCAAAGAAGCCTTGGAGCAGCAGAATAGTTATAAGGGAACCTGAAACATAAAAGTGTTTCTTGTTCATCTTTAGGGCTGAAGGATGTGTAGTTTTGCTTTATGCACAACACCAAAATAATTATTCCTTCTAGTTAATGAATATCTTTTTAAATAAATGGGTGTTCATTATTTCTATATTATACATATTGTTTACGTTATATTTATGCTACATATGTGTGTGGGTGTATATCATTGTCTTAGGTTCTGACTTCTTCAAATAGTGGGAGATTGTTGGGTCCATTGATCTCAATGTTCCAGATTTGAAGAAGGCATACTTGACAATGGTATACACATCTGTGTAATCTAATAGTTGTCACAAGCTCCATTTATGCAGGATGTTCCTTGGAACAAGTTTAGACAGGTTGTCTAAGTGATTGTGACAGGTGATCACAATGTAGAAAGGTGGAAAGAATGAAAATCGTCTAAGTCCACAGGCGTTGAGTGAAGACAATTCACTCAATGTCATATATCAAAAGGCATTGAGCACAACACAGTCTATCAAAGCCTCAACACTGGCAAGCTGAAAAATCGACTAAGTCCAGAATCGTTGAGTGAGAATAGCTCACTCAATGTCAAAGAAGAAGGCGTCGACATATCAATGATCAGTCAAAGCCTAAAGAGAGATAGAGAGGAAAACCTGTCTAAGTCCAGATGCGTTGAGTGAGGACAACTCACTCAACGCAAGCTCATCAAGAAAATTGGCTAAGTATAGAAGCGTTGAGTGAAGGAAGTTCACTCAATGCCTCATCAACAAAAAGCTAGGAAAAGGAAGAAGCATTGAGTCATTAAGGCTCACTAAACACATTCATAAAGAAAGTTGTGGCTAAGTACAGAAGCATTGAGTAAAGCAAGTTCACTCAACGCCTTAGCATGATGACAGACATTCAGAGAAGCAGCTAAGTCCATGGGAGTTGAGTGATGAAAGCTCACTCAATGTACTCAATGCCTGACAGAGCAGAAGAAATTGGCCAAGTACAGAAGCGTTAAGTGATGAACATTCACACAACGCACTCAACGCCTGACAGTGTAGTTTATTTAGGTAAGTGTGTTTGAGTTGAGTGAAGGCTGTTTACTCAATGCACTCAATGCATGGAATGAAACTGAGAATTTGGCTATATCCACAGATGTGGACATTAGCAAAAGTCAATAGAATTCAAATTAGTTGCGGGAAAGCTAGAGTGCACGACAAATTGCGCCGCAGACCTACTGTACGTCTTTTATTGTTAAAGCAAGTTGAAACCAAAAACTATAGGTGGGCCCCACATGCAAAATAGCCGTTGGACGGCGTAAGCTAATAAAAGAATTGAGATCAGTTCAAGCAAATTAACTTTTGGGATTATTGTGAAAGGAAAGAACTTTGTCTTCTTCCTCTCCATTATTGCAGAGCTTTGAAGAAAGAAGTTCTAATATAATGATCCAAAAGTTCATCAAGCTAGCTATTGTGATCAACACCATCAACAACAAGTTTAGAGATATTTCTCCGAGAAAGAAGAAGCTACCAAAGCTTAACTTAGTAGCAGCAGATTGGTTGATACATGATAACTGTTTCCATTTCTCACCTAGAACAGTAAGATCAGAAAGCTTTGTTTCTGAGCTCCAAGAAGTTGTAGAGATTGATAAACTCACTCTACAGTTAGTTTGTAATTTACAGACAGTTAGCTGTTTGAAGAATAAAAAGAACTGTCTACTCTTCTGTCTTCAACAACAAGGTCAGAAGCTTAGTTACTTCCAGTACAAGCAGTAGTTTACTAGAGATCAAATTTCTTATTGTTGAGAAGAGGTTAGGGCTAAGTTAACTCAGCTCAGGAAACAGTAGACTCAGAGAACTTCTCTAGAGTCAAATCAACACCAACCAAAAATCTTCCTTTCTATAGGATCTTAACGGATCTGAGTGTAGGTCTTATTTATAATGGCTGAGGTAGGATCCAATTTTAGATTTGAGTTGTAGGGCCTTTGGGCCTGAGGTAGGATCCTGTTTGGATTTGAGTTGTAGGGCCATTATGCCTGAACTGTAGGAGAGGCATTATCTCTGAGTGTAGAACCTTTGGGTCTGAGGTAGGATACAGCTTTGGATCTGAGGTAGAACCTTTGTGCCTGAGATGTAGGAGAGTCATTCTCTCTGAGGTAGGGATATCCTCCTAGCCTGAGTATAGGACTTGTGCTCAAGTCTGAGGTAGGTGATCTTTGGATCACTGAGCTGTATGAGTAAATATTTACTCTGAGTTATTGGGCCTTGTGCCTGAGGTAGGTATTGGAGGAGATTGAGATATTTCGATGGATCTGTGTTGTAAGATCTTAAAAGCCGAGATTGGAGAAGTTCCTTGTCTAACAAGCTGTTAGAAAGGTGAGAGGTATAGTGGACATACCCATAATCTAGGGAACCACTATAAATCTAGTGTGTGCTTTGTGTGATTGTCTTGAAAGCAAAATATAACTAAATCACAACACAACAAAAGTAAAGATAGTCATAAAAGACTAAGAAACCTATTCATCCCCCTCTAAGTATTTAGCTATCCTTGAAACTAAAGACTTTCAAAGATTTCAAAGAAGTTAAATACGTGAAGTTGAGCCAAGTGTGCTTTAGAGCTATGCTTTGTTAACATCTGCAAGAGTATGCATGTAAACATATGTATATATATAAGAAGAGACTGATCAACTCAAATACCTAAATAATTTACACCGGTAAGAATGTTATTGAGTCGGTGACCACATTGTCAATAACATCCCCGTCTATCGCATAGTAAATAATAGAAGGTCCAGCCGGGGCCCAATGATATATACTACAGACATTCAAAGGAGTTACTAATTGAGAGCATAATCCAAATGCACTCATCTTATCACAGAGTGCATTCTAGCGGAAGTACTTTAAAGGTTAATAGGAACCCAACCAACTGAATGTCCACTAACATAAAAGTAGGAATGAATAAATAAATACACAAATAGTCTTGGCCTTAAGGCCTTACATTATTCAACTCAAAATTAAATTGTCTTGCATACATCGGCACGCAGGCCAGCCACACATGAATAATAAAATAAATGGGTAATTCGCTTTAACTTCAAGGGCCAACTTAGCAATCCTGGGCTCTAGCCCGCTATTTCCAGCTTGGCTCGTATACACCTGCACAAAACATTCCACCATGCGGTGGAAATAATAGCAACGGTCAGCATTAGCTAACTAAATTATAACGACCCCACCCCTCACCCGGGTGGCAGTGCTCCTTCCCTGTATACATTAATTTAATCATATATTGGCCAACAAAACGTGCAACTTAAGAACCATTCGCTACAAACATTGGCACAAATGCCCAACGCCCTGTGCTCTCATGGCATATTCTTGGTGTACAGGAACACAAGGGTCACACCACCGTTCTCCGTGATGGTCAATAACGTTTGAGCTTTCAGTCTCACAGGGCCAAAGCCAGAGACAATGACCCTATGGCTATGACCAACGATAATGATATACACTTTGACTCACTCCAGGTCGAACCACATATGGGAGGGTATAGTTCAGCCATATCCCGTACTCAAATCATTCGGCTCGCAATCCTGACGTGGGTCAGCATCCCCTTTCCATTTTCCTTATGATCCATAAATCTTTAAGGATCCTAGGCTAGCACTCATGGCTACCAAAGCTGAGCAAATATCTCACGCTCCACAAATTATCCCCAAGTTCTTCGAGAGATAGGCACCCACGACCCCCAGGTCTTACAAGATAGGCCTCTATAAACAATACATCGCTCACTACGAGCTATTGCCGGCGATAGGGCTACTGCCACACGGTAGGGGGAAAGACTAACGATTCTTCCCCCAAATCGGGTGTTTTCCTTGAGTTTACATCAAATACTCACAACGGAGCCATCCGCACACCCCGTGACTCCGAAATCTACATGATAACCATAGAGTCTTCTTCGACATATAAAATATACAAACATCACCAATCAAGACCAACCTGTCCGGATGGGCTTCAAACAACATGCCCATTCCGTACTTCGATTCTGGATCTAAATGCAAAACTAACCGGGATATACGGTTCTACCTGTCGGGGGAACCACTTCCATGTGTTCATTGTCACAACCCGTATTTTCTCCAAATTAAAGAAGCATCAGAGTATGAGAAAACACACATCGTGATGTCACGTCGAGAAGGGGATAACTGCTGACGCTCAGGCAAAACAATCTACTTTTCTTTATAAAATTCATAAGTTATATGATTAGAAAATAAGTTATATTTTTAAAGGCCGTATCCCTCGGCATAGTGGATCAACTAGTCCAAAATTTAAAAACTATACTTATATGCTGCGGAAAATACTTTATTCAGGTTCGACATCCTAAAAGAATGCATAAGTGTCCCCAGAGGACAATTTATACTATGTAGGACCCTACATTTAATTTATACTATATATATAGGAAAACGATCTTTTTACGTTATTTGTAAAATAGTGATGAGTTTTATAAAAAATGCTGATCATAAGGTATACTTATAATAGTATTTTTAGGTTTAAAAGTAACTAGCAACCTAGCATAAATCATCTTAAGAGCAAGTAGACTATCTCCAGAAAAAGGTAGCAGCAGAAAGTTAACATATCTAGTATCAAGGTAAAACTACCAGTGGGCGCCAACAAACTGACACGAACCCACTAGCAAGTATGTATGTCTGTAAGAAAGAAGCACAAAACTACCTAACAAGACCAAGAAACTAATCTCCACAGTACGAGAGACCACCAGCAATGGCACAGCACAACTAGCTGCAAAAAAACCAACTGTGGCGTTGAGTGAGTCCACCTCTCTCAACGCCAAAATAGCTTTGGCGTTGAGTGAGGTCGACTCACTCAACGCCAAAGTACTTAGCCGTAAAAACAAACTGCGGCGTTGAGTGTGTCCACCACTCTCAACAATAAAATAGCTTTGGCGTTGAGTGAGGTTAACTCACTCAATGCTAAAGTACTTAGACGCAAAAACAAGCTGCAGCGTTGAGTGTGTCCACCACTCTCAACGATAAAATAGCTTTGGCGTTGAGTGAGGTCGACTCACTCAATGCCAAAGTACTTAGCCGCAAAAAAACAAACTGCGGCGTTGAGTGTGTCCACCACTCTCAATGATAAAACGGCTTTGGCGTTGAGTGAGGTCGACTCACTCAACGCCGAAACACTTAGCCGCAAAAAAATTTCATCTCCATCAAAACTCCAGCAAGTCTAAGTACGGGGAAGGCTTCTACTACAGCCACTACACAGGCAAGCACACATACACCCCAACCCGAGCCTAAGCAAGATAGGTTTGCATAAGAATTAAACTATAGCTTTTCTCCTCTACCCGGCTACAACTACTGCACAGGAAAGAAATTAACCCAACCCTCAAGCTCTCACACATCCAGAGAACTAGGCTTCTCCATCAACAGCTGGGTTTTGTACCCGATTTCAAGCAAGAATAGAGTTTCTAACCTAGGGCTAACAAGGTAACAAGGAGATAGATAAAAAGAATTACACGGCAAGGGAAAGAATAACACTTGCCTCAAATTTCCGACGAAACTTGGTCGGCCTCCTTTACTCTCACGTGGCACCAGCAACAACAACACCTAAAGCATAAATCTGGGGCTTTAATGGCGGAAACGGACAACCCAAGAAATTTGAGACCCCAAGAAACACCACGGAAACTGGATTTTTTACCGTAGGAATGAAGGTCTAGGCGAGAGCAATCCAAATCCGCTTTCGGAATCGAATTCCGTCAACAAATGCTCCCGGATTCGGCATCCGAAGGGGAGCAGTTCCGGCAGTTTTTCTGTTTTCCGCGAACAGGTGCTGCGGACGGGGGAAGAAGGTGAACAGGAGCGGTTACCTCTTAAGTCTAAACTATCCTATATATAGCACCCCTACTAATCTTAATTAGCTAATTAATTAATAATGAACAAAAGACAAGGCACAAACGCCAAGTACCCACACCCTTTCAAAAAAATAATATTTAATATAATATTTATTAAATAGTTTTATTTTTCATAAAATACCAAAATGATGCGAAAACCGAATATCCTCAGAATTCGGCGAAATTCGCACCGTAGCTAAATATCCCCGCTACGAACACAACGACGAAGTCGAAATTAATTTTCGACAAACAGAACTCGAGTTATACCCACCCGAAGTAAAAACACAAGCATCCCCCGAGAGGCCACACCGGGTCACCCAAAACGACCCGGCTTGCTAGGGAGATCTTGCCAATAGACTACAAAATGGGCCACTCAGTTCTAAGGAGTTAAGACCACACTCCACAGATGACACAAGCCAAGAAAATGCGTCGACGTAACGCCAAACAAGAATTAAATAATCGCAGAAAAATCGGGGGCGTTACAGTCACTCCCCCTAAAAGAAAGTTTCGTCCCGAAACTTTACGCACAACGCCTCAACTATAGAAGGAAAGGTAACAAGACAAACATTACAAGAATAAAAAAAACCAATCTAATCAGGGAAACAGTTGAGGGTGAGCCTCCCTCATAGCCGACTCTAACTTCCAAGTCGCGCTTTCCAAACCCTAATTCTTCCATAGAACTTTGACCATCGGGATGGACTTCCTTCGCAGCACCCGATCTTGAGTATCCAAAATGCAGACCGGCACTTCAATAAAAGAGAGATTAGGCTCAAACTGGGGAACAACATCCAAGACTTTCCCACTACTGCGCACACACTTCCGTAATTGGCTTACATGAAATACATTATGAACACCTGGGAAGTTTGCTGGCAAATCCAACCTATAAGCTGGCACGCCAATCCGTTCAACAATCTTAAACGGGCCCACATACCTCGGGTCAAATTTCCCGTTCTTACCGAACCTCTTAACACCAACCATCGGGGAAACCTTATGAAATACAAGGTCCCCTATAAAGAAATCAAAGCCAGACCTACGCCGATTTGCATTCTTCTCGTATCTCTCCTGAGCTATACGAAGCTTTTTTCGAATGAACTTCACCGTGACTTCCATCTCCTCGAGCGCATCCGGACCCAACAAGGGTCTCTCACCTGCCTCAGCCCAAAACAGGGGGGTTCTGTAGCGCCTCCCATACAAAGCTTCAAACGGAGCCATTTGCAAACTTTCTTGATAACTGTTATTGTATGCAAACTCCATAAGTCGCAATCGCTCATCCCACACTCCACCATGGTCTAGAATGTAGCATCTGATCATATCCTCAACTATCTGGTTCACCCGCTCCGTCTGCCCATTGGTCTGTGGGTGGTAAGCAGTAGAATACCTCAGATCTGTACCCAAACCCTCCTGCAGACTCTGCAAAAACGAGAAGTAAACCGGGAGTCTCGATCAGAAATGATGCTAACAGGCACACCGTGCAATCTGATTACCTCATTAAAGTACAACTCTGCTATCTTCTTCATCGGATAGTCAATCTTATACGGCACGAAGTGAGCACACTTCGTCAGTCTATCCACTATGACCTAGCGGAGTCAACCTGCCACCAGGCCTTCCGTGATCGGCCTTCACACGCTTGCAAGTGTGACACTCAGCAACAAATCGGGCTATATCACTCTTCATCCCATACCACCAGGCAATTTGCTTCAAATCACGATACATCTTTATAGATCCCAGATGGTAGGCAATACTGGATCCATGAGCCTCTCTGCATATCATACCCCTAATGTCTCCGACAGCGGGGATGCAAAATCTGTCGCGGTACTTCAAAGTACCCGCATCATCGATAGAGAAATCTGGCAACTCCCCTCTCTCAGTCCTGAGGTATAAGTGCAGAAGGTCCGGATCATCCTTCTGGTGCAACCTAGTAAGTGAAATCCAAGACGACTCTGCTACTGCCAAACTACTCCGCATGCCACAGCATCCCACCGAGATATCCATAAGGAGGAACTCTTCCACAAAACGATCGGCGGAGAGATTAAAGATCTTCCCCGTCTTCTGGCTCAGGGTGTCGACCACTACATTGGCCTTTCCTGGATGATACTGAATCTCTACGTAATAATCGGCCACATACTCTAGCCACCGCCATTGGCGCAGATTCAACTCCTTTTGCATGAATACGTACTTCAGGCTCTTGTGATCAGTGAATATCTTGCATTGAGCCCCATAAAGTAGATTCCTCCACAACTTCAACGCATAAATCACCGCTGCAAACTCAAGGTCATGCGTAGGGTAATTTCTCTCATGAGTCTTTAATTGCCTTGACCCATACGCAATCACTTTTCCAACCTGCATCAACACGCAACCCATACTAACATGCGAAGCATCCACGTACACATCATACTCCACACCCTCAGTAGGTAGGGTCAGGAAGGGAGCAGTGCACATTCTGTTCTTTAGCTCCAGAAAGGCTTCTTCACACTTCTCGCTCCAAACAAAGACCGTGTTCTTCTGAGTCAACCCGGTCAAAGGTGCAGCCAGGGTAGAGAAACCCTCCACGAACCTCTTGTAGTAGCCGGCCAACCTTAGGAAGATTTTGATCTCCTTGGGTGTGCCCGACCTGCTCCAATCCATCACTACTGCGATATTTTCTGGGTTGACCGAGATACCATCCTTGTTCACCACGTGGCCCAGAAACGAGACCTGAGGCAACCAAAATTCGCACTTGCTCAACTTGGCGAATAACTTGTGATTCCTCAACTCCGATAGAACCAAGCGCAGATGCTGCTCATGCTCCTCAGTGCTGCGAGAATAGACCAACATATCATCGATTAAAACCATAATGAACTTGTCTAGGAAATCCTTGAACACCCAGTTCATCATATCCATGAAGGCTGATGGTGCGTTGGTCAGACCGAACGACATCACCAAGAACTCAAAATGTCCATGCCTCGATCTAAACGCAGTCCGTGGAATATCTGCCTTACGGATCCTGAGTTGATGATAGCCATAACGAAGATCGATCTTGGAGAACACCGTGCTATCATGCAATTGATCAAATAATTCATCGATCCTCGGCAGAGGGTACCTGTTCTTAATAGTGACTTTGTTCAACTCCCTGTAGTCGATGCAAAGCCGCATCGACCCATCTTTCTTCTTTACAAACAAAATAGGAGAACCCCAAGGCGACGAACTCTGCCTGATAAACCCCTTTGCCAATAACTCATCCAACTAGACTCGTAACTCCTCTAACTCACGAGGGGCCATCCGGTACGGCGCCTTAGCAATAGGACGCGTACCCGGTTCCAAATAATTCACAAATTCAACATCCCGATCAGGAGGAAGACCAGGAAGGTCATCAGGAAAAACATCAGCGAAACCACGAACAACGGGAATCTCTTCTAAGCACGGTACACTAACATCGGTCCCCACTACCTAGACTAAACAAGCAAAACAATCAGAAAGAAATAACTTTTTAGCACATACTGCAGAAAAGACAGGAGAATCTTGGCACGAATCAGCATACACGCTTCCCGGCTGACCATTGCCCTTGATGAAGTCCAAGCGCTTCCCTTTGCACTGAATGACCGCATCATACTTAGACAGCCAGTCCATGCCCAGAATAACATCGAAGTCCTCCAGATCAATCATCTTCAAGTCTGCCTTCGCAAGAAAGTCCCCCAACAAAACAGGGCATTCTAGAATGCCCAAATTTGATATCACAGATTCACCAAAAGGGAACTTGACGCGGAAGGTATCACGAACTCGATCTAGAATTAACCGATGTTGCTCCACAAAGGCTCTAGCCACAAATGAGTGGGTAGTGCCGGAGTCGAACAGAACACGCGTCAACCGGTTCTTTACCTTAAATTTCCCTATAAGAGTATATACAACTAAGGAACTACCAAAACAAAACTGTAACCATTCTAACAAATAAAACCTTCAGGTTGGAAGAACAACTAACCTGAGATGACCTGAGTCGAAGCTTGAGCCTCCTCAGAAGAGATCACATTCAGCTTTCCTTTACCCTTGTCCATACGCTGAGGCAGAGGTAGTGCCTGAAGTGGAACTGCATGAAGAGCAGGCTGGAACTGAGGACACATAGACTTGATTTGACCCTTTTGCCCGCAGTGATAACAGACTTTATCCTTGGACCAGCACTGGGCAGTATCATGCCCGGGTCGCTTGCAAACAGAACATGAAACATCCCTCCTAGGAGCACCCTGAATAGCATGAACTTGCTCCTTCTTCTGAGCTGCTGCCTTTTTGAAACACCTCTCAACAGGGTGGTCTAACCGACCACAGAAGCTACACACCACCTTGCTCTTCTTTCCCAAAGCAGCACCGGGTACCTGGGGTTTCTTCTCCTCAACAGACTTCCTCTTGTCCTTCCTCATTTGCTGGCCTCTGCTCTTTGCGGTCTCAATTTCCTCAACCTTCAGAGCAGCCTCCACTACCCCTGCATAAGTCTCTGATCCATATGCATTGGTCAACTGCTGAACCTCGCTCCTCAAGCCACCAAGAAATCATTTGACTCGATCAGCCTCAACACTCACCAACCTAGGAGCAAACCGGCTCAACTTGCTGAACTCTATCTCATACTCACCGACCATGAGTTGCCTTTGCTTCAGGTGGAGGAAGTCGTTCATAAGATGGTCACGCTCGACCGAAGGCAAGAACTTCCTTAGCAGCATTTCCTTGAACACTTCCCAAGTGCAACTAGCTACCAAGCTCTCCTTTTCTCTAAGCCACAAACTCTTAGCCAAACCCTTGAGCTGATAGGCAGCTATCATCACTCTCTGATCATCTGCAATACTGGAGTACGAGAACATCTCCTCCATGGAGATCATCCAATCGTTTATGACCATGAAATTTGCCTTCCCATCATAAGTAGGAGGGCTAAGTCTCTGAAACTGCGAGATGAAAGCCATCTCTGCTGGCACCACCACTGGAGGTCTCAGGGGTACATGAGGAGGAGGAACAGCTAACCCCCCTATAGGGCCTTGCACTCCCTGAGTCTGTCCTGCCACAACTCCCACCAGAGACTGGATCTGGGCTCGCACCTCCACCATCTGCCTGCTCAAGGAATCGCTACTCTGTCGCAGGCTCTCGATCACTGTATCATTCTGCGCTCCTGATGACTCACCCTCAGACAGGGGGGAGGGGTCTATCTAGTCGAAGGGTGTCTCGCCATCCTAAAATCATTACAACATTAGTCAGATCCTAGTACAACAGCTGCAACTAACTACAAGTATGTACAATACATACATAAATATGAACTTAAAGCTACTAAACTTGCTCTGGGAGTTTATTTTTACAAGCATTGATGTTATGCCTTAACCGAGGATGGTTAACCACCACCATACTAACTCTTGTGCTTAGATCGGGAATGCATGACTTTATATTATTTTTGACTCGAAAACTTATGTGTGTACATATATCATCCTGCTAGTCTTTAGCTTGGCACGTTGTGCTTATGCAATGTTATGCTATGCATGTTTGTGCTATGCATTCTAAAAAGAAAGGCCCTAATGCATGTTATGAGCGGCGTACACATGAAAATGTTATGCATCCCATACTACATAACATCCTCATGCAACGAAAAAGAAAACAAGCTAGTCGCAGCCATGTGGTGAGGTTATGCATCCCATACTACATAACCCTCACATGTTCCTCCTATGGTGGATCAATATACGAACACATATTATGCATCCCATACTACATAATATGCCCCATATACTTCATTTTATGCTATGAGTGTAGTGTTCGTGCTTTTGCCAAGATGTGCTAATGACATATCGGTGTGTGAATGACATGATGCTGAACTACTAATGCAATCCAAAGGGAAGGTTGCCCGACTAACTTGTCAAGCAACCTCCCTCTGATACCAACTGTCACAACCCACATTTTCTCCAAATTAAAGAAGCATCAGAGTATGAGAAAACATGCATCGTGATTCCATATCGAGCAGGGGATAACTGCTGACGCTCAGGCAAAACTATCTACTTTTCTTTTTAAAATTCATAAGTTATATGATTAGAAAATCAGTTATATTTTTAAAGGCTGTATCCCTCGGCACAGTGGATCAACTAGTGCACAATTTAAAAACTATACTTATATGCTGCGGAAAATACTTTATTCCGGGTCGACATCCTAAAAGAGTGTATAAGTGTCCCCAGAGGACAACTTATACTATGCAGGACCCCACATTTAATTTATATTATATATATAGGAAAATGATCTTTTTACGTTATTTGTAAAATAGTGATGAGTTTTATAAAACATGCTGATCATGAGGTATACTTATAATAGTGTTTTTAGGTTTAAGAGTAACTAACAACTTAGCATAAATCATCCCAAGAGCAAGTAGACTATCTCAATAAAAAGGTAGCAGTAGAAAGTTAACATATCTAGTATCAAGGTAAAACTACCAGTGGACGCCAACAAACTGACACGAACCCACTTGCAAGTATGTATGTATGTAAGAAAGAAGCACAAAACTACCTCACAAGACCAAGAAACTAATCTCCACAGTACGAGAGACCACCAGCAACGGCACAGCACAACTAGCTGTAAAAAACCAACTGTGGCGTTGAGTGAGTCCACCTCTCTCAACGCCAAAACAGCTTTGGCGTTGAGTGAGGTCGACTCACTCAACGCCAAAGTACTTAGCCGCGAAAACAAACTGTGGCGTTGAGTGTGTCCACCACTCTCAATGATAAAATAGCTTTGGCGTCAAGTGAGGTCGACTCACTCAACGCCAAAGTACTTAGCCGCAAAAACAAGCTGTGGCGTTGAGTGTGTCCACCACTCTCAACTATAAAATAGCTTTGGCATTGAGTGATGTCGACTCACTCAACGCCAAAGTACTTAGCCGCAAAAAAACAAACTGCGGCATTGAGTGTGTCCACCACTCTCAACGATAAAACGTCTTTGGCGTTGAGTGAGGTCGACTCACTCAACGCCAAAACACTTAGTCGCAAAAAAATTTCGTCTCCATCAAAACTCCAGCAAGTCTATGTATGGGGAAGGCTTCTACTAACACCACTACACAGGCAAGCACACATACACCCCAACCCGATCCTAAGCAAGATAGGTTTGCATAGGAATTAAACTATAGCTTTTCTCCTCTACCCGGCTACAACTACTATACAGGAAAGAAATTAAACCAACCCTCAAGCCCTCACACATCCCGAGAACTAGACTTCTCCATCAATAGTTGGGTTTTGTACCCAATTTCAAGCAAGAATTGGGTTTCTAACCTAGTGCTAACAAGGTAACAAGGAGATAAATAAAAAGAATTACACGGCAAGGGAAAGAATACCACTTGCCTCAAATTTCTGGCGAAGCTTGATCGACCTCTTTTACTCTCACGCGAAACCAGTAACAACAACACCTAAAGCAGAAATCTGGGGCTTTAATGGCGAAAACGGACAACCCAAGAAATTCGAGACCCCTAGAAACACCACGAAAACTGAATTTCTTACCGTAGGAATGAAGGTCTAGGCGAGAGCAATCCAAATCCGCTTTTGGAATCGAATTCCGTCCACAAACGCTCCCGGATTTGGCGTCCGAAGGGGAGCAGTTCCGGCGGTTTTTCTGTTTTCCGTGAACAGGTGCTGGGGACGGGGGAAGAAGATGAACAGGGGCGGTTACCTCTTTAGTCTAAACTATCCTATATATAACACCCTTACTAATCTTAATTAGCTAATTAATTAATAATGAACAAAAGACAAGGCACAACTGCCAAGTACCCGCACCCTTTAAAAAAAAATAATATTTAAAATAATATTTATTAAATAGTTTTATTTTTCATAAAATACCAAAACGACGCGAAAACCGAACATCCTCGGAATTCGGCGAAATTCGCACCGTAGCTAAATATCACCGCTACAAACACAACAACGAAGTCGAAATTAATTTTCGACGAACATAACTCGAGTTATACCCACCCGAAGTCAAAACACAAGCATCCCCTGAGAGGCCACACCGGGAAACCCAAAACGAACCGGCTTGCTAGGGAGATCTTGCAAATAGACTACAAAATGGGCCACTCAGTTCTAAGGAGTTAAGACTACACTCCACAGATGACACAAGCCAAGAAAATGCATCGACGTAATGCCAAGCAATAATTAAATAATCGCAGAAAAATCGGGGGCGTTACATTCGTGGAGTCTCTACCCTCTAATGCCAAAAAGGAAGGATTTCATATGCCTAAGAAAGATGATCGTCACCCTAGAAGTCCGCTTCAGCACCATGGAAGAGATTCTAGCCGGATGAACACGACCGCAACGGCTTTGCCTCCGTAGATCCCAACTCACCTCGTGAATCCGAGCTCCGAATCTAAAATGGCAGCGAGACCTCCTCTCTCTCTGAAGTTGCTTCTCCTCCTCCAAACGTCAAGCCCAAGTTTTTCAAACTCCAAAAGATTGAAGTGAAAATGGCCAAATCAACACTATAAATCAAGCCATTGCCGCACAGTAACTAGCTACTGCCGCATGACACCACTAATCAATGCCTCGATTCACGTTCCACCGCCCAGGCCCTCCAACCACAGGACGACATGTGGCCACACCATTACAGCTTCGCTATCGCCGCACGATAGGATGCTAACGCCTCACGGTAGCTAGCGATGGTTATGATAGTTACTACCGCCATGCGGAAGAAAATCGAGAGCTTTGATAAATAAATTGCCAAGCTACTTCCTGCGGTATCATTACCGCTGGTCGATAACTTCCTGAGAACTTTGTTAATTGAATGGCTAACAACGAGCAATAATAACCTATCACTGTGTGGTAGACTAGGCATTGAGTCAACCTGCCTCGCTCGACACTCTCGATGACTGAAGCTACCTCCATGTGATATCAACCTACTGCCACGCAGTATCTTCCTACCACTGTGCGATAACCAATGCATTGAGTCAACTCGCCTTACTCGGTGCTATCGACGCCTGGTGCTACCGCAATGCAGTATTTGACTACCGCTGCGCGGTACCCTCTTTTCCTGCCTACATAAACTTGGGGTGTTACAAATCTCCCCCACTTAAAGAATTTCATCCCGAAATTATATATTGCAGGAAAATGAAAGAGTATCAATGCTACAAAAGTATACCTCAAATGAAAATCTTGGGGAACTCTGCCTTTATGATTTGTTCCCGCTCCAATGACAGCTCCTCTCTGCCACAGTTGTCCCAACGGACCTTGACCAACTTGATAAACTAATTCCGAAGTTGTTTGACTTCCATGTCTTCAATACGAATGGGCTTGACTTCCGTTGTCAACCCATCATCAATCAGTACCTGATCCGCAGCAACCACCTGCGTAGGCTCTTGCACTACCTTCCGTAACACAGATACGTGGAACACGTCATGCAGACTACTAAGCTCTATTGAAAGCTTTAATTGATAAGCGACTTCACCAACGCGTTCCAAAACTTCAAACGACCCAAGGTATCTCAGACTTAGCTTTTTCAGCCGTCGAATACTTGGCACACCCTTAAACGGTTTGATCTTTAGGTAAACCCAATTGCCCACGACAAACTAAACATTTCTGTGCTTGGCATTGTAATATTTATCCTATCTATCCCGCGCTATCAACATCTGCTCCCTGATTGTCTGAACAATAGAAGTCACATCTTCAACTTCCTTCCACTTATACAACTTTGACTCGCCCGTCTCCAACCATGAAAACAGAGTACGACACTTTCTAACATAAAGGGCCTCGAAGGGCGCCATTTGAATGCTTGCCTGGTAGCTATTATTGTAAGCAAATTCGATCATATACAAGTGATCCTCCCACTTATTCCCGAAATCTAGGACGTACATAGGAAGCATGTCTTCCATCATCCTATTTACCCTCTCGATCTAACCATCCGTCTGCAGATGAAAGGCCATACTAGACTTTAGTGTGGTACCCAACAGTTGATGTACTAGCCTTTAGTCATTAGACGTGAAGCGCCCATCTCGTTCACTCATGATGCTACGGGGAATACCATGCAGTTGTACAATATTATCCACATATAATTTTGCCAGTTTCTCCACCGAATCGTCCTTCCTATTCAGGATGAAGTGCGACACTTTCGTCAAATGATCAACGATGACCCAGATGGCGTCGTTTCCCTTATGCAATCTTGGTAAACCATGCACGAAATCCATGGATATGTCACCGAACTTCCATTACGGTATAGGTAAAGACTTCAAAAATCCACCGGGCTTCTGACATTTGGCCTTCACCAAGGCACAAGTCTGACACTTAGCTACATATAGTACTATGCCCTTCTTCAGTCCTGGCCACAAGAACAACTTTTTAATGTCTGTATACATCTTCATGCTCCCTGGGTGAATCAAGTACTTATTATAATGAGCCTCGTACATTAATTCTTCTCGTATTTTACCCACCTTTGGGATGCACAAACAACTGTTCTTCCACAACAGCCCATTATCAATAGTAAACTAGGTATTTGACCCTTCCAAAGACTCAGCCATGTAGAGTTTCATACTGTCATCAAAATCCAAATCCTGCCAAATCCGATCGGCGAGGTCATACTTTACCTCTATCTAACTCAAACGTGCTTCAGCACTCGACCTCCTATTAACACAAGAGATCTCTAAGGCCTCCAAATCTCGAATAACACGTTCGTCATGCATTAATAACTAATTGACATGCACAGAAGCTCTAGGACTTAACGCATCCACAACCACATTACCTTTGCTAGGGACATAATGTATCTTAAAGGTGTAGTCCCCAAGGAACTCCATCCACCTTCACTGATGCATATTTAGGTCCTTCTGATCCAACAGATACTTTAAGCTCTTATGATCTATGTAAATGTCGACCTTCACACCATACAAATATTGCCTCCAGAGTTTCAACGCGAATATCACGGCCGCCAACTCCAAGTCATGGACCAGATTATTCCTCTCATGCACCTTCAACTGGAACGAACCATAAGCTATTACATTCCCATGTTGTAGTAGAACACAGCTTAAGTCGCTTCCTGAAGCGTTGCTGTAGATCTCAAAGCCTTCTGTCCTACATGGAGAGTATAGAATAGGCACCATGGTCAGATGACTTTTCAATTCTTTGAAATCTTGCGCACATACTGGCAACCAAACAACCTTATGATCCTTCCTTGTCAGGGTCATGAGAGGTAAAGCTAACATCAAGAAGTTCCCCATGAAGCGCCTGTAGTAGCTGGCAAGTCCAAAACAACTCCGGACTTCCTCCATAGAAGACAACACAGACTACTCCCGAATTGCATCAACCTTTGCCAGATCTACCGTGATACCCTCACCACTGACAATATGACCAAGGAATGCCATAGAAGATAGCCAAAACTCGTATTTAGAGAATTTGGCGTATAATTGATTACTCCTCAAGGTTTCCAGAACAATATGTAAGTGCTCCACATGTTCATCCTCAAATTGGGAGTACACCAGGATATCATCGATGAACACTATCACGAACTGATCCAGATACTCCTTGAATGTCCTGTTCATTAAATCCAAAAACACAGATGGCACATTAGTCAGTCCGAAAGGCATGACAGTGAACTCATAATGCCCATATCGTGTAAGGAACGCCGTATTGGGAATATCACTTTCTCTGATTCTCAGTTGATAATGTCCAGATTTCAAGTCTAGATTCGTATACACAGTCGACCCAACTAGCTGGTCAAATAGATCATCAATCCTCGAAATCAGGTACTTATTCTTCTCTATTAGCTTATTAAGTTCCCGATAATCGATACATAATCACAGACTTCTGTCCTTCTTCTTCACGAAGAGGACCGGGGGGCTACAAGATGACAAACTTGGACGTACAAACCCCTGCTCTATCAGCTCTTGAAGCCGTGCCTTCAATTCTGCCATTTATCTCGGTTCTAAGAGATAAGGAGATCGTGACACTGGCTTGGCACCACTAATTCAATGGTGAACTCGATCACTCTCTGAGGTGGAACTCTAGGGAGATTTTAGGGGAAAACGTCGGCAAACTCCGACACCACTGGAATACTGACCAAGTCAGGCTTGGGCTTCATTACCTCTAATAGAGTGAAGAACAACTTTTCACCCTTATGAATTGCTTTAACTGCTTGGAGAGCAGATATCAACGTTTTGCTCAATCCCTTCATACTAGAGAAATTAGTTTCTTGGCTTGAATTCAACCCCATTTTAACAGTCTTCAAACAATAATCGATGAATGCATTTTGTTCCTGTAACATCCCACAAACCACTAGACCCCTAGGAGGATTTTTGTCATGACTAGGTCATGACAAAGCCTTAAGAAGATCAGGAGGACCAAGGGTGCCTAAGAAAGTAGGTTAAAACACCTTGGTCTACAAATAGTAGTTCCTAGACACCTAAGCTAGGGTTTGGCCAATGACTCTCAACATGACCACTTGACCCTACCATGTCATTCTCAACCCCATAGGGACCATTGAAAGCCCAAATAACCCATTAGGGGTCAACCAAGGGGTGGAATTGACAAGAGTCAACCCTAACCCTAGTTAGGTCAAATTGCCCTAATTTGACCTAAGTGGATTGCACCAAGTCACTAATGGACTTGGGTGGTGGTGGCATGGGACTCAAGACACCTAGTTGACAAGTCAACCCACTCATTAGAAAAAGTCAACACCCCAAGTCCACCTTGGTCAAACCAAGCCCAAAATGGGAAAGGAAGCAAAAACCAACTCAATCCAAATGGGCTAGTGATGCATGTAAATACGGTAAGCGCACCGGTCGCACAAGTAATAAAGTTTGGGAATGGATCCCCGAGTGTCGGTCTCTTGAGGAATGCAGTTGGCGTGGAATGACGAACAATCCGAAATTATTGCTAATAGAGTTAGTAAAATGAAAGAAGAAACAAAAGGGGCTTTGAGGTTTGTGTTCTTACAAACAAAGAAATTAAAGCTAACAATGCGGGTCGCATTCACCGCTTCGCAGGGCGAGATGGGTGTATCGACCGCTATGCCGTACTTCGATAGGGCGAGTGGACGGTGAGCCAGTGGGTGAGGTGTTTAGTGCGGTGTGCAATCAAGTGGAACGGTGGGAGTGAGATGGGGTGAGGCGCATCACAACACAAATCCCACAAACAAGTTTAAACAACAAAAATCCAATTACAAATAACTAGAAATTCGAAGTTCATAACTAGCTTGAGTCATTCATACACTACAAGGAAGGTAGAGGAAGAGTAAACCAAGAGGGTGAAGATCCACCGCGGTTGTTGGCCGGAGGTGCGGGTTGTCAATCCGCTTCCACGCGCAGTCCGAGGAGGCTTCCGGTACAGACGAGCTGTCACCTCGAGGGCCTTTGAGTCCGTTCTCTAGGTCGTCTCCGTCATCTTCTTCTTCGATAGAAAGCTCGGAGAAGAGGTCGTTAATGGCCGGGAGGGTCACCGGAGGATGTGGAATGCATTAGAATCGCCGGAAATCACCTCCCGATGGTAGGAATGAAGGTGGAGATGGATGGAGCGTCTGAAATGCGGAAGGGCGAAGTGGCGGCCAAGTTCGATCATGGTCCGTTGACCTAATTCGTGGAGCAGGCCAATTTATAGAAGCGGGATTAAATAGCGCGCACGACCACAGGCGCACGACCAGTGGTCGTGCGCGAACAATATCAGCGCCCGTGCGACAACAACCTGTAGAACCTGCACCAGGAAATTTAAGCATGCGCACGATCAGCAGCGCACGATCAGTGATCGTGCGCGGCAAGGGTGCTGATCGTGCGATATGGGACAGAAAAGTGGGAAAAGATGGCATGACTGCGCACGAACGGCAGCGCACGAGAAGTGATCATGCGCGGTATGGCTGGTGATCGTGCGATATGGCGGGACAGGACAATGAAATGAGAGCTCAGGCTGCGCACGACCGATGGTCGTGCGCCAAAGAGGTCGATGGTCATGCGTGGGTAAAAATGCACGACCATTGACTCCTTTGCCAAAAATGGTGAAAGTCCGATGCCGGATGCCCACACAATCCCCGAACCTGCAGGAAAACTGCACGCGCTGTCGATCATGGCAGTCACAGAAATATACAAAATGCATCACACGAGGGAAATACACACACGCACAAGAATAGGCTAAAAGAGTGCAAAAGACGTGTAATGACATAGCGAACCAAAAGGAGTGCTAATGGCGCTAAATGATAGTGCAAAGACAAGGAAATGAGCCCAGATGAGTCCGAAAATGGATATGAAATGGGGACTCATCACACCCCCAGACTTAACCATTTGCACGTCCCGGGCAAACAATCATCTCGTGAACTCTAAAATAGTTAGCTGACGAAGTAACTTCGATCTAAAGTAGAACGAGAAATCGAAGACTCAAGCGTATAGAAAATATAATAGAAGAAATTCCTAATTATACTAAGAAATTTTTAACTTTCGACAAAAGTAAATAAATATTGTCACTACTTAAAAATTGAATGCCGGAGAATCGTTCGGTCATGCGTAGGAAGAAAATAGGCGGGTCGCTTGGCTAAACATTACCAAAGATCGGGGCTCGTGATCACCTCCAAAGGAATCCACCAATGTTGGGGACCATATGCTTGCCCGTTCACACTCTCTCCACGGCACCAGTTTGACTCTAGCGTGAGTCCGTAGGACTTCGGGTAATGAAGGGGCTTGGGTTACGGTGAGGTAAACAATGATAAAAAGAAAGGCTTAACACCTAACCCAAATGAGCTCGCCTAAGAGAATCCCTCCGCAAACCACCAAACGCGCGAGTGCACCA
The DNA here is from genome assembly GCA_039513925.1 of Platanthera zijinensis. Taxonomy (NCBI): domain Eukaryota; kingdom Viridiplantae; phylum Streptophyta; class Magnoliopsida; order Asparagales; family Orchidaceae; genus Platanthera; species Platanthera zijinensis. The sequence continues at coordinate 117,454,272 of CM077080.1, read as the reverse complement.
CACCCCCAGACTTAACTTTTTCAACCTGGGTGTGTGCACCGCCTACTCAAAATCAAAATCATTTTCAACAAGATTTTCAATCAAAATTTTTTTCTTTTCACATTTCATTTTCACTTTTCAATTTCTCTTTGTTTTTTTTTCTTTTCTTTTCTTTTTCATCTCTTTATTTTGAACAATTCAGCAGATTTACTTGTGCGCACTTCCACTTTTTCACAATTAAAACACCACATCACAACCCAAAATGAAAATATGAAGTACGAAAGCTCTATTTGGGTGTGCGACTAGGATAGGCTAAGAGGCTTTGGTGAAATGACGATGGAGCTGAATCAAAAGGAAGGGTAGGCACAAAGGGGCTAGCGAGGGCGACGTTAGGAAGGGTACAAAGCTCAACCGGGCCAAAATGATGGCCTACATCACTCTCACGCTAGACTAACCATGCACCAATGCTTCGAAAGTAGCTTGGGGCAAGTTCTTAGCCACCGAGAAAAATGATCCTTCCTCCCGACTCGAGCAATACGAAGCTAGAGACGCCTACACACATTCCTACGCTACCGACAGATTGCTCCGGATTCACAATTTTGAGTAGGGCAAACATCATTTACGAATGCAGAAAAAATATAAATTTGCAAGTATAAAGAAAAATTAAATCTATACAATTTCTACACCACGAGAGTACTCGATTAGGAGCACTGCACGAGTTTCGAACTACTCTAAATTAAAATCCTAAGTCAGCACCGCTGTTTTAAAATTGACACAAAACGATAACATTGACTCGAGCCGTGTGCGTGGTCAAGTGCGCGCTTGTGTGAGTGGTAAGGTGTGTGCAGCAGGATTCTACAATAATGAAATATAAAATAAAACTACTGGTATGCTATCAGTGTGCTCGTGGAGTGCATAAGCGGCTCTCCCCCCCAGACTTGCATGAAAACAGGCAGAAATGAAAATAGTCATCTAAAATAAAAAGAGGCCTGAGGAGAAAGGGTACCTATGCTCCAAAGAAGGAGCATACCAGAAGGCGGAGGTTGCTGGATCGCACAAAAATATACTGTACCTGTGAATTAGGTTGAACAAAAAAAAAGACAAATAACAGAAAAATAAAATAGACAAGCGAAATAAAAAGCACAAAAAGAAGGACCACAGAGGTCCAAGCTTGGGTTGTCTCCCGAATAGCCCTTTTATTTACCGTCCTTAAGGTGGACCAAATACCTGTATTAGCAGTTTATAAATTGTTCTTGCAGTAAATAAAGAGAAAAGAGTTGCAGGAAAATAAGAATAACAAAATGCCAGGACATAACAGAATCTGAAGATAAAAAATACAGAAGAAATATGTGATCAAGGCGTAACGGTATCACTTTGCGAGGGGTCAGCGAGCTGCAAGCTTTGAGGTTCGCCAATGATAGCACCACCATCATACAATTTCAGCCGGTGCCCGTTGACTTTAAACTTGTCCCCACTCTTCCCGGTTATTTCAATTACGCCAAAAGGAGAGACTCCGATCACTGTGAAAGGGCCGCTCCACCGCGATTTTAACTTTCCTGGAAACAAATGGAGGCGGGAGTTGTACATCAAGACTTGGTCTCCCGGCTGGAATTCTTTTGGGATGATGTGACGGTCGTGCAATTTTTTTGTTTTTTCTTTATAAATCCGTGCGTTCTCATAAGCAAAATGCCGGAGCTCCTCCAGCTCATTCAGTTGAGAGCGGCGCTTATCTGCTGCAGCCTCAATGTCCATGTTTAACATCTTGGTTGCCCATAATGCTTTGTGTTCTAACTTGACCGGCAAGTGGCACGCTTTTCCATAGACCAGTTGAAAGGGAGTCATACCGATAGGGGTTTTGAAGGCGGTTCGGTATGCCCATAAGGCGTCATCAACCTTCATGGCCCACTCTTTTCTGTTGGAATTAATAGATTTTTCAATAATTCTTTTAAGCTCTCTATTTGAGACTTCTACCTGCCCACACGTTTGAGGATGGTAAGCAAGAGAGATTTTGTGGTGAACTCCAAACCTCTTCATGAGTTGCAAGAAAGATTTGTTGCAGAAATGGCTCCCTCCGTCGCTGATGATGGTACGCGGAGCACCAAATCTAGAAAAAATATTCTTGTGTAAGAAAGTCAAAACCGTGCGGGCGTCATTCATGGCAATAGCTTCGGCCTCAACCCACTTGGAGATATAGTCAACCGCGACAATAATATAGAGTTTGCCGTGCGACATGGGGAAGGGTCCCATGAAATCGATTCCCCAAACGTCAAATGGCTCGCAGACGAGCATGTTGTTGAGAGGCATTTCGTCACTTTTTGAAATGTTTCCTGTCCTCTGATATTCATTGCATTTGGCAACATAAGTTTGGGCGTCTCTGAAAAGAGTTGGCCAAAATAAGCCATATTGTAATACCTTGCGTGCCGTTCTGGTGGCGCCAAAATGCCCGCCGGCCTCCCGATCATGACAGTGATGTAAAATGGATTGGAATTCAATCTCGGGTATGCAGCGCCTAATGACTCCGTCATTGCACGAACGGAAAAGTAACGGGTCTTCCCAGAAATAATATTTGGCATCAGATAGAAGTTTATGCTTTTGCTGCGATGACAGGCTAGGAGAGACAGATTTCCAAGCGAGGTAGTTGGCCATGTCTGCGTACCACGGGATTGTAGGAGGGAGTGAAGTGATGGAGAATAACCGTTCATCCGGGAAACAATCAGCTATCTCATTGTGCTCTCAACTTGATGTAGCTCCTTCGGTATCACTTTCCAATCTTGATAGGTGATCAGCAATGACATTCTCCACTCCTTTCTTATCGCGGATCTCGATGGCATATTCTTGCAGCAGAAGAATCCAACGGATTAGCCGGGGCTTGGCATCTTTTTTCTTGAATAAATACCTGAGTACAGCATGGTCAGTGTAAACGATGACCTTGGATAGCACTAAGTACGAATGGAATTTTTCAAAAGCAAAGATGACCGCCAACAACTCCTTTTCTGTAGTGGTATAATTCATTTGGGCATCGTTGAGAGTTCGGCTCGCATATGAGATGGTGTAAAATGTTTTGTCTCTCCTTTGACCAAGCACCGCACCAACTGCAACATTGCTAGCATCACACATGACCTCAAAGGGTAAAGTCCAATCTGGTGCCACCAAAATTGGGGCAGAGATGAGTCGGTCCTTGAGAGTCGTAAAGGCTTGCATGCAATCTTTATCGAAGTTAAATAGAGTATCCTTAGCTAGCAGATTTGTGAGGGGTTTGGATATTGCTGAAAAATTGCTAATGAATCTTCGATAAAAGCCAGCGTGTCCCAGGAAACTGCGGATACCCTTGACGGTAGATGGAGGAGGAAGATTTTTGACGATACTGACTTTGGCTTGGTCGACTTCGAGACCCCGACGAGAGACCTTGTGGCCCAAGACGATCCCCTCGCGAACCATGAAGTGGCATTTTTCCCAATTCAGGACGAGGTTGGAATCATCACACCACTTCAGGGCCTTGGCTAGATTCGCTAAGCAGGAGTCAAAGCTGTTCCCGAAAAGGGAGAAATCGTCCATGAATACCTCAAGAAAATCTCCAATCATGTCACTGTTGGAGTTACCATGGTGATCTAGAAGTGGTCAAACATGTAATCTCACTGCCAACGCGATATGAGCTTGCAGGGTCGCACATAAGAGCATGTGGAGAAATTAAAAGATTGACTGTGTTGGTAAATGTTACCAATCACCATAGATATGGGGTCTGGCAAAAGTTGCCAAGATGGTTCGTCGAAAATCATCGAGAATGAGTAATCGAGAGTGTCTCGACGACTAAGTCTAGATCGTCGAGAATGTCTCGACGACTGAGTCTAGATCGTCGAGAATGTCTCGACGACTAAGACTAGGACTACGACCAAGTCAGGATCGTCGAGATAGAGTCGTCGAGATTGTCTCGACGACTACGGGAAAGTCACCGAGTATGACTCGCCGACTAAGGCCTCGATTCTCGACGATTCTGTCAGGTCATTCTCGCCGACTGATTCTCGCCGATCCTATGTGATTCTCGCCGATTGATTCTCACCGAATCTGCTGGTTGATTCTCACCGATTCTGGATCCCTAATTATCTGGGTGGTCTGCGGATAGCGGTATTCCTAAGTCTATTTATGCTTTGGGTATAAATAGACTCTTAGGGTTTTGGGAAAAGTAACGAATCGGGTTTTTCTCCTTTGACCGAATCGAAGCCGACGAAATCGTTCCGCCGCTCGTTCGCTCTGCCGAATCCCGAATCCCGCCGGGCGGAAGAGTTCTGCCGCCGGAATCGCTCCGCCAACCTCCTCCTCTCCGGCGATAGTCGCTGGTGCTGCCCTTCCTGGCGCGGACCTAGCAGTCCGTGGAAGTGCGGAGGTGCGGTCGTTCTTCTACCCGACCCTTCGTGTGACGAAGCTTGGGAGTTCTCCCGCTCGTGTGGATTTCTGCAGAGACGTGGATATTATTCCACGTACAACTCGCCACCGACAGTACTCAATATTCGGAGCATCTCCGTTGAGTTGTGACTCAACGCCACTAAGGTAATTTTTGCCTAGTTATGTGTTTACTTCTTGATACAACGATCATGGCCAGATCCAGTTCTCTTGGGCTGTTCTCGTACTTTTCTTTTCCGCTGCGTGCACAAAGTGTTGTGCCAACCCTCACGAGAATACCCAACAGTGGTATCAGAGCCAGGTTGCGGCCATGATTATTGTATTGGAAGTTAGGGAATTCCAACACGTGTAAACCTAGGGATTTAGAAGTGTTCTAAATGTCTAGATTTATTCCTGGAACATCAATTGTTGATGATTTTTCCAAGGGAAATCGGTGGTGGTTAAATTTGGTCGGGGCGCTACCCCGCACCCCGCCAGCGGGACCACCGCCAGGGGCGCTGCCCCTTGGAACCCCGCCAGGAACGTCTGGGATTTCGTAGCAATTTCTAATTGTAGAAGTTGTTGTCTCCTTAGCAGTAACCATCCCTCGAATTTTGTTTTGGATTTTGAATCCAACAAAGAGAGATGAGCTTGTCTACTGCTTTAAGTTGAGTTGCCTTTGCCTTTGTCCAATGCATGTAAATCTGAAGATTTGGAATAGTCCGGATGTTCAGATTTAGCCCTTCATATTATCAAATGTTGATAGTGTCAAGTTGTGCACATAAGGGATGCATGTGGCTTTTGAGAATTGTTTTTCTTTAGATGTGCACTTTGATCAAATGTTGATCGTGGTTAATTGTTAGCCTATAATTTAAATCCCTTCATCAAACATTAAGTGTTCGGATGCCTTCCGATGGATGACACTCTTCCTGCCTCGATCGATGAAGTGTGGGCTTGCCAAAGCAAGGTGCATTAATCTATCTTGGTAAGGGTGCGAGCGGATAATTGTGATATCCCACTGTCGACATCGGGCCCCACTTAACTAGGTGACCTCAAAGGTTGAGCGCCTAGAGGCATAGGGTTGGCATGCACCATATGATGGATGCGAATAAAGAGTTATTCACCAACCATACAAGAATTGCATGAGGATGCAATTGGCAAGCGTTGCCTACCTAAATAACTACATCGTGAGAGGAAAGCCAAAGCTGACTCATTGTGTTGGTGAAATACGGATCTTGTCCACTAAGAGAGTAGCTCGCATGAACTCTCCGAATTGATAGTGAGGGCTATTGGTTCGAATAAAATAGTGGGAGTTTTAATTAGAGTCCAAATTAAAATAAATTGTATTTTGAAACTTTGGTACTGATTTTATTCTGCATGAATTCTTGTAGAATTCCATGGCAAGTGGTTCACACTCCACTTTGTCTCTGAGAGCCATCCTTGAGAAGGATAAGCTCAATGGGACTAACTACATGGACTGGTACAGGAGCTTGAGAATTGTTCTCAGGCAAGAGCGAAAGCTCTATGTCTTGGAAGAAGAATCCCCCGAGGTGCCGACCGGGAATTCTTCCCGTGCTGATAAGGATGCTTACAAGAAGTATACCGATGATGCTTTAGACATCGAATGCCTCATGCTTGCCACCATGAACTCTGAGCTCCAAAGGCAACATGAGAACATGGGGTGCAAGGAGATTGACGAGCATCTCAAGAAAATGTTTCAAGGGCAGGCTCGTCAAGAGAGGTTCGACGTCACAAAAGCGTTGTTTCAGTGCAAGATGGGAGTTCGAGACTCAGTAGGGACTCACGTACTCAAGATGATTGTGTATATAGAGAACCTTGAAAGGCTGGGTTTTCCTCTGGGTCAAGAGTTGGCCACAGATCTGATCCTGCAATCGTTGCCGGACAGCTACGAGCAGTTTGTCTTGAACTATAACATGAATGAAATAGACAAGACACTGCCCGAACTCCTAGGCATGTTGAGAACTGCCGAAATCAATATGAAGAAGGCCAAGCCTGCCAGCCCCATACTGATGGTGCATAAGGGCAAGGGCAAGGCCAAGGGCTTCAAGAAGACGAAGGTGGGACCTAAGTCACATCTTGAGCCCAAGTCTTCTGCACTGAAGAAGAAGAAAAGCACGGTGAAGGAAGGGAAATGCCACCACTGTGGCAAGGCTGGTCATTGGAGGAGGAACTGTCCTTCTTATATTGAGGGTCTGCAGAAAATGAAGGGAGGTATGACTTCCGCTTCAGATATTTATGTTATAGAGATAAACCTTTCTGCTCCTTCATCTTGGGTATTGGATACCGGATGTGGTTCACACATTTGTACAAATGTGCAGGAACTGGAAAGGAGAAGATTGCTAAGTAAAGGGGAGGTGGACCTGCGTGTCGACAATGGAGCAAGAGTTGCTGCTGTAGCCGTAGGGGTTTACCGTCTTTCTTTGCCCAGTGGGCTTGTAATAGAACTAGATAATTATTATTTTGTTCCGGCCATAACTAGAAACATTATATCTATTTCATGTCTGGACATGATTGGATTTTCTTTTATAATTAAGAACAACTGTTGTTCCATATTTAAGAATGATGTTTGTTATGCTGTAGCCCAACTGTTTAATGGTCTTTATGTTTTGAACTTAGACCATATGATCTATAATGTAGAAAATAATAAAAGACTAAGAACAAATGACTCAAACCCTACGTATCTCTGGCATTGTCGTTTGGGCCATATAAACGAGAAGCGCATATCCAAGCTCCATAAGGATGGACTTTTGGACTCATTTGATTATGAATCATTTGAGCGATGCGAATCTTGTTTGTTAGGCAAAATGACAAAAGCTCCTTTCACTGGTTATACTGAGAGGGCTGAGGATCTCTTGGGTGTTGTACATAGTGATGTATGCGGACCCATGAGTTCCATGGCTAGAGGTGGGTATTTCTACTTTGTTACATTTACTGATGATTTCGGTAGATACGGATATGTGTATCTTATGAAGTGCAAATCCGAGACCTTTGAAAAGTTCAAAGAGTTCAAGAATGAAGTAGAAAACCAGTTGGGCAAAAGGGTTAAAGCACTCCGATCCGATCGAGGTGGTGAATACCTGAGTCACGAGTTCCGTGATCATCTGAAAGAGTGTGGTATTGTATCACAGCTCACTCCACCTAGAACACCACAGCACAATGGTGTGTCTGAGAGGAGAAATCGTACTCTGTTAGACATGGTACGTTCGATGATGAGTCATGCAGACTTGCCTGTTTCCTTTTGGGGTTTTGCTTTAGAGACTGCTGCAATGACATTGAATCGCGCTCCAACGAAAACGGTTCTGAAGACACCATATGAGATATGGACTGGGAAGCGTCCTAGTATGTCGTTCATTAAAATTTGGGGCTGTGAGGCATACGTGCGACGTCAAATGCCTGACAAGCTGGAACCCAAATCAGATAAATGTTATCTGGTGGGATATCCTAAGGAAACGAAAGGGTATTACTTTTACCTGCCGTCTGAGGGCAAAGTGTTTGTCGCAAGGACTGGCGTCTTTTTGGAGAAAGAGTTCTTATCTAGAAAGACTGAAAAGGTAGAGCTTGATGAAGTTCAAGACCCACAGGTAGTGAATGAACCGAAATTGGATTCTGAGACAGGACTACAAGATGTTGTAGCTAGAGAACCTGCTCAAGAAGCACAAGTCCTACGTAGATCTGGTAGACCGAGGTTTGAGCCTGAGAGATATGGATTTCTCGTGTCTCAAATAGGCAATGTGTTGCTTATGGATCATGATGATGAGCCAGCAACCTACCAAGAGGCTATGAATGGACCGGACTCCGACAAATGGCTTGAGGCTATGAAATCCGAAATGGATTCCATGTACGCAAACCAAGTTTGGAACTTGGTGGAACCACCTGAAGGGGTACGACCCATAGGGTGCAAGTGGGTCTTCAAGAAGAAGACCGACATGGATGGGAATGTACAGACATTCAAAGGGCGACTGGTGGCTAAGGGTTTCAGACAAATTCATGGTATTGACTATGATGAGACCTTTTCCCCTATTGCCATGGTTAAGTCCATAAGGATATTGCTTGCTATTGCTGCGTATTATGACTACGAGATCTTGCAGATGGATGTCAAAACGGCTTTCCTTAATGGAAACCTCCTTGAGGAAGTGTACATGACACAACCCGAGGGTTTTGTATCCCTAAATGAAGCCACTAAAATATGCAAGCTGAACAAGTCCATCTATGGACTGAAACAGGCCTCTCGAAGTTGGAATCTTCGTTTTGATGAGAAAATCAAAGAGTTTGGTTTCATCAAGAATGAAGATGAGCCTTGTGTTTACAAGCGAATCAGTGGGAGCATTGTTGTCTTCCTGATATTGTATGTAGATGACATACTGTTGATTGGGAATGACATTCCTACCCTGAAAGTTGTTAAGAACAACCTAGGGAACTGCTTTTCTATGAAGGACTTGGGTGAAGCGACTTATATACTTGGTATTAAGATCTATAGAGATAGATCGAAGAAGTTGCTGGGTTTGACCCAGAGTACATACATCGATAAGGTGTTGAAGCGGTTCAACATGCTTGAGTCCAAGAAAGGATTTTTGCCCATGTCTCATGGTGTGAATCTCTCTAAGGACCAGTGTCCAAAATCTTGTGAAGATAAGGACCGCATGAAGTTGATTCCATATGCTTCGGCAATTGGATCAATCATGTATGCAATGTTATGTACTCGACCCGATGTCTCCTTTGCTTTAAGTATGACTAGCAGGTATCAGTCAGATCCCGGTGAGTGTCACTGGATTGCAGTCAAGAATATCCTGAAGTACTTGAGAAGGACTAAGGATGTGTTCTTGGTGTATGGTGGAGAGGAAGAGCTCGTTGTAAGTGGTTACACGGATGCTAGCTTCCAAACTGATAGGGACGATTCAAAGTCTCAGTCAGGGTTTGTGTTTTGCCTGAATGGAGGAGCTGTGAGCTGGAAGAGTTCCAAGCAAGAGACAGTTGCTGATTCTACAACGGAAGCCGAGTATATCGCTGCAGCTAATGCAGCGAAGGAGGCTGTATGGATTAGGAAATTCATCGACGAGCTTGATGTAGTTCCTAGCATTGTTGGTCCCGTAGTTCTCTACTGTGATAACAATGGTGCAATTGCATAATCTAAGGAACCTAGATCCCATCAGCGCTCCAAGCACATACTTCGGCGGTTCCATCTTATTCGTGAGATTGTCGAACGAGGAGATGTGAACATTTGCAGAGTGCCGACTGAGGAGAATATTGCAGATCCACTAACAAAGCCTCTCGCGCAGAGAAAGCATGATGGTCATACTAGATCAATGGGTATACGATACCTGAATGATCAAGTCTAGTGGGAGTCTTGTGGGTTGCATGTAAAGATATATTCTGTTGGCTGTTTATTGTTTATTCATATGATGAATTGTGTACCTAGATTTTCTTTTTACAATTAATGGCATATTCCGTTATTATGGTTTTTCTATATGATAGTTAAATGTTAACATAATGAATACCCTTAGAATGTTCGCTTCCATAGGACATCAAGTATGTGACTTGAATGTGAGAGCCTATGATTCATTTGAAGCTTCATTCTTAAAAGTCCCTGGTCGTGGTATCATCATAGGATCTAAGGGTAATGATGATACATGAAGACTAGTACGTGCGTTGACTGATGACCAGTTCTCACAGGTCATGATATTGTGATATCAAGTCATCACGTGGGTACTTGTTAGTGAACAAGTTGTACTGGACAGACCCAACCAGAGACTACTTTGTGGATTGTTATCTAATCGTGTCACAAGTAGGTCTCTATTGACAATGGTGTTGTGGTCCTTTGACCTGAAGTCACAGCATTCATCAAGTGAGGAAGAGCATGCTTTGATGCCATCTAAAGTCTTCCTTGAGAAAGGTTGATGATAAGGGTGGTTGTTGGGCACATTACGAATCATTTGGATGATTGTGTGTGAGCAGATATGGAATTTGTCCTCCTATATGACAGGAGTTGCATCCATGGGCCCCTTGATGGAACTGGACTGAGAAATGCATGGCCATGCTTGGTGGAGTCAATATGTGATATTGGCCTCACCATTCTCTGGATGTCCGTTCTAGATCAGGAAACTTGGATTGAGCTATTATGAGGGTGACACGGTCCATGCCTCTAGTTCTTTCCGGATGTAAGGGACAAAGGGACAAAGACAACGCTGATACATTGTTCATGAAGGCTTTTGAGTTATAAACTCTTATTGCTTGGGGAGCAATGATGCATTGCTAGATGCCGCTCATTGTTTGTGAGGTTTATGGTTTGATACTTTCAAGATCAAGTGGGAGACTGTTGGAGTTACCATGGTGATCTAGAAGTGGTCAAACATGTAATCTCACTGCCAACGCGATATGAGCCTGCAGGGTCGCACATAAGAGCATGTGGAGAAATTAGAAGATTGACTGTGTTGGTAAATGTTACCAATCACCATAGATATGGGGTCTGGCAAAAGTTGCCAAGATGGTTCATCGAAAATCATCGAGAATGAGTCATCGAGAGTGTCTCGACGACTAAGTCTAGATCGTCGAGAATGTCTCGACGACTGAGTCTAGATCGTCGAGAATGTCTCGACGACTAAGACTAGGACTACGACCAAGTCAGGATCGTCGAGATAGAGTCGTCGAGATTGTCTCGACGACTACGGGAAAGTCACCGAGTATGACTCGCCGACTAAGGCCTCGATTCTCGACGATTCTGTCAGGTCATTCTCGCCGACTGATTCTCGCCGATCCTATGTGATTCTCGCCGATTGATTCTCACCGAATCTGCTGGTTGATTCTCACCGATTCTGGATCCCTAATTATCTGGGTGGTCTGCGGATAGCGGTATTCCTAAGTCTATTTATGCTTTTGGTATAAATAGACTCTTAGGGTTTTGGGAAAAGTAACGAATCGGGTTTTTCTCCTTTGACCGAATCGAAGCCGACGGAATCGTTCCGCCGCTCGTTCGCTCCGCCGAATCCCGAATCCCGCCGGGCGGAAGAGTTCTGCCGCCGAAATCGCTCCGCCGACCTCCTCCTCTCCGGCGACAGTCGCTGGTGCTGCCCTTCCTGGCGCGGACCTAGCAGTCCGTGGAAGTGCGGAGGTGCGGTCGTTCTTCTACCCGACCCTTCGTGTGACGAAGCTTGGGAGTTCTCCCGCTCGTGTGGATTTCTGCAGAGACGTGGGTATTATTCCACGTACAACTCGCCACCGACAGTACTCAATATTCGGAGCATCTCCGTTGAGTTGTGACTCAACGCCACTAAGGTAATTTTTGCCTAGTTATGTGTTTACTTCTTGATACAACGATCATGGCCAGATCCAGTTCTCTTGGGCTGTTCTCGTACTTTTCTTTTCCGCTGCGTGCACAAAGTGTTGTGCCAACCCTCACGAGAATACCCAACAGTCACCAAAAATGGCGATCACACACCGTTGGAAGGTTGCGGGGGCGTTGCACAATCTGAATGGCATTCGTCTGAAAGCAAAGGTGCCTGATGGGCAAGTGAATGTCGTCTTGTCTTGATCGTCAGGGTTGACTGCTATTTGATTGTATCCCGAATAACCGTCAAGGAAACAATAATATTCCTGACCGGCCAACTTTTCTAGCATCTGATCTATGAAGGGAAGCGGGAAGTGATCTTTGCGCGTAGCCTCATTCAGCTTTCGGTAATCAATGCAAACTCTCCACCCGGTGGCCACGCGGGTAGGTAGCAGTTCATTTTCACCATTAGCCATCACAGTAATCCCGCCCTTTTTGGGCACCACTTGAACTGGGCTAACCCATTTACTGTCACTGATTGGGTAAATTATACCAGCGTCTAGCAATTTTATAACTTCAGCCTGAACTACCTCATGCATCTTGGGGTTTAGTCTCCTTTGAGGTTGTGCCGACGGTTTGTATTGATCTTCAAGAAGGATTTTGTGCATGCAAAACGCCGGGCTTATGCCTTTTATATCTGCCAGAGATCATCCAACAACATTTTTATATTTCTTTAAGACGTTGACCAAAGCGAGTTCGTTGTCGGTGGAGAGAGATGCAGAGATAATAACCGGACACGCTGCGCCTTCCTCCAAGAAAGCATATTTCAGGGATTTGGGCAGCGACTTCAAAGTAACGGTAGCGGTTGCGATGGAGGGTTCTTTGATCAGATGCAGCGTTCCTGGTAAGCTAGCGGAGGGTGTGTCCTCATTTTCCCAATCTGGCTTGTCTTGGTCAAGAATCAATTCGCCGCACGTGTCCGGGTCTTCAATCAAATCAGCATTGTCACAATTAGTGATTCTAAGTTGTTCTGGCAGTTCGTGGACATTAAAAGAAACTGATTCTTCTCCCAGGCTTAGAGTTAGTTCTCCCTGGTCGACATTGATAATTGCCCGGGCAGTGGCAAGGAAGGGCCTTCCTAGAATTATAGGAACTTTGGGGTCAGCCTTCATGTCGAGGATGACGAAATCGGCCGGGAAAGCGAGGTCATTAACCGTGACGGTGAGGTCTTCAACTATCCCAGCTAGTTTTTTTATCGATCGATTGGCTAATTGCAACCTCAGATGGGTGGGCTGAAGAATCCCAATTCCTAGCTCTTGGAAGATGGAGAGCGGCATCAGATTTATCGAAGCTCCCAAATAACAAAGTGCGTGGCCAAATCTGTGGAGGCCAATTCTGCAGGGGATGGTGAAGCTGCCTGGATCTCTGCGTTTGGTTGGAGAATAGCTAGCGAGGAGAGTGGAACACTCTTCAGTGAGGTTAACCATCTTCAGTCCTTCCAAGGATTTACGCCTCGAGATGAGGCTCTTGAGGAACTTGGAATATCCTGGGATCTGAGTGATAGCCTCAGTCAATGGTATGCTAACTTGAACTCCTTTCATGATCTCAAGGAACTTCTGAAATTGCCTTTCTGTCTTTTCATTCTTTAGTCGATGGGGAAATGGCGGCCTCACGGTGTTCATAATGGTTGGTGGTACTGTCATGGGTTCTTGCTCGATCGGCGAAGACGGAGGTTCGATTACCGCATCAGAAATGGGTACACAAGAAGATTGTGCAGGGGGATCAGGAGGCAAGGCTCTCCTGAGGCTTTTTCCACTTCTCAGTCTCATTGAATGTACCATTTTCTGCTTCAGATCAACTGAACTTAGCAGTGCTTCCGTAAGAATCCCGAAGACTGTTTGTAGACGTTGAATGGTGGTAGCTTGTTCGTTGAACATTTCCATCATTCTGCATACCAACGTGAAAAATTGCTCGGTCTCGGACACAGGAGGTTTGATGGCTTCATCAAGGACCACCGATTTTATCTCCATGGAAAGATTGGGGTGAAGCGAAGTGTTCCAATGCCTACTAGTTTGGGCAATGTTGTCAATAATCTCCCACGCATCTTCGCTGGATTTGCTGAACAGAGTTCCGCCGGCTGCGACATCAAGAAGAGGCCGGAATCTGTCTAGAATACCAAAATAAAAAGTTTGGATCAGGAGAACGTCTGACACATCCACTCTGCAACATTCCCTCCGCAGAGACTGAAAACGTTCCCAAGTAGTGAACAAGGTTTCTTCCTCTCTTTGGGAGAAGGTGATGAGCTCCTTGTAATTGTCTCTGGTTAGCATTCGCTGCCTGCATTTTGTCAAAAAGTTTCCTTCGAGTTGCTTCCAAGAATAAGATAGTCCCTTTCGTATATAATGATACCATTGTTTTGCGCCGTCCTTCAAAAAAAAGGAGAAGAGACGAATCTTTAGCTGCTCGCATTTGGCAGTGTTTGACGAACATGTGTTGTAAATTTCCAAAAACTTTTGCACGTGGCAGAAGGCATCAGTGTTTCCATCTCCATTAAATTGACATTTTTCGATGATATATTCGATCAAGTCAGGCGAGATCTCGAAACTGTCACTACCCATTACCAATCGATTTGTGAGGTTGTATTGATAGGTTTGCTGCTGAATAGAAAGCATTGAGAGAGGGCTGCCCCTGCATTAACTGCGGCAACTACACAAAGAAACAACGATCAAATAGCTCTAACTCTTACAACAATACTTTCAAACATCATGGTCGTTCTACAATTGCATTCCCCGGCAACGGCGCCAAAAACTTGATGCGTGTAAATACGACAACCACACCAGTCGCACAAGTAATAAAGTTTGGGAATGGATCCCCGAGTGTCGGTCTCTTGAGGAATGCAGTTGGCGTGGAACGACGAACAATCCGAAATTATTACTAATAGAGTTAGTAAAATGAAAGAAGAAACAAAAGGGGCTTTGAGGTTTGTGTTCTTTCAAACAAAGAAATTAAATCTAACAATGCGGGTCGCATTCACCGCTTTGCAAGGCGAGATGGGTGTATCGGCCGCTATGCCGTACTTCGGTAGGGCGAGTGGACGGTGAGCCAGTGGGTGAGGTGTTTAGTGCGGCGTGCAATCAAGTGGAACGGTGGGAGTGAGATGGGGCGAGGCACATCACAACACAAATCCCACAAACAAGTTTAAACAACAAAAATCCAATTACAAATAACTAGAAATTCAAAGTTCATAACAAGCTTGAGTCATTCATACACTACAAGGAAGGTAGAGGAAGAGTAAACTAAGAGGGTGAAGATCAACCGCGGTTGTTGGCCGGAGGTGCGGGTTGTCAATCCGCTTCCACACGCAGTCCGAGGAGGCTTCCGGTACCGACGAGCTGTCACCTCGAGGGCCTTTGAGTCCGTTCTCTAGGTCGTCTCCGTCATCTTCTTCTTCGGTAGAAAGCTCGGAGAAGAGGTCGTTAATGGCCGGGAGGGTCACCGGAGGATGTGGAATGCTTTAGAATCACCGGAAATCACCTCCCGATGGTAGGAATGAAGGTGGAGATGGATGGAGCGTCTGAAATGCGGAAGGGCGAAGTGGCGGACAAGTTCGATCAAGGTCTGTTGACCTAATTCGCGGAGTAGGCCAATTTATAAAAGCGGGATTAAATAGCGCGCACGACCACAGGCGCACGACCAGTGGTCGTGCGCGAACAATGTCAGCGCCCGTGCGACAATAACCTGTAGAACCTGCACCAGGAAATTTAAGCATGCGCACAATCAGTGATCGTGCGCGGCAAGGGTGGTGATCGTGCGATATGGGACAGAAAAGTGGAAAAATATGGCATGACTGTGCACGACCGGCAGCATACGAGTAGTGATCGTGCGCGGTATGGCTGGTGATCGTGCGATATGGCGGGACAGGACAATGAAATGAGAGCTCAAGCTGCGCACGACCGATGGTCGTGCGCCAAAGAAGTCGATGGTCGTGCGTGGGTAAAAACGCACGACCATTGACTCCTTTGCCAAAAATGGTGAAAGTCCGATGCCGGACGCCCACACGATCCCCGAACCTGCAGGAAAACTGCACGCGCTGTCGATCATGGCAGTCACAGAAATATACAAAATGCATCACACGAGGGAAATACACACACGCACAAGAATAGGCTAAAAGAGTGCACAAGACGTGTAATGACATAGCAAACCAAAAGGAGTGCTAATGACGTTAAATGATAGTGCAAAGACAAGAAAACGAGCCCAGATGAGTCCGGAAATGGATATGAAATGGGGACTCATCAGCTAGGCCCAATTAGGATGGCCCACTTGCTAGAGCAAGTAGAAACTAGCTAGAATACTACACAATTGTTGGAGGTGATGGCTAGGAGAGAGAAGGCGGAGTTTTCATTTAAGGGAGGAGAGAGAAAGATTGGAGAATAATGGAGATTGCAAAGAGGCTTCCCCATTCTTCCCCCCTAAGCCTCCATTCATCTTCCCTGACCTTTGGGAGGAGATTGCCATCAATTATAGCCAAGCTAGCATATGAAAAGGAACTAATCAACCATGGCCGAACACCCCCCTTCATGGCTATTTATGGCCATTCAGTGTAGCCTCTCCCACTACCCAAAACAACCCCTCCATCAGCTTTAAAAGCTTCCAAGTAATCAAAACGAACATTTATATCACTAGTGTAGGTGGAGAGTTGAGAATTCGGCAAGGAGGAGAATGGAGATCGTCGGCCATGGCATACCACCACCTCGCACGCCGCCAAGCTCGCTTGCAGGTCTAGTCCTTCCCTTCTCTTCTGTGCTAGAGCTTTAGACCATTAGGTGGAGAAATCGGGCTCAATTGAGCCCAATCAGTAAGGAGAAAATCCAAAATTTTCCATGAAAAACTAACCTCTCGGGTTCGCCAGAAAATGCCCCTCTGGCGGCTGTGCCGCCGCTAGGCGATAGCCACCACCTCAATGGAGGTGGTGGCGGCCGGCCATGGAGGCGGCCAGGTGGCCGGGAAATGGAGCGGGAATGGCTCCAGGTAGAGTCCTTCCTGGCCCTTGGCTCATCAGAGATGATGAGCAGGCGCCGTCAGATCTGGCTTGATTTGATAAGCACAGGACAAATTATTTAATGTACATGTTTTATTTCATTTGTCACATTTTAATAGTCACCTTGTTTAATTTATTAAAAATAGTTAAAGGCATTTTCTATAAGAATGTCCAACATAAAAGCCTATCCCTTGGTGTCTAGTTTAATACAAAATTTGAATCAACCTATTTGGACGACAGGATCTCCCTCAGCTCACCTTTTGGTTCAAGGTGTCTAAAGGCAAACCAGAAATTAAAATGAGTGCCCCCAGTGGCCCACTCATTAAAATATCCTGAAATTTGGACCATAGGATGGTCTGGTCATGACCATAAACATATCAACAAATTAAAATTTTTGGAGATGGTTTTGCTATAGTTTTTGAAATAATTTAATAATTCATATATGGGACATAAATAGGGCCTATGAGCCTCAAATTTTCCCCAAAATCTGGTGGATGACTAGAGGGTATGTTATAAGGACAAGAAAAAAATATCAACCCATTTGGAGATGAATTAATGAGGTATCTTGGTGAGTAAAGTTGGTCATTTTAAGGTAATAAGCCTCGTTCTTAAAAAGTGCACTTAGAGTGGTTGAGTGGCCAGCCCCTCAACTAAATAAGGTGAAACTTTGTCCAATACATTGTTATCACTTGTAACAACCCTAGCAATAGATTTAGAAGTATTTAGGGATGGAATCCCATGGAACCCTAGTTCAAACCTTAGGGTTGCCTCTTAGGGTTAATGAATGAAACATGGTCACCTCTCCAAGCCTTGGCTCAAAACATTATTGATAGATTCAATGAGTAGAGAAACACCTTTGATAATTTAATTAGAATTTTATGAGTATTCCACCCCCCCCCCCCCCCCCCCCCCCACAAATCACTTATTGATTAGGATATGAACTTTCCTATCAAGTACAAAATATATGTCTAAAAGTATTGGATGGTCATGAAACATGGGCAATAGATCTTTATTGATGTTATCTATGTCTACAAATTTTATTATAATTTTAAGTTAAAGATTTTTAGTACCTCCTTTGTAACACCAGAGTTTGTTGATTAGAGAAATAAATGTTTATAGAACAAACTGGGTACTGGAAAACTGTGAAATTTGGTTAGTAAACTTTTTATATTTCTATAATGCCTTGTTAATTTTATTACAATTTTGAAAGAATATATATAGTAGTTCCTTCATAAGTTTCCCTAGAGGTAAATTATATTATAAATACAAATAAATGATTAAATGGAATCAGAAAATCATGAAATTTGGGCAGATATGTTTTTTAACATTATAGTCCTCTGGTAATTTTGTTATAATTTTTGGATTGCAAAATCTTGTACTCACTTTGTAAATTATCATTTTGATCAAAAGGTTTGAATTTAGATTTATGATAGAATGCCTTTTGGAAAATTATGAAATTTATACCTTGCTTTTATTTAGTCAATAAGAAGCACTGGAAATTTTAGTAAGGTCATTGCATGTCAGAATCTTATACTTTGTGTTCAAAGTCAAAGGAGGAATGATTTTTGGGAAATTATTTAAAGGCTGATTTAATTAGGAAAAATACCAAGTTCTGGTTTTGGGCTCAATAAGTCATGGTAGACCCCCCAGTAATAATTATAAGGTTGTAGACAAAGTATTCAGACTGTTTACCTTCGAACGCTTAGGATCGATCACTTGGTCTGCATATAGTGAATTCAAGGATTCATGGTAGAATAGTTGACCATACATGGTTTAAATTATAGTGGGTGCACCAGGTTGGGGTGGAGTCATGATGAGGTCACCCTTAGGGCCAAGTTCTAAGTAATCTAGGTAACATGGAGTTGGGGTTGTGCTCGCGGTCGACGGAGTATCGTCTTCTCCCGGTGAATATAAATTCACTTAGGATTAGCTACAAGGCAACATGGGGAAAAGGTTTGGTAATAAATAGATAATAAAAAAAGTAAGTGCCTTATGAAAGGGAACTTTGGGCTTCAGCCTATCGTACTTCCTAGTGCCCTCGAGAGCCCATCACAGGGAATGCCCTGGGCAGTCCAAGGTCAACCCTAAACTGTAAGAATAAGCGGACTAAACGAGTAACCTTTAATAAACCACCATCACATACACTCACCCCGTTGTTTCGGGAGGATAGTTGGTATAAATTCATGATCGGTGGGATCAGTGTTTGATAGAAGGATGGTTTAAGTTTGAAGTGTCGATGGCTCGGGAGATCTTATAGTATGTGTGCATGTGCATTAAGTGATCAGTCCTCGTTATTGGATGGTCATTCACACCGACGTCGATACGTTGACTCGACAAGTGTAAGTGTTTACTTAGCCCATAAAAGACTGGTGGTTTTACCAGCACTAGTACAAGAGACTCTGTAGCACCTGACTGTGGGTGTACCGAGTAGTACGTAGGGTCTAGGTTGGGTAGTGTGAATACTGACCTAGAGTGGGGAGGCCCAACCCACTGCCTCCATTTTCCACTATGAGAGGTACCTGAGAGTTTAGATAACTTTAAATGAGGAAACTAAAGGTCTCTACGCATAGAGTTGAGTGTGTGCGATGCACCTGTGTGAAATCCATCTCTTAGCAGGCATAACATTCCATGTCATACATAACTAGCATAAAACCTCTTCCCCTAACGTATAAATTAGTATGAGATCTTTTATACATTAGGCCTTGCAAAACGACCCCTTTACTTATAAGTCTTTATGGGTATTCTTATAAGCAAAGGTTACTTTCTCAGTAATGATAGTTAGCTGCTCTACTTTTACTTTAATTGTTATTTCTATTTTACCGTGGCTTTTACTTGCTCTTCATATACCTGACATTACTATATTAGATACTTTTAGCATATGATAGTTAGGGTCACTATCACCTACTCTTGCTTACTCTCCACTTTCAGTCCCTTTCCTTTCATCCTCCCTCATACGGTTCCTAGGTGTCACAGGGGGGAGGGAGGGGGACCAAGACTTAGTTTAAACTAACGGCCTAATTGGCAAAACACCAGGCATACCAGTTGGGAGATATGGTGCAACACCAAGGGAACCAGTACGTCCAGGAGGAGGTGAACAAGACAGTCCCGATATGGTAGTAGAAGTAGCAACATCAGTCATGGGATCAGTGAGTGACTAGTAACTTTACTTCCACGAGCGTTATGTAGTGAGGATTATATGTATCGGGCAGGAGACCTTTTATCTTCCTTTCAGATTAAGTATTACTTGTTGAGTTTTATACCTGGTATGGACTTTATATACATATGTTGCAATGTGACTGTGGACTGGATTCATATCTATATATGTTTACATCTTTTCGTTTGTGGTATATGGTCGAGTACTTGCTAGCAGAATCGACGATTTGTGGAGATGACCTCCTCGGGAGTTGGTGTCACCACAAAGCAGCAGTTCTAGGCATAAAAACCCAAAAAAGGGGGTCTTACAGCTCCGAGAGCCAATCCATGCCAAAGATCATGTCAAACTCTATTATCTGTAGTAGAGATGCTTCTAAGTCAAAAGTTTTTCTTCTGATTAGCACTTTAATTCAACAGACTCTATCTGCGGGCATCAAATGTAGAAAGAAAAAACTTGGTCTCTGTGGAGTTCGTTGTCCCAAAAGAGGGGTGACCTCACACCTACTACACTCGGGGGAATGTTACAGACCAAAAACTTGGGAAACTAGGAACAAACCCTCGGCTCTAGCGTGAGGTCCCACCACACACCCAGAAGGTCATAAGAGCACTTCCCCTCCCTTACCAATGGATGAGCTGGGTACTTTGGAGAGCTATCCAACTCTACTAAGAAGAAGAAACCAAGGGAGGAGGAAGCCAAAAACACATCCTCTCCAAAAGTACCCAAGGGGGTCTATTTATAGTTTTTCCAAGCCTGGGGACCAAAACATCCGAAATACCCCTAAGGCAAATAGGACCTGAGCCAATAGAAAACATCCACAGCGGGGGGGGGGGGGGGGTAAAAGGGGTAATCTGTAACGACCCCATCCGTTAAATGACGTATAGTAGAAGGTCCGGCCGGGGCCCCACACTATATGCTACAAACAGACGGTGAGGTCACAGGATAATACCAAACCAACCACGAATCCTAACTCAGAGCATTCTAGCGGAAGCTTTAAGTAGTAATTTGAACTCTAACCAGGAATGTCCAATATATAAACCACCTTTATATATATCACGGAATGTACACAAATACATAGAGTTTGGCCTTAAGGCCTTACAGTTCCTCTTCCATACAACATGATTTACAAACCTCGGCGCGCAGGCCGGCCATACATGAGTAAAAGAGAACAAACAAAAACATTCGCTTAGCCTTCATGGGCTAGCCGCAGCAGTAGCAGCAACAGCAGTAGGGCTTCAGCCCTTCACCGACCACTTGGCTCTCCAGCACCTGCACGGGAACAATCCACCCAACCGGTGGCAAACAATGCAACGGTCAGCATTCAGCTGACCCAATTATAACAATCTTACCCCTTTCTCGGGGCATTAGCATTCTTTCCCTGCAAAGCATGGCATCATATAGCAACTATGTGCGCGCAGGCACATTCAAGCCATCACAACTATCGGCCACACGGCCCGACTGTCCGTGCACTCAGGGCACATTTTCGGTGTACCGGAATACCAGGGTCAACACCACCGTCTACACGGTATTTGAGCATTCTAGTCTTTCCGGCGCGCGGGCCTAAGACTCTCATTAGGCGCTCCAACAAAACCTATAACCAGGCTTCCAAGTCAGACGGACCTAACGCAGGTACGGATCAGCCACCCCCCGTTGCTCAAGTCGCCGTGCCACCTCGAATACGGAAGTATCCATGGCTATTTATAGGCGCGGGTCGGTTTCACCTTTCCTGTTCGGCAATCTGCCTTTTCATCAAGTTGCAGCCCAACGGCTCAACCGCTTATAAAGTGGCAACGCACGGCCACAAGAGTTGCATCCAACCCTCTTCATTTCCTGGACATCATCCAGTACTTCCTGCCGCACCAAGCAACAGGTAGGAACAAGGCATCACAAGCCATAATCACGGAGCCTTCTCCGATATGCAAACAAGCATCACCAATCCAGACCATATCCAGATGGGCTTCACACAGCATGCCTAGAGCCGTACTCCAATTCCGGCCTCTAACAAGGGGGACTTCACATATCTACCCCAAGGGACACCACAACCCACCGCACACTCGCGGGGAAGGGTTTTCCCTATGCAATGCAGAAAAGAAGGACTTCACATGTCCAAGAAGGGAGATCGTTACCCTTGTCGATCTCTTGGGAGCCATCGAAAACTAGCCGGTGAGAAAGAATCGCAGCAGCCTTGCCTTCCCAATGCCGGCTTCGGATCACGAATCGGACCACGGGAACTCCGCCGGTGGCTTGATCTCCTCCCCCTTCTTCTTCCTCCTCTCTCTTTCTCTCTTCCTTAAGCAAATGAAGAATGAATCTTCATCATCCCTTCACGGCTTAAATCCAGCCAGGAAATCACCTAAGCCCTTGGATCAAAAGAGAGAATTCTGAACGGCCACGATATGCCCAAAAACCCAAATTTTTGGCTGACACGGCCTGTGACACGCCCGTGTCATAGGCCGTGTTCCCTTAAGCGGTTCATACCGACTGAGGTTTACCAGAACACGGTCATCGACACGCCCGTGTCGAGCCTGACACGCCCGTGTCATTTCTGAGACACGCCCGTGTCACCCTTGCCTCATCGAGCTGCAAGCAGTACACGGGTCGGAACACGGCATTGGACACGCCCGTGTCCAACCTAACACGCCCGTGTTCAAGGCTTGGTTCAAGGCCGTGTACTTCTCTGACTCGAACAGGCCATTTTCGAAATTTAATTACGCGACACGCCCTGGGACACGCCCGTGTCCCAGGCCGTGTACCCCTGACACGCCCTGGGACACGCCCGTGTCCCAGGCCGTGTAAAATTTCCTGTACCTCAAAAATCATTTTGAGTCTTTTGGGGTCTTTTTGGGGTGTTACAACCCTCCCCCCCTTAACAAAATTTCGTCCCGAAATTTGCACGGTAAGGAAACAAGAACCAGCAATGCTATAACTATGTTATAACAAAAAGTACACGGTCTACAGTTTATACAAATAACTCGGGAAACTCAGCTCGCATGGTCTGCTCTCGCTCCCATGTTAGCTCTTCATGGCCACAATTGTCCCATCGGACCTTGACCATCCCGATCGCTTTGTTCTGCAACTATTTCTCGGCTCGATCCTCGATCCGAATGGGTCTAACCCTCATCGTTAGCCCATACTCGACCAGTACCCGATCATTCTCCACTACTTGAGCTGGATCCTTCACCGCCTTACGAAGGACTGAGATGTGAAACACATCATGTAATCCACCCAAGTCTGCTGAAAGTGCTAGTCGATAAGCCGCTTCCCCAACTCGCTCCACCACCTCAAATGGACCAAGATACCTCGGACTTAGCTTTTTCAAACGCCGAATCCTGGACACGCCTTTGAAGGGTTTGATCTTCAAATATACCCAATCACCCACCGT
The DNA here is from genome assembly GCA_039513925.1 of Platanthera zijinensis. Taxonomy (NCBI): domain Eukaryota; kingdom Viridiplantae; phylum Streptophyta; class Magnoliopsida; order Asparagales; family Orchidaceae; genus Platanthera; species Platanthera zijinensis. The sequence continues at coordinate 117,431,063 of CM077080.1, read as the reverse complement.
GAATTCCACGTTCCGGTGTTTGGCATTGTAGTACTTTGCTTGACGATCTTGGGCTATCAATAGCCTCTCCCGAATAGAGCGTATGAGCGAGGTAGCTTCTTCGACTTCCTTTTTCCCACTCAGCTTAGATTCGCCTGCTTCTGCCCAAGCTAACGGTGTACGACATTTCCGACCATATAAAGCTTCAAATGGCGCCATACCAATACTCGCTTGGTAGCTATTATTATAGGCAAATTCGACAAGAAATATATAATCTTTCCATCTCTTACCAAAGTCTAGGGCGCACATGCGGAGCATATTTTCCATCGTCCTGTTGGTTCGTTCAGTCTGGCCATCCGTTTGGGGATGAAAGGCCGTACTAAACGCCAATTTTGTACCCAACATTTGATGAACGAGCCGCCAATCATTCGATGTGAACCGCCCATCACGGTCACTAACGATGCTCCGGGGAATACCGTGCAATCGAACAACCTGCTCCACATAAAGCTTGGCCAAGGTTTCCACTGAATCGTCTCTTCTATTTGGAAGGAAGTGCGCCACTTTTGTCAACCGGTCCACAATCACCCAGATTGAATCATGACCGCGTTGAGATCTCGGCAACCCATGCACGAAATCCATCGAAATATCATCGAACTTCCACTCCGGAATAGGTAATGACTTCAGGAAACCGCCAGGCTTCTGGCATTCTGCTTTCACCAACGCACAGGTATTGCATTCAGCCACATAACGTGCGACATCTTTCTTTAATCCGGGCCACCAGAACAGCTTTTTCATATCTCTGTACATCTTTGTGCTCCCTGGGTGAACTGAGTACTTTGCAAAGTGAGCTTCGTACATCAACTCTTCCCTCAATTTACCCACACTCGGGACGCACACTCGACCATTTCTTCTTAACAACCCGTTATCCCAAGAGAATTGGTCATCCAGACCATCTTTTGCATAGCGCTGGAGGCTTTCATCAAGCTCCGTTGCTCGCCGAACTTTGTCCGTAAGGTCATATTGCACCTCCGTCCAGTTCAAACATGCATCGGTTGACGCACCCTTGTCAACACAAGATATCTCCAATGCTTCCAATTCCTGGATTAAACGCTGATCATGCCTCTGCAACCAGCTTGCCCGTACCGGAGTCTTTCGACTCAAAGCATCAGCGACCACATTTCCCTTCCCGGGAGTATAGTGAATCTCGAAGGTGTAGTCCCCAAGGAACTCCATCCATCTTCGTTGTCGCATATTCAGATCCTTCTGATCCAACAAATACTTTAGGCTTTTATGATCTGTATAGATATCCACTTTAACGCCATATAGATAGTGTCGCCACAACTTGAGCGCAAAGATTACCGCAGCCAACTCCAAATCATGGACGGGGTAATTCCTCTCATGTACTTTCAACTGGCGCGAGCTATAAGCAATCACTTTACCAAACTGCAGAAGAACGCAGCCTAAGCCGCTCCCGGAAGCATCACTATAGATCTCATACCCATCGGTACCACATGGCGATGTTAACACAGGCGCCGTGGTCAACGACTCTTCAATTCTTCAAAAGCTCGCGCGCACTCCGGCGTCCAAATGAACTTTTGATCTTTTCTCGTCAGCGTGGTTAGAGGTAAAGCAATCCGTGAGAAGTTTTCCACAAACCGTCTATAGTAGCCCGCAAGTCCAAGGAAGCTCCTGACCTCGGCCACTGAAGACATCACTGGCCAATCTCGGATGGCACTTATCTTCAACGGATCCACCACGATACCCTCTCCGCTTACCACATGGCCTAAAAAGGCTACTGAAGAGAGCCAGAACTCGCACTTTGAGAACTTGGCAAAAAGCTTATTCCTCCTTAGGGTATGCAAGACCAACCGCAAATGGTTTGCGTGATCCTCTTCCGACTGAGAGTATACTAAGATGTCATCGATAAACACAATAACAAACAAATCCAAGTACTCTCGGAACGTTCGATGCATTAGGTCCATAAATACCGAAGGCGCATTACATAGGCCAAACGGCATTACCGTGAACTCATAATGACTGTAGCGTGTTCCAAACGCCGTCTTGGGAATGTCACCTTCCCTAATCCGCAGCTGATAATATCCCGATTTCAAATCCAATTTGGAATAGACCGTTGATCCTGCCAGCTGATCAAAGAGGTCATCAATCCGCAGGATCGGATATTTATTTTTCTCCGTCAGCTTATTCAATTCGCGGTAGTCAATACACAATCGTAAGCTACCGTCTTTCTTTTTCACAAATAGAACAGGCGCGCTCCAAGGTGACATACTTGGGCATATATATCCCTGCTCCAACAACTCTTGCAATTGGACTTTCAACTCAGCCATCTCTTTTGGCGCAATGCGAAATGGAGAGCGGGCCACAGGTTTCGCACCTGGCACCAACTTAATAGAGAAGTCAATCTCCCGCTGGGGTGGTAGCCCAGGAAGATCTTTAGGAAACACATCGGCAAACTCTGACACAACTAGTACTTCACCGATACTGGCCTTTGGCTCAACAGCCTGAATTAGCGTGAAGAATAACTCCGCGAACAACATTGATGACTTGGAGTGCAGACAACAGAGTCCCGCCAACTCCTCGCATACCAGCGAACTTCGTCACAAGTCCGGTATTCTGGCCCAGTGTAATCTCCTTGGAGTTGCAATCAATAAAGGCACGCTGCTCCGAGAGCCAGTCCATACCAAAGATCACATCAAACTCCGATAACGGTAGCACAGCTGCACTCAAACCGAAATCCTGACTTCCTATTTGCACAACCACATCGCAAGCCCTATCCGCAAGCATCATACAGCCATTCGGTAATAGCACCCTTGTACTATCCACCGTCACATGACTTGGTGCCCCAATGCGAGATACGAAATCCTCAGACATAAAAGAATGTGAAGCACCCGTATCAAACAGGGCTCTCGCCAAATTATTCCGAATCAGGACAAAGCCTGCAGCACACACACATGCACAAGCTATACATAACCAAAAACCATAGCACATAAGCAAGTAAGCTAACTCAACTCGTACCTGTGACGACGTCACTTTGCTTAATCGCTTCCTGCTGGCCAAGCTGATAGATTCGGGGCTGTGCCTGAGAAGCAGAGGAATCAACCACCGCTTTGCCCTTCTCAGCATGCGATGCACCCGCCTTCTTATCCCCTTTGGGCTGAACAACCCGACAGTCACGAGCTATATGCCCCACCCGGCCACAGTTATAGCATGTATGAGAATCCGGCCTTGATGTCGCTCCCGACACAACGGTCGTAGTCACTTGCCCATACGGCTTGGACCTCTTGCCCCCTTTCTTCTGGTAAAACGATTTGCTCGGGCGAGGTGCTTGAACCTCTAGCTTTGACACAACTAAGCCCTTGTTCCCTTGCACCCGCCGCATGTCCTTCTCCAACGCACACGCAGTATCAACCAATGCCTGAAACCCTTGGCTCACTGAACTCGAAAGCAGGAATCACAACTCATTCCACAATCCTTCATAGAACCGATTCGTTTTCCTTTGGTCATCCGCGAAGATTGTACCCGCATACCGTCCCAACCTAGTAAACTCATGCAAGTAGATATCCACGCTATCTTCCCTTGCTTTAACCGTTGGAACTCATTTTCCATAGCAATGCGTTGCGCCGCTGGGACATGTTTCGCCAGAAATAGTCGAGAGAACTCCTCAATCGACACTTGTGTTAATTGCCTGCCCGCCAAATGGTGTACCTCAACCTCGTCCCACCACAAACGCGCCTCTCCTTTAAGCATGAAGGTGGCTAAGGTGACCTTTAGAGTTTCCTCCGCCCTGATCGCTGTCATTATCCTCTTGACACGCGATAACCAATCTTCCGCCTGCGTTGGGGATCCCATTCCCGCAAACGTAGGAGGACTGAAGCTCATGAATTGCTTCAACTGTCGGTCAGCTGCTCGTGGATCTACAGCCTCAATCGGCTCGGGTCTTACACCAATACGAACTGGCTCAACTGCCGGTTGCGCTTGCCCGGTCGGCTGAATCATGGCAAATAGAGCCTCAGCAACTAAACGAACAGTTTCCGCAGATGGAGGAGGTGTGGGCACCTCAGCTGGTGTCGCACTCTCATTAGAACGCTGGGGCTCAGACTGCCCAGCACCACTACGCGTCACCTAAAGGTGGACAAGACACACATTAGCGAACGTATGCAAGCAAAACAACACAAAAAGGAACGCGCAGATTCCTCAAACAAGATTTTGTACATTCCTTAGTGGACATTCCATAGTTCATTAGCGTTACAGCAGGGCGCATAAACACGCGCTCGCCACCCCATAAAAGAATTCGTCCACGAATTCGATAGAGGAAGACCGAACGAAGCTGATACCAAAATGTAACGACCCCATCCGTTAAATGACGTATAGTAGAAGGTCCGGCCGGGGCCCCACACTATATGCCACAAACAGACGGTGAGGTCACAGGATAATACCAAACCAACCACGAATCCTAACTCAGAGCATTCTAGCGGAAGCTTTAAGTAGTAATTCGAACTCTAACCAGGAATGTCCAATATATAAACCACCTTTATATATATCACGGAATGTACACAAATACATAGAGTTTGGCCTTAAGGCCTTACAGTTCCTCTTCCATACAACATGATTTACAAACCTCGGCGCGCAGGCCGGCCATACATGAGTAAAAGAGAACAAACAAAAACATTCGCTTAGCCTTCATGGGCTAGCCGCAGCAGCAGCAACAACAGCAGTAGGGCTTCAGCCCTTCACCGACCACTTGGCTCTCCAGCACCTGCACGGGAACAATCCACCCAACCGGTGGCAAACAATGCAACGGTCAGCATTCAGCTGACCCAATTATAACAATCTTACCCCTTTCTCGGGGCATTAACATTCTTTCCCTGTAAAGCATGGCATCATATAGCAACTATGTGCGCGCAGGCACATTCAAGCCATCACAACTATCGGCCACACGGCCCGACAGTCCGTGCACTCAGGGCACATTTTCGGTGTACCGGAATACCAGGGTCAACACCACCGTCTACACGGTATTTGAGCATTCTAGTCTTTCCGGCGCGCGGGCCTAAGACTCTCATTAGGCGCTCCAACAAAACCTATAACCAGGCTTCCAAGTCGGACGGACCTAACGCAGGTACGGATCAGCCACCCCCCGTTGCTCAAGTCGCCGTGCCACCTCGAATACGGAAGTATCCATGGCTATTTATAGGCGCGGGTCGGTTTCGCCTTTCCTGTTCGGCAATCTGCCTTTTCATCGAGTTGCAGCCCAACGGCTCAACCGCTCATAAAGTGGCAACGCACGGCCACAAGAGTTGCATCCAACCCTCTTCATTTCCTGGACATCATCCAGTACTTCCTGCCGCACCAAGCAACAGGTAGGAACAAGGCATCACAAGCCATAATCACGGAGCCTTCTCCGATATGCAAACAAGCATCACCAATCCAGACCATATCCAGATGGGCTTCACACAGCATGCCTAGAGCCGTACTCCAATTCCGGCCTCTAACAAGGGGGACTTCACATATCTACCCCAAGGGACACCACAACCCACCGCACACTCGCGGGGAAGGGTTTTCCCTATGCAATGCAGAAAAGGACTTCACATGTCCAAGAAGGGAGATCATTACCCTTGTCGATCTCTTGGGAGCCATCAAAAACTAGCCGGTGAGAAAGAATCGCAGCAGCCTTGCCTTCCCAACGCCGGCTTCGGATCACGAATCAGACCACGGGAACTCCGCCGGTGGCTTGATCTCCTCCTCCTTCTTCTTCCTCCTCTCTCTTTCTCTCTTCCTTAAGCAAATGAAGAATGAATCTTCATCATCCCTTCACGGCTTAAATCCAGCCAGGAAATCACCTGAGCCCTTGGATCAAAAGAGAGAATTCTGAACGGCCACGATTTGCCCAAAAACCCAAATTTTTGGCTGACACGGCCTGTGACACGCCCGTGTCACAGGTTGTGTTCCCTTAAGCGGTTCATACCGACTGAGGTTTACCAGAACACGGTCATCGACACGCCCGTGTCGAGCCTGACACGCCCGTGTCATTTCTGAGACACGCCCGTGTCACCCTTGCCTCATCGAGCTGCAAGCAGTACACGGGTCGGAACACGGCATTGGACACGCCCGTGTCCAACCTGACACGCCCTTGTTCAAGGCTTGGTTCAAGGCCGTGTACTTCTCTGACTCGAACAGGCCATTTTCGAAATTTAATTGCGCGACACGCCCTGGGACACGCCCGTGTCCCAGGCCGTGTACCCCCGACACGCCCTGGGACACGCCCGTGTCCCAGGTCGTGTAAAATTTCCTGTACCTCAAAAATCATTTTGAGTCTTTTGGGGTCTTTTTGGGGTGTTACATAATTCCCCCAAGGGGGTAATGGTAAAGGCACAACCCAAAGAGAGGTCCAGGGGTGGACGAGGGCTGAACCATGCTCCCACCCCCTAGAAAAACCGCTTGCTGGGGACGAGCACCAGGCCGTAGGCCTTGCTCGCCCGTAGGGCAGGGTGCCCAGGCGAGCACCAGGCCATGCCTGTCTTGCCCGCAGGGGGAGAGTACTAGGCCACGCCTGTCTCGTCCACAGGGAAGGCCGCCAGGGCGAGCACTAAGCCGCGCCTGTCTCGCCTATAGGGCAGGCTGCCTGGGCGAGCACCAGGCCCTGACTGTCTTACCCGCAGGGCAGGCCGCCCGTGAGAGCACAAGGCCGCACCTGTCTTGCCCGCAGGGAAGGCCGCCCGGGAGAGCACCATGCCACGTCTGTCTCGCCCGCAGGGCAGGCCAAATGGGCGAGCACCAGGCCGCGCCTGTCTCACCTGCAGGGAAGGCATCCCGGGCGAGCACTAGGCCACACCTGTCTCGCCCGCAGGGCGGGCCGCCCGGGCGAGCCACCCGGGCGAGCACCAGGCTGCGCCTATCTCACCCACAGGGCAGGCTGCTCGGGCGAGCACAAGGTCACGCCTGTCTCTCTCGCAGGGCAGACCGCTCGGCCGAGCACCAGTCCACGCCTGTCCCGCAGCAGGGCAGGCCGCTCGGGCGAGCACCAAGCCGTGCCTATCCCGCCTGCAGGGCAGGCCGCCCGGGAGAGCACCAGACCGCGCCTGTCTTGCCCGCAGGGCAGGCGGCGAGCATCAGGCCGCGCCTGTCTCGCCCACAGGGTAGGCCGCTCGGGCGAGCATCATGCCGCGCCTGTCTCGCCGCTGCTACCTTGTACCAAGGCAAGCTGGGGGGGGGGGTGCCAGCCCTCTTGCTACACCCACCCCAAAAAAGGAACTGGGGGAGGGAGATGTAGATTTTTCCTCCCCTACTAGCATATTTCCATGGCCAAGCCAAAATTGGCCACCAAGAGTGCAAAATCTCTCAAAAGATTAAAAACATAAAGCTGGTCCTGCGTAGACCGAGGGGACCCTACTCTACGAATACGGGGTTGTATACAATCCCCGCTCTTTTTGATGTTAGCATAAGCTCGGAAAGAAACATCCAACCCAAAGTATTCGCTAAGTGGCCTTTCTCGCGGTTTGAAAGATTACAAGGCCTCTCCGAGGGGTCAACTTGTCATGCCAGCTAATTGGAGCCTGGGTGACGAGACAGCCTCGGGGTGAAAACACTTAGCCTCCCGAGGGGTCAACCTGTCATGCCAGCTAATGGGAGCCTGGGTGACGAGACAGCCTCGAGGTAAAAATACTTAGCCTCCCGAGGGGTCAACCTGTCATGCTAGCTAATGGGAGCCTGGGTGACGAGACAGCCTTGGGGTGAAAATACTTAGCCTCCCGAGGGGTCAACCTATCATGCCAACTAATGGGATCCTGGGTACGAGACAGCCTTGGGGTGAAAATACTTAGCCTATCAAGGGGTCAACCTGTCATACTAGCTAATGGGAGCCTGGGTGACAAGATAGCCTCGAAGTGAAAATACTTAGCCTCCCACGGGGTCAACCTGTCATGCCAGCTAATGGGAGCCTGGGTGACGAGATAACCTCGGGGTGAAAATACTTAGCCTCCATAGGGGTCAACCCGTCATGCCAGCTAATGGGAGCCTGGGTGATGAGATAGCCTCGAGGTGAAAATACTTAGCCTCCCGAGGGGTCAACCTATCATGCCAGCTAATGGGAGCCTGGGTGACGAGATAGCCTCAGGGTGAAAATACTTAGCCTCCTGAGGGATCAACCTGTCATGCCAGTTAATGGGAGCCTGGGTGATGAAATAGCTCTGGGTGAAAATACTTAGCCTCCCGAGGGGTAAACCTGTCATGCCAGCTAATGGGAGCCTGGGTGACGAGATAGACTCGGGATGAAAATACTTAGCCTCTCGAGGGGTCAAACTATTATGTCAGCTAATGGGAGCCTAGGTGACGAGACATCCTCAGGGTAAAAACACTTGGGCATCGATGAGTGGAATGCCTGCCCTGACAGCTAGTGAGAGCCTGACAGTGGGACCATCATCAGAGCAAAGGAACATGGGCATCCACGAGAGGTATGCCTGCCCTACCAGCTAGTGAGAGCCTGACAGTGGAACCGTCATCAGAGCAAAGGAACATGGGCATCCACGAGAGGTACGCCAGCCCTACCAGCTAGTGAGAGCCTGACAGCAGGACCATCATTGGAGCAATGGAACATGAGCATCCATGAGAGGTACGCTTGCCCCTCCAGGTAGTGAGAGCCTGACAGCGGCACTGTCATCAGAGCAAAGGAACATGGGCATCCATGAGAGGTACGCCTGCCCTAGCAGCTAGTGAGAGACTGACAGCGGGACCGTCATCAGAGCAAAGGAATATGGGCATCCATGAGAGGTATGCCTGCCCTGCCAGCTAGTGAGAGCCTGACAACGGGACCATCATCGGAGCAAAGGAACTTAGCCTTCACGAGAGGTCAACCAGCCCTGCCATCTAGTGAGAACCTGGACAGCGGAACCTTCTCGGAGCTAAAAAGACTTGGCTTCCCCGAGGTACCCTCAACCCATCCAGCTAGTGAGAGCCTGGTATGAGGAGGTTCTTTTGGGGGGGGGGACTAAACATCTCAACCAAACCTTACCAAATCAAACATCCTCCAAATGGGAAAACATTATGGGTTACATGACCCCCCGACTCAACTAGTCGGGGGCTGAACTCATTACAACATAAGAAAAAATACAAGACTCTACCGAGGCAAGGCTTCTTCAGGGGGTTTTGGCATGATGGCCGTCATCCTTCCCCTCGGATACCTCCATCTTGCTCAGGCTCTCCATGATCTTCTCCATCTCCTCTGCCTTGGCAAACCAAGAGATGGTGTTGACGGTCGTGACATAACATTGCCTTGCCATCCTAGAGTCTCCCTTGACTTTGACCTGGATCCCTACTGAGCTGAACTTGAGGCACTAGTGGAAGGAAGATGGCACGCAACAGAAGGCGCTAATGATGAGCCTTCCAAAGATGGCATTGTAGCTGCTCGGAGCATCAACTATGACGAACCGACAGTTCCGTGAAGTCCCTCCCAATTTCACTTGGAGTCCTACTCCACCTTCAACCTCCTTACTCTCCCCTGAAAATTTGAACAGGGGTTCGTCTGAGGCCACCCCCCTCCTTGGATCCACCTTCATCTCGTCAAATGCCTTTTTGAAAACGATATTGACGGAGCTCCCATTGTCAACCAAGATCCGGGAGACGGTGTAGCCCTCGATGGCCGTCTGGATGACCAGTGCATCGCAAAACGGATCCTCATGATCTGGCATGTCCTTCATCAAGAAGGTGATCTTCTCATCCTGGGGCGGGGTCTGGGATGTCAAAGCGACGCTCCGTCGGTACATGACATGGAGGCTCGCCTTCTGAGTGGCTTCGATCCCCACTCCACCGTGGATCATTGCTATACTACCTCAGGGTCTGACATCGACCCGGTCCTCACATATGTCTTCCCCCCAATTAGGGTGGAACCTCTTCAACCTATGCCGGCGTCTAAGGCTGGACAGGGCCTCTCGCCCCCCCTCAATTCAAGGAACTCGGGGCAGGTAGCTGTGGCATGACCCTCCGCCTGATGGAAGTCACAGTATGGCAATGCTCCTTCTCCCCTCATTCGATGGGCCCGACGGTCTCTCCCGTTGTCTCTTCCTCCTCCACATATTTCCAAGGATTGCTGGGGTAGGGGCAGGAGCTGTCTTGTAGCTTGTCTTTGGAAGTTGAACCTCCCTTGGCCCCCATGAAAGTTTCCCCCACCCTGGATGAGAGCTCTTTCTAGACCCTGGGCAGGTCCTCCCTGCTGGAGCCTTGTTCCAAACCACCCTGTCCCTGGAACCCCTCAGCTCTCTGCTCCTCTCTCCTTCTTTCTTCCTAATGCCTCAAGCAACCTTTCTCCTTTGACTCCGTCTCTGTTAGCTTTGCCAACTTCCTGACAAATGCCGGGTTGGCCGCCTTCATGGCTATCTCCTCTGCCGCCCTTTCCATCAACTCCTCGAAGGAAAGGGGAGGCTTTCAGGTCAAGCTCATCTTGAAGAACCCCTCGCGCAACCCCACCGTGAATGCCATCTGGAGGGCATACTCTGGCATCTTCTGGATATCCAGGATCTCCTTTTGGAACCTGTCAACATAGTGGGCCAGCGACTCCTGGGCCCTCTGCCTTATCAGAAAGATGGACTCAGGACTCTTCTTACTCTTCTTGGAGGTGGAGAAGCGGAGCTGGAAGCTCCGAATCAAGTCCTCGAACCCATAGATCAACCTTGGAGGGAGTTGATGAAACCAGTCCCTTGCCTTCTCCTTCAACGTGATCGCAAAGAGGCGACACTTGAAGGCATCCGTCATGGGCCTGATGGAGACGGCATCCTCAAACCACTGGAGGTGCTGGACGGGATCATCCTTCCTGGTATAGTAAGCCATATCGGGCTCTCTTAACCCCTTGGGAACGGGAGCTGAGATGATCAGCTCGCTGAAGGGTGATCCCCTAAGGGGTGCTCTCGCCACCTCTACTCGCGCGACCTACTCTCCTGGAGGGCTAGTACTCATCGGGCTGGGGAATAACTCCTGGCTAGTGAGGTCCCGCTCGACCCCCTCTCCCATCCTTTCCTTCCCAGGCCTTCTTCCATGTGCACTTCCTTCTCCCCCTGCTGGGGTCATCTCGCCTTTGCCCTTGGGAGGAAGCTCACCAAGACCGCTCTGGGTCAGCTCGCCGAGACTCCTGGAGCCAGTCCATAGGGGGTGGGGGGGGAGGGTGGGGTGGGGGTTGAGCTGTCAGCCCGAGGGGCAATGCTTCTCAGCATCTCCATGATGCCTTGGATGGATGCCATGAACTCCTCCCTTCCTACGAAGGGTAACGGGTTGGAGAGATCGCCGAGATCATCACTAGCTCCCTGATCTCCAGCCATGACACTCTCCCGAGATCTTATGTGCTAGTCACTCTCTTCGCTCACCGCACCAAAATGTTGAAACCAAAACCTTGGTCTCTGTGGAGTTCGGGGGTCCCAAAAGAGGGGTGACCTCACACCTACTACACTCGGGGAATGTCATAGACCAAATACTTGGGAAACTAGGAACAAACCCTCGGCTCTATCATGGAGGTCCCACCACACACCCGGAAGGTCACAAGAGCCCTTCCCCTCCCTCACCAATGGCTGAGCTGGGTACCATGGAGAGCTCTCTAACTCTACCAAGAAGAAGAAACCAAGGGAGGAGGAAAACAAAAACTCATCCTCTCCAAAAGTACCCAACGGGATCTATTTATAGTTTTTCCAAGTCTGGGGACCAAAAGGTCCGAAATAACCCTAAGGCAAATAGGCCCTGAGCCAATAGAAAACATACACACCGGTGGGTAAAAGAGGTAATCCCCCCTGAGGGAACAATGGTAAAAGCACGGCCCAAAGAGAGGTCCAGCGGATGACGAGGGCCGAACCATGCTCCCCACCCCCCTAGAAAAACCGCCCGTCGGGAGCGATCACCAAGCTGCACGCCTTGCTCGCCCGCAAGGCAGGGCGCCCGGGCGAGCACCAGGCCGCGCCTGTCTCACCCGTAGGGGGCAAGCACCAGGATGCACCTGTCTCGCCCGCAGGGCAGGCCTCTCGGGCGAGCACCAGGACGCGCCTGTCTTGCCCGCAGGGCAGGCCGCCCGGGCGAGCACCAGGCCATGCCTGTCTCGCCCGCAGGGCAGGCCGCCCGGGCGAGCACCAGGCTGCGCCTGTCTTGCCCGTAAGGCAGGCCTCCCGGGAGAGCACCAGGTCGCGCCTGTCTCGCCCATAGGGCAGGCCGCCCGGGCGAGCACCAGGCCATGCCTGTCTCGCCCGCAGGGCAGGCCGCCCAGGTGAGCACTAGTCCGCACCTGTCTTACCTGTAGGGCAGGCTTCCTGGATAGGTGAGCACTAGGCCGCGCCTGTCTCGCCCGCAGGGCAGGATGCCCGGGTGAGCACCAGGCCGCGCCTGTCTCGCCCGCAGGGCAGGCCTCCCGGGCGAGCACCAGGTCGCGCCTGTATTGCCCGCCGGGCAGGCCGCCCGGGCGAGCACCAGGTCGCGCCTGTCTTGCCCGCAGGGAAGGCTACCCGGGCAAGCACTAGGCCGCGTCTGTCTCGCTCGCAGAGCAGGCCGCCCAGGCGAGCACCAGGCCACGCCTGTCTCGCCCGTAGGGCAGACCGCTCGGGCGAGCACCAGGACGCGCTTGTCTCGCCCGCAGGGCAGGCCGCCCAAGCGAGCACCAGGCCGTGCCTGTACCGCCCGCAGGGCAGGCCGCCCGGGTGAGCATTAGGCCGCGCCTGTCTCTCCCGTAGGGCTGGCCGCCCGGGCGAGCATCACACCATGCCTGTCTCACCCATAGGGTAGGCCACTTGGGCGAGCACAAGACCATGCCTATCTTGCCGCTCCTACCTCGCACCAAGTCAAGCCGGGGGGGGAGGGTGTCGGCCATCATGCCACACCCACCCCAAAAAAGGGACCGGGGGGGGGGTGAGATGAAGATTTTTCCTCCCCTACTATCATATTTATAAGTCCAAGCCAAAATTGGCCACCAAGAGTGCAAAATCTCTCAAAAGCTTAAAAAACATAAAGCTGGTCCTGCACCTGCCGAGGGGACCCTACTCTGCGAATACGTGGTTGTACATAAAACACCCATTAGGTAGCAGCACATCCAATCTATCCTTATCCAAAAAAACGCCGATACGTGATACGAAGTCCTCAGATAGGAAAGTGTGTGAAGCTCATGTATAAAACAGTGCTCGAGCCGGATAGTCCATAACCACGATAAAGCCTAAAATATGATAGCCATACGACCAAAGCACAAGACGCATGATATGCAAAGTGTTACGGCTATAATCTAACACATACATGTAACCACATCGCCTTGCTTAATGGCCTCATATTTGCCAATGTTGTAGACTCTTGGTTGGGCTGGAGCTTGATGGGATGCGGTTGACTCTACCACCTTCCCTTTTTCAGCATACGATGCTCCTACCTTCTTCTCTGATTTTCCATTCCAACAGTTGCGGGCTATATTCCCCGGTTTGTCATAGTTATAACAAAGATTCAGTATACCTTGCCAAGATGATACTCTAGAAGTAACTAACGAAGAAGCCGGTCAAGAAGACTTGGCCTACTTGTTCCACATTCGGTACCCAGACTTCGGCGAACTTTGAACTTTAAAGTCTGACCTCTTCACCGTCGAGTCATTCTTACTTTAAAATCTCTTCAGATCCTTCTTTAGAGATCGGGCTGTATTGACCATGACTAGAAAGCCCTACATCATAGGACCTGAGAGTTACAACATCAGATCGTCATGCAGTCCTTCATAGAACCAGTTGGTCTTATGCTCCTCATCAGTAAAAGGGGAGCCAGCATAACGACCCAATCTCATGAACTCATGAAGGTAATCGTCCACGCTACTGTCACCTTGAGTGAGTTTCTGGAACTGATTCTCCATATCTATTTTCTGCGCTAATGGGATGAACCGTGCCATAAATATTCTTGAGAATTCCTCCATCGAGATATCAGAAAGTTGCCTCCCAGCTTAGTGATGTAGCTCTAACTCCTCCTACCATAACCTTGCTTCACTATCCAGAAAGAAAGTGTCTATCGTAACCTTCTGCCACTCCTCAGTCTCTGTTGCTAACATGACTCTCTTCATTCTAGAAAGCCATTCCTCAGCTTGCGTTAGGGTCTCAGTCCCCAAAAACATAGGTGGATTAAATCTCATCACATGCTTTAGTTGTTTCTCAGTTTCCCTCCTCTGCATTACGGGCTTTATCGCTACTTGATCTACCACTATAAGTTCCTCTACGCCAAGTGGTACATTACCTAATCCAGGAGCAGGAGGTTACACTTGTCTCCCTGGTTGGGCATTGATAATAACAAACACGACTTTAGCTACCATACGAATGGTTTCAGCCAAAGGAGGGGATGTAGGTGCATCATTGGGCGCACTACTATCCGCAGAGTGTTGACTTTGTGACTGCTCTGCACAACTCCTCGTTACCTATACTCGTGAAACACTCAATTAGGTGACAAATAATTGCCAAAAAGTAATCATAGGAACACGCAGGTTCCTCAAATATGCGTATTTTTATTCCCTAGTGGACATTCGTGGGTTCTTTTATGTTATAATGGTAACACACATACATGTGCTCACCACCCCTTAAAAGAATTTGATCACGAATTCAGATAAGGAAGACCGACACCAGAGTCTGATACCAACTTTGTAACATATCCCCATCTGTCACATAACAAATAATAGAAGGTCCGACCAGGGCCCAATGCAATATGCTATGGACAGTCAAATGAGTTACTAATTGAGACCATAATCCAAATACACGCATCCTATCAAAGAGTGCATTCTAGCAGAAGTAATTTAAAGGTTAATAGGAACCCAACCAACTTAATGTCCACTAACATAAAAGTAGGAATGAATAAATAAATACACAAATAGTCTTAGCCTTAAGGCTTTACATTATTCAACTCAAAATTAAATTGTCTTGCATATATCGACACACAGGCCGACCACACATAAACAATAAAATAAATGGTGTTGGGTATTGTATCCACAATGTACCTGATTTGAAGAAGCCCCTGTACAAGCTAAGGTAAATAGACAATGTATTTGATGAAATATTTCCAGTTGTGCTTGCAGTTATTCCATACTAAGTACACACCAATGTCAGGGTGCAGTGGGTCAATATACACGGGTCTGTGCAACGTAATCCCTCGTTGAGCAGATCAGTGTGTTGGCCCACGTGTACTCTCTCTATTGGGGTGTACTTAATTTCAAGTACAGGGCTATGATAAAGCAAGAGCAGACAAGGAGCAAGGATGGGCCAAAGACCATCTCACGGGTTGAAAGACGAGAATCGTCTAAGTGTAAATCGTCGAGAATCACTAAGTGATTCTCACCAATTCGTCGAGAATCACCAGTGATTCTCGACGAGTCGTCGAGAATCACTAGTTGATTCTTGCCGAGTTGGGCCGGCTGTCTCGACGCAGTCAGAAAAATCTTCTAAGGCAGAATCGTCGAGAATCACCAAGTGATTCTCGCCGATTCATCGAGAATGACTTTGCATTCTCGACGAGTCGGCGAGAATCCAAGGTGATTCCCACCGATTCTCCCCGGCCTCTATAACCTGTGCAGCAGAATTCTCTAAGTAGAATTCGGCGAGAATCGTAAGTGATTCTCGCCGATTCGTCGAGAATCACCCACGATTCTCGCCGAATTTGACTTGGGTATTTTTCCGACTCTGTCTGGACCGGTCCACGTTATCAGCAGGATTTTGAACCGGACTTTGGTCTTACTGCTGGTGGGGCCCACAACGGTTATCTCTTGACCTATTGTATAAATACTCTGGTATTTGTGTACAGTAACACACACAGACGATATACGAAAAAGAGCGGCCGACTAACCCTAATCTCGCGAACGTGCTCCGTCTCCGTCGTCGCAGCCGATCACCGAAGTCGATCTCGATCTCCTCCAGATCCTCGGTGATAGAAGCCAAGTCCTGCACAGCGTCTCACGTGTCTATCCAGAGATCTTTTGTCTCTTGATTTGAGATAGGGAAATATTTCCCCGTCTGAATCGATCGAGACGATCGATCCTCGTGTGACCGTTGGTAGACCTTGCCGACTTCGCTAAGAAGATTGGATCTCCAGTGCTTTGCTGCTATTTTCAGTTGCCGCCGCCAACACCGAGAGCCTCGCCGCCGTTCGTCGCCGCCGCCGATCTCGGGGAGATTCTCTCCAAGTGAGGTCTAGGGTTGTGGACTCTTCGTTGACTTCAAGAACACGTCGTCGAACGAAGAGGGACACCTTAATCTCCATACGTTGTTTGTATTTCTTACAAGCTATTTTCAATTCTTTGTAAAGGATCGATTGGTCTCTAGTTGTAGGGTTGGGTGCAACCCATGTGGTGGGAGTGTTGACTCCTACGTGTGGAAGGGTTCCTTCCGTTAGTGCAAGGATTGGATTTCAATCCTTTTGGTGAAGTGACCGAGTCATCCCTGGTTTGGAGATAGGTCGAAGGGGGAGAGTGGACGTACCCAAATCGGGGAACCACTATAAATTGCTTGTGTACTTTTTGTGCTGTATTGTTTTGTTTTCTTGTGCAGGTAAAACCTTAATTCCGTAAATACGCTGAAAAAACACCTATCCCCCCCATAGGTGTAAGTAGTTGACACTAGGTGGACTTTCAAGTGGTATCAGAGGGAGGTTACTCATCAAAGGGGTTAACACCTCGAGTAAGTTCCTGCATTTAGTGTCAACAAGAAGATCAGACTCAAGCATGGAGTTGGATTATGATGTCCCTCCTCTAAGACTCTCCTCTTGTACAAAGGAGTACTATCCTGTATGGAAGATGAGAGTACTATTTCATCTGGAGGCCCTCGACCCTCGAGCATCACTCATTCTGGAAGAGGGTCCCTTCATTCCCATGAAGGCCTCCTGCTCTGGAAAGGATATGCAGATCCCCAAGGAGACTACTGAAATGTCTGAGATTGAATTCTCTCTTTTCAACTTGGATAGAATGATTCGTAAAATCATCCTGGATGTCTGGACTAGACCTTCCCGGTCAAGACTTGAAAAGTGTAAGATGGCCAAGTCCTTGTGGCAAACTATATCAGACCTCATGGAGGGATCAAACAGAATAGGGATAAGTCGTCAGCAAGAGGATGAGGCATATATGGGGGTCAGTATTTCTGAAGAAGAAAGTGATGACCAATTTCTCAGTATCAGGGCTCCTGTGTCCTTATCAGAGACTGAGGAGGAAGTTGATGAAGACTGCACAGCTGAAGATGACTCAGCTGCCCTGGTCTGTCCTAACACTATTCCTGATCAGCTAAGTCAGGACCAGGTAACTTCTTCACCTTGCCCCTCTCTTCCTCATGTTCCTGAAGACAGGAATATTTCGGATGATTGTCCTCCAGAAAATCCTGATGCCCTGAAGAGTGTCCTTCAGAAAAGCAACCTAATTGTTGAGGAGCAAGCTCAGGAGATTGCTCGGCTGAAGATCTTATTGGTTCTCCAATTGGCATCCAATAAGGTTAAGGACTCTAAAATCTCAGATCTAGAGAGTAGTCTAGAGAATGAGAAGAGGATAGTATCCAACTTTTCCAAGGTTAATTCTCTCAATAGAAAGGAAGAAAATGGGTGGATTTCCCGGATTATCAATTCATGGAGAAAAGGGGAAACTGTATTTAGACCCCCCCACTCCAGAAAGGAAGGGTACTCATCATGCCTACAGGTATGATCACAGGAACAACCGTGGTCACTGCAAGGGTGATCTGCCCTCATGTGGAAACACCCATAATGCAAGGGCTGTCATGGCCACCCTTGAGAGAATGCCTAAGGCTCATTCTGAACCCTTTGTATTCTCGGCCACAGCCCCAACTCTGCATGAATCTGCTGATATCAGCTCTCACTGCGCCTCTCACCACCCTAGGACACAAAAAAGGGGGGTTAGAAGTCATGCAGTTAGTGCTCATGGGGCCTCTAAAAGGGCGCTGACTGAAAGGAAGGCACCACCTCCCAGGCCTCATGACGCTCACTACATGCCTTCCTTCCACCCTTCCAAGTGTCACGATGGAAGAGGAAATTTTGAGAGCAGATCCGGCTTTATCCCATTTAGACCTAGGTCCTTGACTACCTCAGTCACCGGTTCAGGTCACAAACGGCGGTACAACATTCATGAATGTTGGTGTTGTGGCAAAGTGGGTCATTTTGCCATAGATTGTTGGCACAACCCTTCTGTGTCAAAGGCAAGGGGACTTCCACATCCTCGAGGCAATGTTAGTCCTCCCTCCAGGATCCCTGAGGGGAGGCATCCCAATTATTATACTAACAGGAACCTAGGACCCAATACTTATTGGGTTCCTAAGACAAGATAACTCTTTCTTGCAGGGTGGTCTAGGTTCCCGTAAACCTAATGGGAACCAGACAGGAGATGTTCCAAAAATGACGTGGAACAAGTATCTGGAAAAGGAGCAGTGCCATCAATACGGGAATGTTCAAGTTGACACTAGCTGCAGGTGCCAGACTCGAAAAGCTACAACTGGATGATCCCGAGAAAGATGCAACTCCAAAATATATCAAGGTCTCCACATCAACGCCGATCGGAGAAGTTGAAGATCAAAATGAGGCAAATCCTTTAGAATAAGGAGATGCCCAAGAAATAGTCGAAGCTCCTGATGCAAGACTTCTAAAGCTCAGACACGTGAGGGATCATCCCAGAAATCAAATCATTTGAGATCCCCGAGACGGTGTCAGAACTCGCTGAGGTACTCTTAACGAGATCTTGCATCTTAGCTTTCTGTCACAGGTGGAGCCAAAGAAGTTTGACGAAGCGAACAAAGACGCATCGTGGATTTTGGCCATGCAAGAGGAGCTGCATCAATTCGAAAGATGCGAAGTCTGGACGCTGGTTCCCAGACCGAAGATGCAAAATGTGATTGGCACCAAGTGGATCTTCAGAAACAAGTTGGATGAACATGGAGTCATCATCAAGAACAAAGCCAGACTGGTGGCTCAAGGATACAGAAAGGAGGAAGGGATTGACTTTGACCAGACGTTTGCACCAGTTGCACGGCTCGAGGCAATCCGGCTGTTCCTAGCCTATGCCTCTCAAAAAGGATTCACAGTCTATCAGATGGACGTGAAATCGGCTTTCTTGAATGGAGCTTTGAAAGAGGAAGTATACGTTGCTCAACCTCCAGGTTTTGTCAATCCTACTTATCCTAATCATGTATATTTTCTTAATAAGGCACTATATGGCCTAAAACAAGCTCCTCGAGCTTGGTATGAGACATTGTCTAGTTTTCTTCTTGAGAACAAGTTCTCTAGAGGAAAAATAGATAAGACATTGTTTCTCAGGGAAGTCAAAGGCAAGATTTTGATGGTGCAAATCTATGTTGATGACATTATATTCGGCTTAACGGACAATAATCTTTGCAAAAAGTTTTCTAAACTTATGCAAGGAAAGTTTGAAATGAGCAGTATGGGAGAGCTGAAGTATTTCTTTGGACTTCAAGTGAAACAGTCTGAGGAAGGAATCTTCATTTCTCAGACGAAGTTCACAAATGAACTCCTCAAGAAATTCGGAATGGAGAATGCAACCCCTATGAGGACTCTAATGGGATCCACCATGTCTCTGGATAAGGATGAGAAAGGGAAATCTTTTGATGAAACCAAATACAGAAGCATCATTGGATCTCTGCTCTATCTTACTGCGAGTAGACCGGATATCATGTTCTCCACATGTGTTTGTGCCAGATATCAGGTGAACACTAAGGAATCTCATTATGTCGCTGCAAAGCGAATTCTCAGATACCTTAAAGGTACCCCTAATCTTGGCTTATGGTACCCGAGAAGCAATGATGTCAAGCTAATAGGGTTTTCAGATGCTGATTTTGCAGGAAGTAGGGATGACAGGAAAAGCACCTCCGGGACGTGTCAATTCCTCGGAAGAAGGCTTATTTCATGGAACAGCAAGAAGCAGAATTGTGTAGCAACCTCCACTGCAGAGTCTGAGTACATCTCGGCTGGCAGCTGTTGCGCACAACTCCTATAGATAAGAAACCAGTTAGCCGACTATGACCTCCAGTTCAAGGAAGTACCGATGTACTGCGACTCCTCCAGTGCAATTGCTATTGCCAACAATCCGGTATCGCACAGCAGAACGAAGCATATTGAAGTGCGTTACCATTTCATTCGGGAGCACGTGGAGAACAAGGACATCTCTCTCTGCTATGTTCCCACTGATAAGCAGATTGCAGACATTTTCACAAAGCCCCTTGACGAGGCCAAGTTCAGTATGTTCAAAACTGAATTGGGGATGCTAAACTACGAAGGATGAAGACTACAGGAGCTCAAGGCTCATGCGTCTAGAGGGAGCCTCTGATAGGAATTTAGTGAAAGCAATGGTACAAGAACTGAGGGGGAGCATGGTGTCTCATGCTTCAGTCCCCGATTTGCAGAAGCCGAAAAGGGGGAGATTACCCTCTCGGCTAAGGTGGCTCCAAGTTTGCTCTCAAGAAATTTGGTAATGAATATCTCTCTTAACTCCATTTTAAGTTTATGATTTTCATTCCTATATGCTCTATTCACCTTAGCTTGTAGGGTTTAGGCTTCTTCAAATAGGGGGAGATTGTTGGGTATTGTATCCACAATGTACCTGATTTGAAGAAGCCCCTGTACAAGCTAAGGTAAATAGACAATGTATTTGATGAAATATTTCTAGTTGTGCTTGCAGTTATTCCATGCTAAGTACACACCAATGTCAGGGTGTAGTGGGTCAATATACACGGGTCTGTGCAACGTAATCCCTCGTTGAGCAGATCAGTGTGTTGGCCCACGTGTACTCTCTCTATTAGGGTGTACTTAATTTCAAGTACAGGGCTATGATAAAGCAAGAGCAGACAAGGAGCAAGGATGGGCCAAAGACCATCTCATGGGTTGAAAGACGAGAATCGTTTAAGTGTAAATCGTCGAGAATCACTAAGTGATTCTCACCGATTCGTCGAGAATCACCAGTGATTCTCGACGAGTCGTCGAGAATCACTAGTTGATTCTTATCGAGTTGGGCCGGCTGTCTCAACTCAGTCAAAAAAATCTTCTAAGGCAGAATCGTCGAGAATCACCAAGTGATTCTCGCCGATTCGTCGAGAATGACTTTGCATTCTCGACGAGTCGGCGAGAATCCAAGGTGATTCCCACCGATTCTCCCCGGCCTCTATAACCTGTGCAGCAGAATTCTCTAAGTAGAATTCGGCGAGAATCGTAAGTGATTCTCGCCGATTCGTCGAGAATCACCCACGATTCTCGCCGAATTTGACATGGGTATTTTTCCGACTCTGTCTGGACCGGTCCACGTTATCAGCAGAATTTTGAACCGGACTTTGGTCTTACTGCTGGTGGGGCCCACAATGGTTATCTCTTGACCTATTGTATAAATACTCTGGTATTTGTGTACAGTAACATACACAGACGATATAAGAAAAAGAGCGGCCGACTAACCCTAATCTCGCGAACGTGCTCCGCCTCTGTCGCCGCAGCCGATCACAGAAGTCGATCTCGATCTCCTCCAGATCCTCGGTGATAGAAGCCAAGTCCTGCACAGCGTCTCACGTGTCTATCCAGAGATCTTTTGTCTCTTGATTTGATATAGGGAAATCTTTCCCCGTCCGAATCGATCGAGACGATCGATCCTCGTGTGACCATTGGTATACCTTGCCGACTTCGCTAAGAAGATTGGATCTCCAGTGCTTTGCTGCTGTTTTCAGTTGCCGCCGCCAACACCGAGAGCCTCGCCGCCGTTCATCGCCGCCGCCGGTCTTGGGGAGATTCTCTCCAAGTGAGGTCTAGGGTTGTGGACGCTTTGTTGACTTCAAGAACACGTCGTCGAACGAAGAGGGACACCTTAATCTCCATACGTTGTTTGTATTTCTTACAAGCTATTTTCAATTCTTTGTAAAGGACCGATTGGTCTCTAGTTGTAGGGTTGGGTGCAACCCGTGTGGTAGGAGTGTTGACTCCTACGTGTGGAAGGGTTCCTTCCGTTAGTGCAAGGATTGGATTTCAATCCTTTTGGTGAAGTGACCGAGTCGTCCCTGGTTGGGAGATAGGTCGAAGGGGGAAAGTGGACGTACCCAAATTGGGGAACCACTATAAATTGCTTGTGTACTTTTTGTGCTGTATTGTTTTGTTTTCTTGTGCAGGTAAAACCTTAATTCCACAAATACGCTGAAAAGACACCTATCCCCCCCATAGGTGTAAGTAGTTGACACTAGGTGGACTTTCAAATGGGTAATCCGCTTTGGTCATCAAGGGCCAGCTTAGCAATCCTGGGCTCCAGCCTGCTATTTCCCGCTTGGCTCAGCTACACCTGCATGAAACATTCCATTGTGCGGTGGAAAACAATAGCAATGGTCAGCATTAGCTGACCAAATTGTAACGACCCCACCCCTCACTCGGGGTGGCGGTACTCCTTCCCTGCAGACATTAGTTTAATCATATATTGGCAATCAAAACGTGCAACATAAGCACCATTCGCCACAGATGTTGGCGCAAATGCCTAACGCCCCGTGCTCTTAGGGCACTTTCTTGGTGCACAGGACCACAAACATCACACCACTGTTCTCCATGACGGTCAACAACGTTTGAGCTTTTAGTATTAAATGGCCAAAGCCAGAGACAATGACCCTATGGCTACGACCAATGGCAGTGATATGCACTTTGAATCACTTTAGGTCGAATGAAATCGGGGAGGGTACAGTTCAGCCACATCCCGTGGTCAAATCGTCCGGCTCGCAGGCTTGACGCGAGTCAACATCCCCTTTCCCTTTTCTGTATGATCCATAACTCTGTAAGGATCCTAGGATAGGACTTATGGCTTCCAAAGCTGAACAAATCAAGCTCATGCTCCACAAATTAGCCCCCAGGTCTTTGAGAGAGAGGCAACCATGGTACCCAGGTCTCACAAGATTGGCCTCAACAAACAATACATCGCTTACTGGGAGCTATCACTGATAATATCGCTATCGCCGCGTGGTAGGGGGAAAGGCTATCGATTCTTCCCCTAAATCGGGTGTTTTCCTAGAGTCTACATCTAGTACTCTCGATGCAACCATCTGCACACCCCGGGACTCCGAAATCTATGCGATAACTACCAAGTCTTCTCCGACATACAAAACATACAAACATCACCAATCCAGACCAACCTTTCCAGATGGGCTTCACATAACATGCCTATTTCGTACTTCGATTCTGGATCTAAATGCAAATCTAATAGGGATACACGGATCTACCCATCGGGGGAACCACTTCCACGTGTTCATGGAGTGTCTACCCTCTAATGCCAAAAAGATGGAATTCACATGTCCAAGGAAGAGAATCGTTACCCTAAAAGTCCGCTTATGCGCTACGGAAGAGATTCTAGCCGAATGAACACAACCGCAACGGCTTTGCCTCGGTAGATCCAAACTCGCCTCGCGAATCCAAGCTCCGAATATCAAATGGCAGCGAGACCTCTTTCTCCGGCGCTGCTTCTCCTCCTCCACAAGTTTCTCAAACTCCAAAAGAATGAAGTGAAAATGGCGAAACAAACACTATAAATCGAGCTACCGCCCCGCGGTAACTAGCTACCATCGTGCGACACCGCTAATCAATGCCTTGATTCACGTGCAACCTCCCAGGCCCTCCAACTATAGGCCGACACGTGGCCACGCCGTTATAGCTTTGCTATCGCCGCGCGATAGGATGCTAATGCCTCGTGGAAGCTATCGACGGTTACGACATGACCGCTCCTGCTACCACCACGTGATAGTTACTACTACCGCGCGGTAGAAACCCGAGAGCTTTGAAAAATAAATTGCCAAGCTACCTCCTGCGGTATCACTACCACTGGGCAATAACTTCCCGAGAACTCATCCAATTGAATGGCTAATTTCGCGCGATAACAACCTACCACCGCGCGGTAGACTAGGCATTGAGTCAACCTGCCTCACTCGACGCTCTCGACGCCTGAAGCTAACGCAATGCGGTATCAGCCTACCACCATGCGGTAACCAATGAGTTCAATCAACTCGCCTTACTCAGCGCTCTTGAAGCCTGATTCTACTGCGGCGTGGTATTGGACTACCGCTGTGTGGCACCCTCTTTTCCTGCCTACAGAAACATGAGGTGTTATAAATCTCCCCTACTTAAAGGATTTCATCCTGAAATTACATATTGCAAGTGTATCAATACTATGAAAGTATACCTCAAACGAAAAGCTCGTGGAACTCTGACATCATGGTTTGTTCTCGCTCCCATGACAGCTCCTCTTGACAATAGTTGTCCCAACGGACCTTGACCATCTTGATAGACTTATTCCAAAGTTGCTTGACTTTCGAGTCTTCAATATGAATGGGCTTGACCTTCATTGTCACAACCCGCATTTTCTTTACATTCAAACAATATATCAGAGTAAGAGAAAACACGCGTCATGATGCTACGCCGAACATGGGATAACTGCCGACGCTGAGGCAAGAACCTAATCCTAACACTTATCATGAAGTTCTCAAATTTATCTCAAAGAAAGCTATAATTTGAGTTAATTTTTAATGGTCGTATCCCTCAGTTTAGATGATCAACTAGTCCACAAGTGAAAATATGAGTATACGCTGCAAAAAATACTTTGCTTATATTGATTAACATCCTATATGAGCATAAACATCCAAACAGGACAACTTATGATATGCATACCTCTAGATTTAATATAAGTATAGGAATAGATTTTACGTTCGTTAAAATATAGTGACTTTGGTTTAAAATAATGCTATGAATGAAATATCCAAAATGATGCTTTTAAACCTTTAAAAATAACTAACATGCAATCCTAGCATAAAATCTTTCCAAAGAGCAAGTAAATCCAACAAGTCAACAAGAAATAGACTTAGCAGCTAGCAAGTAACTTAACAAAATAAAAACTCTGGTGGGCGTCAACAACCTTACACGAACCCACCAAAAAGGAACATGCATGTCTGAACTAAACATCAAAACAATAACACTACCTCACAATAGTGAGGAAAAGACAACTGTAATGACTGCAGAACAATAGCAACCACCAAACCTAGCCTCTCAACCGGCTAATGCTCCAAACTTGAGGCATTCCAAAGAAAAGAATACCTCAATAAGAAATACAAGTGGCAAATAAAAGATTAACTTCAAATGAAAACAAGGGGGGTCAAATGGTTACCAACCCAAACATGAATAGCTGAAAAGAAAATACCAATACCCAATCATAAGGTAATCAGTATGGAAGAACTCACAAGGGTTAGTTATCCCAAGCTGCACAAAGTACGGTAGAGATCTATGCTTTATCAAACATTTATATTAGTATGAGTAAATGAACAAAAAGTGGCAAGATCATCATAGAACAAGCATAAACACTGGCAAAATCCTGCACCTACGGTGGTGGGAACCTACCCAACACACCGATAATAAAAAATTTCTCAAGGGCCCAAGGAAAGGTGGTCCTATTTATTGACACACCCATTACCGGGGAAAAACCGGCACCTGAGGTGGTGGGAACCTACCCAACACACCAACAGTCACAAACCCACACCAGGTAAACCAATCAGGGCAAGGACTCAAAAATAGGTTACTGTGGCGGTGGCACATTCCACTAACACCCACATCCCCAAATAGTCCAAACATCCAAAAAACCGATAAAAACTTCAACCAAAACAGAGGTTCACTCCAATGAAAATAAGGAAGATAACCCCAAAAATTGCCCCAAGAGCATACTCGACGAATTGGAAAGTCTCCCGTCGAAAAGTTTCTAAGTCCACGGAAATTCATCGATAATACTCAACGAACACAGGATCCACACAATGAATAAGGCTCAATTCGACGGTTGAACTCGACAAAATGGACTTAGCAAAAATTTAATATAATCAATGATATTCGACGAACTTAAGTCAGACCCGACGAAATCAACCAACATCCAACGATACTCGAATGTTTGGCTAATATAACCTTGATACTCGACAAATCGACGAAATTAACTAAGTCCACGAAAAATTTGTCGATACTTGACGCCTCACTGAGTCTACTCAGCGCCTGGACTTAACTCCATGATTTTCTTAACTCAACACCTTCACTCGACGGTCTCAACGCCAAAACCATAACACTTAACGCTAAGCCTATAAATCAATGAAATCAGTGCCTAATACTCAACTAATGCAAAATCACTCAACGTCGAGACTAATACTCGACGAATCTGACTTATACTCACAGATCACTCAACGCTAAGACTGATTTAGTCAACACACTTAATGCTAAGGCTATACTCAACGATGAAGGCTAATACTCGGCGAATTCGTCAAGAATACTCGACGAATCGGACTTCAGTCAACGCCTATACTATTCGACGAATTAAACTTAATCAAAAACCCATACTTGACGAATTTCAATCAGGCTAACCCCATCATACTTGATGAATTTTTAAACGTAAGTTAAGTGTCATATTCAACGAATTTGTCTATACTTAGACTACCATATACGATGAAATTACCTTTGGCTAATTTTCATACACGACAAATCCTACTTAGACAAACTGTTATATACTCGACGGGTTGACCTAGACTAGAAGTTATATATGGCAAATTCTACTCTTTACTTGACTAGGAATTTATCACTACTAAGTAGATTGAACTTGGACGATCCCTAAACTACTCCTAATTCTAAGGAGGGAAGAAGAAAATAACAAGAAAACACACGGAAAACTCTTGGCAAGGGGAAGAAATCACCACTTGCCACTAACTCTAGAAATCCAGCCACACAAGCTCCTTCCTCACGGATCCGATCGCAAAAACACCTTGGCCACACTTCCTGAAACTTTTCGAGAAAAAAGAGGATCAAAACCGCATAACCTAACATCCAAAAATTAAAGAAATGGGAAAAACTCACCGCACACACATAGATCTCAGCGAGAGTAATCTGAATCTACCTTCCAATGACGATTTCGAGCACCAGAGCTCCTTCAATCGACGGACGAAAGCCTAACAAAGAACACTGTTCCCCTCTTTCGCAAAACAATGCGACGACTTGGGAGGAAGATGATGAATAGGGCTTTCGTCATATCACAAGACACTTTCTCTATATAAAAATAATATAATATATTATTATTATTATTATTATTATTATAAACGCCCAAACCACCGATAAATCCAATCAACTCAGAATTTCACGAAATTCGCACCGAAACTAAATATCGATGCTACGAATCCAACGACGAAGTCAAAATTAAGATTCGACAAACAACACTCGAGTAAAAACTCCTCGATGCCCAAAACATAGAAATATCCCAAAAAGTCTTCACTGAGTTCCAAAAAGAAACCCAGCTCGCAAGGGAAATCTCAAAAACCCATTAAAAATTTGCCAAGCTAATATTCTAAGCAGAAACCTCGGATACCTAAATGAGTAAATGTCACGCTCCAGCAATGGTACCCATCAACTACGCATCAACGTAACACCCTGATGTAAAAAATACGCCACTAAAGGAATTAAAATTAACATCGAAAAATTAGGGGCATTACAACCACTCCCCCTAAAAAGAAGTTTCGTCCTGAAACTTGACACAAAATTGAATCTACTAAAGAGGGAAAAAACATAACCAAGGGTTATTGAATAGAAACACTTACCAAAAGAAACTAGTAGAATAGATGAGGATGAGCCTCCCTCATGGCTGACTCTAACTCCCAAGTCGCGCATTCCACATCTTGGTTTTGCCAAAAAACTTTAACCATGAGTATTGTCTTCTTTCGCAACACCCGATCTTGAGTATCCAGAATGCGAACAAGCATCTCAACATAAGAAAGTATAGGCTACAAATGAGGCACCGAATCGAGAACATGCTGGTTAGTAAGCACACACATCCGCAACTGGCTCACATGAAACACATCGTGCACACCAAGAAAATTAGGGGGTAAATTCAGCCTATAAGCTGACACTCCGATGTGTTCAACAACTTGGAAAGGTCCCACACTCCGATGTGTTCTTTCGAAACCTCTTAACCCCAAACTTTGGAGAAACCATGAGAAACACCATGTCCCCGATCGTTAATTCTAGAGATCAATACTTCTCCGATTAGCGTTCTTCTCATAACTCTCCTGAGCTATTCGAAGCTTCTCTCGAATATGCGTCACAGAAGTGTTCATCTCTTCTAAGGCTTCCGGACCCAACAACGGTCCTTCACCAACTTCGGCCCAAAATAAGGGAGTTCTACAACGTCTCCCATACAAAGCCTCAAATGGGGCCATCTGCATGTTCTCCTGATAATTGTTATTGTAGGAGAATTCCATCAATCTCAGCCGCTCATCCCACGCTCCTCTATGGTCCAAGATATAACATCTTATCATATCTTCCACAATCTGATTAACCCTCTCCGTCTAACCATTGTTCTGCGGATGATAAGTGGTTGAATATTTGAGGTCAGTACCCAACCCTTCCTATAAACATTTCCAAAAACGAGATGTAAAACTGGAATCTCGATCCAACACAATACTAACAAATACTCCATGTAGTCTGATGACCTCATCCTAATATAACTCTACTATTTTCTTCATGGAGTAATACATTTTGAATGGCTCGAAGTGAGCATACTTTGTTAGTCTGTCATCTCTGACCCACACTGAATCATGTCCTCAGGGAGATCTTGGTAAACCAGTAATAAAGTACATAGAAATACTCTCCCACTTCCATCTTAAAATCTCCAAAGGCGTCAGCTTGCCACCAGGCCTTCCATGATCTTCCTTAACACTCTTGCAAGTGAAACACTCAGACACAAACTTTGCTATATCATTCTTCATTCCATACCACCAAACGATTTGCTTCAGATCTCTATACATCTTAGTAGAACTAGGGTGGTAGGAAACACTAGATCCATACGCCTCACTGCACGAATTTGCTCGAATATCCTTAATTGCAGGGATACAATATCTACCGCGGTACTTCAAGGTACTTGTATCATCAATTGAAAAGTCTGGTAATTCCCCTTTCTCCGTTCTACTACAAAGGTGCTGCAAATCAGGGTCGTCCTTTTGATGTAGCCTTATAAGCATAATCCATGAAAGCTCCACCACTTCCAAGCTGCTTGGCGAGTCGCTACTTCCGACCAAGATACCCATTAACAGAAACTCCTTCACCAAATATTCCATCAAAAGATTAAAGATCTACACGATCTTTCTACTCAAGGCATCGACTACAACATTAGCTTTGCCAGGATTATATTGGATCTCGGCATCGTAATCCGCAACATATTCCAACCATCTATGCTTGCGTAAATTTAATTCCATCACAGTGAAGATGTGTAATGCCCCAAATGACAGCAGAACCTTTGGTGATATCGCCGGGCAATAGTGGGTTTCAACGATGGCGATAGCGAGAACACTCAACACCATGAAGCGTTGAATGAGCTCATCCCACTCGATGAAAAGGAGCATTGAGTAAGATATCCCATGATGATAGTGGATATTGCCAGGCGATAGCGGTAGCACTCAATGCCTTCAACAAAGCGTTGAGTGAACTCAACACACTCGACGTCGTAAAGCGTTGAGTGAGCTATCTGAACGATGACAGTGGATATCGCCAGGTGATAGTACCACGTAACATTATACACATGTCGGATGGCCGGTAGGCGGCCGATGAGCAGTGGTTGACTGGGGTCAAAGCGATTATCGATGCTATCGCCCAAGCGATAGTGGATATCGACAGGCGATAACGTTAATGTTGACTATTCAACCGAAATCGTGGCCTTTGCTCCCTTTTGATGAAATGATCATGTGGCTGAGATTAATCCCAAGGCCACTTATGCAGAGGAGTAGAGGAATGAGAATTCATTCTCTTCTTCTCACACTCTCTCCTTTTTTCATCCAAGTTCTTGAGAGAAAGAGCTAAGGGTTGGAGCTAAGGGATGGAGCTGAGCTTGAATAGCTTGGTGAAGGAGATTCTGTAGTCGAAAGTAAGAGCTGAGGCTAGATCCGCAAAGAGGGAAGTGAGGTGCTCCTTTCTATCCGGGTAGAAAAGCTTCGCCGTTGATCCGAAGAAAACTACCAAGGTAACAATCTTCCTTCTTGGATAAGTGAAGTCATCCTTTTTGCATATGAATAGAATCTCCCACCAAAAGGTGGAGAATAAAGGAGATTCTGATGGATTGATACGTAGTATCCCCGGGGTTTGGTTTTTCATATAGATCCAGAAATCGCAGTACGAAATAGGCATGCTATGT
This sequence comes from Platanthera zijinensis, assembly GCA_039513925.1. Classification (NCBI taxonomy): domain Eukaryota; kingdom Viridiplantae; phylum Streptophyta; class Magnoliopsida; order Asparagales; family Orchidaceae; genus Platanthera; species Platanthera zijinensis. The sequence goes on along the minus strand of CM077080.1, from coordinate 117,400,912 downwards.
GAAGCCCATTTGGATAGGTTGGTCTGGATTGGTGATGTTTGTTTTGCATGCCGGAGATGACTCCGAGTATAAACGAGTAGTTTACGGGGTCTGGGGGGTGTACCTATTAAATGAAAGTAACAGGAAGTACTGGGGGTGTGCTCCAGGAAAATACCCAGAAAGTACCATAGTTTGCATAACTATTGGATATCTCTGGGCGACAGTGAGTATCGTCGATGGCGATAGCTCTTGGTGAGCTATTTGTGCCGTAAAAGGCCAGTATTTCTGGCACTGCAGGATGCAATAGGGTTTTGGGTTGAGTTTGGGCACAAAAAGAGAAAATCTGTTGGTCCCGTCAAGCGATCGTGATGAGCACTGGCGATAACTCCCAGATAACCTTTAGATTATGAAGCCAGTCTCGGGGGACTGTGAGGTTAATCTGTGAGCTATGAGCTCCTCAATGCCTTGAGAGACATTGTGAATAATGTTAGTTATAATTTAAGATATGGGAAAGGTAAGGCCGACCAATGTCCTATCGACCGGAATGAGAGTGTGACTTTCGGAGGGGGCAAGACGATTTGGGCAACAGGACAAGGCTTATCTTTACCTTCTCAATGTCGATAAGTTAAAAAGACCTAAAGTACATGAGAGTTACTGATGGAAGAGAGAGGGAGTCTTAGGATATAATCCGGAAAGACTAAAAATGTTCAAAGTTGACTGTCAAGTCTTGAACTTCTGAACGGTGGTGTAATCCGGAAAACTGGCACACCGAAAATATGCCATGAGTACACAGAGCATTAGCAGTTAAGGCCGACATTTGTGATATATTGAACTATGTGTGAGTGCACATTCTTGCGATATATTTGCTTGTGATAATGCTATGCCTGTAGGAAAGGAATACCACTGACCCGGGAAAGGGGTAGGGTCTTTATAAATTGGTCAGCTGAATGCTGATCATTACCTTGTTTGCTTCCCTTATGCTGGATTTTCCCTGTGCAGTTGCTGGGGAGACAAGCAGGAAGTAGTGTGCTATGGCCCCGAAGCTATGCCGACCCTCGAAGGCCAAGTAAAGTTTTATTACTTTCATGTGTGGCCGACCTGTGTGCCGATGTCTGTAATCCACACCTTACAAAGAGTAAATGTAAGGCCATAAGGACAGAATAGTTTTAAGCTACTGTTGACTGTCGCCAAATGATAGTGACTATCGCTGGGCGATAGTAACTTTTTGTGTATTTTTGTAATAAACATTCCTGTGTTTATAGAGTGGACATTACAGTTATACTTGAGTTCATAACTTAACTCCTGAAGCTTTCTTTAGAATGCTCTAAGTTAGGATGCGTTTGGTATGTGATATTAATAAGTAGCGTCGCTGACTGTCTGTGAAATATTGCATGGGGCCCCGACCGGACCCTTTACTACATTACATTTGACGGACAAAGGCGTTACAATTTGGTATCAGCTTGTCTTGGTCTTCCTTCTGCGGATTCATTATCGAATTCTTTTGAGGGGTGGAGAGTACGTGTAAGTGCTTACCGTTATAACATAAATGAACTCAAGAATGTTCACTTAAGAATGAAAATACAAATGTTTGAGGAACTTGTGCGTTCCTATTATTGCTTTTTAATAGTGTGAGTTGCTTAATTGTGTGTTTCATGATTGTATGCGACTAGAAGTAATGAGGGGAAGAAAGAACCCCAACATTCGATGGGGAGTAATGCGCCAATTGAGGTGCCAACACCTCCTCCTTCGGTAGAGACGGTTCAGATGATCGCTTATGTGGTCTTCGTAATGATCAAATCCCAACATGAGAGGTGGGTATAACCCCTTATTTCGGTGGTGAGTTTAATGCCAGGTGGTGTACTTGAGTAGATTGCAAGGGGAAGAGCATCGGCCACGCCGTTGAATATGTGTCTGATGCAAGGACCGTACACGGTCGAGGAGTACTTTCATGCATTTGTTGTGCTAAGACAACATGCAGAGTTTGTGTTTGAGATAGAAGAGACTAAGACCAACAAATTTTATGAAGGTCTATTCGATGAACTACGACGTCTATTGGTGGGTCAAAAGTTAATTGGATTCCATTCCTTGGTAATGGCTGCTAGGTCTTTGGAAATGGACTTGGAAAATTTCAGGGTGAAGCAAGGGTTCAACGTGCTGAACTTTGCAAATGTTTAAAAATCAAACTCTTGCAAGTGGAAGAAGAAGTTACATCTGTTGGAATCAACATCTTCCACTATTGGGTCAATTGATCCTAATGTCCCAGATTTATAAGAAGTCAAACTGGTCAATGACATAAACATATAATGTACTTGATGTGTGCTTGAGTTCTTGCATGCAGGTTGTCCTTGATTGGACAGGTGAACAGGAAGAGGAAGCTGGAAGTCAGATAATTTGACTAAGGCATAACCGCTGAGACAGCTGAGATAGCTGAGAAGAATGTCTCAACAGAACCGCTGAGATAGCTGAGAAGGTCAACATAAATCATTGAGAGAAGTGTTGGTCTCAGCTTAACCGCTGAGATAGAAGACTGTCTCGGCTTAGAAGAAGTAACCGCTGATAAAGAAGACAATCTCTGCTGTGAAGAAGAAACCACTGAGACAGTTGAGAAGGAACCGCTAAGACAGAAGAGTCTCATCTGTGAGGAAGAAACCACTGAGATAGGTTAGAAAGAACCGCTAAGACAAAGCCAGTAGAAATTTTATAAGTCCAGAATGTGGAGTTCATCGAATTGAGTTCAGAGTTCGTCGAGCTCAGCTCATAGATCGTCGAGCTCAGCTCAACATTCCTTGAGCTAAAACGCAGAAGTTTAAGGTTCAGAATTCATCGAGCTCAGCTCGCAGTTCGTCGAGCTCAGCTCACAAATCGTCGAGCTCAAGTTAAAGGTTGAAGATTCAGAGTTCATCGAGGTGAGCTCACCTTTCGTTGAGCTCAAGTTAAAGTTTGAAGATTCAAAGTTCGTCGAGCTGAGCCTGCTTTTCGTCGAGCTCAAGTTAAAGTTTGAAGATTCAGAGTTTGTCGAGCAGAGCTAACATTTTGTTGAGCTAAATGTAAAGTTGGAGATTCTGAAGTTCATCGAGCTCAGCACAGAGTTCGTCGATCTCAGCTCGACGATCGTTGAGCTCAGTCCAAGTACTTCATGCCGTTGCGGGAAAGCTACAGTAATGCCGGAAGCTACTATTTGTCCTCTTCTAAGGAAAGTGGTGCTCACCATCCTTGGCTGGGCCCATATTCAAATTATGTCATTGATTGAAATCAATAGATATAAAAGGAAGAGAAGAAAAGAAGATTACGGTTAACGAAAATAAGAACGAAAGCAGAAAACAAAAGAGAGGCGGCTGGACTTCATCTTCTTCGACAAGCTTGAAAGAAAAGTCCCGCAGTGAAAGCCAAAATGCAAAGATAGCTGAAGCTTCTTCCAGTTCAGCAAGAGTGTGCCTTGAAGAACAAGTTGGCTGATTCAATCTATCAGTAAGAGAAGATAGCTGTGTGAAGGGCTGTAAGCCTTCAATGGTAGTTGCTGCCTTACATACAACAGAGAAATAGGTAGGTGTAGAAGAAGACTAATTCCTTCTACAGCAAGGGAGCTGGACTGAAAGCTTCTCAGTCCAACAAGGTAGACTCTTAGATTTATCTCTGAGTAAGTATTTCAATTTACTTGATTAATTTCCTGTAGGATTCAGTTTATCTGAATCTGAGTATAGGGCACTTTGTGCTTTAATGGTAGGTAACTAATTAGTCACTAAGGTAAGTGCCCTGCTGGGGTACTGAGGTAGGATCCAAGTGTGGATCTGAGCTACAGGGCTTAATTTCCTGAGGTAGGAGAGTGCTTCTCTCTAAGGTAGGATCCAAGTGTGGATCTGAGGTATGGCTGTCCTCCTAGCCTGAGTGTAGGGCCTAGTGCCTGAGGTAGGTGACTTTTGGGTCATTGAGCTGTAGGTGATAAGTGTGTCACTGAGTTGTAGGCCTTGGAGGAGGCTGAGCTGTAGGTGCCTAGAAGTGCACTGAGGTTAATACTTGGAAGGGTACTGAGATGAAGGAGTGCTGCAACAATCTGAGAGTAGGGGCCTTGTGCTTGAAGTTGTAGGGCTGAAAAGCCTGAGTTGTAGGCCTTAGAGATAAGGCTGAGGTAGGTGGTTTGAGGACCACTGAGTTGTAGGAGCACTGTAGGGCTCTGAGGAAGGAACCTTTGTGGTTCTGAGGTAGGGTTCCGAAGAGAACCTGAGTGCAAGGCTTAGGGCCTGAGTTGTAAGCTCCGAGGAGCATTTTGGTGGAGTTTGTGCCTTGTCTAACATAAGTTAGAAAGGTGGGAGGGAAAGTGGATGTTCCCAATTGGGGAACCACTATAAATACTTGTGTTTGATGTGATGACTAGGATAATCATCAATAGGAAGACCTCTTGGTCATCAATCATCTACTAGAGAATAGTAGACTGCCTACACACTCAAAACATGGGCAAGATTCTTTCCTTATACCAGTGAATACCTACCCTGATACATTCAAGCAAGAGAAATGAGTGAAGATTCACTACCTAAAAAGAATGGACCTAAGGTCATATTTGGTGGATCTGACAAGGGAATAACCAGAGGTTATTGTAAGATCTCCAATGGCTTAATCACCATCACAAAGGTAGCCTATGTAGAGGGGTTGCAATAAAACCTCATAAGCATAAGCCAACTATGTGACCTTGGTTATGAAATTTCCTTCCACAAGTATATGTGCCACATCAAGAGGTTAAGTGACCATAGTGTTATCTTAACATGCACTAGGAGTGGGAATGTTTATTTCTTAAACTTTTCTTGCTTAGATAGTAGTTCCCCTATATGCCTAGTTGCAAATGACAAAGTCTCATATTATGTCCAATGGCACAAGAGACTAGTTTATTTGAATTATAAGACCATTAGTCAGTTATTTAGTGATGAGCTAGTTAGGAAAAGTCCCAAAATAAAATGCTCTACGGAGGGTATCTGTGCTACTTGCCAAAAGGGTAAGCAAACTAAGAACTCCTTTAAGAACATTGGGACCAAGGACTCAGTGAGATGCTTGTATCTCCTGCATATGAACTTGTTTGATCATATGCCTGTTAAAAGTCAGGTAGGAAGATCTACACCCTTGTGGTGGTTGATGACTATTCCAAGTTTGTTTGAGTGTTCTTCCTTAAAAAAAGGATGAAACGCTTGAAGTCTTCATGAATTTTGTTAGGCAGATTCAGAATGAACTTGCAAGCTCTGTGGTCAAAATAAGAAGTGACTATGAAACTGAATTTTAGTCTGCTGCCATGACTACTTTCTAGGAAGAGCAAGGGATTCATCAAGAATTCTCCTCTCCAAGAATACCCCAGCAAAATGGGTTAGCTGAGAGGAAAAATAGGACTCTCATAGAAGCTGGGAGAACATTGTTGAGTGATACTTCTCTCCCTGAATATTTCGGGGCTGAGGCAGTTAACACTACATGTCATGTTCTCAATAGAGCTTCTATAGCCAAAGGCCACAAGAAGACTCTCTATGTGATCTTGAAGGGCAGAAAACCAAACATATCCTAATTCAGGATCTTTGGTTGCAAGTGTTTCATCTTGAACAATGGCAAGTAAAAAGTGACTAAGTTTGCTGCAAAATCCCATGAGGGGATCTTTGTTGGGTACAACAATAGTAGTAAGGCATATCGAGTCTATAACTTGACTAATCAAGTTGTAGAAGAATCTGTCTATGTAGTGTTTGATGAGTCAAGCATGATTGACAGTGAGCTGTCAAGCTCTTTGCCTAGTTCTGTAGGTACATAAATTATGATGGAAAAGCTATCCATCAAAAATAAAGTCCCTGTTGTGCAAGAAGAATATGGAGAGGGATGCTGTCCAAAGGAAGCACATGACAATCAAGCTGGAAATGAAGAACAAACAGCTGAAGAAAATGGTGCTCAGTAAGAAGCAGTAAGACTACCCCCAATAGTTAGATATCTGAGAGATCATCCTCCAGATCAGATAATAGGTGAGGATAGCCAAGGTGTATAGACAATAAGAAGGAGTTTCAACACAGCTCTTTACTCTAGCTTCCTGTCACAATAAGAGCCCAAGAAATTTGAAGAGGCAAAACAAGACAAATTCTTGATTAGTGTAATGCAAGAAGAACTGAACCAGTTCAAAAGATGCAAGGTCTGGAAGCTAGTTCCCAGACCAGATGGACATAATGTCATTGGATTCAAGTGGATTTTCAGAAATAAACTTGATGAAAATGGCATTATAATAAAGAATAAGGCTAGACTGGTGGCAAAGGGGTACAAACAGGAAGAGGGGATTGATTATGATCATACTTTTGCCCCAGTTGCATGCTTGGAAGCCATCAGACTGTTCCTTGCATTTGCAGCCTTCCAGGGATTCAAAGTCTTCCAGATGGATGTGAAGTCAGCCTTCCTGAATGGAGATTTTAAAGAAGAGGTCTATGTAGAGCAGCCTCCAGGTTTTGTAGATTCTAACTCTCCTACTGCTGTCTATAGACTTAGGAAAGCTCTATATGGGCTAAAACAAGCCCCTAGAGCATGGTTTGAGACATTGTCTAACTTACTCATTGAGAAAAAATTCTCTAGGGGGAAGATAGACAAGACCATATTCCTAAGGGAATCTAAGGGCAAGATCATCCTAGTCCAGATTTATGTTGATGACATAATATTAGGCTCTACTGATGACAACCTCTGTAGGAAGTTTGCAAAACATATACAGGAGAAGTTTTAGATGAGTAATATGGGTGAACTGAAGTTCTTCATGAGACTCCATGTAAGACAGACTGATGATGGTCTATCCATATTCCAGTCAAAGTTCACCAGGGAGCTTATCAAGAAGTATGGTACGAAGAATGCTTCCACTATAAGAACTCCCATGAACTCAAGTATGCCTATATACAAAGATGATCCAGGGAAACCTATTGATCTAGCTTTGTATAGAGGTATAGTTGGATCCCTTCTCTACCTCACTGCAAGTAGGCCTGAAATTTTGTATAAAACATGTGTCTTTGCTAGGTATCAGGCCTGCCCTAAAGAGTCTCACTACACTGTTGTGAAAAGAATCTTGAGATATCTTAAGGGCACCCCAAATCTTGGACTATGGTACCCTAGGAATGGGGAGTTTGAACAAATAGGCTATTCAGATGCAGATTTTGTAGGCTACAAGGAGGATAGGAAGAGTACATCTGTCTCCTGTCAATTTCTAGGTAGAAGGCTTGTCTCTTGGAGCAGTAAGAAACAAACAAGTGTTGCAATCTCCACTGCTGAGTCAGAGTATATTTTAGCTGGGAGCTGCTGTGCTCAATTGCTGTGGATCCAGCATTAACTTCAGGACTACAATATTCAGATAAGTAGAACTCCACTCTTTTGTGATTCTACTAGTACAATTTCTATAGCTAGGAATCCTGTCTCTCATAGCAGGACTAAACATATAGAATTAGGTATTATTTCATTAGAGAACATATGGAAAGGAAAGACATCAGCCTTGAGTTTATATCCATAGACAAGCAAGTGGTTGATATCTTCACTAAGCCACTAGATGAAGCCAAGTTCAACAACTTCAAATTTGAATTATGTATGCTGAATCTTTTGTAGCTTCAATTCTCTCCTCTACCTTATGATATATTGTCTATTTTGCTGGTAGCACAAGTCCCTCCCCAAGATAATGAAGCTAGTATGCAATGGTTGAGGGGGAGTAAGCCCAATAGCTTAATGTAATTAAGTCAAAGAAGGGGGATCAACCCCAGACAGATAGGGGGAGTAAAACTCTACAAAAATCTCCCTATTGCAGAAGTTAAAAAGGGGGAGAGGAGGTAGGGGGAAGGAAGCAAAGACTTGATCAATACCTGACCAAGCCAAGATGCAGGAGGCTCAATGCCAGGTGGTGCTGAAGTTGTTTCAGCACTAGAGTAGTAAGGATGGCTCACCTAGGAGAGCAGCATGTCAAGAGGCGTAGGTGAAATTCTCCACAGACTGGAGTAATGTGATAACATTTTCAAATTTACATGATGTTACACAAGTTTTGTTTTATAAATATAATGTGTATGTCAATGACCTATTTTATTGGTCAAGCTAAGTTTTTACTTCTTCAAATAGGGGGAGATTGTTGGGTCCATTGATCACAATGCCCCAGATTTGTAAGAAGTCAAACTGGTCAATAACATACACATATAATGTACTTGATGTGTGCTTGAGTTCTTGCATGCAGGTTTTCCTTGATTGGATAGGTGAACAGGAAGAGGAAGCTGGAAGTCTGATAATTTGACTAAGGCATAACCGCTAAGACAGCTGAGACAGCTGAGAAGAATATCTCAGCAGAACCGCTGAGATAGCTGAGAAGCTCAACAAAAATCATTGAGATAAGTGTTGGTCTCAGCTTAACCGCTGAGACAGAAGACTGTCTCGGCCTAGATGAAGTAACCACTGAGACAAAAGACAGTCTCAGTTGTGAAGAAGAAACCGCTGAGATTGTTGAGAAGGAACCGCCGAGACAAAAGAGTCTCAGCTGTGAAGAATAAACATCTGAGATAGTTGAGAAGGAACCACTGAGATAAAGCCAGCAGAAATTTTCTAATTCCAGAAGGTGGAGTTCATCGAACTGAGTTCAGAGTTCGTCGAGCTCAGCTCACAGATCAGCGAAGTCAGCTCAACATTCCTTGAGCTAAAACACAGAAGCTTGAGGTTCATAATTCGTCGAGCTCAGCTCGCAGTTTGTCGAGCTCAGCTCACAGATCGTCAAGCTCAAGTTAAAGGTTGAAGATTAAGAGTTCATCGAGCTGATCTCACCTTTCGTTGAGCTCAAGTTAAAGTTTGAAGAATCAAAGTTCGTCGAGCTTAGCCTGCTTTTCGTCGAGATCAAGTTAAAGTTTGAAGATTCAGAGTTCGTTGAGCAGAGCTTACATTTTGTCGAGCTAAATGTAAAGTTGGAGATTATGAAGTTCATCGAACTCAACACAGAGTTCGTCGATCTCAGCTCGACGATCGTCGAGCTCAGTCTAATTACTTCATGCCGTTGCGGGAAGGCTACAGTAGCGCTGGAAGCTACTATTTGTCCTCTTCTGAGGAAGGTTGCGCTCACCATCCTTGGCTAGGCCCACATTCAAATTGTCCCGTTGATTCAAATAAACAGATATAAAAGGAAGAGAATAAAAGAAGATTAGGGTTAATGAAAACGAGAACGAAAGCAGAAAACGAAAGCGAAAGAGAGGCGGCTGGACTTCATCTTATTCGACAAGCTTGAAAGCAAAGCCCAACAGTGAAAGCCAAAAGGCAAAGATAGCTGAAGCTTCTTCAAGTTCAGCAAGAGTGTTCCTTGAAGAACAAGTTGGATGATTCAATCTATCAACAAAAGAAGATAGCTGTGTGAAGGGCTGTAAGGCTTCAACAACAGTTGCTGCCTTCAGTATAGCAGAGAAATAGGTAGTTGTAGAAGAAGAATAATTCCTTCTACATCAAGGGAGCTGGAATGAAATCTGCTCCGTCTAGCAAGGTAGACTCTGAGATTTATCTCTGAGTTAATATTTCAATTTACTTGATTAATTTCCTGTAGGATTCAGTTTATCTCAATCTGAGTGTAGGGATCTTTGTGCCTGAGTGGTAGGTGACTAATTAGTCACTGAGATAGGTGCCCTGCTGCGGTACTGAGGTAGGATCTAAGTGTGGATCTGAGCTGTAGGGCTTAATTGCCTGAGGTAGGATCCAAGTGTGGATCTGAGGTAGGGCTGTCCTCCCAGCCTTAGTGTAGGGCCTAGTGCCTGAGGTAGGTGACTGTTGGGTCACTGATCTATAGGTGACAAGTGTGTCACTAAGTTCTAGGCCTTGGAGGAGGCTTAGCTGTAGGTGCCTGGAAGGGCACTGAGGTAGGTACCTAGAAGGGTAATGAGCTGTAGGAGTGCTTCATCACTCTGAGAGTAGAGCCTTGTGCCTTAAGTTATAGGGCTGAAAAGCCTGAGCTGTAGGCTTTAGAGATAAGGCTGAGGTAGGTGGTTTGAGGAACACTGAGTTGTTGGAGCACTGCAGGGCTCTGAGGTAGGAACATTTGTGGTTCTGAGGTAGGGTTCTAAAGAGAACCTGAGTGTAAGGCTGAGGGCCTGAGGTGTAAGCTTTGAGGAGAATTTTGGTGGAGTTTGTGCCTTGTCTAACATAAGTTAGAAAGGTGGGAGGGAAAGTGGATGTACCCAATTAGAGAGCCACTATAAATACTTGTGTGATGTGCTATGTTGCTTGCACTTGTTTTTATATTGTAGGTAATTAGGACAAGATCTATATCATTGAATTTATAAAAAACAAAAAGACTTAAGTAATTTAAAAGACCTATTCACCCCCCTCTAGGTTACTAGCTAACCTTGAAGTAATAACTTTCATCCACAATCATAGGAACAAAGAAAAGGTGTGGTCCATATGTTTGCTTTTCTTGTGCCAAGGTAGGACATCTTGCCCGACAATGTCATGGTGATGCGCTAAGGACAAAGAAGGTGAAGGATGGAGCAACTACGAGGAGAGCCCCACCTACGTGCTACACGTATGGCAAAGAGGGTCATAAGTCTCGCGAATGCCGAACCGGCCTTTCGTCGATGGCAAACTAAACGAGACGTATATGTATATGTACATAAATAACTATTATCGTGTACTATACATTTAATAGTATTTAATAATATACAGAGTGCATGTTTTACGTGTATAAATATGTTGTGATGATAACTCAAGAAGTCATTTGATCAAGGCTTTATATATTCTCTGTGTGCTTATCTTTGTATCACAAATAAGAGTGGAATGATATGGCCGTAGTAATAAAAGTGAATATGGGTAGAAAGTGATTTGTTAAAATGCATTTATGACGTCATATCATGATGTGGAAGCATCTATGCTGACAATAGTTGTGTTTGATGTGATCATAGGTATGGACTAGCTCTTAGAGCAGCATATCTGTATAGATTGCACCTTTACGGAAGTCACACTAAGATATATCACCGAACGAGGTACTAAGTTCGCTTGTATGTGAGGATCGAGCAAGATATTGATGTCTTCTCTCCAAGTCGTCAAAACTGTTCGGTTGTGCGCGAAGTAATTCTTCATACCTATAGAGGCCATTAGGCCGAAGCCCGGTTGAGTGACGCTTCTATTATGACAGCATATGCAGATGTGTTTCCTAACGAACTCCATGGGTTATGTCCCCATAGGAGACCGACTACATTATTATAGTGGTTCCAGGTGTGTAACCTGTGGTCTGCTCACCATATCAAGTAACGCTAGAGGAAATGGAAAAAAGGGATAGTTCGGCTGTAAGAATTTCTAAGATAAGGCTATTGAAGTCCAAGGGTGTCACCTTGAGGTGCATTGGCCCCCTTTAGTTAAAATAAAAGGATGGTAGCCTGCATCTATACATCGATTATAGAGAGCTGGACAAGCTGATGGAGAAGAACATATATCCAATTTCACGGACTGATAACTTGTTCGATCAGCTAGTTGGATAAATGGTATATCCAAAGCTAGATTTGAAGTCTGGCTATTACCAGTGGAGAATACAGGGATATGACATTCCCCAAGTTGGCAAGTGGAAAACGCTACGGTCATTATAAGTCCACGATACTATCGGTTAGGCTGACGAATGCGACATCGGTCTTCATGGAATGAATGCCTTAAGCTTTTAAGGAGTACTTGGACCTATTTATGTCAACTTAATTGACGACATATTGGTGTACACTTAGCTAAACAATCATGAAAGAATGGTTTTGCATACCCTGTGAAAGAACAAACTCTAGGAAAAGTTCTCAAAGTGCGAGTTCTTGCTATCGTTGATGGATTTCTTGGCCATGTAGGTAGTGATGTAGGTATTGTAGTAGATCCTGCGAAGATAGTTGCGATACATGAGTGACCTATGTTGTCTATTATAGCTAAAGTCAAAAAATTCCTTGGACTTGCTAGCTACTGTTCGGTGATAGCCTTACCTATTACGACACTAACGAGAAAAGAACAGAAGTTTGTTTGAACGCCCGAGTGCGCACGAGCTTTTGAAGAATTAAAGAGTCGTATGATCACGAAACCTATTTTGAGTTTGCCATGTAGTTCATATGGATGGTGTATAGTGATGCATCAGGGAGCGGCTTAGGCTGTGTGCTTTTCAGTTTAGAAATGTTATAGCTTATGGATCATGCCAGTTGAAAGTGCACAAGCAGAAATATTCAGTCTACGACATGTAGTTAACGACTATGATTTTGCACTTACACTGTGGTGTCACTACATAGATGGCGTGAAAGTGGATATCTTCATGGACCATAAAAGACATAAGTACTTATGAGATTAGAAGGATCTAAAGTTGCGACAACAAAGGTGGGTGGAGTTCCTCGGGGATTACCCCTTCGACAGTCATTACACTCCCGATCAGGGACATATAGTTGTAGATGCCTGGATACGTAAAACTCCGATAAGAGCAAGGGGAGTATAAATAAGTGATGAATGTCTAATCCAAGAGTTGGAAATCATAGAAATTTCTAGTAATGATAAGAGTACTACGAAAAATGCATGCATGAACTCTACGAAAGTACAATATGACCTTACGAACAAGTTTTTGACAAGCAATTGAACTCGTGATACAAATGAAACTCCATGCAGCGGATGGGTCAAATTCCCAGTTCCCCTTAGATACTGGCTTTTTGTCAAAGGATAGTCGATGGTACATCCCCAATGTGGGTAAGCTACACGAGGAATTGATATGTGAAGCACGCTTTATGAAATACTCAATTCACCTAGAGAGCACAAAGATGTGCATGAACTCATTCCGGTACAAAAGTTCGATGAGGTCCCTGTGAAATTCATACACAGGCTGCCAAGATCACAGAGCAGAAATGATGCTGAGTGGTTGATCATTGACCGATTGACAAAAGTAACACCCTTCTTATCAAACAAAAAGGATGATTTAGTGGAAAGTTGGCTATGTTGTACGTTTACACATAGTACGATTGCACGGTGTGCCCGTAGCATAGTTAATGACTGAAACGGGCGCTTTACTTCAAATGATTGGAGACTAATCCATCAGTGGTTGGGAACTAGACTAAAGTTCAGTAAGGCCTTTCATTCTCAAATGGATGGTTAGGCCGAATGGACCAACAGAACTATGGAGGATACACTCCTTATGTGCGCCCTGGATTTCGGAAGAGGTGGGAAAACTATCTCTATAAGATTGAGTTCGTCTACAATAATAGCTATCATGCTAGCATACAGAAGACGCCCTTTAAAGCTTATACGGTTAGAAGTGTCATACACCCTTAGGCTTGGGTGGAAACATGCAAGTTAAAGCTATATAAGCGTAAGGAGGTCGAAAATGCAAATTTGACCATACGTACTATATGAGAGCGGCTATTGGTAACCAAAGATAGGCAAGCAGAGTACAACAACACCAAACACTGAAACATGGATTTTGCGGTTGGAGAGTGAGTATACTTGAAGATTAAGCCATTCAAAGGCGTGTCTAGGATTCGGCGTGTGAAAAAGTTGAGTCTGAGGTATATTGGTCAGTCTAAAGTGATTGAATGAGTTGGAGAAGTGGCCTATCGATTAGCTCTTTCGGCGGAACTAAGTGGCTTGCCCAATGTGTTTCAAATATAGGTGTTATGTAAAGTGATGAAAGAGCCAACACAAGTGATTGTGGATGATCGAGTACTAGTCGAATAATGGATAACGACGAAGGTTAAGCCCATTTGAATCAAGGGTACGAAGAGTGAGTTGCTCCAAAAAAGGATAATTGGGATGGTCGAAATCCATTGAGACAATGGTTACCGTTGAGAATGGACATGGGAGCATGAGCAAACCATGCAAGATGAGTTTCCCGAATTATTGTAACATTTTACTACATGTTGCAACATATAAGTTGCTGTTTTTCCCTTATAGATAAAAAAATTTTTGGGATGAAATTTCAGTAAGGAGGGGAGGGTTGTAACGCCCCCAAAATGATAGCAGAACCTTTGGTGATATTGCCGGGCGACAGTGGGTATCACTGACGACGATAGAGAGAACACTCAATGCAATGAAGCGTTAAATGAGCTCATCACACTCGATACCAGGGAGCGTTGAGTGAGATATCGCGTTGCAATAGTTTATATCGCCAAGCAGTAGCGGTAGCACTCAACGCCTTCAACAAAGCGCTAAGTGAACTCAATGCACTCGATGTCGTAATGCATTGAGTGAGCTATCAGAACGACGATAGTGGATATCGCCAGGCGATAGTGCCACATAATGTTATACACATGTCGGATGGCCGGTAGGCGGCCAATGAGCGGTGGTTGACTGGGGTCATAGTGGCTATCGACGCTATCGCCCAGGCGATAGCGGATATCGCCCAAGCGATAGCGGATATCGCAAGGTGATAACATTAATGTTGACTATTCAACCAAAATCGTGGCCTTTGCTCCCTTTTAATGAAATGATCCTGTGACTTGGATTAATCCTAAGGCCACTTATGCATATGAGTAGAGGAATGCGAATTCATTCTCTTCTTCTCACTCTCTCTTCATCTTTCATCCAAGTTCTTGAGAGAAAGAGCTAAGAGTTGGAGCTAAGGGCTAGAGTTGAGCTTTAATAGCTTGGTGAAGGAGATTCTGTAGTCGGAAGTAAGAGCCGAGGCTAGATCGACGAAGAGGGAAGTGAGGTGCTCCTTTCCGTCCAGGTAGAAAAGCTTCGCCATGTCTCTGAAGAAAACTACAAGGGTAACGTTCTTCCTTCTTGGACAATTGAAAGTCTTGATTTCAAGATCAACTAAACACCTAGAGGGGGGGGGGGGGGTTAATAGGTCCAATTTAATTCTAGGCTACTTAAAGTTAATAAAATCTGATTATTTATCTTTATTGCTATCCTTGTCAGATAAGGCAAGAAAGCTATTCGGAAATTATAATATAATTACAGCACAACAATCACAATATAGTGCTCACAGATTTATAGTGGTTCCCTAATTGATGGGTACATCCACTTTCCCCCTTCGCCTATCTAGCAATAGACTAGATTTGGCCAAACACGTTCTTCTTTCTTTCTTAGATCCTCTGATCTTACAACTCAGAGCCCAACTGGCTCCTACAACTCAGACTATACAAGTCTTACCACTCAGATCACCAAGATTCTATAGCTCAAGTTCTTCCAAAGAACTCTATCTCAGAGTGAATCTATACTCCTACACCTCAGGAAATCCTGCCCTACCTCAGAGTGATCCACACTCCTACAACTCAGGCAACCCTTGCCCTACCTTAGCCTTTGTAACACAGGTTTACATCTTAGACACTTAGCCTCACCACTCAGATTCAATATGAAACCAACATAGAATATCAAAGAAATTAATTACAGACACCAGAGAAAATTTTATGTGTCTGTCTACCTGGATTGAGCAGATGTCAGCCCTATCTTCGCCTTCACAGCAACAAGATGAGAAAGTGATCTTGAATTGAAGCCTGGCTTGTTCTGGAAGCGACTAGAAAAAACCTCTGCTTCTTCTTCTTCTTCTTCAGGAATCTATCCCGATCTAGACTGAACAGATATCAGCCCTCTCTACTTCTTCTTCAAAGATCCAGTGAATGATCTTCAAATGTGGCACAACTTGGATCGTAAAGATACTTTCAGCTAGGGCTCGCCTAGACTGATTCGTCTTCCTCAGAGAAATACTCTGAACATGCTGTAGCAGATGTTGAATGCCTCAGCAGAACACCTTCAGATTTTCAAATTGAATTTCTTGGCTCTGTAATAAGGACGGAAGAAGACGACGAACTCCGCTTATCGTTTTTCAGAATGAATTAATTCTTTGATCAGAAAGCTATTTGATTTATATATCAACTGCTATTTATAACTCCGTCAATTAGGAGATGATGGGCATGTGTCCCAGATTTAACAGCAGTTAACACCTCAGCTTAATCAAATTGAGATTCACTGTAGACTGACAGCGATTTGCAACGAATTAGAAATTTGTTGACTTTTTTGACTTTGCTGACATCAGCATAATTCTAGACTTAGCCAAAATCAACTATCTTTCTAGAAGTTCTGCGTTCGACAAACTCCAAGCTCAGTTTGACAAACCCTGAGTTCAGCTCGATGAAACAGTGAAAGAGATGAAAGCTGAGTTTGAAAAATTCTCAACTCCGTTCAACGAAAGCAAAGCTTAGCTTGACGAATAGTGGATAAGCTGAGTTTGACGATTCTTAAGGCTGAGTTCTCCTTACAGATGAAAGTTGAGTTCGACAAATTCTGAACTCCGTTCGACGAAATCAAAGCTTAGCTCGACGAATAGTGGATAAGCTGAGTTCGACGATTCTGGACTTTCAGCTATCTGCCTGATAGCATTGAGAGCGTTAAGTGTATATGCCTCACTCAACTCTATTTGCCTTAGCCATATTCTTCTGCTTTCCTTTCTGCTAAAAAGCGTTGAGACCATTGAGTAAGGTCACCTCACTCAACGATTCTAGACTTAGCCAAATTCTGGTTTCTTTACAGAATGACTAGACTCAAAGCCTTTTAACTTGGCGTTGAGTGAGTGAGCTTCACTCAATGCTTCTATACTTTGTCGATTTTTCCATCTCCTTATACATTGGTGTTGACAGACTTAGCATGGAGTTGAGTGATGAAGCTTCACTCAATGCTTCTAGACTTAGTCAATTTTCTGGCTTCCACTACTTAGGATTTGACATGATAACCTTGACTCAACGATTCTGGCCATATTGCGTTGAGTGAGTTAGGATAACTCAACACCTGTGGACTTAGCCATATTTCTGCCTTTGCAATACTGTAAGCGTTGACTGCCCGCCTTCTCTCAGCACTATTAGCTGTATGGAGTTGAGTGTGCTTGCCTCACTCAACGCTTCTGGACTTAGGCATTTTCTGAATTTCCAGCCTCACTTTGAGTCCACCTGTCATTGTCTCTTTAACTATCTGTCCAATCATTGTGACAAAGACCAACCTGTATGCATGAACTTAAACATACATCAAATACAACTGTCTATCTCATTGACCTGTTTGCCATCATGAAATCAGGGCCATTGGAATCAATGGACCCAACAATCTCGTCCTATTTGAAGATGTCAAAACCACTGTTCAATTACCTTAGTCAATGAGATACACATCACATAGGCTGTAAAAACTTATTAAATTCAGTGAGATGAATTTTACCTACTCCCCCTGGATTGCTGCAGGATGAGTTTTACCTTAGAAGATTACCTCTCAGCTTGATCTTTTCTTGCTTGATCAACCTCTTCTTGCTTGATCAACCTCATCTCCCCATGACATTCCCCCCTACCTTTCTGCCATGAAGGAGCTTGATTTATTGAGCTTGTCTCTTATCTCACCCCCTTGGAGACTACTTTAATATGATCAATATCTTCTATCTCTCCCCCTTTTTTACCTCTTCAGATAGTCAGGTAGGAGCATTAGTTCATTATCTCCTCTTATGTTTTCCCCCTAGCTGATGTAGATGAAGCCAGTAGTGCAGCTGCCAACTTGCCCCTTTTACATGCCTGTCTTGTATACCACTTGAAATTCTCTAGTCCTGTAGCTGTTGGACTTGCTCCCCCTTAATAGGAGCATCTGCACTCATCTTGTTTTCCACTAGGTCTGCATCACCCTTAAGAAGAACAAGCCTGTACCAAACAACAATACCTTATGGAGTACCTGAAGCTATTCTAAGTTTAACATACCCAATTAAATTTTGAAGGTGTTGAACTTGCCTTCATCTAGTGGCTTAGTGAAGATATCAGCCACTTGCTTGTTAATGGAGATAAACTCTAGGCAAATGTCTTCTTTCTCGACATGCTCCCTAATAAAATGATACTTAATTTCTATGTGTTTAGTCTTGTTGTGTGAAAGGGGATTCCTAGCAATATAAATGACACTTGCAGAATCACAATAAAGAAGAGTTCTACTTATCTTAATGTCATAGTCTTCAAGCTGATGTTGTATCCACAGCAATTTAGCACAGCAGCTGCCTGTTGAAGCTAAAATGTACTCTGATTCTACAGTTGAGATAGGCATACTAGTTTGCTTCTTGCTGATCCATAACACCAGTCTTCCACCTAGAAATAGACATGTACCACTTGTACTTTTCCTGTCTTCCTTACAGCCTGCAAAATCTACATCTGAAAATCCAGTTAGCTCAAAATCTCTATTCCTAGGGTACCATAAACCAAGATTTGGTGTGCCCTTAAGATACCTTAAAATTTTTTTGTAGCAAAATAATGAGATTCTTTAGGGAAGGCCTGATACCTAGCACAGACACATGTAACAAACATGATGTCAGGCCTACTAACACTCAAGTATAAAAGAGAGCCAATTATCCCTATATACAAAGACTCATCAATAGGTTTCCCTCCCTCATCTTTGACTATAGGCATACTTGATCCCATTTGAGTTCTCATGGTGGAGGCATTCTCCATACCATATTTCTTAATCATCTCTCTGGTGAACTTTGACTGGGATATGGACAAGTCATCATCAGTCTGTCTTACTTGGAGTCCCAAGAATAACTTGAGCTCACCCATGCTACTTATCTCAAACTTTCTTTGCATAAGTTTAACAAACTTCCTGCAAAGGCTGTCTTCAGTGGATCCAAAGATAATGTCATTTACATATATCTAAACTAGGATGATCTTGCCCTTAGATTCCCTTAGGAATAGGGTCTTATCTAGTTTCCCCCTTGAGAATTTGTTCTCAATGAGGAAATTAGACAATGTTTCATACCACGCTCTAGGGGATTGCTTCAACCCATATAGAGCTTTCCTAAGCCTATAAACAGAATCAGGAAGGTGAGGGTCTACAAAACCTGGTGGCTGATCCACATATACTTCCTCTTTTAAGTCCCTATTAAGGAATGATGACTTCAAATCCATCTGGTAGACTTTGAATCCTTGATAGGAAACAAAGGCAAGGAATAGCCTTATTGCTTCCAGCCTTGCTACTGGGGCAAAAGTTTGGCCGAAGTCTATTCCTTCTTCTTGTCTATATCCTTTTGCCACCAATCTAGCCTTGTTCTTGACAATAGTGCCATTCTCATCTAACTTGTTACTGTAGATCTACTTAACTCCTATGACATTATGTCCCTTAGGTTTGGGAACCAGCTTCCAGACACTACACCTTATGAACTGGTTCAACTCCTCCTGCATTGCTCAAATCCAGAAAGGATCTTTGATAGCCTCTTCAAGCTTCTTGGGCTCCATTTGAGATAGGAAGCTTGAACAGAGAGATGTATTGATGCTCTTTCTTCTGGTCTGGACTCTATGTCTTGCATCACCAATGATTTGGTGTGCTGGATGGTCCCTCCGATATCTCTCAGTAGGAGGAAATCTTACTTCAGCTTGCTATTCTTCATTTTCCTCTGCTGGCTGTACTTCACTGTCTTTACCTGGTTATTCTTTATCCTCATCTTATGAGTCTTGAACTCCCCCTAGACAACAACCATCTCCTATCTAGAACTTCTGGATCATGTTCCCTAATAGTGAGCTTATTCATCACCTCCTTTAAACCTGCAGAGCTAGAATAGGAGCTAGACAGCTCACAGTTAATCAGGTTTGACTCATCAAAGATAACATGGACTGATTCTTCTACAACTTGACTTGTCAAGTTATAGATCCTATTTGACCTACTGTTGTTGCTATACCCAACAAAGATCTCTTCTTGAGACTTGGCAGGAAACTTAGTCACATAGGACTTACCATTGTTTAGTACATAGTGTAAACCTAAATCACATTAACAAGACAGGCACAAAATTCCAAGAAATCAAAAATCCCAAACATGAACAGAAAACCGATAGATCCCGCATTAAATCACCACCAATGGACTTGCACTTGCAGCCATATCCAAAATAAAGGAACAACTTTGAATTCAACTAAAAGATTTTTAGGGAATAAGAAACACAGTACCTCTCAGGAACAACTACTGACTGAAAAAAACTTATCTCATATTTTTTCAAAAACTACTAAACTCTAACAGAATGCTTGCCGAGCGTTGACTTACCTGCTCACACAACACCGCCCCTGGATACCTAAAGGCAGCAATAAAAACAAACCACAACTGAAAAATAAGCGCCATTCGTCGTTCGTCGAACTCTGGTCGACGAACGTCGAACTCCATTCGACAAACGTCGAACTCCAGTCGACGAAAGTCGAACACCGGTCAACGAAAAGGTGAACAAAAGCAGGTCGACGAACGTCGAGCTCTGGTCGATGAAAGTCGAACACCGGTCGACAAAAGTCGAACAAAAGCCGGTCGACGAAAGTCGAACTCCGGTCGACGAACGTCGAACTCCGTTCGACGAAATAACGTTTTGTCGAACCGAAAAGTCATATCGGTGGAGAGGTTTTACGTAAGCACATTTATATAACTAATAAGCAGGATTAGAAGATAAAAACTAGGAGCTAACTTGTTTGCTAACATTACTCTTCCTCAAGTTCAGCTCCTACTTCATCATTCCCAGCTTGTCACGCATCCTCTTGAACAGCTCCACCTTCAAGGGCTTTGTGAAGATGTATGCCATGTAAGATCCTGTCTCCCCATTCCGAGGCTAACCCGGATCTTATGCCCAGAACCGTCGCCTTACGGTGACACTAACGCACGGGTTAGTCGACACCGCAAGACGCCGATTCTGCCGGCTAGTACGATCATAACCTGTCGGCCAATATGAGAATAAAAGAGTACAAAGCAGAGCAAAAATGGAGAAGTCCACAGCCACAGTACTAAACATATATATATATAACAAATGAAAAGTACAGGGTACAGTCCACAATGAGTACAATATAATGAGAGTAAAATGGGCTTATGCCCTGTACATCAAAATCAAGTCTCTCTCTCAACTAACAGCAGCGGAAATCTAAAATCTCACTCATCACACTTGTAGACGTGTGCTCCAGTAGTAGTAGCCGGTATCTGCCCCTCAAGTCCTGCCTCCTCATCGTGCTGGTCCATCTCCTCGAGCTCCTAAAAATAGTATGGTCACCGACCATTAGTCAAAAGACTAAGTCGTTTCCTCCACACCTCGCCCCGCAACTCCTAGGCACCGTGCGGGAGGAAGAAGCGGAGGACAACAAGAGGTGACAAAGGCGGAGCAGGTGACAGGAATCTAAGCAGAATATGTAACCAAGTAAGAAATGAAAGGTAACCTTCACTTATGCGGGTACACATAAGCAAGGGGTCTTCTGCAGGGCTCCCATTGTATAAAGTGTCCCATACCATTTTATACAATGGGGTGTCAGGTGTCACAAGCAAATATATATATAAAAGGAAAGTAACCTCAACCTATAAACTTGCCCACTCAAGCTTATAGGCTAAGGGATCGTATAGCAGGTCCTAATGTATAAGCGTCCCATACCACTTATACATTAGGTGTCATAGGTTGTTATGAAGGTTAATGATATGCATCTATATGGTGGGTATGATATGAACATGCAGTGCAACACACACACACGACTCCGTGATCACAGACCTTTAGTTCCCACTTTTCGAGAGCTAGCATCACTCTCAGGTACTACCGTTGTGGCTACGGCAGCAGCGGAGCGGACGTCTCCACCTTCTAGGCGGGTATACACACTACCAGGCCTAGACCTCTCTTGTACGCCTCTATACATGAAACAAGTGTACTCTAGAGTCTCTGCGTACCACTTTGCTGACTACCTGTCAGTCTTGTTGGGCCGGGTGCGCGTTATTAGGAAAAGTCCTCCAGACTCCAGTATAAACATCCTACTGGTCCTTCTAACCCTCGCACCCGCCTGGTCCACCGTACTGCCGTCGGTGTGACGACCGGCCAGTACCGCATGGCCCGCCACTAGTATATGCACATGCAAGTATAGTATATTGAGCCTCCAGCTCGATGGACTATCCAGTCCCCAAATCTCTCCAACCCGTCACGGGTGAGTATGTGCTACAAAACCTCCAACCCTGCCTGGGTGAGTGTATATAAACCAATCCCTTTTTCAAGGATATTTACTTTAGTTGATGTCTACCCAGAACCCCTTTTTCTCTCTCCTGTTACGTGGAGTGACCTAGTGACTTAAGGTATGAGTTAAGGAATGACGGTCTTCCGTCATCCCCCTCTTAGGTAGGCTAAGGTTGCACTTTTACTCTCGTCTCTAGAAAACATCTGCCACCCAGGGTTATATTTCCGATCTTAGACTCTAACTCAATTGTTGATTCATTTCCTGGTGGCCTATTGTACAGTATACCTTTACTATGCGCACCCCATGACCTTGTAACACCCTGAAATCGAACTTTCAAATCTTTGTACCAATAGACCCCAAATATTTATCCTAGGGTGGTATGACCATCTAGAATGTGCATGGTAATTTTTATAATTTTCTCTATTATTTTTTATATTTATTTTATTTTCTCCAAATATTTTCTATGGTCGTTTAACACATGAAGTATGTTGTTGCATAGTCCTAATGATGCAAAATAGTTATCTTATCATTATCATGATGAATCATCACTATTTTCCAAAATTCATAATTTCTCCCAAATTTATGTATTTAAATATTAATTTTCATAAACCATCATAATTACTACTTTTCAAATGAAGTATATGAAATTTAATCACAAAAATTCCAATAAATTTACAGGGAATCTAATTCATCAAAATAATACTACTGACCAAGTTTCATCAGTTTTAACAAAGTTATAAACTTGCAAATCATTATATTGGATAATTACCAAAATGCCATTATGATGATTTAAAATTTATAGGTACATTCAAAAATTCTGAAATAAATAATTCAGTGGTCTCATACCTATATATACCTCTGGAAATATTCACAAATTTTTCTGACCCATATTTGTATTGATTTATGAAATAGAAAGGATAGGGGTAAAGTGGTCATTTCTTGTCATGTTACCTCAAAAGACTTCAAACAGAGAAATTAAAATTACCCCTAGTCAATTATGATCCACTATACAACAGGGACAAATTTGAAGATTTTTACCTAATTAGTTCCAATTATCTTTTTAATTTACAAATAGAGCCATAATTTCCAAAAAATCCAAATAATGGGATTTTTGATCCCAAAAATCCCATACAAATTTTGAGGGACTACATTTGACCTAAATACCCTCTAGAATTAATTTCATGGTCTGAAAAAGCTCCATAAAGAATAAATTCACATTATAGTAGAACTTGCTATTGGCACACCAAGGCTAATACTAGCCTACACTTGCAAGTGGGTTAACCCATCATGCAGAGGTCCAAATGGGCTGAAATTTTTGTCAGACCCTAACAATGTCCCAGAGGACTTGCCACCAAAATTTGGGGCCATTTGGAGACCTAACACTCCATTTATTCCATTCATTTAATTTATGACATTTTGATTAAAACTATAGGAAAATGTTTCCCAAAAATTCCCAAATTTTTGGCAGCGGCTAGATATGCCCTAAACATGCACATGACCAAAATTTGAGGTCATGAGGACACCTGGTTTGGCATGGGCTTCATTTTTAATTTCTGCCCTAGCCTAGGACCAGTCCTAGGAAAACAGCCCTACAGGACAAACTACTTGGCCAAAATGCAAGTTTAAGGTGGAATATTAAAGTTAGGAGAACAGGCTACATTTTTCATGTTAACCATTATTTATGAATCTTCTTCTATGGGGCCTAAAATTAGCCCGCAAGGTACAGGAAAATATGTGACAGAATGCCAAAAATCATTATAGCACGAATCTTAAAGCAAAATGGAGGGCATCCGTTCATCTTCTCCAAACAGCCAAGGGCCGAGATTTGCCCGACCTGGAGCTCCTTCCAAGGTCATTTCCCGGCCACTCGGCCACCTCCCTGGCCGGCCACCACCACCACCACCTCCGTTGAGGTGAGGGCTAACGTTTGGCGGCGACTTGGCCGCCGGAGGTGGCGGTTTCCGGCGAACTTGAACTCCATTAAAATCCAAAAATCCATGAAAATCTCACATTAGATCAGGCTCAATTGAGCCCGATGTCTCGCCTAATCGATCTAGAAAGCTAGTACGGGTAGAGGTGAGGCGAAACGGACCTTGATCGGAGCCCGGCGGCGGCGGTGGCGGTGGTTGGCCATGGAATTTCTCCTCTCCGGCGAGCTTGCTCCTGAACCCGATTCTCCACCAAAAGCTTCGATCTAGGTATCGAATTGCACTCCTTTGGACCTTCTGAAGCTAATGGGAGGGTTAAAATGAGCTGATATTAGCTGTATAGTGAGTTGCCATTAAGGGGATTTCGGCCTCTACATTGGATTCTCCTCCAAGATGCCATGTGGCATGAAGCTTGCTGGAAATGGCTGGTAAATGCTGTTGGAGCTCAGAGGAGGGCTTGGGAAGAGAGGAGGGCCACATGGCCTCCATCCCTTCATTTCCTCCTTTCTCTCTCTTCCTTTTCACAAAAATTCCAAAACTACCCCTTTGCATGTAATCTCACTCCTCATTTTGGGGGTTAGGGGCTGTCCTTGTCCATTTGGGCTGGTCATGGGCCTTAGCTCATGGGCTTTGCCCATTGGGAATGGGCTTGGCCTTCACTTTTCTTCCTTTAGGCCATTTGTTGACTTGTTGACTTTTTAGGTTGACTTGGTCAACTTGATGAGTGGGCTGACCCCACTTGATGGTCATGGACTCCATTTCACCACCAAACATGGGTTGGGCCATGGTGATGGTCTTAGCCCACTAGGAATGGGTTAGGTCTTCATTTACCCTTATTTAGGCTTAAGGTTGACCAAGTTTGACTTTAGGGTTGACTTGGTCAAATGGGTGTGTGGGTTGACCCCACCTAGTGGTCATGAGGTCTAAATCATCACCCAACATGGCTTGGGTCATGGTGATGCCTTACTTGACCTAATTGGACCCAAGAGTGTAGGGTTTGACCCCTTTTAGGCCTAAGGTTGACCTGGGTCAACTATGGTCAAAGTGTTGACCTAGGGCATGACCTTGGGTCTACTTAGATTGCAATTAGGGTTAGGGCAGTGTGGTGAGGGTCATGGTGTGGCTAGGGTCCTTATTTAGTCATAGTTTGACTTGGTCATATAGTGGGCCCCACCTTGTGACAACTCACCACCTAGGATCAAACCTAGCTAATTTCCCCCTGACTCACCATATGCCTAACCCAATCTAAGTTAAGGGGCCTAGAAGTAACATGGGATGTTACAAATCCTATAAACAAAACAAATAATTTCGTCCCCAAAATTTAAGTTCGGGTCTACGGGGTTCTTTTTGAGAATCATAAGAACTCATTAGAGGTAACAATCCTCTTCCGAATGCACTTTCCTCATATTTTTGGGCTACTCATATTGTGAGGACATGTTTCCAAGTCCCTCGATATTTTTTTAATCAAAATAAGCTTTAACCACTCATTGGATTGTAGTCTTACGACCCATAATCATCAAGTACTTGTAAATTAAAAATTTCATAAGTAGGAATCTTTTCCATTCCGGTCCACCTAGGTTTTTATTTATAATTCAGCGAGAACTTATAATCACCCCAAGATTTTCTATACATTAGATCAACATTATTATGTATAGCAGTAAATCAACTTCCGAGATCCTGATGTGATGAAAAGATCATCATTTCGTTTCTCCCAACTTCAAGACTCATCACATCTCTATCTAAGCAGTAACATATGGTTCGTAGTGTGTTCACCTTTCGAGCGTACATCAAGCGATCATTATGGATATTGATGTTCGTACCAGTGACTCTCGATTACTTTTCACATATAGTCTAATTCATGAATCCATGAGCGTATCTTTTCAGGTATGGTGAGATCCGACACAATTTTGATTTAGCAAAAAGGAACTTTTATTGAGCACCGATTACCTTGGTATATGCCCTTGATAGTCATGATCTATGAAATCTCCTATTGGCGATTATAATGTTACCACGTGTGTATCCTGGTTTTTAATGCTATCATGATCAAGGGTCATATATACATGTATAATCCTTGACTTGTTTTATACCTGAAGCATTTATTATCAATATGAACGTTGTAATGAGTTTTTGACCCTCAATTGTTTTTCATGTTTAGTCTAACCTATAAATTATAAGTGCACATTTTTCAAAATTGAAGCACTTTAATTTCTTCATTGATCAAATCTTAATAAATGTCTAATTGTTCTCGAGTATTTCACCGTATCCGTGATAACAATCTAACATTGATTACTTCATTGTCATGAATTTCCCTATGGTGATCATGATGTTATCAACATTCGTGACTTGGTTCTTGATGTAACCGCAACCAAGGGGTCATTCCTATGCGTATGCTACAACTTATCATCGGCCATATTCCAATTTGTTGAGTCGTTACCACTGTAAATGTCCTACCTTGACAATTTAAATCTTTACGTGCTTGAAGTTTCAATTCGGTATGCTCGTAGTAATTCTCTTATACATGTTCATATGGCCATCTTAATTGATAAGCATGGGTGAATACCCATCTAGAGTTATTATACTTACGAGGTTAGTTCAAGCATATGTAAACTTAATCCTCAAAAATTATTATGTCATGGTAGAGACTAACATATCCCTAAGTTCATGAGTTTTCATCACTTATATATTCCCAAAAGTACTTACCTCGCACCACCTAACATAGGTAATGTTGAAACTTATTCGTTTCTTCGTGCGCAGGATATGCTGGTATTGTCTACTCACGATCAAGTTTTTCTGTATTGTTATAACATCGGTTCTAAAGATAATAATATATCCATAATCATGGGTTGATATCGAAATCCCGAACCTTTTGAGGGCGATTATTATTTCATCAAGTATTTTCATTTTGATTCCTGAGATCATCTGAGTCACATCCACGAGGTTATGCCTAGAGTATACATTTTCCAATCTAATATGTTTCTTCACCTGATTTTATGCTTGCTGGGGTCACTATACTCTCCTTGTTATGGATGTAATCGTGTGGATATTCCAGAATTTCCACTTCATGGACTCTCAAATAACAGTTGAGATTTACAATCATTCCTTCGTTTTATCTTGTCGTTACTTTATCACAATCTGTATGTTTCCAATTAATGGCCTGGGTATGTTACGTAGGTACGGGTAGTAGTGATCCGTCATTATGTTTATACTTCTTCCAAATTTAGTTGATTCTTCCTTGATTTAAATCTTTCTAGGGTTATGGTGCACCCATTATTGTAGACGTAATTATTCAGATATTTCGAATCCTCATTTCCCATTGGTTTCCCTTGCAGTACATCTGAGTCCCTTAACCACGCGTTACATTGATTGGGTTAAGGTGTTTAGAGTATCCTTGAAACATGCTTGTTGATGCGATAATCAAAATAAACCTTAATTGTTTGTACATCCTTCTACAACCCATACTGATTCTAATTCGGTCTTTTGAACGTGAATTTCTCTGATTTCACATGTATGCGTAAAAAGATTTATACCGTGTTTGTATTAAGGAAATCACGAGTGTTCATTAGACTACGATTTAAGTGGGTACTTAGACTTGAAATTGGGGAAAACCTCTTGAAGTCTTATACGGTCTTCCCTAGTTTCAAGGTCATATGTATTTATCACTAAGCCGGCATTTATGTAACTTTCACGGAACCAATTTCACTGTTCTACTTGTTCACTTACTCCAACGGTCTTGGAGTACTTATGAGAGTGAGAAGTCATTCTCGAAAGGTTCTACTTTCCTATTTCACTTGTGAATTTATTGCGTTCCTATCTTGTCGTCAATAGTCTATGCTACCTAAGATTAATAAATAGGGTGAAGATCTTTGAGAGTCCTAACCTTCCGGGGACGATTGATCATCATACTGGTCATGTACATACAATTCTCATCTTTACTTGAACGATCTTTAAATAATCCAAGTTTTAAATCACTATGCTTGCGACACATTCTTAATGAGAAGGCTTAGGAAAAATCGAGTTGTTATCAATAAGCCCTATAAACAAAAAGTTAAGCCCCCATATATTTTTGTTAAATTTTCCTTTGACTTTCACAATGCAGTCATCCTGTACATGCCATAATCCTTAGAGCTAATCATCCTTGGCATGGATTTCCAATTCAATTGATATGTTATCTACCTTAGGCCTTCAAGGTTATCGTACGACAATCTGTTCAAGGTTAACATGTGACCAAACTAGGAAGTGTCTCTTCTAAAATCTGAACTCTAATTCAACCTTGGATATTTATCATCGTGGTTGTCTTGACGTAATCAAGTCATCGGTACTAGGATTAAGCTTACGAGTACCCTACTAATCCACCATTAAGCTTATGCATCAATTCTTCTCGAGGTGGTCCTTATCAGTTTGAGTAAGAATTGGTAATATCATTCGATCTACGACTTAGGAACACCGAAGTTTAAGCCTTAAGTAGGGACTCTGACATTTAGATCTTTCTTTAATCGACTTGGTTATCCATGTACCGTAACTAATCTACACCTGAAGTCGATCTTTGGCCTAAGGTACGACACAAAATCCTCTTGGTAAGTCAAACTAGGGTGGTGTCCTAGTTGGATTGGCCTAACTCATTGCTAATGGACTGGTTTATGTGGCTTTTTACACATGGGCACACCATTGCTTCCGCTGCATAGTTTGTCCGCAAACTAATGCTCGAGCGGGGTGTTCCAATGTTGTGGACTTTTGTTCTCATATGATCGTGTGTTCAAGTGATACCAGTTTGTAAGATCCTGTCTCCCCATTCCGAGGCTAACCCGGATCTTATGCCCAGAACCGCCGCCTTACGGTGACACTAACGCACGGGTTAGTCGACACCGCAAGACGCCGATTCTGCCAGCTAGTACGATCATAACCTGTCGGCCAATATGAGAATAAAAGAGTACAAAGCAGAGCAAAAATGGAGAAGTCCACAGCCTTAGTATTAAACATATATATATAACAAATGAAAAGTACAGGGTACAGTACACAATGAGTACAATATAATGAGAGTAAAATGGGCTTATGCCCTGTACATCAAAATCAAGTCTCTCTCTCAACTAACAGCAGCGGAAATCTAAAATCTCACTCATCACACTTGTAGACGTGTGCTCTAGTAGTAGTAGCCGGTATCTGCCCCTCAAGTCCTGCCTCCTCGTCGTGCTGGTCCATCTCCTCGAGCTCCTAAAAATAGTATGGTCACCGACCATTAGTCAAAAGACTAAGTCGTTTCCTCCACACCTCGCCCCACAACTCCTAGGCACCGTGCGGGAGGACGAAGTGGAGGACAACAAGAGGTGACAAAGGCGGAGCAGGTGACAGGAATCTAAGCAGAATATGTAACCAAGTAAGAAATGAAAGGTAACCTTCACTTATGCGGGTACACATAAGCAAGGGGTCTTCTGCAGGGCTCCCATTGTATAAAGTGTCCCATACCATTTTATACAATGGGGTGCCAGGTGTCACAAGCAAATATATATATAAAAGTAAAGTAACCTCAACCTATAAACTTGCCCACTCAAGCTTATAGGCTAAGGGATCGTATAGCAGGTCCTAATGTATAAGCGTCCCATACCACTTATACATTAGGTGTCATAGGTTGTTATGAAGGTTAATGATATGCATCTATATGGTGGGTATGATATGAACATGCAGTGCACCACACACACACGACTCCGTGATCACAGACCTTTAGTTCCCACTTTTCGAGAGCTAGCATCACTCTCAGGTACTACCGTTGTGGCTACGGCAGCAGCGGAGTGGGCATCTCCACCTTCTAGGCGGGTATACACACTATCAGGCCTAGACCTCTCTTGTATGCCTCTGTACATGAAACAAGTGTACTCTAGAGTCTCTGCGTACCACTTTGCTGACTACCTGTCAGTCTTGTTGGGTCGGGTGCGCGTTATTAGGAAAAGTCCTCCAGACTCCAGTATAAACATCCTACTGGTCCTTCTAACCCTCGCACCCGCCTGGTCCACCGTACTGCCGTCGGTGTGACGACCGGCCAGTACCGCATGGCCCGCCACTAGTATATGCACATGCAAGTATAGTATATTGAGCCTCCAGCTCGATGGACTATCCAGTCCCCAAATCTCTCCAACCCGTCACGGGTGAGTATGTGCTACAAAACCTCCAACCCTGCCTGGGTGAGTGTATATAAACCAATCTCTTTCTCAAGGATATTTACTTTAGTTGATGTCTACCCAGAACCCCTTTTTCTCTCTCCTGTTACGTGGAGTGACCTAGTGACTTAAGGTATGAGTTAAGGAATGGCGGTCTTCCGTCATCCCCCTCTTAGGTAGGCTAAGGTTGCACTTTTACTCTCATCTCTAGAAAACATCTGCCACCCAGGGTTATATTTCCGATCTTAGACTCTAACTCAATTGTTGATTCATTTCCTGGTGGCCTATTGTACAGTATACCTTTACTATGCGCACCCCATGACCTTGTACCACCCTGAAATCGAACTTTCAAATCTTTGTACCAATAGACCCCAAATATTTATCCTAGGGTGGTATGACCATCTAGAATGTGCATGGTAATTTTTATAATTTTCTCTATTATTTTTTATATTTATTTTATTTTCTCCAAATATTTTCTATGGTCGTTTAACACATGAAGTATGTTGTTGCATAGTCCTAATGATGCAAAATAGTTATCTTATCATTATCATGATGAATCATCACTATTTTCCAAAATTCATAATTTCTCCCAAATTTATGTATTTAAATATTAATTTTCATAAACCATCATAATTACTACTTTTCAAATGAAGTATATGAAATTTAATCACAAAAATTCCAATAAATTTACAGGGAATCTAATTCATCAAAATAATACTACTGACCAAGTTTCATCAGTTTTAACAAAGTTATAAACTTGCAAATCATTATATTGGATAATTACCAAAATGCCATTATGATGATTTAAAATTTATAGGTACATTCAAAAATTCTGAAATAAATAATTCAGTGGTCTCATACCTATATATACATCTGGAAATATTCACAAATTTTTCTGACCCATATTTGTATTGATTTATGAAATAGAAAGGATAGGGGTAAAATGGTCATTTCATGTCAGGTTACCTCAAAAGACTTCAAACAGAGAAATTAAAATTACCCCTAGTCAATTATGATCCACTATACAACAGGGACAAATTTGAAGATTTTTACCTAATTAATTCCAATTATCTTTTTAATTTACAAATAGAGCCATAATTTCCAAAAAATCCAAATAATGGGATTTTTGATCCCAAAAATCCCATAAAAATTTTGAGGGACTACATTTGACCTAAATACCCTCTAGAATTAATTTCATGGTCTGAAAATCTCCATAAAGAATAAATTCACATTATAGTAGAACTTGCTATTGGCACACCAAGGCTAATACTAGCCTACACTTGCAAGTGGGTTAACCCATCATGAAGAGGTCCAAATGGGCTGAAATTTTTGTCAGACCCTAACAATGTCCCAGAGGACTTGCCACCAAAATTTGGGGCCATTTGGAGACCTAACACTCCATTTATTCCATTCATTTAATTTATGATATTTTGATTAAAACTATAGGAAAATGTTTCCCAAAAATTCCCAAATTTTTGGCAGCGGCTAGATATGCCCTAAACATGCACATGACCAAAATTTGAGGTCATGAGGACACCTGGTTTGGCCTGGGCTTCATTTTTAATTTCTGCCCTAGCCTAGGACCAGTCCTAGAAAAACAGCCCTACAGGACAAACTACTTGGCCAAAATGCAAGTTTAAGGTGGCATATTAAAGTTAGGAGAACAAGCTACATTTTATATGTTAACCATTATTTATGAATCTTCTTCTATGGGGCCTAAAATTAGCCCGCAAGGTACAGGAAAATATGTGACAGAATGCCAAAAATCATTATAGCACGAATCTTAAAGCAAAATGGAGGGCATCCGTTCATCTTCTCCAAACTGCCAAGGGCCGAGATTTGCCCGACCTGGAGCTCCTTCCAAGGTCATTTCCCGGCCACTCGGCCACCTCCCTGGCCGGCCACCACCACCACCACCTCCGTTGAGGTGAGGGCTAACGTTTGGCGGCGACTTGGCCGCCGGAGGTGGCGGTTTCCGGCGAACTTGAACTCCATTAAAATCCATGAAAATCTCACATTAGATCAGGCTCAATTGAGCCCGATGTCTCGCCTAATCGATCTAGAAAGCTAGTACGGGTAGAGGTGAGGCGAAACGGACCTTGATCGGAGTCCGGCGGCGGCGGTGGCGGTGGTTGGCCATGGAATTTCTCCTCTCCGGCGAGCTTGCTCCCGAACCCGATTATCCACCAAAAGCTTCGATCTAGGTATCGAATTCCACTCCTTTGGACCTTCTGAAGCTAATGGGAGGGTTAAAATGAGCTGATATTGGCTGTATAGTGAGTTGCCATTAAGGGGATTTCGGCCTCTACATTGGATTCTCCTCCAAGATGCCATGTGGCATGAAGCTTGCTGGAAATGGCTGGTAAATGCTATTGGAGCTCAGAGGAGGGCTTGGGAAGAGAGGAGGGCCACATGGCCTCCATCCCTTCATTTCCTCCTTTCTCTCTCTTCCTTTTCACAAAAATTCCAAAACTACCCCTTTGCATGTAATCTCTCTCCTCATTTTGGGGGTTAGGGGATGTCCTTGTCCATTTGGGCTGGTCATGGGCCTTGGCTCATGGGCTTTGCCCATTGGGAATGGGCTTGGCCTTCACTTTTCTTCCTTTAGGCCATTTGTTGACTTGTTGACTTTTTAGGTTGACTTGGTCAACTTGATGAGTGGGCTGACCCCACTTGATGGTCATGGACTCCATGTCACCACCAAATATGGGTTGGGCCATGGTGATGGTCTTAGCCCACTAGGAATGGGTTAGGTCTTCATTTACCCTTATTTAGGCTTAAGGTTGACCAAGTTTGACTTTAGGGTTGACTTGGTCAAATGGGTGTGTGGGTTGACCCCACCTAGTGGTCATGAGATCTAAATCATCACCCAACATGGCTTGGGTCATGGTGATGCCTTACTTGACCTAATTGGACCCAAGAGTGTAGGGTTTGACCCCTTTTAGGCCTAAGGTTGACCTGGGTCAACTATGGTCAAAGTGTTGACCTAGGGCATGACCTTGGGTCTACTTAGATTGCAATTAGGGTTAGGGCAGTGTGGTGAGGGTCATGGTGTGGCTAGGGTCCTTATTTAGTCATAGTTTGACTTGGTCCTATAGTGGGCCCCACCTTGTGACAACTCACCACCTAGGATCAAACCTAGCTAATTTTCCCCTGACTCACCATATGCCTAACCCAATCTAAGTTAAGGGGCCTAGAAGTAACATGGGATGTTACATGCCAGCTGGTCATTGGTCCTCACGTGCTCAAAGTGAACTTCATTAGCATCTACCTTCTCTTTGATGAAGTTTAATCTGGTTTCAATATGTTTGGTCCTCTCGTGATGCACAAGATTCTTTGACAGTTCAATCGCAGCTCGATTGTCCACAAAAATGGTAGTCGCTTCATAACCATCCAATCTTAGAGATTTCATCAACCTCTTCAGCCATACTCCATGGCATATACATGCACCGATACCAACATACTCTGCCTCGCATGAACTAAGAGTCACGATCTTTTGCTTCTTACTAAACCAAGTAATGGGTGTTTCTCCCAAATAGAAGAGAAATCCAGTAGTGCTCTTCCTCTCATCAACATCATTGCTCCAGTCACTGTCACTGTAGTCTATCAACTTGGGATCTTCACTGCACTTATAAAAGAGGCCAAAACTCAAAGTGCCACTGATATATCTTAGTATCCTCCTTGCCACTACCAGGTATGTCTCCACAGGATTGTCCATGAATTTGCTCACAATACCCTCTGCATACAAAATATCAGGTCTGGTACAAGTCAAGTGCCTCAAACTCCCCACTAGGCTCTTGAAATATGTAGTGTCAATAACTTATCCCTTATCGTGCTTCGACAGTCGTGTGCTTGGATCCATTGGTGTCCCCACTGGGTAACACCCCATCATGCCAAACTTCTTCAAAATCTCTCTAGCATATGACTCCTGAGAAATGAAGATCCCCTTATCACACAACACTGCCTGAATACCCATAAAGTAGCTAAGCTCACCACAATCTGTCTTCTCAAATTCCTGCTTCATCATCTCCTTGAAGCTCCTCACGACATAGTCACTGCTCCCCAAGATGATCAAGTCATCCACATACAGACATAGGTAAAGTGTCCCCTTCTCACTTTCCTTCACATGGATTGCATGTTCATAAGGACACTTCACATACCCTTGCTCATTTAAGAATGTGTCAATCCTCTTGTTCCACGATCATGGTGCCTATTTGAGACCATATAGTTCTTTCCTCAATCTCAACACTTGATTCTTTCCCTTTACTTCTGGATAGCCAGGAGGCTACTCAATGTACACTTCCTCTTCCAAATATCCATTCAAGAAAGCGGACTTGACATCCATCTGATGAAGACGCCACTTCCTCTATGTTGCAATGACAATAAACATACGAATAGTCTCCATCCAATCAACCAGTGAGAAGGCCACATCATAGTCTATTTCCTCTTTTTGCTTGTTGCCCTTGACCACAAGTCTGGCCCTGTACTTCAGCACCTATCCAGCTCCATCTTTCTTCACCTTGAATACCCACTTCACACATATGGGCTTCTTTACTTTGGGCAGTTTAGCTAACTCCCAAGTGTTGTTCTTCTTAATAGACTGCATCTCCTCATCCATGGCTTTCCTCCAGCCAACAGTCCTCACTGCTTCTTCATAGTTCAAAGTCTCGGTATCATCAAGTTAACAAAACAAGCTAAACTCGTCATTTGTAGGGTTACCTCATATATCTCTCCAAGTGACCTAATTTTCTGCCTTCTGGGCTCTCTTTCTTCCTCAGTAAAGTGTGGAATAGTACCACTTGAACTAGCTTCTGTCTCACCCACTAGAGGAGCCTCAGCTTCTTCTTCAACCTTCTTCTTGCCTTTTCACCACTCCCATTCAGCTGCCTCATCGAATTTCATATTTCGACTCACCACAATTTGCTTCTTCATAGGGTCATACAACTTGTATCCCTTGCACCTTTGATCATAGCCAACAAAGATCAATTTCTTGGCTTTTTCTTCCAGTTTGCTCAGGTTTGGCCCAGTCTCGAGAGCATAAGCAATGCTCCCCCAAACCTTCAAGTTACTCAAATTTTTCTTGAAGCTAGTCCACGCTTCCTGCGGCGTTCCCCTTGCTAGGGACTTTGTGGAGAACATGTTTGACACATAGCAAGCTGTCTCCAAAGCATCTAACCAAAAAACTTTTGGCATATGCTTAACTCTGAGCATGCACCTACACATCTCTATCAAAGTGCGGTTTTTCCTCTCAGCCCCTCCATTCTATTGTGGAGTGTAGGGTGAAGTAAGCTACCACCTGATCCCTGCATAGTCACATAACTGAACAAACTCCTGGCTCAGGTACTCACCTCCCCTATCTGTCCTCAAACACTGAATCCTCATGCCAGTCTCCATCTCCACCAACCTTTAGAACCTCTTGAAACATTCAAAGGCCTCAATATTCTGCTTGATGGGATACACCCAACACTTCCTGCTAAAATCATCAATGAAGGTTAGAAAGTACCTGTTGCCTCTTGCAAAAATAGGTATGATCGGGCCACAGATGTCTGAATGAACCAATTGCTAGATTCTCTTCCCTCTCCACTTAATTTCCTTTGGGAACGGAAGCTTGGCCAACTTGCCTAGTACACATGCCTCACACATGTGGGTTGGCTTCTCCAGCCTGCTAGGAACACCATGGACCCCAACTTCCCTTGTCAGCCTTTTCAGACAATCAAAATCAAGATGTCCAGACCTCATGTGCCAGAGCCATGCCTCATCATTCACTGTGGCTCTTAAACATGAGATCCTCTCCCTGTCAAGGTTCAACATGAACATCTTGTTCTTCTCCATCTCTACCTGTGCCACCTCCATCCTATCAGCTCCAATAAGTGTCATCACTGTCCCCTTCATGGTTATCTCATAACCTCTCTCCATGAGCTGTCCCAAACAAAGGATGTTTGAAGTGATCCCTGGTACAAAGTAAACATTCTCTATCATTTTCACGCCATTGCGCTTTCCATTGATTGGAATTCTTCCCTTTCCTTTCACCTTGATGGTAGAGGCATTTCCAAAAGTTACCTCAGTGCTCACATATTCATCAAGCTCGATAAACAACTCCTTTCTTCCTGTTATGTGGTTGGAAGCCCCGCTGTCAAAGTACCACAAGTTTCTTCTACTCTCAATATCAATAACCACAGCCTTAGAACCCAACATGCAATTTGACTCAACATGCTCAACCATTGCCATGTTCCACTCATCACTACTTTGTGGTTTCTGTGGCAACTGGAGTAGTACGGATCTTGAAGTAAACTTCTCTGAATTGTTCCAGTATTGTGTAGAAATGTGCCCAAATTTATGAAATGTATAACACTAGACTTGGTTTCCATTCCCAGAACCTCTTCCATTTCGACCTCTCCCAGTCCTTCTATGCCCTCGGGCTTGCCACTATCCTCCACCTTGATTAGCCAGTTGTTATACATGAGGTGTAGGTGCTCTTCCTCCTGTAAGACCCCCCCCTCCCGGAACACAACACACGGCACGAGGGGAGTCTTATGCCCGAAATAGCCGCCTTGCGGTAGCACTAACACACGGGTTAGCCTTTACCACAAGACGCCTATTCCGCCGGCTACAATCCATATCACAACAATTATGCCAACCCAACCATAATAGAAAAGTAAAAGCAAAAGCAGTTCAGTTCACAGCTAAGTTAAAGTCCAAAAGTAGCGGAAGATAACAAGCACAACAGGCTTGTACAAAAAGAACAAGAGTCTAGAAATGCTTTGCCAAACGGCTACATGAAAACACTCACGACTGTCACTGACGGTGCCGATGGCACCACCACCTCAGGTCCTATCATCCGGGCCTGGCTGTCCTGCTGCATAGTCCGTCGCTGCTCTACCTGCGGGGTTTCCTCCTAAAAAGGAAGACGTAGCAACCGTTAGTCATAAGACTAAGTGGCTTCACATCCGCTCCCCCGGCGACTCCTCGGCACCGGGCGGAGAAAGGAACAAGGTACAATATGATTATATATAAGCAAGTAAACAAGCAGGTGACTGTAAAAATAGTGGAGTATAAACTACGCTACACAACTAGCAGTTCTACAAATATCAATAGTATATGATAGCAGGTATAATTAATCAGAATAGTAACTTAACTTATAAGAGTGCCCATACAAACTTATAAGTTAAGGATCGACTTAACAATAAAGTAACTCATCATATAGGAGTGCCCATACAAACTTATACGATGAGGATCTTGTGTATGCAATGAATGACATGATATGAATGTTATGGTATGACCGACTCATGCGCACGCACATACAAGTTGCTATGTCGACACAGACTTGAAGTTCCCACTTTTCGAGCAGGTAGCTAACCTCTCAGGCGTCGTCCGTCGTGGCCAGACGGCGACAGTGGAGCGGGCGTCTCCACTACTAGGTGGTATCACACTACCTATCCTAGGCCCCCGTACGCCTCAACGCTAAGAACACAACAGCGGAGCTCACATGCGTACTACGGCTCAGAAGGGGTCTTGGGTAAATGTGCACCAAGAACACAGCCCAACCTGGCCTTTGATTTCGAACCGGATGGAACCTCGGAAGCGCACGAGGTGCAAGCCCAACCGTTCTCATGGCGCGGAGGAGATCTCGGTTTATGGACACCGAGTATCTAACCCTACCGCCCAAGGTCTACCCATTGGCTCCCATCGGTGTGACGACTGGCGAACCCGTAGACCTGCCACAGTCATTATCTCAATATCGCGACACGATGAATCGTCGCACATTACATGCCCCAAAACAACTCACTCGATGCTACCCGTAGGGAGACTTCAACTCTAAGCATCGGTTATTAATAACCCCTTGGGCTCGGATTACGGTTACAAAATACTCCTCACATAGTGTTCATCATTTTCACGCCCACCTATTCAATAACTTCACCTCAACACTACGCACAATAGATATATTCAACACCAAATTGTATACGTATATCCTATACCGATCTCAACTCCTAATATCTAGCCTTCCCATCCAATCCATTTCTCTACCAATACATGGTTATACCTTATTACACAACCAAATGAATAACCATGCTAAATTATAGTAACAACAACATTATAGATATATGGGAGCAAGATATCAAATGAGCAAATCACAATCATTGCAAGAGAGCTAACATTATAAATTAACAAGTGTATTAACATAGGATAGCCCAATACTAAAACTGGGATTCCTGGAGCTACAGGAATCCGATCACAACGCACAACCCCTCGTTGGAAAGGTATTCGCGAGGGCTACGACTTTCGTGTTGAGTCAATCGCCCAGATCTGGTCGCAACCTACCAGAAATTCAACTCGAACACGTACAGGAAACAGTTTCCTGTACAGGAATTTTCCCGAACGCAGCGGACTCGAACCAGCTTTCCCGTGGCTACAGGTATCGCATGGAAACGAGCAACCACTCGTTGGAAAGGTAATTTCGAGGGCTACAACTTTCGTGTTGAGTCGTTCACCCAGATCTGGCCAGAACACCTCCGAAATTGGCCACGAAGGTCGCTGCGTGCAGAAATCAGATTTCTGCACGCATCTTAAGGCGAGATGAACGGCATCCATTCATCTTCTTCCTTGCAACGACCTCGCATAAACTTCTCCAGAAATCACACCCAACCTTATTCCTCCTTTCAAAGCCAAACCCTCAACGAAAATCCCTCTCATCTCCACTTTGAACGATGAGAAGGTTGAGGAATACTAAGCCTAGAAAACCTAGGCATGGCTTAACCTAAGAACTCTTCTCCTCACCATCAAGACTCTATGGAGTCGATGTCTCTCCTAAAATAGCTATAGATCTAGCACCAAGGGAGAGGGGAGGAAGCTCACCTCAAGTCCAGCGATACCACCATGGCCGGCCATGAGCCTCGCACTCCTTCGCGGCGGCATTGTTTTTCCCTTGACGGCGGCGGCGTTTTGATTCCTCCAAGGATGGCTCCGGCAAGCTCTTCCTCCTCCTCCAGCCAAGAACCCTCTCAGAATTTTCGGGGCAGAAGAAAGGAGAATGAATGCTAGGGTTTCACAACTTTTTCCTTTTTATACATCGCAGACACGGGTAGGCACACGGCCGTGTTCCTACCCGTGTGCATGTGACACGGCCGTGTTGCCTGCTGTGTTCAAGGCCGTGTTCATCCCAGAACCACTTTCTGCCGGGTCGGGGTTGCGGCACACGGGTAGAGACACGGCCGTGTCTCGACCCGTGTCCTTGGCACACGGCTAGGGACACGCCCGTGTCCCAATACCCGTGTACCTCTCTGACTGGTAAGCCTATTTTTATGAGGCACACGGGTATGGACACGGCCGTGTCCATACCCGTGTCAGCCAGAATTGCCATTTTGCCTTGTTTTCCTCATTTCCCGTACGTTCGCACCTGTTCCCCCACACCCCCATTGGGCTCACCACAACCCCCTTGACTCAAATACGCAATCAAGGGGCCTAGCGCGAATTGGGACGTTACAAATCCTATAAACAAAATAAAAGATTTCGTCCCCGAAATCAGGGTAAGGCTATGGGAGTGAAACACATAAAAAAGGGAACTATGCTTTCAAATAAAATTCTTACCTGGAGTAAACAACTCCGGGTAGCGCCCTTGCATTAAGTCCTTTGGCTCCCATGTGAACTCCTCCTTCCCATGATTAGACCATAGCACTTTCACCAAGGGAACACTTTTGCGGCGCAAGGTTCTTGTCTCGTTATCAACGATCCGCACCGGCTCCAGTCGCACAGACCTATCAGACGCCACGGCACCATCCGCCGTGGGGATATATTGTTCAGGCCGCAACAAAGCCTTCCGAAGCGACGATACATGGAACACGTCGTGAAGGTTCTCCAGCTCCGGTGGTAACTCCAATCGATAGGCCAGAGGGCCAATCCTTTCCACTACGACATAGGGCCCGACATACCTTGGGCTGAGCTTCTTGACTCCACGTACCCGCGACACTCCGTGCATCGGTCGAATCTTCAGGAACACCTTATCACCCACTTGAAACTCCACCATACGGTGCCTTGCGTTGTAGTATTTCGCCTGTCGGCTTTGAGCCTCTAGCATTCGATCCCGGATCAACCTAACCACCGCGTCTGTGTCATCAATATACTCATTTCCCAATGTCTTCGGATCTTCGTCTTGCACCCAGGACATGGGTGTTCTACACCTCCTTCCATACAAAGCTTCATGAGGTTCCATTCCAATACTGGCTTGATGACTGTTATTATAAGAGAACTCCACGAGAGGTAAGAGTCACTCCCATGGTTCTCCTTTATCTAGCACACACAACCGCAGAAGGTCCTCCAATGTTCGGATGGTTCGTTCAGATTGCCCGTCCGTTTGAGGGTGAAAGGCCGTGCTAAAGGTGAGGCGCGAGCCCAAATAAGCCTGTACAGCCCTCCATTCTCTTGAAGTAAACCGACCATCCCGATCGGAGACGATCGTCTTCGGCACACCATGGTACCGCACAAATTGCTCCACAAAGAGACGCACTAGGACGCCCACCTGCGCCTCCTTCTTCATTGGGATAAATCGGGCTACTTTGGTCAGCCGGTCAACTATCACCCACACAGAATCATTCCCCGAGCGCGAGCGAGGTAACCCGTGGACGAAGTCCATGGAGATGTCCTCAAATTTCCATTCGGGGATGGGCAACGACTGTAGCATTCCACCGGGGCTTCTGCACTCCGCCTTCACCATTTGACAGGCCACACAATGAGTAACAAAGTATTTGACATCTCTCTTCATGCCCGGCCAACACATTGTTTTTCTCAAATCGGCGTACATCTTCGCGATCCCCGGGTGCACCGAGTACTTGGAGCAATGGGCCTCCTTTAGAATATCCTCCCGAATGTTGTCGCCTTCGGGGATGTAAAGCCGACCACGAAAATGGACGAGGCCGTCTTTTAGGGAGTATTCTTCCGTAGTCCCATCCTCCATTGACTTGAAAGCCGGGGTTAAAGCCGCATCCTTCTTTTGTTCTGTCCGGATCCGGTCTCGTATGTTGCAAACTATACTCATCGCGGCCAAATATTCTGTATACTCTTCCGGTTGATTCTTAAAGACCAAAGTGATTTCCATCTCTTGCAGTGTTCGGATTAACTCCATCCTCATCAAGTGGGATTCCGTGCTCGTTCCCGGTGCATTTCGGCTCAAGGCATCAGCTACGGAATTAACCTTCCCGGGGTGGTAGTTCAAGGTGAATTCATAGTCGCACAAGAACTCCAACCACCGCCGCTGTCTCAAGTTTAACTCCTTTTGGGTGTGCACGTACTTCAGATTTTTGTGATCCGAGTAGATCTCGCAGTGGACGCCATATAAATAATGCCTCCACATCTTCAAGGCGAATACCACCGCTCCCAACTCTAGATCATGCACCGGGTAGTTGGCTTCATGCTTCTTCAACTGTCTTGAAGCATAAGCGATCACATGCCCATTCTGCATCAACACAGCTCCCATCCCTTGATACGACGCATCCGTGTAAACTTGAAAGCCCTCCTTCCCAGATGGAAGAGCTAGGATGGGTGCAGTCGTCAATCTGTCCTTCAACTCTTGGAATGCAGCTTCACACTGGGGTGTCCATTCAAACGGCACACCCTTCTTGGTCAGCGTAGTAAGGGGAAGGGCGATCTTCGAGAAGCCTTTCACGAACTTGCGATAGTACCCGGCAAGTCCAAGAAAGCTCCGTATGTCGGCCGCTGACTTCAATGGCGACCACTCCTTCACGGCCCGCACCTTGGCCGGATCTACTACTAGCCCCGCCCCACTAATCACATGACCCAAGTACGCGACCTCTCGAAGCCAAAACTCGCATTTGCTGAACTTGGCAAACAAAGCGTGCTCCTTTAGTTTCCTCAGCACCAAAGTTAGATGTTCGGCGTGCTCTGCTTCAGTCTTGGAGTAGACTAGGATATCATCGATGAACACGATGACAAAGATGTCCAAATAAGGGCTGAACACCTTGTTCATCAAGCTCATGAAGGCGGAAGGGGCGTTTGTGAGCCCAAACGGCATCACGGTGAATTCATATAAACCATATCTCGAACTGAACGCCATCTTCTGAATGTCATCTCCTTGTATCCTTAGTTGATAATATCCCGAACGCAGATCTAACTTGGAGAACCAATACGATCCCACCAATTGATCAAATAACTCATCAATGCGCGGTAGAGGATAGGTGTTCCGCACCGTTAACCGGTTCAACTCTCGATAATCAATGCACAACCGCAGGGTGCCATCCTTCTTTTTGACGAACAGAACGGGCGCTCCCCAAGGCGACGAGCTTGGGCGAACGAACCCTGCTTCCACCAATTCCTGAAGCTGGACTCTAAACTCTGCAAGTTCCTTCGGAGCCATTCGGTATGGAGCTCGCGAGACGGGCTTGGCACCCGGAATTAGCTTGATTTGGAAGTCCACTTCCCTATGCGGGGGTAGTCCCGGCAATTTCTCGGGAAATACCTCGGGAAATTCTCGCACCACCCGCACATCCTTGACCTCTAACGTCAATTTCTTCAACTCAAAGCAGATTACATAGACCTCGTCCCCTTCCATATGAGATTTCATAACTTGGATTGAAGATAATAGTTTACGGGGTGCGAATTTAATACCTTGGAAGATGACTTCCGAGTCTCCATGCCTCAACATAACTTGCTTCTCCGCACAATTGATCCTGGCATGGTGCCAGTCCAACCACTTCATGCCCAAGATGAGATCGAACTCCGGGATTCTTAACACTGTAGCCGGAGTTTCAAAGAACTTTCCTCCAATAAGGGTGTCGAAATCGCAACTTGCTGACGACGTCATCTCAGAGCCGTCCGGAAGGCGCACCCTTTGAGTAATGCCCGTGAAGTGTTGCACTCCCTCCAAGTCCTTCACGAAGTCCTCCGAAATGAACGAGTGAGACGCACCCGTGTCAAATAACGTATAGGCGGGTCTCCCGCTAACCACGACAGTGCCTAGGTTCCAAAAGGGTAATCACTATTCAGAATAGCGCATATCATTTGTATCATAAATCTAACAAGTCATATAATATTAATAAATTTTTGCACGTACCGGTGATGACTTCCTGCGGATTTCTCTCCTGAGTCATATCCAATGCGAATACATGATCCCGTGCACGTCCTTGATTTCTTCCTGGTGGTCCTCTTCCTCGGCCACGCATGTGCCCTCGCCCCCGTGGAGCTACTGGAGGGGGAGCAATAGGAGCATCCCCGATCAATCGCGGGCAAACTCGTCGGACATGCCCCGGTTGGTTGCATTCAAAACATATCACCTCACGTCGGCCCCCAGGTTGTTGATAATATTGCTGCTGCGGTGGTGGAGGTAAAGCTAGTGGTTGCGGAATTGGGTACTCCACCCGATAGTTCCGGTTGACCCACCGACCGCCTCTGTGGTTTCCCCTTCCTCTGCCATGATCATTCCGCCTTCTATTACTAGGGCCGACTTCAATTACTCCTTCCGCGGGTCTCTTGCCACATCCCATGTGGTCCGCCTCCAGTCTCTTTGCCATGTCAATGATTTCTGCCAGGCTTCCATCGGCTATAAACAAAAGGGCCTGCCTCAGGGGGTCCCTCAACCCTTTGTAGAAGCGCTTCGCGTAGCCTCTATCGTCCAACTCATAGGAATCGGCAAACCTAGCGAGGTGTTGGAACTCCCTCTGGTACTCCGTTACCGAATTCGATCCTTGCTTCAGCTGCAGAAATTTTTCTTCAAGTCCATCCCAAGCAGAAGAAGGGATGAAGTGATCCAGAAAAGCCTCGGTGAACTCGTTCCAACCGATGTCCGTGTACAACCGCCCTTGGAAGATGGAGCCCATGAGGGACTTCCACCACCTTTTGGCGTGCAGCTCTAGCAGCGTCACTACCAACGTCACCGCCATGCTGTTCGGACATCTTATGCCAGCCATCAATTCCTGCACGGTATCAAGCCATTTCTCGGTGCGCACCGGCGATTCTGTCCCAAGATAGGTAGGAGGGGACAGGGCACGGAAGGTGCTCAACCAGTTGGAGCTTGGCGCTTGTTGTTGCACCGGAGCTTGCTGGGCTTTAAATGCATCCAATATGGCTGACAGCGTTTGTCCCAGCTCCGACTGCTGGAATTGTGAAGGAACGGAAGGGGTAGGAGTGCCCCCAACCGGCTCCACCTGCGCTGGGACCTATACGCAAGGTACAAATTAGGGTCAGGTTGGCTAAAACTAATGTCAAAGTTGGACAACTTAGTGTGAATTACATATGGGCACACCACTGCTTCCGCTAAGTCGGTTTGTCCCCAAACCGACCAATCGAACGGGAGTGGCCCATTGTTACCTGACTGCTGTAGGTGAAGATCGGCTAAGTCTGATACCATTTGTAAGACCCCCCCCTCCCGGAACACAACACACGGCACGAGGGGAGTCTTATGCCCGAAATAGCCGCCTTGCGGTAGCACTAACACACGGGTTAGCCTTTACCACAAGACGCCTATTCCGCCGGCTACAATCCATATCACAACAATTATGCCAACCCAACCATAACAGAAAAGTAAAAGCAAAAGCAGTTCAGTTCACAGCTAAGTTAAAGTCCAAAAGTAGCGGAAGATAACAAGCACAACAGGCTTGTACAAAAAGAACAAGAGTCTAGAAATGCTTTGCCAAACGGCTACATGAAAACACTCACGACTGTCACTGACG
This sequence comes from Platanthera zijinensis, assembly GCA_039513925.1. Lineage (NCBI taxonomy): Eukaryota > Viridiplantae > Streptophyta > Magnoliopsida > Asparagales > Orchidaceae > Platanthera > Platanthera zijinensis. Next base: position 117,356,303 of record CM077080.1, on the reverse strand, counting down.
GTGCCGATGGCACCACCACCTCAGGTCCTATCATCCGGGCCTGGTTGTCCTGCTGCATAGTCCGTCGCTGCTCTACCTGCGGGGTTTCCTCCTAAAAAGGAAGACGTAGCAACCGTTAGTCATAAGACTAAGTGGCTTCACATCCGCTCCCCCGGCGACTCCTCGGCACCGGGCGGAGAAAGGAACAAGGTACAATATGATTATATATAAGCAAGTAAACAAGCAGGTGACTGTAAAAATAGTGGAGTATAAACTACGCTACACAACTAGCAGTTCTATAAATATCAATAGTATATGACAGCAGGTATAATTAATCAGAATAGTAACTTAACTTATAAGAGTGCCCATACAAACTTATAAGTTAAGGATCGGCTTAACAATAAAGTAACTCATCGTATAGGAGTGCCCATACAAACTTATACGATGAGGATCTTGTGTATGCAATGAATGACATGATATGAATGTTATGGTATGACCGACTCATGCGCACGCACATACAAGTTGCTATGTCGACATAGACTTGAAGTTCCCACTTTTCGAGCAGGTAGCTAACCTCTCAGGCGTCGTCCGTCGTGGCCAGACGGCGACAGTGGAGCGGGCGTCTCCACTACTAGGTGGTATCACACTACCTATCCTAGGCCCCCGTACGCCTCAACGCTAAGAACACAACAGCGGAGCTCACATGCGTACTACGGCTCAGAAGGGGTCTTGGGTAAATGTGCACCAAGAACAAAGCCCAACCTGGCCTTTGATTTCGAACCGGATGGAACCTCGGAAGCGCACGAGGTGCAAGCCCAACCGTTCTCATGGCGCGGAGGAGATCTCGGTTTATGGACACCGAGTATCTAACCTTACCGCCCAAGGTCTACCCATTGGCTCCCATCGGTGTGACGACTGGCGAACCCGTAGACCTGCCACAGTCATTATCTCAATATCGCGACACGATGAATCGTCGCACATTACATGCCCCAAAACAACTCACTCGATGCTACCCGTAGGGAGACTTCAACTCTAAGCATCGGTTATTAATAACCCCTTGGGCTCGGATTACGGTTACAAAATACTCCTCACATAGTGTTCATCATTTTCACGCCCACCTATTCAATAACTTCACCTCAACACTACGCACAATAGATATATTCAACACCAAATTGTATACGTATATCCTATACCGATCTCAACTCCTAATATCTAGCCTTCCCATCCAATCCATTTCTCTACCAATACATGGTTATACCTTATTACACAATCAAATGAATAACCATGCTAAATTATAGTAACAACAACATTATAGATATATGGGAGCAAGATATCAAATGAGCAAATCACAATCATTGCAAGAGAGCTAACATTATAAATTAACAAGTGCATTAACATAGGATAGCCCAATACTAAAACTGGGATTCCCGGAGCTACAGGAATCCGATCACAACGCACAACCCCTCGTTGGAAAGGTATTCGCGAGGGCTACGACTTTCGTGTTGAGTCGATCGCCCAGATCTGGTCGCAACCTACCAGAAATTCAACTCGAACACGTACAGGAAACAGTTTCCTGTACAGGAATTTTCCCGAACGCAGCGGACTCGAACCAGCTTTCCCGTGGCTACAGGTATCGCATGGAAACGAGCAACCACTCGTTGGAAAGGTAATTTCGAGGGCTACAACTTTCGTGTTGAGTCGTTCACCCAGATCTGGCCAGAACACCTCCGAAATTGGCCACGAAGGTTGCTGCGTGCAGAAATCAGATTTCTGCACGCATCTTAAGGCGAGATGAACGGCATCCGTTCATCTTCTTCCTTGCAACGACCTCGCATAAACTTCTCCAGAAATCACACCCAACCTTATTCCTCCTTTCAAAGCCAAACCCTCAACGAAAATCCCTCTCATCTCCACTTTGAACGATGAGAAGGTTGAGGAATACTAAGCCTAGAAAACCTAGGCATGGCTTAACCTAAGAACTCTTCTCCTCACCATCAAGACTCTATGGAGTCGATGTCTCTCCTAAAATAGCTATAGATCTAGCACCAAGGGAGAGGGGAGGAAGCTCACCTCAAGTCCAGCGGTACCACCATGGCCGGCCATGAGCCTCGCACTCCTTCGCGGCGGCATTGTTTTTCCCTTGACGGCGGCAGCGTTTTGATTCCTCCAAGGATGGCTCCGGCAAGCTCTTCCTCCTCCTCCAGCCAAGAACCCTCTCAGAATTTTTGGGGCAGAAGAAAGGAGAATGAATGCTAGGGTTTCACAACTTTTTCCTTTTTATACATCGCAGACACGGGTAGGCACACGGCCGTGTTCCTACCCGTGTGCATGTGACACGGCCGTGTTGCCTGCCGTGTTCAAGGCCGTGTTCATCCCAGAACCACTTTCTGCCGGGTCGGGGTTGCGGCACACGGGTAGAGACACGGCCGTGTCTCAACCCGTGTCCTTGGCACACGGCTAGGGACACGCCCGTGTCCCAATACCCGTGTACCTCTCTGACTGGTAAGCCTATTTTTATGAGGCACACGGGTATGGACACGGCCGTGTCCATACCCGTGTCAGCCAGAATTGCCATTTTGCCTTGTTTTCCTCATTTCCCGTACGTTCGCACCTGTTCCCCCACACCCCCATTGGGCTCACCACAGCCCCCTTGACTCAAATACGCAATCAAGGGGCCTAGCGCGAATTGGGACGTTACACCTCCAATATCACCTATTCCTCCTCTGCTTCTACCTCTGAATATGCCTCTCCCTCTAGGCGTGTAGTGACCCTTAGCAGGTGTGCTCTTGGTGTAATTCAACACCTCAGTAGTAGTAGCTCCTGCATTGGTCTCCTTTATTCTGTTCATGACCTGCTCATGAACTTTTAAGGAACTCCTAAGCTCTTACACTAGAAGCTTGGACAAATCCTTGGATTCCTCAACAATAGCAACAACATGATCAAATATCTGTTGGAGTGACCTCAGAACTTTCTGCACTGTCCTGAACTCATCTACCGCCTCACCATTTAGCTTCATCTCGTTGCTCACCTTCAAATCTCGATGGAAATACTCCTCAATGGACTCTTGATCCTTCATGTGAAGTGACTCAAACTCGCCTTGCAACACCTGCAACTTCATCTCTTTAACTCTATCTCCTCCTTGGTACGAGTTTTGAAGTATCTCCCATAAAGCACGGCTATTGGCTTCTCCAATAACCTTCTCCACATCTCCATCCTCCAAGGTCCTTGATATGATATAAGTGGCAGTGTTGTCTTTTATAAGACTTGCTTCATATACCGTCTTCCTGGCATTAGCCCACTGTGCTCTTCCCTCTTCTGACACCACTTTAGGTGGATTTTGAACAATATCCCACACTCCGTGCATCCTCAGTGTGTTCTCGACTTCCCATCGCCATCTCGAGAAATTTTCTCTCTTCAATTTGATAGTCAATGGTGCAACACTAAGTACCCTATCCAAGATCGGGACTCTTTGCAGATAGACTGCACAAAGGAATAGGACGAAAAAACCCAACCTCCTCTGATACCACTTTTGTAAACCTAAATCACATTAACAAGACAGACACAACATTCCAAGAAATCAAAAATCCCAAACATGAACAGAAAACCGATAGATACAGCACTAGATCACCACCAATGGAGGCGCACTCACAACCATATCAAAAATCAAGGAACAACTTTGAATTCAACTAAAAGATTTTTTGGGAAAAAGAAACACAGTGCCTCTCTGGTACAACTACTGACTGAAAAAAAAACTTATCTCATATTTTTTCAGAAACTGCTAAACTCTAACAATATGCTTGCTGAGCATTGACTTACCTGCTCAGACAACACCACCCCTGGATACCTAAAGGTAGCAACAAAAATAAACCACAACTAAAAAACAAGCGCCATTCGTCATTCGTAGAAATCTGATCGATGAACATCGAACTCCGGTCAATGAAAGTCAAACACCGGTCGACGAAAAGTTGAACAAAAGAAGGTTGACAAACGTCGAGATCTGGTCGACGAAAGCCGAACACCAGTTGATGAAAGTAGAACAAAAGTCGGTCGACGAAAGTCGAACAAAAGCCGATCGACGAAAGTTGAACTCCGATCGACGAACGTCGAACTCCATTCGACGAAATAACGTTTTTTCGAACTGAAAAGTCATTTCGGTGGAGAGGTTTTACGTAAGCACATTTACACAACTAATAATCAGGATTAGAAGATAAAAATTTGGAGCTAACTTATTTGCTAACACATAGCACTTGCTACCAAAAATCTTGAAGTAGGATAAGTTTGGTTTTCTGTCTTTCAGAATCTCATAGGGAGTCTTCTTGTAGATTTTGGTGATGGAAACCCTGTTGAGGACATGACATGCAGTGTTTACTACCTTATCCCGGAAATATTCTAGGAGAGATGTGTTGCTTAACAAGTTCCTACAAACCACTATGAGGGTTCTGTTTTTCCTTTCAGCAATTCCATTTTGCTGGGGTATTTTAGGAGGGGAGAACTCTTGATGAATCCCATGCACTTCACAGAACTTTGTCATGCACTCAGACTGAAACTCAGTCCCATGTTCACTTCTGATTTTGACTACAGTACTGTTAAATTCATTCTGAATTTGCTTAACAAATGTCTGGAAGACATTCGTGGTTTCAGATTTATTCCTTATGAAGAACACCAAGGCAAATCTGGAAAATCATCAACAATCACAAGAGTGTAGACTTTCTAACCTAGACTATGAACTGGCATATGAGCAAATAGATCCATATGTAGGAGGTAAACACCTCGCTGAATCTTTGGTACCGAGCCACTAGAAGGAGGTCTTGGTCTGCTTTCCCTTTTGGCATGCTGAGCAGATACCCTCCTTGATGCACTTTACCTTAGGACCATTTCTCACTAACTCTTCACTAAAGAGTTTTCCTATGGTCTTGTAATTCAGGTGAGCTAGCCTCTTGTGCCATTGGACACAATGTGAGACTTTCTCATCTGCAACTAGGTATATAGGAGAGTCCTTACTCTCACAAATAAAATTTAGACAATAAACATTTCCTCTCCTAGTGCCTGTCAAGATGACCCCTTGGTCACTAGACCTCCTAATTTGGCACTCATCCTTGAGGAAAGAAATGTCATAGCCAAGATCACAGAGTTGGTTTATGCTTATTAGGTTGTGTTGCAAACCTTTCACATAAGCTACTTGTGTGATAGTGATTATTCCATTTGATATCTTACCAAACGCTTTGGTTACTCCCTTTTCTGAATCACCAAAGATAACTTTGGGTCCATTCTCTACTGGAGTATGTTCCTTCAACATGCTCCTTATTCTAGTCATGTACCTGGAGCATCTACTGTCCAAGTACCATATATGGGTATGGCCACTTGGACTCACCTGCAATAAATAAATCATCTAACCTTAGGACCCTAATTCTTATTGGGTCCTAGGTATATTGTAGACTGAAAATCAAAATGCCTACCTGCAACTCTTCTAATAGGTAAGTCGACATTATCTCTCTGGACACTATTATTGTTCCAGCAATCAATAGCATAGTGTTCCACTTTGCCACAACACCAACACTCATAAATGTTGTACCTTCTCTTAAGGGATAGCATATCAGCATTGTTGTCAGCAGCTCTCATTCCATCTTGTACAACAATAACCTTTTTCTTATTTATTCCAGCCACAACCTGATTTGGGATATGTATGCTAGTAGAGAGGTACTTGGGATATCTTGGACCCTATCAACAGCTACCTTCTTTTCAGAGTGCATGCTCCTGATGGCTTCAGATATGCCCAAGTCAGGTTTGCTGACAGGCTTTCCTTTGGTCTGATTGTGGACTGACAGACTTTGAGAATGGGCTGTAGTCTTATTTTTGAGTGTTGGTGCTGGTATACCAAACACAAATGGTCCAAGATGGGCCATTTAGATTTTTCCATGGGTTTCCTTATAGTCACTAGTAGCCTTGCCATTCATAACATCATACTCCCAGTGACCATAGATGCTCTCATGGTCATACCTGTTAGATGATAACAACACTTTCCTGAAAGGAATTTGAGGCTTGGAGACTAGTGGCTGAAATGGAGCTTTGCCCTTCCTTTTGGAATTGACAGCTGTAGTTTTCCCTTTGAAGTCTAACCCCTTCTTACCCTTTTGGGAGGATAAGGAATCTATCAAGGGCAATACAGAACATGGCTTTGAAAACTTAGCCACTAACTCCTTCTCCTTTTGGAGTTACCTTCAAGATTCCTGATGTGGTCATTCTTGAAGGTGATTATGCACATATGAATGAAAGTGATGTTTTTAAGCTTGCTGACTTCTTTCATCTTCAGGTTCAGCATGTTTGCTGAGTCTGAAGCAGCCAGCTATAGAGAGGCAATCTCCTTTGCCTGCTTTTTGGCCAGGAGCCTGCTTCTCTTCAGTGCTTACAGAAGTTCACCATAGTCATCAATCAATTGATTGACGTCTCCTTCAGATTAAGAGCCATCTTCATCTCTTGATGTCAATGCCTCAGATTCTAGAATTATCACATAATCTGACACAGTTGAAAGAGAATATACTTTGCTTGGACCAGGCTGCTCCTGTATGGGTCCTTCTTCAGTCAGAGCCATCAGCCCAAGGCAATGGCTGTCTTCTTTTCTTTCTTCAAACCTGGCAGCATCATAAGCTTCTCTAGTAATAGCAGCCAGCATCTCTAAGAAGTCCGCCTCTACAAATTCTTCTTCAGTAGTAAATAACCTAATGTAGGCTTCATCTTCATCTTCCTTTTTTGACTCTAATGATGACGAGTCAGTCCAGCTCTTTTGCTTCTTGGCAATACAGGAATTCTCCTTCTTGCCCTTTTGCTAATGTTCCTTCTTTTCTCCAACACCCTTCCTTTTGACAGGGTAGTCGGCTAAAAAATGCCCTGCCTTGCTATAACAATAACAAGCCACTTTAGAAGAAGCATGTCTATTTGGCTTAGAGCCATACATGTCCTCTTTAGAGGATTTCTTCCTTCCCATATAGTAATGTTCCTTGGGATAAGAAGAAGAGGATGGTCTGCTTCTCCAGTTCTTCTTCTTCATGAATTTCTGAAATTGACTGGAGAAGAGAGCAAAGTCTTCATTAGATATGTGGCAGTCTGATGTGCTGGTTTCTGAGCTTTCTGAATCAGATTCAACATCTCTCCTTGGTGGAGAAGGAGTCTTTCTTCTGCTCCTCCTTGTGGCTTTCGCTTTGAAGGCCACTAACTTGTACCTGACTTCAGACTTGCTGATTTTCTCCTCCTCCTTTCTGGAAGTCAGCTACATTTCATAGAACAATATCTTTCCAAACAGGGTTGGTGGTGGAGTGTCTGCAAGTTTTGCCACTTCTCTGATGGCATAGATTTTTGTGTCACAGTATTTAATCAAAGATCTGAGAAACTTGTCAATTAATTCATATGTGCTGAAAACTCTGCCATATGTTCTCAGCTCATTCACAATCCTGAAGAACTTTTCAAAGCACTCGGCTATGCCATCTGTCTTATTCTACCTAAAGCTTTCATACTCTTGATTAAGCTTGGACTTCCTGTCATCCTTCACTTCTTCTGTTCACTCCATGAAGACAATAAGTATGTCCCACATCTCCTTAGATGTACTGTAGTGGACAAGGTTTTTGAAGGTTGAGTCATCTATGACACTAACTATAATGTTTTGTGCCCTCTTATCCAGTGTAGCTAAGATGATTTTATCCTTAGTCATCTCGGTGTACATCTTTGGAGTCTTCAGATTTGCATCAAGGACAGATATCTTCATTGGGATAAAGGATCCTTCTTGTAATGTGATATAAATCCTAGGATCAGACCCTCCATGAACAATCTGACCCTTTCCTTCCAGATGCCAAAGGTCTTTTTCCTATAGAGAGGAAGTTTCGTTGATCCAAGCTCTTTGTGATTCTCTCCTGAACCCATCTCGACCTTCTGACAGCTGCCCTGGAGATCAACTCAGACTGTTAAGTCCTTTCTTGAGTACCTCCCTCTGATACCACTTGAAAGCCTTGATTTCAAGATCAATTAAACAACTAGAGGGGGGGGGGGTGAATAGGTCCAATTTAATTCTAGGCTACTTAAAGTTAATGAAATATGATTCTCTATCTTTATTACTATCTCTGTCAGATAAGTTAAGAAAGCTATTCGATAATTATAACACAATCACAACACAGCAATCACAACACAATACTCACAGATTTATAGTGGTTCCCCAATTGATGGGTATATCCACTTTCCCCTATCGCCTATCTAGCAATAGACTAGATTCAGCCAAACACCTTCTTCTTTCTTTCTCGAATCCTTAGATCTTACAGCTCAGAGCCCAACTAGCTCCTACAACTCAGACTATATAAGTCTTATCACTCAGATCACCAAGATCCTATAGCTCAAGTTCTTCCCAAGAACTCTACCTCAGAGTGAATCCACACTCCAACACCTCAGGCAATACTGCCCTATCTCAGAGTGATCCACACTCCTACAACTCAGGCAACCCTTGCCCTATATTAGCCTTTATAACACAGGCTTACAACTCAAATACTTAGACTTACCACTCAGATTCAATATGAATCCTACACAGAATATCAAAGAAATGAATTACAAATACTAGAGAAAATTCTCTGTGTCTGTCTACCTGGACTGAGCAGATGTCAGCCCTATCTTCGTCTTCATAGCAACAAGATGAGAAAGCGATCTTGAATTGAAGCTCGACTTATTCTGGAAGCGACTAGTAGAAACCTCTGCTTCTTCTTCTTCTTCAGAAATCTATCCTGATCTTGACTGAGCAGATATCAACCCTCTCTACTTCTTCTTCAAAGATCCAGCGAATGATCTTCAGATTTGGCACGGCTTGGATCGTGAAGATACATTCAGCTAGGGCCCACCTAGAATGATTTGTCTTTCTCAGAGAAATACTCTGAACTTGCTGTAGCAGATGTTGAATGCCTCAGCGAACACAGAACCCCTTCAAATTTTCAAATTGAATTTCTTGGCTCTATAATAATGGCAGAAGAAGACGACGAACTCCGCTTCTCATTTTTCAGAATGAATTAATTCTTTTATCAGAAAGCTATTTTATCTCGATATCAACTGCTATTTATAACTCTATAAATTAGTAAGATGATCCACACGTGTCCTAGATTTAACAGTAGTTAACACCTCGGCTTAATCAAATTGAGATTCACTGTAAACTGACGGCGACGCTAATGTCAATTTTCAATGAATCTGAAATTTGTTGACTTTATTGACATCAGCATCATTCTAGACTTAGCCGAAATCAACTATCTTTCTAGAGGTTCTGCGTTTGACGAACTCCAAGCTCAGTTTGACAAACCCTGAGCTCAGGTCGATGAAATAGTGAAAGAGACAAAAGCCGATTTCGACGAATTCTTAACTCCGTTCGACGAAAGCAAAGCTTAGCTCGATGAATAGTGGATAAGCTGAGTTCGACAATTCTAAAGGCTGAGTTCTTCTTATAGATGAAAGATGAGTTCGACGAATTCTGAACTCCATTCGACGAAATCAAACCTTAGCTCGACGAATAGTGGATAAGCTGAGTTCGACGATTCTGGACTTAAAAAAATTTCCAGCTCTGCTAGGCATTGAGTGTGTTGACTTCACTCAATGCTATTTCCCGTTAGCCCATTCTTCATCTATCTGCCTGATAGCATTGAGAGCATTGAGTGTATATGCCTCACTCAATGCTATTTGCCTTATGCATATTCTTTTGCTTTCCTTTCTGCTAAAAAGCATTCAGAGCGTTGAGTGAGCTCGCCTCACTCAACGATTCTGTACTTAGCCGAATAATGGTTTTTTATAGAACGACTATACTCAAAGAATTTTAACTTGGCTTTGAGTGAGTGAGCTTCACTCAACGCTTCTGTACTTAGTCGATTTTTCTGTCTTACATTGGCGTTGACAGACTTAGCATGATTTTGAGTGATGAAGCTTCACTCAATGCTTCTGGACTTAGTTAATTTTCTGGCTTCCACTGTTTAGGATTTGACATGATAACCTTGGCTCAACAATTCTGGCCATTTGCATTAAGTTAGTTTGGGTCACTCAACGCCTATGAACTTAGCCATATTTCTGCATTTGCAATACTGTAAGCGTTGACTGCCTGCCTTCTCTCAGTACTATTAGCTGTATGAAGTTGAGTGAGCTTGCCTCACTCAACGCTTCTGGAATTTTTTTTTCTGTATTTCAAGCTTCATCTTGAGTCCACCTAACATTGTCTCTTGAACTATCTGTCCAATCATAATGACAAAGACCAACCCGTATGCATGAACTAAAACATACATCAAATACAACTTTGTCTATCTCATTGACCTGTTTGATATCATCAAATTAGGGCCATTGTAATCATTGACCCAACAATAAGTGAAGTCCTCATTTTTTCATGTGCATGGAATCTCCCACCAAATGGTGGAGAATCAAGGAGATTCTGATTGGTTGATACGTAGTATCCCCGGGGTTTAGTTTTGCATATAGATCCGGAAATCGCAGTATGGAATAAGCATGTTGTAACGTCCCGATTCGCGCTAGGCCCCTCGTGCGTGCTTTTGAGTCAAGAGAGATGACTTGGGCTCAGGGAGTGCAGGCGACTAGGCTTACACTCGTGTGGAAAAGAGAAATTGGTCCAGAATTGGACACGGGTAGATACACGGGCGTGTACCTACCCATGTGCGTCGAGTAGAACTCGAGAGGCGTCGAGTGGAACTCGATAAGGCCTTTACCGAGGAGGACACTAGCAGAGACATGGGCGTGTCCCTACCCATGTGCGTCGAGTGGAGATCAATGAAATGTGACCCGTATAGGACACGGATAGAGACACGGGCGTGTCCCTACCCGTGTGCACATCTCCAGGAAGCCGGCCGTATCTCCTGAGCAGGACACAAGTAAGAACACAGGCATGAACACAGATGTGTCGCGTGATACGGGTGTGGACACGGGCGTGTCCCTACCCGTGTTGGTGTTTAAACGACACTTTAACCGTCTACGCCGATTCACCTGAGCAGGATATGGGTAGGGACACGGGCGTGTCCCTACCTGTCACAACCCGTATTTTCTCCAAATTTAAGAAGCATCAGAGTATGAGAAAACATGCATCGTGATGCCACGTCGAGCAGTGGATAACTGTTGATGTTCAGGCGAACACCATCTAACTAGACTATGAAAATTAATAAGTTTAATGATTGGAAAATCAGTTATATTTTAAAGGCCGTATCCCTCGGCTCAGTGGATCATCTAGTCCATAATTTAAAAACTATACTTATATGCTGCGGAAACTACTTTATTCAGGTTTGACATCCTAAAAGAGTGCATAAGTGCCCCTAGAGGATAACTTATACTATGCAGAACCCTACATTTAATTTATACTATATATAGGAAAACGTTCTTTTTATGTTATTTGGAAAATAGTGTTTGAGTTTTATAAAACATGCTGATCATGAGATATATTTATAATAGTGTTTTTAGGTTTAAAAGTAACTAGCAACCTAGCATAAATCATCCCAAGAGCAAGTAGACTATGTCCAGAAAAGGTAGTAGCAAAAAGATAACATATCTAGTATCAAGGTAAAACTACCAGTGGGCGCCAACAAACTGACACGAACCCACTGACAAGTATGTACGTCTGTAAGAAAGAAGCACAAAACTACCTCACAGACCAAGGAACTTATCTCCACAGTACGAGAGACCACCAGCAAAAGCACAACACAACTAGCCGCCTAATCGACTACTAACCAGAACCTGAGGCATTCAAAGAAGAAAAGAATACCTCAACAAGCAAAAACAAATAAGCTGAACGGAAATATTAAGCTAAAAGATAAGCAAGAAGAGTAAGTAAACCGTAACAAGCACCACTGTCCAAGGCAAGACAAAAAGGAAAAGCACTATGTGCGAGGAAACAACAACAACCCTGCCCAAAAAAAATCCTGCAGAGTTTACAAGGCTACCATGATCCCAAACGTTGCAAATTACAAAGGAAGAAACGTCTAACACCCTAAGTTGTGAGAGATGGCAGTAGCAAAAACAATGCGGATCCGGGTTGGAGGCAAACTCAGTCCCCCAACCACCATTTCCAAGAAATAAGGCTCAAGGGTCTACATGTGAAAGCACTAGGGACCTCCCACTAACTTGCCCAACCCGTACCTGGAACAAGATATAAGTGTGGCCACAGCTAAGTAACAAAACTTCACCCCTATTAAGAGCTTCAAACCACCACTACTAACCACAACCCACGATTCGGCCTTTGGAAAAACATAGCCGACAAGGAATCAAAAAACAAAAGGAAATTCACTCGGGAGAGAAAATCAAAGTAATGGAAAAGCGTTGAGATGGCTCAACACGGCATGGCATTGAGTAAGCCCCACTCACTCAACGCCTAAACAGACGGTGGCGTTGAGTGAGGTAACCTCACTCAACGCAAAAACAGCTATGGCGTTGAGTGAGGTTCACTCACTCAATGCCTTCTACAACAATGGCTGTGGCGTTGAGTGAGATAACCTCACTCAACGCCAAAACAACTACGGCATTGAGTGAGGTTAACTCAGTCAATGCCTTCAGCAACACTGGCTGTGGCGTTGAGTGAGCTAACCTCACTCAACGCCAAAACAGCTATGACATTGAGTGAGGTTCACTGAGTCAATGCCTTCAGTAACACTTGCTGTGGCGTTGTGTGAGCTAACCTCACTCAACGCCAAAACAGCTACGGCATTGAGTGAGGTTCACTCACTCAATGCCTTAGCACATAGCCACAAAAGCTAACTGCGGCGTTGAGTGAGTCCACCTCTCTCAACGCCAAAATAGTTTTGGCATTGAGTGATGTCGACTCACTCAACGCCAAAATACTTAACCACAAGAAAGGGCTGCGGCGTTTAGTGAGCCCGCCTATCTCAACCCCTAAACCGCCAAGGCGTTGAGTGAGGCCCACTCACTCAACGCCATCCGACTTAACCGCGCGGATTGGCTGCGATGTTGAGTGAGTCCGCCTCACTCAACTCCTAGACAGCCATGGCGTTGAGTGAGGTCGACTCACTCAACGCCACAATACTTAGCCGCAAAATAACAGACCAAGAGGCTATGGCGTTGAGGGTGTGCACCACACTCAATGCCAAGCCCAAGCAGACCCGACGTTGAGTGTGTGCACCACACTCAATTCCAAGCCCAAGCAGACCTGGCGTTGAGTGTGTGCACCACACTCAACGCCAAGCCCAAGCAGACCAGGCATTGAGTGTGTGCACCACACTCAACGCCAAGCCCAAGCAGACCCGGCGTTGAGTGTGTGCACCACACTCAACGCCAAGCCCTGAATTATTCTAATAATCTAGACTAAGGACAGGGAAGGCTTCTGCTACAACCACTACACAGGCAAGCACATAATCATCTAAACCCGAGCCTAAGCAAGACAGATTTTGCATAAAATTAAACTATAGCTTTTCTCCTCTACCCGGCTACAACTACTGCACAGGAAAATCGACCCAACCCTCAACCCTCACTCAGCCCGAGAACAAGTCTTCTCTACTAATAGTTGGGAATTTATACCCGATTTCAAGCAAAGAATTGGGTTTCTAACCTAAGGCTAACACGGCTTTTCTAACATAGCAAAAAAATCTAGACAAGCTTTTCTTTGGCCGCAAGAACAAAGAGAGAAAGAAAACAATACTAGGCAAGGGCAAGAACACCACTTTCCTCGATTTCCAACGAAGCTTGGTCGGCCTCCCTTATCCTCACTCGGCACCAACAACAACAACACCTAAAGTAGAAATCTGGAGCTTTAATGCCGGAAACGGACAACCCAAGAAATTCGAGACCCCTAGAAACACCACGAAAACTGAATTTTTTATCGTAGGAATTAAGGTCTAGGCAAAAGCAATCCAAATCCGCTTTCAGAATCGAATTCCGTCTACAAACGCTCCCGAAATCAGCATCCGAAGGGGAGCAGGTCTGGCAGTTCCTCTGTTTTTCGCGAACAGGCGCTGCGGGCGGGGGAAGAAAGTGAACATGAGCGGTTTCTATCTTCTCTAAATCTAACCTATCCTATTTATAGAACCCTCTTAATCTTTATTAGCTAATCAATTAATTAAGGTATAATAAGACAAGGCAAAACCGCCAAGCACCCACACCCTTTCAAAATAATAATTAATATAATATTTATTAAATAGTTTTATTTTTCATAAAATACAAAACGACGCGAAAACCGAACATCCTTGGAATTCGACGAAATTCGCACCGTAGCTAAATATCCACGCTACAAACACAATGACGAAGTCGATATTAACTTTCGACAGACAGAACTCGAGTTATACCCACCCGAAGTCAATATACAAGCATCCCCGAGAGGCCACACCGGGTCACCCAAAATGACTCAGCTTGCAAGGGAGATCTTGCCAATAGGCTACAAAATAGGGCACTCAGTTCTAAGGAGTTAAGACCACACTCCATAGATGACACAAGCCAATAAAACGCGTCGACGTAACGCCAAACGAGAATTAAATAATCGCAAAAAATAGGGGGCGTTACAGTCACTCCCCCTAAAAGAAAGTTTCGTCCCGAAACTTTACGCACAACACCTCTACTATAGAAGGAAAAGTAACAAGCCAAACATTACAAGAAGAAAACATACCAATCTAATCAAGGGAGCAGTTGAGGGTGAGCCTCCCTCATAGCCGACTCTAACTCCAAAGTCGCGCTTTCAGAATCCTGATTCTTCCATAGAACTTTGACCATCGGGATGGACTTCCTTTGAAGCACCTAATTTTGAGTATCCAAAATGCGGACCGGTACTTCAACAAAAGAGAGATTAGGCTCCAACTGGGGCACAACATCCAAGACTTGCCCACTGCTATGCAAACACTTCCGCAATTGGCTTACATGAAATACGTTATGAACACCTGGGAAGTTTGCTTGCAAATTCAACCTATATGCTGACACGCCAATCCGTTCAACAATCTTAAATGGGCCCACATACCTCGGGTCCAATTTCCGATTCTTACCGAACCTCTTAACACCAACCATCGGGGAAACCTTAATAAACACAAGGTCCCCTACAGAAAACTCCAAGTCTGACCTGCGCCGATTGGCGTTCTTTTCATATCTCTCCTGAGCTATACGAAGCTTTTCTCGAATAAGCTTCACTGCGACTTCCATCTCGTTGAGCGCATCCGGACCCAACAAGGGTCTCTCACCTGCCTCAGCCCAAAACAAGAGAGTTCTGCAGCGCCTCCCATATAAAGCTTCAAATGGAGCCATTTGCAAGCTCTCTTGATAAATGTTATTGTATGCAAACTCCATAATTCGTAACCGCTCATCCCACGCTCAACTATGGTCTAGAATGTAGCATCTGATCATATCCTCAACTATCTAGTTCACCCGCTCCGTCTGCCCATTAGTCTGTGGGTGGTAAGCAGTAGAATACCTCATATCTGTACCCAAACCCTCCTGCAGACTCTGCCAAAAGCGAGAAGTAAACCGGGAGTCTCGATCATAAATGATGCTAATAGGCACACCGTGCAATCTGATGACCTCATTCAAGTACAACTGTGATATCTTCTTCATCGGATAATCAATCTTATACGGCACAAAGTGAGCACACTTCGTCAGTCTATCCACTATAACCCAAACAGAATCAAATCCCCTTGGAGATCTCGATAAGCCCGTAATGAAGTCCATAGAAATACTTTCCCACTTCCAAGTCGGGATCTCTAACGGAGTCAAATTGCCACCAGGCCTTCTGTGATCGGCCTTCACACGCTTGCAAGTGTGGCACTCAGCAACAAATCGGGCTATATCACTCTTCATCCCATACCACCAGGCAATCTGCTTCAAATCACGATACATCTTTGTAGATCCTGGATGGTAGGCAACACTGGATCCATGAGCCTCTCTGCATATCATACCCCTGATGTCTCCAACAATGGGGATGCAAAATCTGCCGCGGTACTTCAAAGTACCCGCATCATCGATAGAAAAATCCGATAACTCCCCTCTCTCAGTCCTAGAGTATAAGTGCAGAAGGTTCGGATCATCCTTCTGGTGCAACCTAGTAAGAGAAATGGAAGACGGCTCTGCTACTGCCAAACTGCTCGGTATGTCACAGCATCCCACTGAGATATCCATAAGGAGGAACTCTTCCACTAAACGATCGGCGGAAAGATAAAAGATCTTCCCCGTCTTCCGGCTCAGGGCGTCGGCCACCACATTGGCCTTGCCTGGATGATACTGGATCTCTACATCATAATCGGCCACAAACTCTAGCCACCGACGATGGCGCAGATTCAACTCCTTCTGCGTGAACATATACTTCAGGCTCTTATGATCAGTGAAGATCTTGCACTGAGCCCCATAAAGTAGATGCCTTCACAGCTTCAACGCACAAAAAACAGCTACAAACTCAAGGTCATGCGTATGGTAATTCCTCTCACGAGTCTTCAATTTCCTTGACCCATACGCAATCACTTTTCCAGCGCGCATCAACACGCAACCCAGACCAACATGCGAGGCATCCACGTACACATCATACTCCATACCCTCAGTAGGTAGAGTCAGAACGGGAGCAGTGCACAATCGGTTCTTTAGCTCCAGGAAGGCTTCTTCGCACTTTTCGCTCCAAACAAAGGCCGCGTTCTTCTGAGTCAGCCTTGTCAAAGGTGCAGCCAGGGTAGAGAAACCCTCCACGAACTTCCTGTAGTAGCCGGCCAACCCAAGGAAGCTCCTGATCTCCTTGGGCGTTCCCGGCCCGCTCCAATCCATCACTGCTGCGATCTATTCTGGGTCGACCGAGATCCCATCCTTGTTCACCACGTGGCCCAGAAATGAGACCTGAGGCAACCAAAATTTGCACTTGCTCAGCCTGGCGAATAACTTGTGATTCCTTAACTCTGTTAGAACCAAGCGCAGATGCTGCTCATGCTCCTCAACGCTGCGAGAATAAACCAACACATCATCGATGAAAACCACAACGAACTTGTCTAGGAAATCCTTGAACACCCAGTTCATCATATCCATGATGGCTGATGGTGCGTTGGTCAAACCAAACGACATCACCAAGAACTCAAAATGTCCATGCCTCGATCTAAACACAGTCCGTGGAATATCTGCCTCACAGATCCTGAGCTGATGATAGCTAGAACGAAGATCGATCTTGGAGAACACCGTGCTACCGCGCAACTGATCAAATAATTCATCGATCCTCGGCAGAGGGTACCTGTTCTTAATAGTGACTTTATTCAACTCCATGTAGTCGATGCAAAGCCGCATCGACCCATCCTTCTTCTTTACAAACAAAACAGGAGCACCCTAAGGCGACGAACTCTGCCTGATAAATCCTTTTGCCAATAACTCGTCCAACTGGATTCACAACTCCTCTAACTCACGAGGGGCCATCCGGTACAGCGCCTTAGCAATAGGATGCGTACCCGGTTCCAAATCAATCACAAATTCAACATCCCAATCGGGAGGAAGACTAGGAAGGTCATCATGAAAAACATCAGCAAAACCATGAACAACGGGAATCTCCTCCAAACGCTGTACACTAACAGCAGTCCCGACCACTGAGACTAAATAAGCGAAACAATTTGAAAGAAACAACTTCTTAGCACATACCGTAGAAATGACAGGGGAATCTTGGCATAGATCAGCATACATGCTTCCGGGCTGACCATTATACTTGATGAAGTCCAAGTGCTTCCCCTTGAACTGAATGACCACATCATACATAAAAGGCCAGTCCATGCCCAGAATAACATCGAAGTCCTCAAGATAATCATCTTCAAGTCTGCCTTCGCAAGAAAGTCTCCCAACAAAACAGGGCAATCTAGAATGCCCAAATCTGATAACACAGATTCACCAGAAGGGAACTTGATGCGGAAGGTATCATGAACTCGATCTAGAGTCAACCGATGTCGCTCCACAAAGGCTCTAGCCACAAATGAGTGGGTAGTGCCAAAGTCGAACAGAAAATGCGCCCGGTGGTTCTTCACCTTAAATTTACCTATAGGAGTATATACAACAAAGGAACTACCAAAAAAAAAACTATAACCATTCTAGTAAATAAAACTTTCAGGCTGGAAAAACAACTAACCTTAGATGACCTGAGTTGAAGCTTGAGCCTCCTCGGAAGAGTTCACGTTCAGCTTTCCTTTGCCCTTATCCATACGCTGAGGCGGAGGTAGTGCCTGAAGTGGAACTGCATGAAGAGCAGGCTGGGCCTGAGGACAGCTAGACTTGATGTGACCCTTCTGCACACATTGATAGCAGACTTTATCCTTGGACCAGCACTGGGCAGCATCATGCTCGGGTCGCTTTCAAACAGAACAGGAAACATCCCTCCTAGGAGCACCCTGAATAGCATGAACTTGCTCCTTCTTCTAAGCTGCTTCCTTCTTGAAGCACCTCTCAACAGGGTGGCCTGACCGGCCATAGAAGCTTCACACCACCTTGCTCTTCTTTCCCGAAGCAGCAATGGGTACCTGGGGTTTCTTCTCCTCAACAGACTTCCTCTTGTCCTTCCTCATTTATTGGCCTCTACTCTTTGCGGTCTCAATTGCCTCTATCTTTAGAGCAGCCTCCACTACCCCTGCATAAGTCTCTGATCCATATGCACTGGTCAACTGTTGAACCTCGCTCCTCAAGCCACCAAGAAACCGCTTAACTCGATCAGCCTCAACACTCACCAACCCAAGAGCAAACCGACTCAACTTACTTAACTCTATCTCATACTCACCAACCGTGAGTTGCCTTTGCTTCAGGTGGAGGAAGTCGTTCATAAGACAGTCACGCTCGACCGAAGGCAAGAACTTCCTCAGCAGCATTTCCTTGAATACTTCCCAAGAACAACTAGCTACCAAGCTCTCCTTTTCTCTAAGCCACAAACTCTTAGCCAAACCCTTGAGCTGATAGGCAGCTATCATCACTCTCTGATCATCTGTAATACCGGAGTACGAGAACATCTCCTCCATGGAGATCAGCCAATCGTCTATGACCATGAAATTTTCCTCCCCATCATAAGTAGGAGGGCTAAGTCTCTGAAACTACGAGATAAATGGCATCTCTGCTGGCATCACCACTGGAGGTCTATGGGGTGCAGGAGGAGGAGGAACAGCTAACCCCCTTGCAGGGACGTGCACTCCCTGAGTCTGCCCTACCACAACTGCCACTAGAGACTGGATCTGGGCTCGCATCTCCACCATCTGCCTGCTCAAGGAATCGCTACTCTATCGCAGGCTCTCGATCACCATATCATTCTGCGCTCTAGATGACTCACCCTCAAACAGGGGGTCGATCTAGTCGAAGGGCGTCTCGCCATCCTAAAATCATAACAACATTAGTCAGATCCTAGTACAACAGCTACAACTAACTACAAGTACAGACAATACATACAAAAATATGAACTTAAAGCTGCTAAACTTGCTCTGGGAGTTTATTTTTACAAGAATTGATGTTATGCCTAACCTAGGATGGTTTACCACCACCTTTCTAACTCTTATGCCTAGATCGGGAATGTATGAACTTATATTATTTTTGACTCAAAACTTGTGTGTGTACATATGTCATTCTGCCAGTCTTTAGCTTGGCACGTTGTGCTTATGCAATGTTATGCTATGCATGTTTGTGCTATGCATTCTAAAAAGGCCATAATGCATGTTATGAGCGACGTACATATGAAAATGTTATGCATCCCATACTACATAACATCCTCATGCAACGAAAAAGAAAACGAGCTAGTTGCAGCCATGTGGTGAGGTTATGCATCCCATACTACATAACCCTCACATGTTGCCCCTATGGTGGATCCATATACGAACACATATTATGCATCTTATACTACATAATATGCCCCGTAGACTTCATGTTATGCTATGAGTGTAGTGTTCGTGCTTTTGCCAAGACATGCTGATGATATATCAGTGTGTGAATGACATTATGCTAAACTACTAATGCAATCAAAAGGGAAGGTTGCCCGACTAACTTGTCAAGCAACCTCTCTCTGATACCAACTGTCACAACCCACATTTTCTCCAAATTTAAGGAGCATCAAAGTATGAGAAAACACGCATCGTGATGCCACGTCGAGCAGTGGATAACTGTCGATGCTCAGGCGAACACCTTCTAACTAGACTATGAAAATTAATAAGTTTAATGATTGGAAAATCAGTTATATTTTAAAGGCCGTATCCCTCGGCTCAGTGGATCATCTAGTCCATAATTTAAAAACTATACTTATATGCTGCGGAAACTACTTTATTTAGGTTTGATATCCTAAAAGAGTGCATAAGTGCCCCTAGAGGACAACCTATACTATGTAGGACCCTACATTTAATTTATACTATATATAGGAAAACGTTTTTTTTACGTTATTTGGAAAATAGTGTTTGAGTTTTATAAAATATGCTGATCATGAGATATATTTATAATAGTGTTTTTAGGTTTAAAAGTAACTAGCAACCTAGCATAAATCATCCTAAGAGCAAGTAGACTATCTCCAGAAAAGGTAGCAGCAAAAAGATAACATATCTAGTATCAAGGTAAAACTACTAGTGGGCGCCAACAAACTGACACGACCCCACTGGCAAGTATGTACGTCTGTAAGAAAGAAGCACAAAACTACCTCACAGACCAAGGAACTTATCTCCACAGTGCGAGAGACCACCAGCAAAAGCACAACACAACTAGCCGCCTAATCGGCTACTAACCAGAACCTGAGGCATTCAAAGAAGAAAAGAATACCTCAACAAGCAAAAACAAATAAGCTGAACGGAAATATTAAGCTAAAAGATAAGCAAGAAGAGTAAGTAAACCGTAACAAGGACCATTGTCCAAGGCAAGACAAAAAGGAAAAGCACTATGTGCGAGGAAACAACAACAACCTTGCCCAAAAAAAATCCTGCAGAGTTTACAAGGCTACCATGAGCCCAAACGTTGCAAATTACAAAGGAAGAAACGTCTAACACCCTAAGTTGTGAGAGATGGCAGTAGCAAAAACAACGTGGATCCGGGTTGGAGGCAAACTCAGTCCCCCAACCACCATTTCCAAGAAACAAGGCTCAAGGGTCTACAAGTGAAAGCACTAGGGACCTCCCACCAACTTGCCAACCCCCGTACCTGGAACAAGATAAAAGTTTGGCCACAGCTAAGTCACACAACTTCACCCCTATTAAGAGCTTCAAATCACCACTACTACCCACAACCCACGATTAGGCCTTTGGAAAAACATAGCCGACAAGGAACCTCAAAACCAAAGGAAATTCACTCAGGAGAGAAAATCAAAGTAAGGGAAAAGCATTGAGATAGCTCAACACGACATGGCGTTGAGTGAGCCCCACTCACTCAACTCCTAAACAGACGGTGGATTTGAGTGAGGTAACCTCACTCAATGCCAAAACAACTATGGCATTGAGTGAGGTTCACTCACTCAACGCCTTCTACAACACTGGTTGTGGCGTTGAGTGAGCTAACCTCACTCAATGCCAAAACAGCCACGGCGGTTAGAGAGGTTCACTCAGTCAACGCCTTCAGCAACACTGGCTGTGGCATTGAGTGAGCTAACCTCACTCAATGCCTAAACAGCTACGATGTTGAGTGAGGTTCACTGAGTCAATGCCTTCAACAACACTAGCTATGGCGTTAAGTGAGCTAACCACACTCAACGCCAAAATAGCTACGGCGTTGAGTGAGGTTCACTCAGTCAACGCCTTCAGAGACACTGGCAGTGGCGTTGAGTGAGCTAACCTCACTCAACACCAAAATAGCTACGGTGTTGAGTGAGGTTCACTCACTCAACACCTTAGCACATAGCCACAAAAGCTAACTGCGGCGTTGAGTGAGTCCACCTCTCTCAACGCCAAAACAGTTTTGGCGTTGAGTGAGGTCGACTCACTCAACGCCAAAATACTTAACCGCAAGAAAGGGCTACGACATTAAGTGAGCCTGCCTCACTCAATGCCTAAACCACCATGGCATTGAGTGTGGCCCACTCACTCAACGCCATCCGACTAAACCGTGTAGATTGGCTGCGGCGTTGAGTGAGTCCGCCTCACTCAACGCCTAGACAGCCATTGCGTTGAGTGAGGTCGACTCACTCAACGCCACGATACTTAGCCGCAAAAGAATAGACAAAGAGGTTATGGCATTGAGGGTGTGCACCACACTAAATGCCAAGCCCAAGCAGACCCGACGTTGAGTGTGTGCCCCACACTCAACGCCAAGCCAAAGCAGACCCGACGTTGAGTGTATGCACCACACTAAATGCCGAGCCCAAGCAGACCTGGTGTTGAGTGTGTGCACCACACTCAACACCAAGCCCTGAATTATTCTAATCATCTAGACTAAGGACAGGGAAGGCTTCTGCTACAGCCACTACACAGGCAAGCACATAATCATCCAAACCCGAGCCTAAGCAAGAAATATTTTGCATAAAATTAAACTATAGCTTTTCTCCTCTACCTGGCTAGACCTACTGCATAGGAAAATTGACCCAACCCTCAACCCTCACTCAGCCCGAGAACAAGGCTTCTCTACTAACAGTTGGGAATTTATACCCGATTTAAGCAAAGAATTAGGTTTCTAACCTAAGGCTAAAAGGGCTTTACTAACATAGCAAAAAGATCTAGACAAGCTTTTCTACGGCCGCAAGAACAAAGAGAGAAAGAAAACAATACTAGGCAAGGGAAAGAACACCACTTGCCTCGATTTCCAATGAAGCTTGGTCGGCCTCCCTTATCCTGACTCGGCACCAACAGCAACAACACCTAAAGCAGAAATCTGGAGCTTTAATGGTGGAAACGGACAACCCAAGAAATTCGAGACCCCTAGAAACACCACGAAAACTGAATTTCTTACCGTAGGAATGAAGTTCTAGGCGAGAGCAATCCAAATCCGCTTTCGGAATTGAATTCCGTCCACAAACGCTCCTGAAATCGGCGTCCGAAGGGGAGCAGGTTCGGTAGTTCCTCTGTTTTCCGCAAACAGGCGCTGCGGGCGGGGGAAAAAGTGAAAAGGACCGGTTTCTTTCTTCTCTAAATCTAACCTATCCTATTTATAACACCCTCTTAATCTTAATTAGCTAATCAATTAATTAAGGTATAATAAGATAAGGCAAAACCGCTAAGCACCCGCACCCTTTCAAAATAATAATTAATATAATATTTATTAAATAGTTTTATTTTTCATAAAATACAAAACGATGCGAAAACCAAACATCCTTGGAATTCGATGAAATTCGCACCGTAGCTAAATATCCATGCTACGAACACAACGTCGAAGTCAAAATTAACTTTCGATGGACAGAACTCGAGTTATACCCACCCGAGGTCAAAACACAAGCATCCCTCGAGAGGCCACACCGAGTCACCCAAAATGACTCGGCTTGCTAAAGAGATCTTGCCAATAGGCTACAAAATAGGCCACTCAGTTCTAAGGAGTTAAGACCACACTCCACAGATGACACAAGCCAAGAAAACGCGTCGACGTAACGCCAAACGAGAATTAAATAATCGCAGAAAAATTGGGGGTGTTACACTACCCATGTCGTTTCTGAATAAAAAGGCCGAAATGGAACCCTAGCCGTTTATCATTCTCTTCCAAGCCATTTTTCTAGAGAAACTATTAGAGGAGGGTAGGAGTTGCTGGAATCAACTATACTCCATGAAGAATCGCCGCCGCCGCCAAGGAGAAGAAGATGCCGCGGCGAAGGGTGACGAGATCCATGGCCGAAAATGGAGGAAATGCAAGAAACGAGGTGAGCTTCCTCCCCTCTCCCTTGGTGCTAGATCTGTAGTTATTCCTAGGTGAGATGTCGACTCAGAAGAGTCTAGACTTGTGAGATGATGATCTTCCTAGGAAGAGGCCATTCTAGGGCTTGTGCTCTAAGGATAGTGATCTCTTAAACCTCTCCTTCTTTCTATGTGATTATAGGGAGATAGTTTCGTGAAGAGAAATGGCCTCATAAGGGTGAATAAGGGAGGAGGAATTTCTTATGTAATTTGCGAAGGTCGGCTAGAGGAGGAAGATGAACCGATGCCGTTCATTCCGCCTAAAGATGCGCGCAAAAATCTGTGTTCTGCACGCAGTGATCTTCTTGGCCACTTTCAGACATATATGGCCAGATCTGGGCTTTAAACTAAACATAAAAGTCGTAGCCCTTGGAAATACCTTTCCAACGAGTGGTTACACGCCTTAAGGAAAAGTCTGTAGCCACGGGAAAGTCTGATCAAAGTAGAGGGCTGACAGGCTAAGCGTGCAGAAAATGTAATCTGTATGCAGCAGGCTTTGGTGCAAATTTCATGTGTGATACATTCTAATATGGGTTATAGAATGAAGATTAAAGTTGTAACCCATGGAAATACCTTTCCATCGAGGGGTTACACGCATTCACCGGATTCTTGTAGCCTCGGGAATCTCTGGTTGAAGTTGCTGTCTAGAAGGTGTTCTGCACTGAATTTCCTGGGTTGGTGTAGAATCGGGTTTGTACTCGGTAGAGATCTTGTAACAAATCGACGTTGAGGTTTTGGAGAATTATAATATGTTTAACCGTGATAATTAAATGAGTGATGAAATTGTTGGATAGACCCCACGTAAACAAATGGTGAAATTAAATGTAATTGAACAAAACGATTTGGTGGGGGTTAGTGAACGAATGGTAATTCGTCAAATTAATAACAAGATTGTCTTGAAGTTGTGTATTTGGTCGGTGTTGATTGTTATGAACATGTGTTGTTGATAGTTAGATGATTAACTCATGTGCGAACGAATGATTGAGTTTTGTAAAAGAGTTGTAATTGACGAAGTTAAAGTCATGTGGCCATAGTTTATACATAATCATGTTGGCCAAAAGAGTGATGCATAGTCACGAGGCTTGTCATATGGGGAAGTCTAAGATGGTCTATTGTATGAGGTGGTTCTCTACCTGTGTTTGTGGTAAACCATTAAGGTGCCTTGGGCACAGGATTGTGAAAGGGTGTGAGTGCGGGTGTTTGATCGCACTGGTTGGTAATGTTGAGAAGAGTTATAAATGGACGGTTGGGCTTGGTACTCATGTTTGATCTGAGGCTCCTTCCGTGCCACTATGATGTGGTATTGCATGCGGTGTGAGTCGACACGCAGTATCGTAATCTCGGGTTAAGGATAGTGTGGCAGGTCTACAGGCTCGCCAATCGTTACACCGATGGGAGTTGACAGTTAGACTTTGGGCGGTTGGGCTTGGTCCTCGGTGTTCACATCCCAGGGCTCCTTCCGTGCCAAGTGATCGGTTGGGCTTGGCCCTCGTGCTTCTTCCAAGTCTTCTTCCGGGTCACAACATAGGCCAGTTTGGGGCTTGGTTCTTGGTGCACATATACCCAAGACTCACGCTGAGCCGTAGTACGCATGTGAGCTCCGCTGTCATGTTCTTAGCGTTGAGGCGTACGAAGTCCTAGGATTGGTTGTGTGGATGCCAGCCTAGTAGTGGAGATGCCCGCTCTACTATCACCGTCTGGCCACAACGGATAACGCCTGAGAGGTTAGCTACCTGCTCGAATAGTGGGAACTACAAGTCTGTGTCAACATATCGATTGCATGCACATGATCATGGGTGATTCATTGCATTGCATACATGTTATTACACTTCATTGCTTACACAAGATCCTCATCATATAGGTTTGTATGGGCACTCCTATATGCTGAGTTACTTACTGCTAAAGGATCCTCAACTTATATGTTTGTATGGGCATTCATATAAGTTGAGTTACTTTCTGTTGTAGCTTTATATACTCTTATGCTGCTGTAGATGGTAGAATTGCTAGAATAAGATGTTACTCACTTATTAAGCTGCCTTACATACATAATGATATTTAGTCTATACCACCTGCTTGTACTTATGCTTACATACTTTATATATATTGTTCCTTCGTCTATTTCTCTGCCCGGTGCCGAGGATTCGCCGGGGGGAGCGGATGTGAAAGCCACATTATATTTATGACTAACGGTTGCTACGTTTACCTTTTTAGGAGGAAATCCCGCAGGTAGAGCTGCCGCGGATTATGCAGCAGGACAACCAGGCCAGGTCGACAGGGCCTGAAGGGACGGTGCCATCACTACCATCAGTTACTGATGTGAGTGTGAGAGATTTTTGATGTAGCCTCTTTGGGCAAAGTTTTTACGTACTCTGATTTTAGAAGCTTATTGTAGCTTCTTTATTTATTGTACTTTTGGACTATTATATGCTTTGTGTGGATTTGACTTCTGATTTTTATTCTGGCTGGGTTGACATGATTGATATTGGTAAAGGCTGGCAGAATAGGCGTCTTGTAGTATAGGCTATCCCGAGTTCTAGTGCTACCGCAAGGCGGCTGTTCTGGGCATAAGACTCCCCTCGAGCCGTGTTTTGTGTTCCGGGGAGGGGGTCTTACAAATGGTTTCAGCTTGCTACGATCCTGAATTGGAGAAGTCATTCAACAATGGTGCCACCCCCATTCGATTAGTCAGTTTGGGGACAAACTGACTTAGCTTAAGCAGTGGTGTGCCCATATGTAATTCACACTAAGTATGTCCAACTTGACCTTAAGATTAACCAACCTAACCTTAGGCTTGTATTATATGTGTAGATCCCAGTGTACGTTGAGCAAGTGGGGGGCACCCCCACCCCGTCCGTACCCACACAATTTCAACAATCAGAGTTGGGGCAGACGTTCAAAGCTATCCTGTATGCCTTCAGATCCCAACAAGCCCCCGTACAACAACAAGGTCCGGGATCCAATTTGGTGAGCACTTTCCGAGCTCTCTCCCCTCCTACTTACCTTGGGATAGAGTCGGTAATGCGTACGGAGGAATGGCTCGACACCATGCAAGAACAGCTGGCAGGAATTAGATGCCCAAGCAACATGGCTGTGACCCTGGTAGTGACACTCCAAGAACAACACGCCAAGAGTTGGTGGAAGTCCCTCATGGGCTCCACCTTTCAAGGGTGAGTGTATACGGAGATCAGCTGGAATGAGTTCCTGGGAGCCTTTTTGGAGAACTTCATTTCCTCGTCTGCTCGAGATGAACTCGAAGAGAAATTCCTACAGCTAAAGTAAGGGTCCAAGTCAGTGACGGAGTACCAGCAGGAGTTTCAGCACCTGGCTAGATTTGCTGACTCCTATGAGTTGGATGATATATGCAAAAAGGTTCTACAAAGGCTTGTGAGACCCCATAAGGCAAGACCTTTTTTTTATAGCGGACTCCAGCCTGGCGGAAATAATTGACTTGGCAAAGAGGCTGGAAGAAGACCACTTGGGAAGTGTTAAGAGATGTGCTGAAGGGGTGATGGAAGCTAGCCCTAGCAACAGAAGGAGACACGACTTCAGAGGAGGAAGAGGAAAACAGAGAGGTGGCAGGCATTTCCACCGGAATTATAGAGTGGAGCACCCGGTTCCACAGCTGCCAGCATTGCCTCCACCACCATAGCCTCAATAATTTCAGAAACCTGATGGGCGGTAGGAGCGAGTGTGCTTCGAATGCAACCAACCGGGCCACATTCGACGCTACTGCATGCAACTATTTGGAAATGCGCCTCTTGCTCTCCCTCCGGCAGCTCCCTGAGGGCGGGGGCACATGCGTGGTCGAGGAAGAGTACCACGAGGAGGAAACCCCGAACCTGTATGGAATTAGGTGTTTGAGCTGGACATGACACAGGAGCAGAACCCTCAGGAGGTGATTGCAGGTATGATTACATGTAGTCCTCTTATTTTCATTAGTAACCTTAAGTTACTTAAGACATGCTAGATATCTAGCTTTGAGTATTGCTATTGGTACTTAGACACCATGGTGGTCGGCGGGAAACCGACCTATACGTTATTCGATACCGGTGCCTCACACTTATTTGTGTATCTGGACTTCACTAAAAACCTGGAAGGAGTGCAATCCTTCACTGGTATTGCTCGAAGAGTGCGCCTACCAGACAGATCTGAGATGACTACAACCGCCAAGTGCGAATTGGAGATACTCATTAGGGGAAAGACCTTTGATACCCCTGACATAGTTTTGAGAATGCCGGAGTTCGACCTCATTCTAGGCATGACATGGCTGGATTGGCACTACACAAGAATTGACTCGTGGAGAAGCGAATCTACTTGAGATATGGGGATACCGATGTAATCTTCCAAGGTATAAAATTCGCACTACGTTTATTATTATCTTCGATTCAGACCATGAAAGCTCACATGAGAGGGGATGAAGTTTACATGATATGTTTCGAACTGAAGGAGATTAAAATAAATATGAAGGAAGCGCGAGTGGTGCGAGATTTTCCCGAGATATTTGCTGATAAATTGCCAGGTTTACCCCCGCATAGAGAGGTGGATTTTTAAATGAAGCTAGTACTAGGAGCCAAGCCCATCTCCAGGACAACTTACCGGATGGCCCCGAAGGAACTCGCAGAGTTTAGAGTTCAGTTGCAAGAGTTGGTAGAATCAGGGTTTGTTTGCCCCAGCTCATCACCTTGGGGAGCCCCTGTTCTGTTCGTTAAGAAGAAGGATGGAACCTTGCGATTATGTATAGACTAGGTGGAGCTTAACCGACTGACTGTACGAAATACCTATCCGCTACCTCGGATCAATGAGTTGTTCGACCAATTGGTAGGAGCGCATTGGTTTTCCAAATTGGATTTGCGCTCGGGGTATTATCAGTTGAGAATACAGGAGGAGGACATTCAGAAAACGGCCTTTAGCTCAAGGTACGGCTTGTACGAGTTCATTGGGATGTCGTTTGGGCTCACAAATGCACCTTCAGCTTTCATGAGTCTGATGAACAAAGTGTTCGAGCCTTATCTAGATTTCTTCGTCATCATTTTCATCGATGATATTTTGGTCTACTCTAAGACGGAGAAAGAGCATGTCGAACATCTGGCCTTGGTACTAAAGAAGCTAAAAGAGCACGCCTTATTTACCAAGTTCAGCAAGTGCGAATTTTGGCTCCAAGAGGTTGCCTTCTTGGTCCATGTGATCAATGGTGCTGGGTTAGTAGTAGATCCGGCCAAAGTGCCTGCCTTGAAGGAGTGGTCGCCCTTAAAGTCAGCGGCCGATGTGCGGAGCTTCCTTGGACTTGTCGGGTACTATCGCAAGTTTGTAAAAGGCTTCTCAAAAATCGCCCTTCCTCTTACTACACTGACAAAGAAAGGTGTGCCATATGAGTGGACACCCCAATGTGAAGCTGTGTTTCAGGAACTGAAGGACTAACTTACATCCGCGCCCATCCTAGCCCTTCCATCCGGGTAGAAAGTATTTCAAGTTTACACTGACGTGTCGTATCAAGGAATGGGAGCGGTACTGATGCAGCACAGGCATGTGATTGCATATGCTTCAAGACAGTTGAAGAAGCATGAGATCAACTACCCGATACATGATATAGAATTCGGAGCGGTGGTGTTTGCCCTAAAGATTCGAAGACACTATCTATATGACGTCCACTACGAAATATTTTCAGACCACAAGAATCTAAAGTACGTTCATACCCAGAAGGAATTGAATTTTAGACAGCGGCGGTGGTTAGAGTTTTTATGCAATTACGAATTCACCTTGAACTACCACCCCGGAAAAGCAAACTCCATAGCTGATGCTTTGAGCAGAAAGTTACCGGAATCGAACTTGGAGTCCCGATTGATGAGAATGGAATTAGCCCGGATGCTCGAAGAGATGGAGATCACCCTTGTATACAAAGACCAATTGGAAGGGTATACAGAGTACCTAATCATGACGAGCATAGTCTGCGACATTCGAGACCGGATCTGGGCAGAGCAAGGAAAGGATGCGGCTTTGGCTTCGACAATCAAGTCAATTAAAGATGGGACAATGGACAAGTTCTCTCTAAAAGACGTCCTCGTTCATCTCCGTGGCCGGCTTTACATTACCGATGGCGGTAAAATTCGGGAAGATATCCTGAGAGAGGCACACTGCACCCAGTATTCTGTGCATCCTAGAATTGCAAAGATGTACGCCGACCTACGGAAGACCATTTGTTGGCCGGGAATGAAGAGAGACATCCGATATTTTGTTACGCAGTGCGAGGCCTGTCAAAGGGTTAAGGCAGAATGCAGGAGCCCCGGTGGGTTATTACAGTCACTACCCATCCCCGAGTGGAAGTTAGAGGATGTCTCCATGGACTTTGTCCACGGTTTGCCTCGCTCACGCTCAGGAAATGATTCACTATGGGTAATCGTTGAACACCAGACGAAGGTAGCCCGGTTTATTCCTATGAAGAAAGAAGCTCATGTGGATGTTTTGGTACCCCTCTTTGTGGAGCAGTTCGTACGGTATCATAGTGTGCCAAAGACAATTATTTCTGATCGGGATGGTCGGTTTACCTCTAAAGAAGGGAAGGCGGTGCAGGCATATTTGGGTTCACATCTTACCTTTAGCACATCATTTCATCCTCAGACGGACGGGCAATCTGAGGACCATCAGAACATTGGAGGTTCTATTGAGGCTGTGAATATTGGATAGAGGAGAGCCGTGGGAAAGACTCTTACCCCTGGTGGAATTTTCTTATAACAACAGTCACCAGACCAGTATAGGAATGGCACCCCATGAAGACCTTTACGGAAGAAGGTATAGAACACCCTTGTCTTGGTTGCAGGATGAAGACTTGAAGGCTTTGGGAATTGCATACAATTATGATACTGAGGCGGTTGTGAGACTAATACGGGACCGCATGCTTGAGGCTCAAAGTCGGCAGACAAAATATTATAATGCAAAGCACCGGATGGTGGAATTTCAAGTAGGCGACAAAGTGTTTCTGAAGATCAGGCCGACGTATGGAGTATCACGGGTACGTGGTGTGAAGAAGCTCAGCCCAAGATTCGTTAGGCCCTACTATATATTGGAAAGGATTGGCCCATTGGCCTATCGGTTGAAGTTACCGTCAGAGCTAGAGAATCTTCATGACGTATTCCTTGTGTCGTCACTTTGAAAGGCGTTGTTGTGGCCCGTTCAATATGTTCCCACCACTGACGGAGCAGTTGAACCAGATAGATCTGTGCGACTAGAGCCGATGCGGATAGTAGACAATGAGACAAGGATTTTGTGCTGCAAGAGTGTTCTATTGGTAAAAGTGATGTGGTCTAATCATGGGAAGGAAAGTATACATGGGAGCTAGTGGACTTGATGCAAAAGCGCTACCCGGAGCTGTTTCATCAAGGTAATCTTTAAAAGCATATTTTATTTCATTTTATGCTTTTCTCTCGCCATAGTCTTAGTCTGATTTCCGGGACGAAATATTTAATTTTGTTTATATGATTTGTAACGTCCCGATTCATGCTAGGCCCTTCGTGCGCGTTTTTTTGAGTCAAGAGAGCTGACTTGGGCTCAGGGAGTGCAGGCGACTAGGCTTACACTCGTGTGGAAACTAGAAATTAGTTCAAAAATGGACACGGGTAGAGACACGGGCATGTCCCTACCCCTGTACGTCGAGAAGAACTCGAGAGGCGTCGAGTATAACTCGACAATGCCTGTCCCGAGGAGGACACGGGTAAAGACACGGGCATGTCCCTACCCATTACATCGAGTGGAGATCAATGAAATGTTTCCCCAGCAGGACACGGGTAGAGACACGGGCGTGTCCCTACCCGTGTTGGTGTCCAAACAACACTTTAACCGTCGGCACCGATTCACCCAAGCAGGAAATGGGTAGGGACAGCGACGTGTCCCTACCCGTGTCGTTTTTGAATAAAAAGGGGGAAATGGAACCCTAGCCATTTTTCATTCTCTTCCAAGCCATTTTTTGGAGAAACTGCTAGAGGAGGGAAGGAGTTGCTGGAATCAACTATACTCCATGAAGAACCGCCGCCGCCTCTAAGGAGAAGAAGATGTTGCCGCGAAGGTTGACGAGATCCATGGACGGAAATGGTGGAAATGCCGGAAACGAGGTGAGATTCCTCCCCTCTCCCTTGGTGCTAGATCTGTAGTTATTCCTAGGTGAGATGTCAACTCAAAAGAGTCTAGACTTGTGAGATGATGATCTTCCTAGGAAGAGGCCATTCTAAGGCTTGTGCTCTATGGATAGTGATGTCTTCAACCTCTCCTTTTTTTCTATGAAATGATAGGGAGATGGTTTTGTGAAGAGAAATGGCCTCATGAGGGTGAATAAGGGAGGAGGAATTTTTATGTGATTTGGGAAGGTCGGCTAGAGAAGGAAGATGAACCGATGCCGTTCATTCCGCCTAAAGATGCGCGCAAAAATCTGTGTTCTGCACGCAGCGATCTTCTTGGCCACTTTCGGACATGATATGGCCAGATCTGGGCTTTAAACTAAACACAAAAGTCGTAGCCCTTGAAAATACCTTTCGAACGAGTGGTTACATGTCTTTAGGCAAAGTCTGTAGCCACGGTAAAGTCTGATCGAAGTAGAGGGCTGATAGGCTAAGCGTGCAGAAAATGTAATCAGTACGCAGCAGGCTTTGGAGCAAATTTCATGTGTGATACAGTCTAATCTTGGTTATAAACTTAACATGAAAGTTGTAACTCATGTAAAGAAATTTCCATCGAGGGGTTACATGCATTCACCAGATTCCTGTAGCCTTGGGAATCTCTGGTTGAAGTTGTTGTCCAGAAGGTGTTCTGCACCTGAATTTCCTGGGTTGGTGTTTAATCGAGTTTGGACTCGGTAGAGATCTTGTAACAAATCGACGTTGAGATTTTGGCGAATTATAATATGTCTAACCGTGATAATTCAACAAGTGATGAAATCTTTGGATAGACCCCACGTAAACAAATGGTGAAATGAAACGTAATTTAACGAAATGATTTGGTGGGGGTTAGTGAACAAATGGTAATTCATCGATTAATAACAAGATTGTCTTGAAGTTGTGTATTTGGTCGGTGTTGATTGTTATGAACACGTGTTGTTGATAGTTAGATGATTAACTCATGTGCGCACGAATGATTGAGTTTGGTAAAAGAGTTGTAATCGGTGATGTTAAAGTTATGTGACCATAGTTTTGACGTAATCATGTTGGCCGAAAGAGTGATGCATATTAATGAGGCTTTTCATATAGGGAAGTCTAAGATGGTCCAGTGTATGAGGTGGTTCGCCACCTATGTTTGTGGTAAACCCTTAAGGTGCCTTGGGCACAGGATTGTGAAAGGGTGTGAGTGCGGGTGTTTGATCGTACTGGTTGGTAATGTTGAGAAGAGTTATAAATGGATGGTTGGGCTTGGTCCTTGTGTTTGATCTGAGGCTCCTTCCGTGCCACGATGATGTGGTATTTCATGCGGTGTGAGTCGATACGCAGTGTCGTAATCCGGTTAATGATAGTGTGACAGGTCTACGGGCTCACTAATCATCACACTAATGGGAGTTGACAGATGGACTTTGGGCGGTTTGGCTTGGTACTTGGTGTTCACATCCCAGGGCTCCTTCCGTGCCAAGTATGCAGTTGAGCTTGGTCCTCGTGCTTCTTCCGAGGCTCCTTTCGGGTCACAACATAGGCCAGGTTGGGGCTTGGTTCTCGGTGCACATCTACCCGAGACTCCCGCTGAGCCGTAGTACACATGTGAGCTCCGCAGTCATGTTCTTAGCGTTGAGGCGTACAAAGGCCTAGGCTTGGTAGTGTGGATGCCAGCCTAGTAGTGGAGATGCCTGCTTTACTATCACCGTCTGGCCAAGACAGATGACGCGTGAGAGGTTAGCTACCTGCTCTAATAGTGGGAACTACAAGTCCGTGTCGACATAGCGATTGCATGTGCGTGATCATGGGTGAGTCATTGCATTGCATACATGTTATTACACTTCATTGCATACACAAGATCTTCATCATATTGGTTTATATGGGCACTCCTATACGATGAGTTACTTACTGCTGAACGATCCTCAACTTATATGTTTGTATGGGCATTCATATAAGTTGAGTTACTTTCTGTTGTAGCTTTATATATTCTTATGCTGTTGTAGATGGTAGAATTGCTAGAATAAGATATTACTCACTTATTAAGCTACTTTACATACATGATGATATTCAGTCTATACCACTTGCTTGTACTTATGCTTACATACTTTATATATATTGTACCTTTGTCCATTTCTCTGTCTGGTGCCGAGGAGTTGCCAGGGGAGCAGATGTGAAAGCCACTTAGTCTTTATGACTAATGGTTGCTACGTCTTTCTTTTTAGGAGGAAATCCCGCAGGTAGAGCAGCCGTAGATTATGCAGCAGGACCGCCAGGCCAGGACGACAGGGCCTGAAGGGACGGTTTCTTCACTACTATTGGTTACTGATGTGAGTGTGAGAGATTTTTGATGTAGCCCTTTTGTACAAAGTTGTTACGTACTCTGATTTT
This sequence comes from Platanthera zijinensis, assembly GCA_039513925.1. NCBI lineage: Eukaryota > Viridiplantae > Streptophyta > Magnoliopsida > Asparagales > Orchidaceae > Platanthera > Platanthera zijinensis. Next base: position 117,322,057 of record CM077080.1, on the reverse strand, counting down.
AGAAGCTTGTTGTAGTTTCTTTATTTATTGTACTTTTGGACTATTATATACTTTGTGTGAATTTGGCTTCTGATTTTTATTCTGGTTGGGTTGGAATGATTGATATTGGTAAAGGCCGGCAGAATAGGCGTCTTGTAGTACAGGCTTGCCCGAGTGCTAGTGCTACCGCAAGGCGGCTATTCTGGGCATAAGACTCCCCTCGTGCCATGTTTTGTGTTCCGGGGAGGGGGTCTTACACATGCGATGTGAAGCCCATCTGGACAGGTTGGTCTAGATTGGTGATGTCTGTTTTGCGTGCCGAAGAAGACTCCGAGTATAAAAGAGTTTTTTATGGGGTTTGGGGGGTGTACCTATGAAATGAAAGTAACAGGAAGTACTGGGGGTGTGCTCCAAGAAAATACTCGGAAAATACCACAGTTTGCATAACTGTTGGATATCGCTGGGCGATAGTGAGTATCGCCGATGGCGATATCTCTTGGTGAGCTATTTGTGCAGTAAAAGACCAGTGTTTCTGGCATTGCAGGATGTTGTAGGGTTTTGGGTTGAGTCTGGGCACAGAAAGAGAACATTTGTTGGTCCCGCCAAGTGATCGTGACGAGCACTGGCGATAACTCCTGGATAACCTTTTGATTGTGAAGACAGTCTCTAGGGGATTGTGAGGCTAATCTATGAGCTACGAGCTCCTCAAGGACATGATAGCCATTGTATATAACGTTAGTTATGATTAAAGATACGGGAAAGGTGAGGCTGACCCGCGTCCTATCGATGAGCCTGATAGTGTGACTTTCGGCGAGAGCAAGATGATTTGAGCAACGAGACAAGACTGGCCTGTACCTGCTCGATGTCGATCGGTTAAACAAACCTAAAGTACATGGGAGTTATTGGTGGTAGAGAGAGGGAGTCTTAGGCTATAAGACAAAAAGACTAAAAATGCTCAAAGTTGACCGTCAAGTCTTGAACTTCTGAATGGTGGTGTAATCCGGGAAACTTACACACCGAAAATGTGCCCTGAGTGCACGGAGCGTCAGTAGTTAAGGCCGGCATTTGGTATATATTGAACTGTGTGTGAGTGCACGTTCTTGTGATATATTTGCTTGTGATAATGCTATGCCTGTAGGGAAGGAATACCACTGACCCGGGAAAGGGGTAGGGTCATTATAAATTGGTCAGCTGAATGCTGACTGTTGTCTTGTTTTCCGCACTTGTGGTGGATTGTCCCTGTGCAGGTGCTGGAGAGATAAGCGGGAAGTAGCAGGCTATGGCCCCGAAGCTATGTCGGCCCTCGAAGGCCAAACAAAGTTTTATTACTTTCATGTATGGCTGGCCTGCATGCCGATGTATGTAATCCACACCTTGTAAAGAGTAAATGTAAGTCCATAAGGCCAGAACAGTTTTAAGCTATTGCTGACTGTCCCCAGGCAACTGTGACTATCGCTGGGAGATTGTAACTTTTGTGTATTTTTGTAATAAACATTTCTGTGTTTATATAGTGGACATTACAATTATACTTGAGTTCACAATTTAACCCCTGAAGCTCTGTTAGAATGCTCTGAGTTAGGATGCGTTTGGTATGTGATATTAAAAAGTAACGTCGCTGACTGTTAGTGGAATATGGAGTGGGGCCCCACCCGGACCCTATGTTATATTACATTTGACGGACGGAGGTGTTACAATACGTACATCAAACTCTTATGGTCCATGTAAATCTTGCACAATGCGCCATAAAACAAGTGTCTCCACAACTTCAAGGCATAAATCACTCCCGCAAACTCGAAATCATGATTAGGGTAGTTCTTTTCATGTATCTTTAATTGTCTCGACCCATATTCAATCACCTTGCCTTCTTGCATCATGACACATCCAAGCCCGACGTGCGATGCATCCACATAAACAACATACTCCAATCCTTCGGTAGGTAAGTCAATACTAGAGTAGTGCACAATCTCTTTTTCAAATACCGAAAAGCTTCGTCACACTTATCACTCCACACAAACACCGCATTATTCCGCGTAAGCTTAGTCAGCAGCGCAGACAACATAGAAAATCCTTCTATAAACCTTCTATAATAGCCTGCCAACCCTAGGAAGCTTCTTATCTCTTTGGGTGTGGTAGGCCTTTTCCAATCCACTACGACAACTATCTTTTCTGGGTCAATATAAATTCCATTCTTATTCACAACATGACCCAAAAAGGAAACCTGAGGAAGCCAAAACTTGCACTTACTCAACTTAGCATACAACTTATGCTCTCTCAAAGAAGATAAAACCAACTGTAAGTGCTAGGCATGCTCCTCAGCACTCTGGGAATAGACCAGTATATCACTGATAAATACAGCCACAAAATGGTCTAGAAAATCTTTGAACATTCTGTTCATCATGTCCATGAAGGAAGAGGGTGCATTTATCAAACCAAATGACATTACAGAGAACTAAAAATTTCCATACCGAGAACAAAAGGCAGTCCATGTAACATCTGACTCACAGATTCTCAACTGATGGTAGCCTGGATGAAGGTCAATCTTCGAAAACATTATACTACCATGCATTTGGCCAAAACAATTGTCTATCCGTGGTAAGGGATGTCTGTTCTTGATAATTACCTTGTTCAATTCCCTATAATCGATGCACAACCTCATAGATCCATCCTTCTTCTTTACAAACAACACGGGGGCACCCTAAGGCAAAGAACTTAGCCTAATGAATCCATATTGCAACAAATCATCCAGCTAGGTATGCAACTCTTCCAACACACGCGAGGCCATATTGTACGGTGCCTTAGCAATAGGGCAAGTACCTTGCTCTAAATCTATCACAAACTCCACATCTTTCTCAGGCAGAAGACCAGGAAGACTGTCTGGGAAAACATCAGGAAACTCTCGTACCATAGGAACCTCCTCGAAGTGCGGCAAACTACTAACGGTTTCCAAAACAGAAACCAAATAAGAAAAACAACCTGAATTCAAAAGTTTCTAAGCACATACCGCAGAAATAATCAGGGAATCCTGGCACGAAAAACCGTAAACACTCCTGAGTGGTCGTTGTCCATCTTGAAGTCCAAACACTTAACCTTGCATTGAATAACCACATCATATCTGGACAACCAGTCCATGCCCAAGATCACTTCGAAGTCCTCCAGGTCTAACACCTTCAAATTAACAAAAGCTAGGAAATCACCTAGAAGGATCGAACAACTCCGGATACCTTGGTCCGACACCACCGAATCACCAGAAGGAAACTTAATGCAAAAAGAATTGCCAACTTGATCGAGAGTCGGACGATCATGCTCTACGAAAGTCCTAGCCACGAATGAGTGGGAAGCACCAAATCGAAAAGAACACACGCCCAATGGTTCTTTACCTTAAACCTTCCTATAAAATTGCATACGTAACTAGACGAACAAACATTGAAACTACAGCTACGAGCTAAAAGCTAGAACTACATTAGAATCTAACCTGAGATCACTTGGATGGATGTCTACGCTTCCTCCATAGTCATCATATTTAACTTGTCCTTCCCTTTATCTAAATGCTGTGGCGGCGGCAATGCCTGAAGTGGAACTGGCTGCAGCGAGGGCTGAGACCGCGGACAACTTGACTTGAAATGTCCTTTCTGTACACACTGGAAGTAGGTATTCTCCTTACCCCAACAATGGGAAACATCATGCCCCTTTTTCTTACACGAAGCACAAACCAATTCTACCTTGGGAGCAGAATCCCGAGAGTTCTTACCATCATCAGACTTCCTCTTGACCTTCCTCATTTGCATGCCTCGATTCTTGGCGTTATCGATGGCTTCAACTTTAAGAGCAGCTTCTACTGCCTCAGCATAGTTTTACGATCCATACGCGCTAGCCAGCTGCTGGAAGTCACTCCTAAGACCACCTAGAAATCGCTTAAATTTGCTTGCTTTAGAAGCAACCAAATCTGGGGCAAAATAGCTCAACTTACTAAACTCTACCTCATACTCACTGACCGTGATTTGTCTCTATTTCAAATCTCGGAAGTTGTTCATCAAACGGTCTTACTCGACCAATGGCAAAAAGTTCCTAAGCCGCAAATCCTTGAAGGATTCCCATGAGCATCCATCTGTGAGGTTCTCCTTCTCTCTCAACAACCAGCTCTTTACAAGACCTTTAAGTTGGTAAGCAATGACCATCACTCTCTGGTCTGCAGAAATTCTTGAGTACGAGAACATCTCCTCGATAATAATCATCCGACCATCTAATGCCATGAAGTCAGCTCTACCATCATAGGTAGGAGGTCCTAGTCACTGAAAATGCAAGATAAAATTAATCTCTCGTGAAAGATGAACTAGAGGAACCAAAGGAGTAGGAGGAACGGGAATAGCTTGACCCACAACAGGGTCCTGTACTCTCCACTGCTGCCCTGAAATGAAAGTCAATAGCATCTGGATCTGCGATTGCATCTCAACCATCTTCCTAGATAGAGCCTTATTGCTTAACCGCAGTCCCTTAATCACGGCCTCACTCTGCACACCAGACGACTCTCCCTTAGACTGGGGAGTCGACCTCATTACAACTCTTTTAGGCAACATCCTAAGAATATAATGAATAACCAATTAAAAACTATCTTAACCGCTAGAACTATATAACTTAGTTCACACCATACATGTTTAGACACTTGCTCATGCTGCTAATTTGATCTGGGATTTTTATAATGATGTCATACTTTAACTTAGGATGATATACCGTCATCCTATTGACTCATGTACATAAACCATGAATGCATGAATTCTTATTCTTTTTGCTTTAAAACCATGTGTGTACGTATGTCATCATGTAGATCTTTAGCTTGTCACGCGTACTAATGCTATGTTGTACTATGCAATCTAATAAAGGCCTTAATGCATGTTATGGGCGGCGTACACATGAAATATTATACATCCCATACTAAATAATATCGCATGTAATGAAAAAGCAAAATCTAATGTGCGTTCATGTGATGATTGTTTTGCATCCCATACTACATAGCAATCACATGTTGCTTCCTATGAGGATCCATATACAAACACATTATGCATCCCATACTACATAATATTCCCCATATACTTCTTATCATGGTTATGAGTGCAGTGTTCATGCTTCAGTCAAGACATACTGATGACACATCGTTGTGTGTAAGAAATGAAACAAGACAATCTAAAACTAATCAGAGATAATTGTTCGACCAATTATCAAACAACCTATCCCTCTGATACCAACTGTCACAACCCGAATTTTCTTTGCATTTAAATAATATATTAGAGTAATAGAAAACACGCGTCATGATGCCATGCCGAACAGGGGATAACTGCCGATGCTCAGGCCAGAACCTAATCCTAACACTTATCATGAAGTTATCAAATTTATCTCAAAGAAAGTTGTAATTTGAGTTTAAGTTTTAATGGACGTATCCCTCGGCTCACTGGATCAATTAGTCCACAAGTTAAAATATGATTATACGCTATAGGAAATACTTTACTTATATTGATTACCATTCTTCATGAGCATAACATCCAAACAGGACAACTCATGATATACATACCTCTAGATTTAATATAAGTATAGGAATAGATTTTATGTTCGTTAAAATATAGTGACTTTGGTTTAAAATAATGCTATGAATGAGATAGCCAAAATGATGCTTTTATACCTTTAAAAATAACTAACATGCAATCCTAGCATAAAACCTTCCCAGAGAGCAAGTAAATCCAACAAGTCTCAAGAAATAGACTTAACAGCTAGCAAGTTGCTTAACAAAATCAAAACTCTTGTGGGCGTTAACAACCTGACATGAACCCACAAAAAAGGAACATGTATGTCTGAACTAAACATCAAAACAATAACACTACCTCACAATGGTGACGAAAAGACAACTGTAACAACTGTAGAACACCAGCAACCACCAGACCTAGACACTCATCTGGCTACTGCTCCAAACTTGAGGCATTCAAAATAAAAGAATACCTCAGCATGAAATACAAGTGGCAAATAAAAGATTAACTTCAAATGAAAACAAGGGGTGGGGGGGTCAAAGGGTTACCAACCCAAACAAGAATAGCTGAAATGAAAATACCAATACCTAATCATAAAGTAATAAGTGTGGAAGAACTCACAAGGGTTAGATATCCCAAGCTGTATAAAGTGCGGTAGAGATCTATGCTTTATAAAACATTTATATAAGTATGAGTAAATGTATAAAAAAGTGGCAAGCGCATCATAGAACGAGCATAAACACCACAAAATCCGGAACTTGCGGTGGTGGGAACCTACCCAATAGACTGACAGTAAAAACTTTCTCAAGGGCCCTGATGAGTTGTAAATATACCTACTTTTATATTATTATTATTAAGTAATTTTACTTTATTTTTGTTTTTTTTGTTTGTTTTGTTTAATAAATATGCTTCTTTTTGTAAAAACAATCCTAACTTAAGTTTTTTTTGTTTTCTAAATTTTTTCAGGAAAAAGTCAAAATTTGACCTGACACGCCCGTGTCATATGGCCGACACGCCCGTGTCAGCCACTCAACGCTATCAAGGCAGAAGCCACTCAACACTTTTACTGTTCACGTCTCAATGCCTTCAAACCAACCAAGACATGCCCGTGTTCGAAGACTCGACACGCCCGTGTCTGAAGACTCGACACGCCCGTATCCCTCACTCAACGCCTCCCGCCAATCAGTCACTCAACGCAACCTTCGACTCGAGAAGGACATGCCTACCAACATGCCCGTGTGGTACCCCGTGTCACCACCTCAACTCAAATTGCATTGTGTCCCAATACGCCCGTGTCACGCAACCCGACATGCCCGTGTCGCACACGTGTCTCTTCCTTATGCTTCCAGAAGCAAGCCTGCTGGCCAATGTTTTTAAAGTCAAATACGCCACCTCGACACGCCCCCTGACATGCCTGTGTCATAGGGCATGTCAAACCCGAAATTTTCCCTATAAATACCTGTTGAAACCGGAATCCGGTCTCCGTGGAGTTCGGGATCCCAAAAGAGGGGTTACCACGCACCTACTACGCTCAAGCGAACAATCTAGGCACTAGACTAGGAACGTAAGGGACAGACCCAAGGTCTCAGCGTGGAGGTCCCATCACATACCCGGAAGACTAACCAACTTTTCCCCTCCCAAGCCAAAGGTTGAGCTAACTTGGCACCTTTGGAAGGATCTCTTGGCCGACCAGAACCTCTAGGGAGGATCTCAAAATCCACTCCCTCTTAACTAAAGATGCCACCTTGGGTCTATGCACAATGCCCTTCAACTACCCTCTTAATAGCGCATAACCTCGCCTAACCGCTCTATTTTTTCGTAGCCCCCTTTGGGCTGCCACCAACATAACATAAGCCTTCTAGGGCTAGCAAAAGCATCGCGGGCATCTCAAATTACAGGAACGTACATTCCACACCTCGGCACGCAGGCCGGCAACATAAACAAAATAGGCCTTCTAGGGCCGGCACAAACATTAGCTTAAGCCCGCTGCTTCCCGCTAAATAAATAATGTACAACTTCCTCGGAGTCTTCTCTGGGAATCCCAGAACATCACCAATCCGGCTCACACATCCGGATGGGCTTCACACAGCATGCCTAAACCCGTACTCACGCTTCTGGATACTAAATATAATTAATATCGGGGATGTACACGTCGACCCGTCGGAGATCACCCTTCCCCCCACTCATCGGTGGAGAGGGGCTTCCATGCAAATATGCTAATTGAGGGCTTCACCTGCCCGAGAAGAAACATCATTACCCTTAGCGCGGATGTTGGCGGAGCCGCGACCGCGTATCTTGCACGAGGCTCGATGCCCGGTGAAGAGCTCCTAGCTGATTTTTCTGATGGCGGTGCCGACCCTAGCCCTAATCACAATCTCCTCCTGGCCGAACATTGCTGGAGAAACCCGGTCCCCATTTCCTTGGCTGAGCCCTTGCTGGAAGAGATGAAAAAAAATCCATCCTCCTGCTCTGTTTTTCTAGTGGTGGCCGAGCCTTCGCAGGGAGGAGAACAATGACTCCCGATATTCGTTTTATGGCCGATCCGAGCCCCAGGTGGTCGAATCATTCCGTATATGGCCGATCCGTGCCTTGCTCCAATCGGCCTTGATGGTGGTCGACCTCCCTTCCAGGCCGAGCCCTGCTCTAGGCCGTGCCCTAGCTCCAGGCCGAGCCTTGCTCCAGGCCGATTCCAAGCATCAGGCGGCCGTGCCTCGCTCTAGGAGGCCGGCTTTTTCTCCAAGCGGTCGAGCCCCAACTGCAGGAGGCGGGATCTTCTCCCCTTGCTGCTTCACCGAGAGAGAGGGAGAGAGGAGAGTGAGAGATCGAGAAGATCGAGGAGGGGAAAAACTTGCCTTTACAATAGATCACTTTTTTCTTCCCCTGGACCGATGCCCTGCTCCCCCTTTTCCTCCCTTATCATATAAAAGCCCATAATATGTATATATAATACAATATATATAGTATAATATATATATATATATAATATATATATATATAATATATATATATAATATAATATATACAATGTAATATATGTATATATAATAAAAGCCCATGCACATGAAGCCTCCGTGCGCACGCTCGAGCACCCGCACGTATTCGAACGGGGCTGCACCAACTCGTCACTCGTAGCGCATCCCTGGCCCGCAACTTGGGGAGGATCCCGCTCGGGCGGATACGGGGTTGCACAATACCCAGTTTTTGTATGCTCTCTTATTCTTTTTTTTGGACCATCTTTAGTGTGTTTTGTGGGCTGTCGTTATGGACTCCATAGCCATGTAAGGAGAACTTTCTCTCCCCTTCCTTTTATGTTTGGTATTGCTTTAGCTTTAGCTTTAGCTTTGTATTAGCTTTGTAATAGTTATTTTCATTCAATAAAAATGTTAACTTTTCTCTTCTTAATTTGCTTTGGAATGAACATGTGTGCCCACTTTATTCTCCTTTTTATCCTCTTGTTTTACCTAGTCTATCTCTTTATGAAAATCATAAATTAGTGTAACTTGTTTTAATTTTTCATGCTTTTAATTTGTTATAATGTTAGGTTTAATTATAGCTTTTTGCCTAAAAATGAATTGTTATAATGACAAAATTTTGTTTAAGTGTTCTTTTCAAAATCGAAGTTGTATTGAAAATTTTGTAAAGTATTACATTTTCATTCCTATGAAATTGTAAAAGAGGTTTTAAAGTGATTTTTTTTAAATTTTTTTTTACTTAGCTTTGTTTTAGGATTGTAAAACTTTTTATTCCTTTAATTTTTATTTTTACTTTTTCATCACTTTTATGGAATCCTAAGAATGAAAATATAAACATTTTTAAATTTTCAACAACTTTGATTTTAACTTTGTTTTCAAAAAACTTTTGCTTCTTTAAATTTTATTTCATCTTTTTATGTGTTTTTAGCATGTTCTAAGAATAGAAATTAAGTTGTTTTAATTTTTTAGGTAACTTTGTTTTTCTTGTTTTTACTTAGTGTGTGTGTGAGTGTATGAGGATAGATTTTCATTTTGTTCTTTCAATTTTCATGTAGTGTGTGTGAGTGTATGAGGATAGATTTTCATTTTGTTCTTTCAATTTTCATGTAGTGTGTGTGAGTGTATGATGATAGATTTATTGCTTTCATTATCCCGCCCACTCATTTGAGCCGGGACTCGCAATTTTATTTCTTTTTTAATTATGTAGAGTGCGTGTGTGTAGGAGATAAATTTTCTTGCTTTGATTTTATCACTTTCTTCAATTCATGTAGAGTGTGTGTGTGTGTGCATCCATTTCCGCCTACTCGTTAAGAGTTAAATGACGTTCTGCTTTCATTTCCCGCCCACTCATTTGAGTTGGACTTGTCTTTTAATTTTCCTCCTACTCATTTGAGTAGGATTTGTAATTTTCATTTTTTGTAACTTAGTTTCTTTTTATTCATGCATCTATTTTCGCCTACTCGTTAAGAGTTGAATCGCGTGCTTTAATTTACCGCCTACTCAGTTTTGAGTAGGACTTGTCATTTACTGCCTACTCAGTTTTGAGTAGGACTTGTCATTTACCGCCTACTCAGTTTTGAGTAGGACTTGTACTTGCATTTTTTTTCTCGCCTACTCATTCAAGTAGGACTTGATTTACTTAATTTTTTTATGGTTTGAAAGTGTGCGTGAGTGCCTGCATCAATTAGCTTTCTTTCAATTTACTTAAACGCTCTGTTTTTTTTATGTTTTCTCTTATAACTGTTTAGTACTTAAATTCAACTCACGTTTCACTAAAAACCATAAAGCCGTCCCCATACCGATGAGTGGCTAATCTCTATTAGCCTTCGGCATCGAAGAGCATTGGGACATATAAAATGATTCAAAATAATTAAGGTTCTTTATTTTTATTTTAATTTAAGGACTTAAGGTTTGCCCCGAGTTAACGACGCATAGGACCACATAATCGATGTGTGGGATCTATTTTTGTTATCCATACGCAATGCTGAGAGGCTGCACGTATGGACCGATCCCCCTTGGGTAAAGAGAACTACGTATGCCCCCTCGAAAGAGGAGAAGCGTAGTTCTGTTGGATTGGGTTCCCCACCCAATAACAGGGTTCTTAGCGTATTGCGGGCGTTAAGGGGAATCCTTCGTCGGATTAACGTTCGGTCGAATAACCTTAGCGTCCAGGTGAGCAATATTCCTAGAGATAAGTGCGCTCATATTTTTGGAACCTCCATGGCCAAGTGCCTTTTATTAATTTAAAAACTAAGTTCAATAATTGTGAATTATTTTAGTTCTTATCCGATTCGATGTCGAGCGTTAACCCGTCATCGAATTAATCCAAGTAAAATTCTGCTCTCTTTTCTTTTCGCCTTAATTAACTAAAAATCTCACCTTACTGATTGTAAGATAATAGTATTCCTAGAAGAGTAGATATAATCAATGCGACCCCGAGAACAATATGACCTTGGTATTCTCCCGAATACCGAGTACTACTTGCGATAGGTGCACTTGCCTCCTTTCGTTAGAAAACTCGATCTTCTTAACCGGCCCGCAGAATCAGACCATTTCGAACCAACCATAGTCAGTCTTTGTTCTGCGGCTATCAAGTTTTTGGCTCCATTACCTGGGAGCGCACGGTTGTTATATCGAATCCGGGACTCTATTAATTTTACTTTATTTTCAAATAAAAAATAATAAAAAAAATCCTTCCCCCTTCGTTGTTCTTTTTAGGGTGTATGACCCGTGGACAACCTTCGAGTTCTGAAAATCTTGAATTCGACCCTGAGATCGACCGCTCTCTTGCACGTATCCGATCTCAACGTCGAATTCCCTTTTTAGACCCGGAAGAATCCACCGGAGAACCCTCTATCTCTCCTATGGTCGACCCAAATAATGCCTAAATGGCCGAGCGTACGATGTCTTACTATGCTCGACCCAACTTGGATGATACTGGGTCAAGTATTGTTCGACCTGCTGTGGAGAACAATAATTTTGAAATTAAGTCAAATGTTATACAAATGATCCAAAACGCCGTACAGTACGACGGACAGCCGGATGAGGACCCTAATAACCACTTGTCTAATTTTTTAGAAATCTGTGATACTTTTAAGATAAATGGTTGGTGGAGACGACGAACCACAGCTTGCTAAAGACCCTCCCTCATCTCCAACAAAGGACTCGCGTCGCCATGGTGCCCACTCGGGGCGACGCTATGATCTCCGCCCTTGGCTCAAGCCCGTCTAATCCTTTTATTTATGTCATTTTATTTATCGTATTTATTGTGCCACTTGTTTAGGCATTTTATTAGTCTCTTTAAGTTTAAAACAAAGCAAACACTATTAGCTTTATTTTTCATTTTGGGCTGCTAATAGCCGGATGTTGGTTGTAAGCCTATATATAGGCATATGATGTTTCCTTTTGAAGTATTGAAGAAGAATTTTGAAAACCCTAACCCTATCTCTCTTTTTCTCCTCCTCTTAGCCGCCCCCTACTCTCTCCCTCTTCCCCCTCACTACTTCGGCCGCCCCCTCTCTCCATTCCCAAAAGCCGCCTCCTCCTCATCCCTTTCTCCCCTCTCCCTATCTACATCCTCAACACCACCCCCTCCTCACAAGCCGCTCCTTATCCGACTACCCTCCCACATCCCAATCGGCCGACCACCCTCTCCCACCCATCTTGGCCGACCACCCCCTTTGGGTGGAGGTGGAGTCTTCCTTGCTCCGAGGAACTTGGTGACGGCGTGACGCGGCGATGGCGAAATCACTTTCTCCATCCGGCACAACTCCGGCGGAACCGCGAGTGAGTGATCCCTTGGTAAAATAGTCGGAATCATCCATTCCAACTTGGGTAACGATTCTCTCCACTTCTGTGAGATTCCCTCTTGATTTTTCTACCGGCTGGAAAGATTTTAGCATTGCTTGCGAATCGTTATTTTTCGTGGGTTTTGCTTCAAGTGTTGCAACATCACTATGCTTTATTTCCGAAAAGGGTTTGGCGAACCCCGCCTCTTTTTGTTGGGGGAGATCTACCGTTTCTCGATCGTGTTTTCGGGTAGATCTTCTTTGGTACAACATCGCTCGTCCGGACTGGGTGGGTCCCTTTTGCTAGAAAGGATAACGGCCTTTAGCCGCTTGTCTGATCTTTCCGACAGTGTGGCTACCGTGTTGGTTACTTATTTGTTTGCATAATAGTGCGCTGCGTTTTAGTTTTTGTGTGGTTGTCATTGTGGGTGTTAGATGTCACGCGCGTTAGAACGCTTTAGTAGTCTCATTGGCGGATAGTGGCCTACATCAATGGTGTCACTGATGATGCCATTTGTTTGCGCCTCTTTCCCTTTTCCCTTAAGTCCAAGGCCAAGGAAAGGTTGGTTTCCCTCCCACGGGGATCCATCACGACCTGGGCGGAGTTGGCCGAGAAATTCCTTACTAAATATTTTCCGCCCACAAAAACTGCTAGATTGCGGGCGGATATATCCTCGTTTGTGCAAAACGACTCCGAGTCTCTTTATGAGACTTGGGAGTATTTTAAGGAATTTCTCCGTCGGTGCCCGCACCACGCACTGCCAACGTGGTTGCAGGTACAGATTTTTTATAATGGACTGAACTATCAGACGCGTCAAATTATTGACGCGGCTGCCGGAGTAACTCTGAATAATAAGACCCCCAAGGCTGCCCAGGCTCTTTTCGATGAAATAGCTATGAACGCCTACAAATGGAACGTCCCGCGGGTGCACCATTAGCAGGCGGGCCTTTACGAAGTGGATGCCACTACTCAGCTAGCCCTTCAAGTCGAAAGGCTAACAAAGTAGGTGGCGGAGATGTTTGTTGCCTCCCCCACTCCGCCTTGTTTTCTCCCCCCTAATGCCTGCATGGTCGACGAGTTCGTGGACTACATGGGGAATCCGGTGCGTCCCTCCTTCCAAAACAACCCTTATAGTAGCCACTATAATCCGCGTTGGAGGAACCACCCGAATTTCTCAAGGAGTAACCCGAATAATGCGCAACGCCCTCCCCCCTTCTTTTGCGCCCTATTTTTCGTTCCCTCCTCCGAAGCCTCTTCCGGTGGAGGAAAATTGATAGATTTAACTTCAAGACAACCTAAACACCTAGAGGGTGGATGAATAAGTTCTTATCCTTATTTTAATCTAAGGCAGAATATACCTTCAATTCTTTAATATAAATCTGAAAAATCTACAGCTAACACAACATATACAATCACAGAATCTATAATAACACAAATCACAGATTGTACACTTATTTATATTGGTTCCCCAAGGTCTGGGTACATTCACTTTCCCCCTTTGCCTATCCAGCAATATGCTAGATTCAGCCTAACTTCATCCTTTTTTCTCAGATCCACAGATCTTACAGCTCAGAATCCTGAAAGATTCCTACAACTCAGAATGTATCCACAATCCTACAGCTCAGGCTAATAAGCCCTACCTCAGCCTTGCCACAAGGCCTACAACACAGAGAACTGATTCTCCTACACTCAGGCTCAAAAAACCTTACCACTCAAAGATCTAAATCTCCTACACTCAGGCTCAAACAGCCTTACCACTAGAGATCTAAATCTCATACACTCAGCCTTTATAACACAAACTTACAACTAAGTTCTTTGAAAAGATCCTACAGAATTTGATAAGTATTTTTGATGGACTCTTACCCTTGTTGAGAGAGAAAAGATAAGAGGATTCTTGATCAGCTTCTTGATGAGACTGATGGATGAAATCAACCCGTTCTTAGCTTTCTTCAAAGCTTCTTGAATCTTAACTCAGTAGGGTTGATCTCCTTTGAAGTTGACTGACTGGCAGCTTCCTTCTTGGATTCCAGAAATAGATCTGGATCTACTTAGAAGATTAGTTCAGGGTCTACTTCTTGAGAGACTTGTGATAGTCTCCTTCTTGACTTCAAAACAGCTAGAGCTCTCTCTCCCCAAATCTTCTGAAGTTCCATCTGAATTCTGGATTAATTCTCCTTAGACAAAATCTGAGTGGATAATCACTTCAGAATGTCTTCTTAGATCTTCTCACGAAGATCTTCTTCTGTGTGACTTGCACTTTCTTGATCAAAGATCAATCTCTTAATAGTTGTGTTAGTTGTGTGTGTCTTGTATATATCCTCTTTTCATTTGACAGAATCCATCTATATATATAGACTTCATCCATAGTAACCGGCTGATCCAGTTTCTAACTAACTTCTGACAAGTCTGGCAGCTTCATTAAAGTTGTTGGAATGCACAACTGTCAAGTCTTTAGTCAGTTCTTGAACCTTTGTTTTGCCAGCAAAACGTCGAGATTGATTGTCATTATGTGTCGACACAAGTAGATAAAGTGTCGACACAAGCTTTGGTGATGTCGACATAACTCCTTTGGTGTCGACACAGCTTCTTGACACTGCATCTGTAGAATGTGTCGACACTGCCTCTTTGTGTCGACATAGACACTTCTTCACTCCAAAACAATCAACTATGTTTAAACTCTGCTGTGTGTCGACACAAGTCCTGTGTGTCGACACAGTTGATGTATACTAAGAATTCTGTGTGTCGACATTGCCTCTATGTGTCGACACAGTTGATGTCGACTCTGCTTCTATGTGTCGACACTGCCTCCTGGTGTCGACAAAGTTGATGTCGACTAATAATTTTGTGTGTCGACACTGCCTCCCGGTGTCGACACATTTGATGTCGACTAAAATCTTCTGTGTGTCGACACAATTTCTTCTGGTGTCGACACTACTTCTCCAAGTGTCGACATAGACTTCCTTAAGTGTCGACACATGGACTTAGAAACTTTTTCTGCATTTTAGCCAATAATTAACCTGCACATATAAACTCAAAATAACATCAAATACACCTTGATGTATATCATTGAGCTAAGTTAGGCTTCTCCAAATCAGGTACATATTTTCCAATGTACCCAACAATCTCCCCCTATTTGGAGAAGTCATAACCCTTTAGTCAATGATATACACCACTTATAATAAATAACATTATGATGTATATAAACATTATATGACAGTGCAACTTATAAACAAAACATATATCAAAATCACATCACAGAATAAGAATGCAACTTGAATGAACATGAAACATTATTTTGTTTATATTAACAAAAAGTTTCTAAACAACTGTTTATATAAACTTCTTTAAAAACTAAGAATTATATAGTTCTTGAAAAATATAGTAAAACTAAACTAAGGCTGGACAGGCTCCTTGATGACTATTCCTTTCCCTGATCTAATCTGAGCCTGCACAGAAGGTTCGGTATCTTCAATGGGCTTCTTGCCTTTCAACTCAGCCTTCTTTTGTGCTTCAGCCTTAATCCTTTGCCTTTTAAAATAATGAAAAGGCTTAGGAAAGTACTTGCTAGGCTCCAGAGCATCAGGAGGTAGCTTCCCAATCTTAGCCTTTCTTCTGTGTTCTACAATGGCTTCCTGTCTTGCCTCATACTTCTGCCATTCCTGTTCATTATACCACTTATCCCTTTCATGAACTTCATCTTTCACAGCTTTCTAGGCAGTCAAAATTATGTTTCTTGAAGTGGGGCTCCACTGCTCAAAATCAGGCTTTAACTCAGCCTGTTCTCTGAATCTTTTCTTTGAAAGTTGAGCTTCCTACTGAGCTTTCAAGGTAGCTTCTAGCATTTAAACTTTCTCTATAATGACATTTTAAACATCCTGTGGAGGACTATACATTTTCTGAACCTGTTGTTGAATCATATCAAAATCTGCTGGAGGGTAGATGATCTGAGTAATTTCAGGTTGATCACCTCCAGCATAAGCAGGTTGCACACCAGATTATGCAACATTGTCATCATCATAAAGGGGTGGATATCCCAGAGTGGCTCTGATGCTATTAGATATCTATTTTGCATGATCTGAGCTAGCATTGACTAACACTCTCTCCCCCTTTATGGCTTCTCTTACAATGTGATCTCTTAAGTCATTCTTTTGAAATCTTATCTGGCCATCAAGAAAATTGACACCATCTTTATAAAATGATTTTAATTTTAGAAGCTGATCAGAAATTATTTTCTGAGAAGTAGTAATGGCTGTCATAAAGGAATCCAAGGCTTCCTGTAGCTTCATATCAAATTCCTCTTTCTCCTTAGCCCTTGCTTCAGTCATTGCTATAACTATTTTCTTTACTTCAGTGACTATCTCATTGTGAGATTCAGTCAGATTATCATTCATCCTAATCTGATTTTCAAGGACATAGCCTTGTTTGACAACAATATCATCCACTTGTTTCTATACTTCTTCTTATTGCTTTGCTAGAAATACTACAGCATTGCCCCCCTTGTGGAAGCAATCTATCATCTCTTTCTTATTCTGATTTACCTCAAATCTGATTGATTTTATATCTTGTGTTAGATCAAATTGGAGGGCCTTATGGCTTTCATCCACATATTTTTCCAAAACCAATCTCTGCTCATCTAATTTCACTTGTAAATCTACCAAAAATTTGCTGTAATCAGTCCCAGGGGCAGGTTGTGGAGGAGTAGTTTGTAGTGTCCTTTTATAACTTTGGCTCCTTCTCTTAAAGACCTGATGTTTTCTCTTCTTGACATTCCTGAGTTTTACATTCTCTGAATCAGAAGTACTGGCTGTCTCAACCCTTTCTGGTGGATCAGAGGGTGTATCTTTTCCAGTCCCAATCTGCTCCCCCTCAAGATTAGCCCGCTCCCCCTCAAACCTCTTCTGTTCCTCCTCAACCCTGATATGCTCCTCCTTATCTGCTGCTCCCTCAATCTCAGGAAACAACTCTTCCAGAGTGAATTCCTGTTGAGTGTGAACTGGTGATACAGCTGTCTCAGGAGCATTAGCAACTATAGATGTATCCACCATAATCACATCTAGTACTGGACTGTTGACATGAGGTGTCTTAAGAATGGATTGTGAATCCATTTCACTTACTAAGTGAATTCTCTCTTCCCCTTGTACCTTTGCAGTAATTGTCTCCCCCTGCACTTGTGCATTTTTAGCATTGTCCTGTACTTGTACACTATCTAGCTCCCCCTGAACTTGTGCACTTATTGTGTTCTCCTACACATGGTCATGCTCAGTAATGTCATGTACTGGTGATTTTGCTGCAGTCTCTTGGTTATCCAAATCAGGTATGTCCTTTGAGAGGACCCTATCCCATCTAGATATTATTCTGATGTCCATCCTTATCATATGATTTATTTTAGATCCTGGAATATGATGCATTACCTCTGGAATTGCTCCAGCCAGGTATAAACTCAGCAATCTCGCCAAATTAGGCTTTTTGATTCCTTCCTTTATCTTCTCAAACAGAACTGCAGATCAATCTGTGTTAATCTTATAGAATATCCTTGTCATCAGACGTAACATAAAGGCAGAGAGCCTATCATATCCTCCTGGTTTACACAAAATCACCTTCCCTACCACTTCAGATAGAAATTTTCCTTATTGATTCATCCCTTTTCTGTTAATGGCTGCTCCAATCTTCATGGTTGGATCCAATCCACACCACTATAGTGCCTCCCTTATCTTTTAGGCTGGGACCTCTTCTTCCTCCTGAATTCTAGGAAGGTGAAGAATCTTTCTTAAACTTTTCAGAGTAAGTTTGACTCTATTTCCATGAACTGACGATTTAATCTTGAGTCCAGTGGAGTCCACTGTTGCAGCAGCATATAACTCAAACACTTCCTTCTTCCAGATCTTGGTAGGTTCAGATACAAGAAACTCTAATCCATTATCAGTAATAAGGGTAATGACCCCTTTAATCTCCATCGCCGCATCATCAAAAGCATTGCGCACTAGCTCGTAGCCTTCGTTAATGTTGTCTTCAACCTTTGGCGCCATTAGAATGGAGAGAAAACTTGAATTGAGAGAAGAGAGAGTTTGTCGACACAAGGGTTTAGTCTCGAAAATCTGGAGAGCGTGTCGACAGGATATGTTCTCGACCTATTTATACCCTTCTAAACAAAGAAGGTCAAAAGGCGGGCAAAAATTGTCTAAATGTGTCGACACTGTTGAGAAGTGTCAACACTTACT
Source organism: Platanthera zijinensis (assembly GCA_039513925.1). NCBI lineage: Eukaryota > Viridiplantae > Streptophyta > Magnoliopsida > Asparagales > Orchidaceae > Platanthera > Platanthera zijinensis. The sequence goes on along the minus strand of CM077080.1, from coordinate 117,303,586 downwards.
TCTATTGTCTCGACCACAGCGTTGACTACTATGTGTCGACACCAATTGATTATATGTCGACACTAGACATACTTAGTAGTTCATCAAAAATTCTGTGTCGACTCTTATTGCAAGTGTCGACACAATTTCTGGAAGTGTCGACACCATTATTCTGGTTGTGTCGACACCACTAACTGAAGTGTCGACACCACTTCTCTGGATATGTTGACACTGATTTTTTGAAGTGTCGACATCACTTCTCTGAATGTTTCGACACAGATTTACTTAGCCAAATTTGTGAGACTAATCTATGTTCAACATTCCTAATTCAATTTTAAATTTATTGAAATTAGTTTCATCTAGAGGCTTAGAAAATATATCTGCAATCTGATAATCTATTTTGACAAATACAAGTGAGATGTCCTCTTTCTCTACATATTCTCTAAGAAAATGGTATCTAATTTCTATATGCTTAGTCCTACTATGTGAAACAGGATTATTAGCAATAGAAATAGCACTTGTAGAATCACAAAATAAAGGTGTTCTACTTACTTGAATACCATAGTCTTCTAGCTGGTGTTGAATCCACAACAGCTGTGCACAGCAACTTCCTACTGCCACATATTCAGACTCAGTTGTGGAAATTGCCACACTAGTCTGCTTCTTACTGCTCCAAGACACCAATCTTCCTCCTAGAAATTGACAGGTGCTTGTTGTGCTTTTTCTATCTTCTTTGCAACCTGCAAAGTCTGCATCTGAATAGCCTGTTAGTAGAAAATCTCCATTCCTAAGGTACCAAAGGCCTAGATTAGGTGTGCCCTTTAGGTATCTTAAAATCCTTTTTACTGCAGTATAATGAGATTCTTTAGGGCATGATTGGTACCTAACACAGACACATGTTGCATACATAATGTCTGGTCTACTAGCAGTTAGATATAGAAGAGAGCTAATTATTCCTCTATACAAAGACTCATCTACAGGTTTACCTGCATCATCTTTGTATATAGGAATACTTGTTCCCATAGGAGTTCTCATAGTGGAGGATGATTCCATACCATATTTCTTAATTAACTCCTTGGTGAACTTAGACTTGGATATGGACAAGCTATCATCAGTCTGTCTTACTTGAAGACCCAAGAAGAACTTAAGTTCCCCCATACTGCTCATTTCAAACTTCCCTTGCATAATTTAGCAAACTTCTTGCAAAGGTTATTTTTAGTAGATCCAAAAATTATATCATCTACATAAATCTGAACTAAGATTATCTTTCCTTTGGACTCTCTTAGGAATAGAGTTTTGTCTATTTTCCCTCTTGAGAATTTGTTCTCAATAAGAAAAGTAGATAGGGTTTCATACCAAACCCTTAGGGCTTGCTTTAACCCATACAAAGCTTTCCTAAGTCTATAAACATAATCAGGTTTGAGAGAATCTATAAAACCTGAAGGTTGCTCTACATAGACTTCTTCTTTTAGATTTCCATTCAGAAATGCTGATTTTACATCCATTTGGAATACCTTGAATCCTTGATATGCTGCAACGGCAAGGAACATTCTAATGGCTTCCAGTCCTGCTATTGGGGCAAAGGTTTGATCAAAGTCTATTCCCTCTTCCTGCCTGTACCCTTTTACAACAAGTCTTTCTTTGTTCTTCACAATAATTCCACTCTCATCCAATTTATTCCTAAAGATCCACTTTGTTCCAATGATATTGTGGTCTTTTGGTTTAGGAACTAACTCCCAGACCTTGTACCTTTTGAACTGATTTAGCTCCTCTTGCATGGCATTAATCACATGTGGGTCTAGGATCGCTTCTTCAAATTTCTTTGGCTCTAATTGAGATAGAAAGCTTGAGTATAGGACTGTGTTCAAATTCCTGCTTCTGGTTTGCACTCAATGTCTTGGATCACCAATTATCTGATTTACTGGATGATCTTTTAAGTGTCTAACAGCTTGAGGTAGTCTTTCTTCAGGCTGCATACCTCCAGTTTCTTCAATGTGTTGCACCTTTGGTTTTCTTCAGCTTCTAGAGAGTCCTATACTCCCCCTGGACAATAGCCACCATTTTCCGTTTCTTGATTTGCAGTTGAATCTTCTGCAATGGAAAGCTTGTCCATTCTCTTATTTATACCTGTTGGACTGCATGAACTACAAGGCAACTCACTGTTGATCAATCTAATTTCATCAAATACAACATGTATAGATTCTTCTACAACCTGTGTAATCAAGTTGTAGACCCTATAAGCCTAACTATTATTGCTGTACCCAACAAATATCCCATCTTGCGATTTGGAAGCAAACTTAGTTAGATAAGACTTGCCATTATTAAGGATATAACACTTGCAACCAAAGATCCTAAAATAGGATAAATTTGGTTTTCTACCTTTCATGATCTCATAGGGAGTCTTTTTGTGGCACTTGGTGATACAAGCCCTGTTGATCACATGATATGTAGTGTTTACTGCCTCAGCCCAGAAATATTCTGGGAGAGAAGTGTCACTCAATAGAGTTCTACCAGCCTCAATCAATGTTCTATTCTTCCTTTCAACAATACCATTTTGTTGTGGTGTTCTAGGTGAGGAGAACTCTTGAAAAATCCCAAATTCTTCACAGTCTTGTCATACTTTTAGATTGAAATTTAGTGCCATGGTCACTTCTGATTTTGACCACTGTACTGTCCAGTTCATTCTAAATTTGTCTGACAAAACTATGTAAAACACTTGGGGTTTCTAATTTTTGTCTCAGAAAGAACACCCAGGAATATCTAGAATAGTCATCTACCACCACAAAAGTGTAGACCTTCCTACCTAGACTATGAACTGGCATAGGACCAAATAAATCCATATGCAATAGGTATAGACACCTGACTGAATCCTTGTTTTCAAGGCTATGAAAGGAGGATTTTGTCTGCTTGCCCTTTTGACAAGCTGAAAATATCCCTTCCTTTATACACTTAACTTGACGACCATTCCTCACTAACTCTTTGCTAAAGAGTTGGCCAATTGTTTTGTAGTTAAGATGGGCCAGCCTCTTGTGTCATTTGACACAATGAGAGGCTCTCTCATCAGCTACAAGACAAATAGGAGAACCTTTGTTTTCACACTCAAAATTAAGACAGTACACATTCCTTTTTCTGTATCCTGTAAAAATGACCTTTTGATCATTTGACCTTTTGATATGACATCCATTCTTAACAAATGAAATGTCATATCCTAAATCACTCAGCTGACTTATGCTTATAAGGTTGTGTTTCAAACCCTTCACATAGGCCACTTTAGTAATAGTAATCTGGTTACTAGAAATGTTACCAAACCCTTTGATGATTCCATTTTCAGAGCCACCAAAGATTACTTTAGGCCCATTTATGATAGGCAAGTACTCCTTCAGCAATCCCTTTATTCCAGTCATGTGCCTGGAACATCCACTGTCCAAGTACCATATACGGGCATGGTAACTTGGACTCACCTGCAATAAAGAATTACCTTCCCTTAGAACCCAAGTAAGTCTTGGGTCCTTGGTTAAAGTTAGCTTCATACTTAACAAATCTACCTGCAGCTCTTCTAATAGGTAGACTGTTATTCTTCCTGACACTAGTGTTGTGCCAGCAATCTATGGCATAATGACCTGTCTTATCACAACACCAGCATTCATACTTGTTGTATCTATTTTTAGATACATTCTTGACAGTCTGGTTGATAGTAAATCTTTTGTATTGAGCTGGTACTGCTGCAGCTACACCCACTGGTTTCTCATAAACATGGGGTTTATGAACATGGGCTGCCTTATTGACATAAGCACCCTTGTCATTCAAAACTTCAGTCTTACTATGACCATGGGTATTCTCAAGGTCATACTTGTTAGAAGGCACTTGTACCTTTCTAAAAACTACAGGGACTTTAAAATTCAGTGGCTGGACTGAGTCTTTGCCCTTTCTCTTGAATTGGACATCCCTGGTGTTACCTTTAAAGCCTATTCCAGCCTTACCCTTTTGAGCCACAAACTTATCTATTAAGGGTAAAACTGATTTTGGCTTGGAATAACTAGCCACCGAATCTTTCTCCTTTTGAAGTCTGACTTCAAGACTTTTAATTAGATCATTTTTGTATGTGATTGTGCCCATCTGAATAACAGTTATAGTTTTCAGTTTGGCAATCTCATTCAATTTTTGATCCAACTCTTTCTCTAAGTAAGATGCAGCCATCTTAAGATCTGCAATTTCCTTAGCCTGAGTTTTGGCCAGGTTCTTGCTTTTCTGTTGGTACCCTAGTTTTGATTTAAGTTCAGTCTTCTCTTTTAGTCTCTTGACCCAAGATTTATCTATGGTCAAAGGTTAGTTGTTTAGTTAGTTTGCTCTAGTTTAGGCTTGTCACTTTTCCAGATGAATATTTGGTTAAGTTGTTTTTTGTTCGACTATGGTCGAATGTCGCTCGACTATCGTCGATCAGCCGTTCGACGATCGTCTTCCTGATAGCTCGACTATCTGCTTGATAGGTCGACTATCAGTTTTCTTTGATAGTTCGACTATCTGTTGATAGGTCGACTATCTGTTTTCTTTGATAGTTCGACTATCTGTTCTGATAGTTCAACTATCTGATAGTTCGACTATCTGTTTGATAGGTCGACTATCTATGTTGTTTGATAGTTCGACTATCTGTTTTCTTTGATAGTTCGACTATCTGTTGATAGGTCGACTATCTGCTTTTCTTGATAGTTCAACTATCTTCTTGGATAGTTCAACTATCTGATAGTTCGACTATCTGTTGATAGGTCGACTATCTGTTCTCTTTGATAGTTCGACTATTTGTTGATAGGTCGACTATCTGTTTTCTTTGATAGTTCGAATATCTGTTCTGATAATTCAACTATCTGATAGTTCGACTATCTGTTTGATAGGTCGACTATCTGTATTGCTTGATAGTTCGACTATCTGTTTGATAGGTCGACTATCTGTTGAGTTTGATAGTTCGACTATCTGTTTGATAGGTCGACTATCTGCTTTCTTTGTTAGTTCGACTATCTGTCTTGATAGATCGACTATCTGATAGCTCGACTATCTACTCTAATAGGTCGACTATCTGCTGTGGTAGTTCGACTATCTTCTTTGATAGTTCGACTATCTGGATCGTTCGACTATCTGTCTGATAGGTCGACGATCTCCGTGCTTCGGTCGACGATCTTCGAGGGTCGTTCGACGTTTTGCTGTATGTCTTGAGTAATTTTGTCATCTTCTATGATGTGATTTGTTTTATATTTATTTTGGCATATTTTATAAAAGATTATTTGAATAAATTTATGATATTATTTCCATGCAATATCTGCTCCATTCCTTATGCATGAGCTAATCTTTTTCTGACAAAGTTGTTTGTCTTATTAGCTGAGATATGTTTTCTGCTTTATCTGTCAGGCTGTCCTTTATAGCCGTTAGACTCAAAAAGTCTTCTTTTGCCGTAAAGAGTCTTTTCTGATGTGAATTTCTCTAATATTATTTTATCAGAGTTACTTGCAGCTTCTTAGAAAGCTTTATCCTCTTATAGGATATCTGTATGCAATTTTCTTGTTCTTGCTTTATGCTATTTGCAGCCCAGCTTGCAGATTTCAGTAGAAGACAAGATTCAAACTCAAATTAAAGCCGTTGCAAAGGCTCATATAAAAAGAGCTTCTTTTGAAAGAAGAACTTACTTAGAACACAGTACCCAGATCATAAACTCTCAGCAGTATTCAAGCTTACAACTTACAGTTTACAACTGCTCTCAGCTAGTTCACATCCAACTGAGAAGAAGTTTTAGTTCTTCACTCTTCTTCAACCTGAGTTCTCCTGCCTCCAGGAAGATCTTCACTCAGAGCTTTTTGAAGAAGAAGAAGAAGAAGATAGCTGCCTAAAGAAGAAATTTCATTTCATTTTTATTATCTTCTTGTAGCTTTTTCCTTCAGATTTTCTGAAGTGTTTGTGCACTGAAGCAAGAATTCACCTGGACATTCTTTTAGCCAGGGGGAGCCTTGACTCTTTAGAGCTTTCTAGCTCAGTGCAAGTTCTTGAGCTTCTCTAATTCTATTTAAAATAGAGAAGACATTTTAACCTCCTTTCCCCCTCCTGTAAAGGGTTATTACTCCCTTCAAAAGTATACCTTGGTGGCAGGGCACCTGATCAAAAACCTGTGTTAGTTTTTAGACAACTGATCAAAAGTCTAAAGGGTTTCTAGATCTACCTGAAGCAGATCTTGTTGGTGGCAGGGCACCTGATCAAAAACCTGAGTGGATTCCTACCTTGTTGGTAGAAGAGTGGACGTACCCAAGTTGTTTGGGGAACCACTATAAATTCCTTTGTGTCGTCTGGTTGTTTGATTAATTACTTGTGCTGTTGGCTGTGATTAGTTTTAACTAGGTTTGCTAGTTGCTGTTTAGGATCCCAAGCCTTAACTGTAATTACAGTTGGCTGCCTCTTGTGCACAACACTTGTGTTAGGCTTTAGGGTTACTTCTCAAATATCTATAACCTTCATTCCGCAATTTACTGCAAGGGAGTTGAGTAGACAGTCAACTTTGCTAGTGCAATTTTTGATTACTCTATTCATCCCCCCTCTAGAGTAGTATTTATCCCTTTTCTTTCAATTGGTATCAGAGGGAGGTTGATTGACTGTATAGGCTAACACCTAAGTCACAAGATCCTGATAGATACCAAGGATTATAGATATTCACTTTCACCTTCATGGCCCAGTCCAAGGATTACTCTAGCACCAGACCTCCAGCATGCAACTTAGCTAAGTTTAGCATCTGGAAGGCAAGGATTAAATTATATATGAACTCTATTGATGAGAGTATTTTTGCTTCTATTTTGACACGACCACCAAGATCACCTGCTGCAGCTACTACTTCATCATCAACTGATATGAGTGCAGTGCCTCCTCCAGATTACAATGATGAATACAAAAAGGCAAAGATAGCAGATGCCAAAGCAATGAACATTCTGGCTCAGACAATGTCTGATGAAGTATTCCAGAAAGTTGCTGACTGTCCTTCAGCAAAAGCAATGTGGGATACACTGAACTAGATTGTAGCTGGTTCAGCTGATGAAAGGAAGGACAGAAGGATAGAAGGACAAAAGCAATGTGGGATACACTGTACCATATCTCCCAGTATGAAAACTTCAAGAAAACTGATGCTGAATCAGTTGAAGCTATGTACACCCGGCTCAGCTCAATCATCAATGAGCTGAGGACTCTTAACAAGGATATATCATTGACAGAGGTCAATGATAAGATTCTTATGTGCTTCCCTAGCACATGGGATCTGAGGATCTGGCCTATCAAGGAGGCCAGAAGCACAACAGAAATCTCAACAGAAGCCCTTCTCGGCAAGCTCAAGTCCTTTGAGCAAGTGCTGAAGTCCAGGGAAGCTGAGGCTGAAGCAAAGACTCCAACTCCCACAAGAAAAGAGCAAACCCTTGCTCTCAAAGCTGCTGATGCTTCTGAAGGAAGCCAGTCCAATGAGGAACTGATGGCATTATTTGCCAAAAGGTTTCTCAAGATGGGAAGGAAAGAATTCAGAAAGAAATCTTCAAAATATGAAGAAAAACCAAGGTATGATCGTACTCCTACTAAAGAAATAATTTGCTATGGTTGCAGTAAGCCTGGACATATTCTTCCAGATTGTCCAGAGGAAAAGAATAAAGAGAAAAGGAAAGACAGGGATCAGCACAAGAAGCATTCCAAGCCATCCTCCTACAAGAACAAAAAGAAGGAGAGAGGTTTTGTTGCTAAAACCTGGAGCGATTTTGATGAGGAATCTTCCTCCTCAAGCTCCAGTGAGGATGAGGAAGAAAAGAAGGCAAAGGAAGTTTGCCTGATGGCAATTGATGCCTGCAGTAATCACTCAGCTGCAGAGAGTTTAGATTCTGATGAAGAAATGCCAACAGAAGATGAGGTATTGTCTTCTTACGATTTTACATCTGCTGAATTTAAATCAGATTTTAAATCTGTGTTTAGATTTAGGGCCTGTTTGGCTAAGCTGTGGCTGTGCAGGAAGCAGTGGTGTAAAACAGTGGTGCAGGAATTAGCTGTTTTGCAGTGGTGGAAAAATTTATGAAACTGTTTGGAAAATTGTATTTGCAGTACTGTGTGAAATAGTGGTGCAGAATTAAACAGTAATGAAAATAAAACAGTACTGAAAATTAAACATGGATAGAATTAAAAAGTTCGCATAATTTATAATGTTCAACAGTAATGTATTTGTTCGACATAAATATTTGTGATACAGATTTGTGAATTGATGATAGTCGTTCTTCTTCAACTCAAACAAATATCATCTGCAAAAAAAAATTATGCCAGATTAGATAAATTTAATAACAAATAAATAATTTATTTGTCGAAGTATATTTGTATGAATTGTACCTACGAGCATGTTCTAATTGATCTGCAATGAATTCTCTCAAAGCAGACATCTCAGATGCTCCTGTCCCCTCATGTGTAACTAGCACTACGCTCGGAGCTGTGACCCTATCTGTTCGTCGATGTTGTACCCTATGTTCATATGCCTCAGGATGCACAAACGTTTCATCAATATCACATGCTCGGAACTCTGGATCAAGCCTAGATGGATGCCTTCTTATGTAATTATGGAGGGTTATTGTAGCCACAACAATTATGCATTGCTTTGAGAATGAGTATTGTGGCATCTTTCTAAGGATGCGCCATTTATTTTTCCATACGCCAAAGCTACGTTCAATGATAGAATGCAAAGATGAGTGAGCTTGATTAAATTTTTCACGGCGACCTTCAGTTGGCCTATTGCCTCGAGTGAAGTCCGCCAAATGATATCTTGTTTCTGGAAATGGTTTCAGAAGACCCGTCTCTAACGGATATCCAGCATCCACCAAATAATATTTCCCTGTTTGAAAATGATTTATTATGACCAAAACTTTAATAATATTTGATAAATGCAATGAGAAATTTACCTGGAGGCGCGTACGGAAATTTACAACTTCTATCTCGCACAACTCGGTGATAAATACGGCTATCATGTGCCGAACCCTCCCAGCAAGGTACCACATATGTGAAGCACATATTGAAATCACACACTGCCATAACATTCTGAGTTGGTGATCCATGTCGACCAATATATGCGACTTGCTCATGTACTGGAATGCATGCATCCACATGAGTCCCATCAATTGCTCCAACGCAGTCTTTAAAATAAGGCATGTATCTGCTATCATTTTCAATATGAGCTGGAGTCTTTATGAACTGTGGATCGATTGGAGCTATGATATCCATTGAAAGACTTGTTAGTGCACGTAACCCTTTCTTGAAATATCGGCTAATTGTTTCAGTTGAATGTTGGAAGCGTTCTGACGTCTTCCGCAGAGTTTCATGATGACCAAGAATGTATAACGTCATACCCAACACCTCTCGTGTTGTAGTCCTTCGAGATCCTTTTAACCCATATGACTCTTCTAATAAAATCAATAAGTCACAAAATATTTGTTTAGACATGCGAAAATTATCAAAAAACCTTCCTGGATGCCCTTCTAATAACTCTGCCACCCATTTCTTGCCAGTTTGTTTAGAGGTCATGCAAGGAATCTTTGTCGGAGATGGCCAAATGCATTCACTTATTACAGCAGATGTTGTTCCAATGAGGTTTTGGTAAACAATAAATCGACGTTGGCGGTTTCTTTGGTGAATTAGCAGGAACTCTTCGTCATCAATCATAATAAGAAAAAATGTTATGAAGAATACACATCAGAAGCATCTATAATAAGAAAAAATGTTGTCCTTAAGGAAAATAACTAAAAATGTACAAATATTAACCTTAATGCGCTCTTCCCACCATTCATCAGAAGCATCAATAGTTCTTTTGGTTGGATTCCAACCCAAGCCAGTCTCCCCTCTTTTGAGATCCCTCCATAGCTTCCACTCACGCTTCAACTGATCCCATTTGTTTTTAAGTTGTGCGCGTGTATAATTAAATGTTGTGCGTTCTTTGTAATTTTTTATCAAGTTAAGCCACCCATCTCTACTGAAGTGAGTGTTTGGTCTATTACCTAATTCAATCTCTTGTATACACAGGTCGCAGAATATGTGTACATGCGCGGTTTCCCATTGTGCAAAAACTACACCTTCCTTTGGTTTACCCATCGTTCGCCTAAAATTGATTCCAAATATGAGAAAGAGTACATGTAAAGTTGAATTTACTTGTTCAAAAACTATATACAAATCCAACATTTGATACGAATACATAATGAATTAAAAATGAATGTTATAGTATTTTTGGTACAATGAAATTCAAACTAGGCTGGAAATTGTACATGAAACACATCTAGAACAACTTTAGGATTTCAGTGGATGTGAAAATACAACTACTTGATGAGCAAATGTAATTATTACTATAAAGATCAGGCAAATCAGCACAAGATAGCAAAAGCATTTGAGGCAAAAGAACAAGTAATAATTCAGATGCACCCCCATAGAATCCAACGGAGATCAATCTACATAGAAATTGAGCACTCATCAAATTGGCCCCTATAGAGTCATGCGACAAATCAATATGAACACTTATGAAATTAACAACCATCATGACCAATCAAGTATTAAACGCAAAAGAACTGACTCCTTATCAGGAAAAGCATGTGTATGTGGTTCATTCCTACATACCCAAATCTAAGCCCCAGCAACATTGATCCCTACCAAACCCTCTCTACTACCACACAAGGAACCGCTTCATGTGCGTTACCCTGCACCATTTGGTAATTCCACCAATCCAATAATCAGACAAAGAAATATTACAATCAAAGCAACTTACTACTACCAATGAAACTCATAATCATGAGTCAAAAATTTCATACTGCGAGTGAGCAAGATACTGTACATCATCAAGTCTGTAAAAGCAATGGCCTACTATAAAAAACTACATGGATTTTTTTCAAAGAAGCTCAAGAGATTTGCCCCATGACTACACAAAAACTACAACCATCTTCATTCATTAAAAAGGAGTGATTTCAAGTACCCTAATTTGATCTTATGTTTAAATAGTGCAATAACTGATTGATTGAGCAACAAATATGAAGTTGCTGTTTGCAACTGTTGGTCATTCCTCAAGCTCAACATGGGAAGAAGTCCATTCAGAAAAGCTTTTCTAATTAGATTAACATATTACTGCCAAAAAGAGCGGAAGAACAAACGCTAGAGAAAAAGAAACCTTCTAAGCTTTTTTGGGAGATTTGGCAGCTTTGGGGGCTTTGACTGACTTGATCGTCTTTGAAGGTGACTTGGGCTCCTTCCCTTCAACCGCTGAACTGGGAGAAGATGCCGATGCCGCGCGATGCCGTGGTTGGTGAATGGATGCCGCTGCTTCAGCTAGGGCACGGGAAAAATTGGCTGCAGCTAGGGCACGAGAAGATGCCGATGGTTCCTCGAGAAGATGCCGCGCGACGGTTTCTGGAGAAGTTTTCGCGCGATGTCGATGTTTGGCTGCCGATGTCGCCGCTGCAGCTAGGGCACGGGAAAAACTGGAGGAATGCGGAAAAACAGTTCGCCGTGGCTTTTGTCGAAGCGCGATGACCGCGCTTTCCATAAAAATATGTTTGGCGCTGCTTCCTGTGCCGCAGCAGTGTGCCGCACCTCTATCGCAATACCAAACAGGCCCTTAATTAGTTCTGAAAAGGAAATAAAAGAGCTTAGAAATAAACTAGATGAATCTGAATTAATTTCTAATGAAAACATTAGGTTAACAGCAAAACTCACTAATTCTAGTGAAGAAATAAAATTCCTTAAGAATGAATTAGCTAAGTCCAAAAGGTTAGAAGAATCTCTGAATGGTAGAAGCCTTAAGCTGCTTGAAATAACCAGCATGTCTAACACTAGGTCAAGCAATAAAAAATTAGGCTTAGGAGCTTCATATAGTGAACCCCCAATTATTCTTAAAAACCATCTTTAAACTCCAGTGAATTTTATTTCAGCTAGTGGAATAAAAAACACTGAGCAAGTTAATCAGGTTAATAAAGCTTTAAATAAAGCTAAGAGAGAGAAAAGAAAACAAAAGTTTAAGGAAATACAAAGAGCATCGAACGCTGCTCGACGATCGCAGGCTTAATGGTCGAACGGAGATCGACGATCTGAGCACCAATCGTCGAACGCTGATCGACGTTTTCAACATGAATTTCAAAACTTCAACCAGAACTTTAGAAACCCAAATGTAAATAGAAACCCTAGGTTCATTGACCCATCATCTGCATGGATAATCCCACCTAGGAGATCTTACCCATTAGGTTATCACCCTCAACCTGCTTATTCATTTATTTCTAGTTTTTCTTATGTGAAAAACAAGGGACCCAAGGTTACCTGGGTCCACAATGTTTAATTGACTTATTTGCAGGTGAAGACCTATCCTATCACTCAGAATAAGTGGTATTTGGATAGTGGTTGCTCCAAGCATATGACAGGAAATAAAGAACATCTATCAAGGTTCAAGGCCAAGCTTGGCCCAAAGGTGATCTTTGGAGATTCAAGCTATGGTCAAACTGAAGGCTATGGCAGGATGACAATTGGAGCTGTAACATTCAAGAGAGTTGCTTATGTAACTGGACTGAAGCATAATCTCATTTCAGTAAGTCATTTATGTGATGCTGGATACCAGGTATCATTTTCTAACTCTCTTTGTAATATTACTTTAAATAATAATGTTGTGTTAGTAGGTATTAGACAAGGTAACATTAATTTAGTAGATTTTAACTCAACTCACTCTGAAATCTGCTTATTTAATGAAGTAACAAATAACAATACCTTATGGCATAAAAGGCTTAGCCATGTTAACCTCAAGAACATATCTAGGTTATCTAAGCACAACCTTGTTAGAGGTTTACCTTCTTGCCCCTACAAGAAGGAGAGCCTATACAAGGCTTGTCAATTAGGCAAGCAAACCAAGAATTCATTTAAATCAGTAAATAAAAGTGATTCTCCTAGAATCCTGTATTTATTATATTTGGACCTTTTTGGCCCAATAAATGTACAGAGTCTAGGAGGGAAGTATTATACCCTAGTCATTGTAGATGACTTCTCTAGATTCACTTGGGTGTTCTTTTTGAGAACTAAGGCTGATAACTTCAAAGCCCTTACAGATTTTCTATTATGTGTGCAGACTGAGTACTCTACTCATGTGGCCTTGATCAGAAGTGATTATGGTACTGAGTTTGACTCTCTTCTCATGCAAGAATTCTGTGAGAGAGAAGGTATCAAATATAGCTTCTCAGCTCCTAGAACTCCCCAACAAAATGGGGTAGTGGAAAGGAAAAACAGAACCCTGATTGAAGCTGCTGGCACATTATTGACAGATGCTAACATGCCTCTTTCCTATTGGGCAGAAGCTGTTAGCACAGCTAATTATGTGCTGAACAGAAGTCTGATACACAAGCTTAAGTGTAAAACTCCTTATGAGTTGCTTAAAGGAAAGAAACCTAAAATAAATTATTTTAGAGTTTTTGGCTGTGTAGTTTATATTCATAATAATAATAAAGAATACCTTAGAAAGTTTGAAGCAAAAGCTTCAATGAGAATTTTTCTTGGATATTCCCAAGTAAGCAAAGCTTATAGGGTATTTAATAAATCATCTTCTAAAATTGAAGAGTCTGTGCATGTATCTTTTGATGAATCTCAGATGTTTTACAAGGAGAAGGAAACTTCCCCTTCCTCAAGTTCATTGCAGGTACAAGAATCTGATAAAGATGTCACTCAAGAAATTCTCCATCTATCAACTCTTCATATCACTGAATCAGATAGTGATGAAGACCTTACAGAAGCTATTGTTGTTCCACCAATAGTAGATCAAATTCCTCCTGAGGAATTAATCTCAACTATTGTTGAAGATCACATCCCACCTGCTGATGTTGTCACACTTAGAGATCATCCTACATCTCAAGTGATTGGAGACATATCAGCTGGTGTTCAAACAAGACATCAGTTAAGACAGGATATGATGCACGCTTGTTTCCTTTCACAGATTGAGCCCCTCACCTTTAAAGATGCTGAGCTAGATCCCCACTGGATCATTGCTATGCAAGAGGAACTCAATCAGTTTGAAAGATGTAAAGTGTGGACTTTGGTTCCAAGACCTAAAGGTCAACTGATCATAGACACCAAGTGGGTGTCTAGAAACAAGTTGGATGCAAATGGAATCATTGTAAGGAACAAAGCTAGGCTTGTAGCTCAGGGCTACAAACAGGAGGAAGGTATAGATTATGACCAAACCTTTGCTCCTGTTGCAAGGCTAGAGGCAATAAGGATCTTTCTAGCCTATGCATCCTATATGAAGTTCAAGGTTTTTCAAATGGATGTCAAAGTGCCTTTCTAATGGTGAGCTAAAGGAAGAGGTATTTGTTGAACAACCACCTGGGTTTGTTTCTTCAACTCAGCCCTCACATGTTTTCAAGTTGCAAAAAGCTCTTTATGGACTCAAACAAGCACCCAGAGCCTGGTTTGAGACTCTAGCTAGTTTCCTGTTAGAGCATAACTTTGTTAGGGGAGTAGTTGATAGAACCCTTTTCATCAAGCACCACAAGGACACAATCATGTTTGTTCAAGTGCATGTGGATGACATTATTTTTGGTTCCACTGATCCCAAACTGTGCAAAAAGTTCTCTAACTTGATGCATTCCAAGTTTGAGATGAGTAGTATGGGTGAGCTGTCTTACTTTCTTGATCTCTAAGTAAAGCAAGATGCTGATGGCATCTTCATCTCTTAATCCAAATATGCCAAGGAATTGGTAAAGAAGTTTGGGATGGCTGATGCTTCAACAATGCATACACCTATGGCTACTAATGTAGTTATAGATTCTGATGATCAGGGAAAGCCTGTTGATCAAAAGAATTATAGGGCCATTGTTGGTTCCCTATTGTATTTAACTGCAAGTAGGCCAGATATAATGTTTGCTACATGCCTTTGTGCTAGATTCCAGGTCAACCCCAAGGAATCTCATCTGATTCTTCTCAAGAGAATCTTGAGATACCTGAAGGGATGTCCAAATCTAGGACTTTGGTACCCAGCTGAGTCAGAATTTGAGTTAATTGGATACTCTGATTCTGATTATGCTGGCTGTAGAGTTGACAGGAAAAGTACCTCAGGAACTTGTCAGTTCCTGGGAGAGAGATTGGTCTCTTGGTTCTGTAAGAAGCAGGCTTCTGTCTTAACTTCAACTGCAGAGGCTGAATATATAGCAGCTGCTAGTTGTTGTTCATAGATCCTGTGGATACAAAACCAGCTTTTGGATTATGGGTACACACACAAGAACACAAAAATCATGTGTGATAGTACCAGTGCTATCTCTATTGCACAAAATCCTGTGCACCACTCTAGAATGAAACACATTGAGATCCGGCACCATTTCCTGAGAGATTGTGTAGAAAAGAACAAGATCAGCCTTGAGTTCATATCCACAGACCTTCAGAGAGGTGATATATTCACTAAGGCCTTAGATGAACAGAAGCATCTGTTCTTTTTGGTTCAACTAGGCATGATTAATGGAAGAGACTAAGTGTGACGTCTGCCTTGTTGAAACTTGTTTGAAGATCGTCGAACGACGTTCAAAGATAGTCGATCGGATTAAGCCTATCGTCGACCTATGGTTGATAATAGCTTATCTGCTTGAATATCGTCGACCGGCGTTCGAAGATCGTCGAACAGGTCGAGCCTATCGTCGATCTATGGTTGACGACAGCTTGTTGTTTGTGAAGACAGAAATAGTCGAACTATAGATCGACTACTCTGCTTCAAGAACGATCGTGGAACGACCGTTCGACCATCATCTCTAGTATCTTTTAAATAGATCGACGATCGTTGTTTTAATATAAAGCCGATGGTCGACCTAGGTTAAGAGATCTTTCTTTTTATCGTCGACGGAGAGTGTCTTCTCGCATCCCGTCTTCCTGCTTGCTCTTTGTCTCGCGATTTCTGTCATTTCGTCTTCGCCGTCTCCCTCGTCTTCTCAAGCCCCTTCGATGGCGATAGCTCCAGCGCTCCTGACAGTGGTGAAGTTCGATGCAGGCTTCAGTGTGGATTTCGATTCTTTCAGTTGCTGCGAATCTGCTATTGTGGAAATCCTCAGTTTATGTAAAGATCAAGGTTTAGAAAAGCTCATGTCCTCCAGGATAAAGATAAACATTCTCGAGATCAAAGAATGGGCATTTACTTCGCCCTCGAATGACGAATCAATGACCGGAACAATTGGCGGAAAAGAGGTAACTTTGACTCCCACCATTTTAACTGAAATTTTTGGATTATTAAATGGGGAAGAAGATTACGAGCAAGATACCCCAGAGTTTGGGAGAATACTGACAGAGCTGGGATATGCCGAAGGCATTCCCTCTAAGCTGCTTAAGGTGAATTTTCCGTTTAAGATTAAGTTACTTGCTGAACTCGTCGGAAAAGTGCTACTGGGAAAGCACTCTGCCCATGACAATATTACAAGGCAATAATTTGCCCTAATGTGTGCAATTGTGAACAAAAAGAAGATTAACTGGGCAGGAGTATTGTTTGATTTAATAAGGAAAAAGAACAGCAAGAAGGAAGTCACCCTGGGTAGGGTGGTTGGGATTTTTTTGAAGGAAAAATATCCTCATTTGTTAGTTTCAGCTGCTACTTCCATCAATGCCAGCAAGAAGATGGACCCAACCTTGTTCGCCAAGTGGAAAAGGACTTTTCTGAAGCCCGCTCCAGCAGGGGTTGCTCCAGCTACATCTGAGAGCACAAGGACTGCTTCAGTCACTCCTCCCCTACAAGAAGCTGGCTCAGCAAATCTCTCCCTTCCATCTTCTTTATCTGCATTACTGTCTACTTCAGTTGAAGTTCCATCAAATTCAATTGAAGTACGATCTTCTGCCTCTCATCTTCCTGATTCATCTACAATTCTCCATGCATCACCTCCTGCATCTCCTCTCCCTGATCATCTTGCTAGGATATCTCATCCTAGTTTTGATTTGTTGGTTTCTGAGATATCCACTCCTCCTCAGTCACCAATTCCTTCTTCAGATCACATTGATCATCTTGCATCCACCTATCATTCTCCAGTTCATTCTCCATCTCCAGTTCACTCTCCAGTTCATCAAGAATACACCATTCCTGCTGATCATCCATCCACTGAGATTCCCCCATCATCATTTGAAATCACTCCAGCATTCATTTCTAGCTTCTTGGAGTTAATTACTCCTTCAATCAAAATTATAATTGAAGAGGCAATTGCTCCCCTTGCATCCTCCATCTCTTCTTTGACTGCTACCATCCAAGCACTATCAAAATCTACTGAGCCCTCTTCATCTAGGGGCCTGGTTTCAGTATCTACTGAAATCAGGCAGGGGGAGATGCTTTATGAAGATGACTCTGTGTTGCCCTTGGCCTCCCCTCTAGCAGATCCTCCTGCAGTTGTAGAGAAAGAGATAGAAGAATCAGCTCCTCCTCCATTGTCTGAAAAAGAAATTTCTGATGCTTTAATGAAGTCTGAATTCATTGTCAAAGTTTGCTTAGAAGAATGCTCCACTCCCCTGGTCGCCCTATACCTAGAAGGAGTTATTACTTGCTTCCTAGATTAATTATGGGAGTTAGGACACTCAAAGGACAATTCTGAAGGTATCCCTTTTACTCACTTTTTAGACTTGATAACTGATATGCTAGTTTGGGAATACCTGGAAGGAATGATTCGATGTCATTTAGCAAATTTTTGTTCATAATACTATAGATAATATGGAAGAAGTATTAGATGTCCAAGAGCTTGATCACCAACCAGCTACAAAAGTTCAAACTGAACCAGAACCAGCTGTTCAATTTTCTGAGGCTGCTCAGCCAGCTCAGCTAGCAGTACAAGAAGAACTGGTCCTTATGACAGTTTCTAATGAAAAAGAAAATGCTTCAGAAATTCAAGTTGAAAAGTCTACTGTTTGGGATGATTCCCCTGGATTGGATTTAGATGCTCTCCTGGCACAGGATGCCATGGAAGAAGAATTAGAAAAAGCTGCCCTAAAAGTGAAAGAGAAAGTTGTACAAGAGGCGTATGATCCGTATGATTTTCCTCCTTCTTCAAATTCAGAGGATGAGATTGATTCTGATGAATCTGATGAGTTTAAGAGAAAGAGATCTGCTAAAAATAAAAGGAAAGCTGTGGCTCCTCCTCCTCCAAATCTTGACCATGATGTCCCCTACCATATCTTGAAGGGAATTGATCCTAAGTCTAAAGAATTCCAGCACTGGATGACATTTTCTAAAAATCAGCAGAAGCAAAGAAAGAAGTCAAAGAGGTATGATAGTCCTGTCCCAAGATGGACTCCTAGAGGTCCTCCTCCTCCACCTCCCAGTGCAGGAGCCTCTGGAAACCTATCTGTAAACCCTTCTGCTCAATCTGACAGGTTTAACCAGTCTCAGTCATCACAAAGGAAAAGTTCTCAAGGATATCAAGGTAAAACGCAATCTGGCTATCAAAGACTTGATGCTGATATTAAGGAACAAGTAAAGGAGGTGGTGTATCAAAGACCAACTTTTTCTCCTCCTCCTTCCAAAGAACTCAAGAGCTCAAAGCCAGATCATGCTGTGAAGGCTGTTTCAAAAGGTAAGTGAATTATTTTCACTGAAAAATCTAGCAAGAAATTTGCTGAGTTTGTTCCTCCTTCTTATCTAGTTATTCAGGATAAAGAGCCAGCTGAAAGTCTGTTAGATATGTCTATTAAGTTTAAAGCTGTGAAACCTGTTGATACAACCTCTGAAAATGTGTATGAAAGCCCAGAGCTTGATCCTAATTTCAGGATGGCTCGTTTTCTTGAACTTGTTGGTTCAGCCCAAATTAAGAAAGCTAAAGCTGAAGGCAAAGACACTACAGGATTAACCACTATGTCAAAATTCAGAATGAAGGAGCTTGATAAATTCTAGGTTAGACCTGATGTTTTTGACCCTTCTAAATACATGGAAAAGCATCCTGAAGCAGTTATCCCAAGGGCGTCAAAATCGAAAATCATTGGAGAACAAGACCTGAAGCTGTCAAGGAAAGAAGCCCTAGATCCTTCTAGAAAAATTACTTTTGTTTCTAGTTCTTCTGAACCTAAACCTAATTCTAAAGCATCTTAAAATTTCATTGATTGTCAGTTATTTGCTTATCTAATTTATTGATGTTATCTGCTTAGTTATTTTTTTTCTTCATGCATTTTATTTATTTTCAGTAATTAGTTTTGTGTTTAGTTGTTGAGAGACTTAACTCAAATAGGGGGAGATTGTTGGTACCCTAGTTTTGATTTGAGTTCAGTCTTCTCTTTTAGTCTCTTGACCCAAGATTTATCTATGGTCAAAGGTTAGTTGTTTAGTTAGTTTGCTCTAGTTTAGGCTTGTCACTTTTCCAGATGAATATTTGGTTAAGTTGTTTTTTGTTCGACTATGGTCGAACGTCGCTCGACTATCATCGATCAGCCGTTCGACGATCGTCTTCCTGATAGCTCGACTATCTGCTTGATAGGTCGACTATCTGTTTTCTTTGATAGTTCGACTATCTGTTGATAGGTCGACTATCTGTTTTCTTTGATAGTTCGACTATCTGTTCTGATAGTTCAACTATCTGATAGTTCGACTATCTGTTTAATAGGTCGACTATCTGTGTTGTTTGATAGTTCGATTATCTGTTGATAGGTCGACTATCTATTTTCTTTGATAGTTCGACTATCTGTTGATAGGTCGACTATCTGCTTTTCTTGATAGTTCAACTATCTGCTTGGATAGTTCAACTATATGATAGTTCGACTATCTGTTGATAGGTCGACTATCTATTCTCTTTGATAGTTCGACTATCTGTTGATAGGTCGACTATCTGTTTTCTTTGATAGTTCGACTATCTGTTCTGATAGTTCAACTATCTGATAGTTTGACTATCTGTTTGATAGGTCGACTATCTGTGTTGCTTGATAGTTCGACTATCTGTTTGATAGGTCGACTATCTGTTGAGTTTGATAGTTCGACTATCTGTTTGATAGGTCGACTATCTGCTTTCTTTGTTAGTTCGACTATCTATCTTGATAGATCGACTATCTGATAGCTCGACTATCTGCTCTGATAGGTCGACTATCTGCTGTGGTAGTTCGACTATCTTCTTTGATAGTTCGACTATCTGGATCGTTCGACTATCTGTCTGATAGGTCGACGATCTCCGTGCTTCGGTCGACGATCTCCGAGGGTCGTTCGACGTTTTGTTGTATATCTTGAGTAATTTTGTCATCTTCTATGATGTGATTTATTTCATATTTATTTTGGCATATTTTATAAAAGATTATTTAAATAAATTTA
Source organism: Platanthera zijinensis (assembly GCA_039513925.1). Classification (NCBI taxonomy): domain Eukaryota; kingdom Viridiplantae; phylum Streptophyta; class Magnoliopsida; order Asparagales; family Orchidaceae; genus Platanthera; species Platanthera zijinensis. The sequence goes on along the minus strand of CM077080.1, from coordinate 117,283,317 downwards.
TGATATTATTTCCATGCAATATCTGCTCCATTCCTTATGCATGAGCTAATCTTTTTCTGACAAAGTTGTTTGTCTTATTAGCTGAGATATGTTTTCTGCTTTATCTGCCAGGCTGTCCTTTATAGCCGTTAGACTCAAAAAGTCTTCTTTGGCTGTAAAGAGTCTCTTCTGATGTGACTTTCTCTAGTATTATTTTTTCAGAGTTACTTGCAGCTTCTTAGAAAGCTTTATCCTCTTATAGGATATCTGTCTGCAGTTTTCTTATTCTTGCTTTATGCTATTTGCAGCCAAGCTTGCAGATTTCAGTAGAAGACAAGATTCAAACTCAAATTAAAGCCGTTGCAAAGGCTCATATAAAAAGAGCTTCTTTTGAAAGAAGAACTTACTTAGAACACAGTACCCAGATCATATACTCTCAGCAGCATTCAAGCTTATAACTTACAGTTTACAACTGCTCTCAGCTAGTTCACATCCAACTGAGAAGAAGTTTTAGTTCTTCACTCTTCTTCAACCTGAGTTCTCCTGCCTCCAGGAAGATCTTCACTCAGAGCTTTTTGAAGAAGAAGAAGAAGAAGATAGCTGCCTAAAGAAGAAATTTCATTTCATATTTATTATCTTCTTGTAGCTTTTTCCTTCAGATTTTCTGAAGTATTTTCTGTACTGAAGCAAGACTTCACCTAGACATTCTTTTAGCTAGGGGGAGCCTTGACTCTTTAGAGCTTTCTAGCTCAGTGCAAGTTCTTGAGCTTCTCTAATTCTATTTAAAATAGAGAAGACATTTTAACCTCCTTTCCCCCTCATGTAAAGGGTTATTACTCCCTTCAAAAGTATACCTTGGTGGCAGGGCACCAGATCACAAACCTGTGTTGGTTTTTAGACACCTGATCAAAAGTCTAAAGGGTTTCTAGATCTACCTGAAGCAGATCTTGTTGGTGGCAGGGCACCTGATCAAAAACCTGAGTGGATTCCTACCTTGTTGGTAGAAGAGTGGACGTACCCAAGTTGTTTGGGGAACCACTATAAATTCCCTTGTATCGTCTGGTTGTTTGATTAATTTCTTGTGCTGTTGGCTGTGATTAGTTTTAACTAGGTTTGCTAGTTGCTGTTTAGGATCCCAAGCCTTAACTGTAATTACAGTTGGCTGCCTCTTGTGCACAACACTTGTGTTAGGCTTTAGGGTTACTTCTCAAATATCTATAACCTTCATTCCGCAATTGACTCCAAGGGAGTTGAGTAGACAGTCAACTTTGCTAGTGCAATTTTAGATTACTCTATTCACCCCCCTCTAGAGTAGTATCTATCCCTTTTCTTTCATTTTCTTTAGTGCCTGCAACAAGTCCCCATATTCATCTATCAGCCAATGAATATCACCTTCAGACTTAGACCCATCCACATCACTCGATGCAGATATAGCTTACTCTGTGCTAGTACTACAATCTGAATTACTAGAAAAACATTATACCTTGCTAGGACTAGGCTGATCCAGGCACTTGTCTTCTTCTGATACAGCCATTAGTCTCATGCACCGATGGTCTTCTTGTGCATAGATAGAGTTCAGCAATTGCATAAACTCATCTTCTTCATCTACTGCATATTGGCCAATGTACCTCTCAGCTTCAGATTTAGACTCTGAAGATGATTGGTCTGTCAAGCTCTTCTCCTTCTTAGCAACAAAGGATTTCTCCTTCTTGCTCTTTTGTTGAGTCTTCCTTTTATCAGCAGACTACTTTATTTTGTTTGGACACTCAGCCACAACATGTCCATGCCTATAACAACAATAGCAAACAATCTTTGATGTTGTAGATTTGCTAGGCTTAGACCTGCTCCTGTCCTTCCTAGATGACTTTCTCTTTTGATAATAGTCATCAACTGGCTGTGATGTGGAGGGCCTAGATTTCCACTGCTTATTCTTCAAGAATCTCTGAAACTACCTTGTAAAGGCAGCAAAATCTGTATCTGAATCACTGCTATCTGAATTTTGGTTGTCTGAATTATCTGAGGTAATTTCAGTAACTTCCCTAGGAGGTGATGGAGACATCCTTCTATTCTTTCTAGTGGCTTCAACCTTGAAGGCCACAGACTTTTCTTTATGCTCCCCTTTTGCATTTCTTTCTTCCTCTTTTCTAGACATTAGTTGCATTTCATAAGGCAACAACTTTCCAAATAAAGTTGGAGGAGAAATATCTGTAAGTTTGGCCACTTCCCTAATGGCACAAATCTTGGTGTCCCAATCCTTTGTCAAGGATCTTAGGAATTTATCATTCAGTTCATATGTACTGAAGACCCTTTCATAAGGCATCAACTCATTTACTATTCTATAGAACTTCTTATAGCACTCAAATATGCTATTTGACTTCCCTTGTCTGAAACTTTCATATTCCTAATTTAGCATAGACTTTCTATCTTGTCTAACTTCTTCAAAACCCTCAATGTAGACTATCAAAGTGTCTCACATTTCCTTGGATATCTTGCAGTGAATCAAATTCTGAAAGTTTAAATCATCTATGACACTTACTATAATATTCTGGGCTATTTTATCCATAGTTGTCAGGATGATCTCATCCTAGTCATCTCAGAAAAATCTTTGGGAGTTCTTTGATTTGCATCTAGAATAGGCACATTCATTTGAATATAAGGACCTTTTTTTACTGTAATATAGATCCTTGGGTCAGAAGCCTCCATAAATAACCTGACCCTTTCTTTCCATATTCCTAATATCTCCTTCCTGCAGATGGGTAATTTCATAGACCCTAGTTCCTTGTGATTTTCTCCAGAACCCATTTTCTTGATTCTTGATTCTGCCTTTGGGATCTAACTCAGATTGTTAAGTACTTCTTTGAGTAACCTCCCTCTGATACTACTTGATAGATTTAACTTCAAGACAACCTAAACACCTAGAGGGGGGGGGGTGAATAGGTTCTTATCCTTGTTTTAATCTAAGGCAGAATATACCTTCAGTTCTTTAATATAAATCTGAAAACTCTACACCTAACACAGCATATACAATCACAGAATCTATAATAACACTAATAACAGATTCACACTGATTTATAGTGGTTCCCCAAGGTATGGGTACATCCACTTTCCCCCTTCGCCTATCCAGCAATATGCTAGATTCAGCCTAACTTCTTCCTTTTTTCTCAGATCCACAGATCTTACAGCTAGGAATCCTAAAGGATTCCTACAACTCAGAATGTATCCACACTCCTACAGCTCAGGCAAATAAGCCCTACCTCAGCCTTGCCACAAGGCCTACAACTCAGAGAACTGATTCTCCTACACAGAGGCTCAAACAGCCTTACCACTCAGAGATCTAAATCTCCTACACTCAGGCTCAAACAGCCTTACAACTAAGAGATCTAAATCTCCTACACTCAGCCTTTATAACACAAGCTTATAACTCAGATCTTTGAAAAGATCCTACAGAATTTGATAAGTATTTTTGATGGACTCTTACCCTTGTTGAGAGAGAAAGGATAAGAGGATTCCTGATCAGCTTCTTGATGAGACTGATGGCTGATATCAACATGTTCTTAGCTTTCTTCAAAGCTTGTTGAATCTGAACTCAGTAGGGTTGATCTCCTTTGAAGTTGACTGACTGGCAGCTTCCTTCTTGGATTCCAGAAATAGATCTGGATCTACTTAGTAGATTAGTTTAGGATCAACTTCGTGAGAGACTTGTGATAGTCTCCTTCTTGACTTCAAAACAGCTGGAGCTCTCTCTCCCCAAATCTTCTGAAGTTCCTTCTGAATTCTAGATTGAATTCTCCATAGACAAAAACTGAGTGGATAATCATTTCAGAATGTCTTCTTAGATCTTATCACGAAGATCTTCATCTGTGTGACTTGCACTTTCTTGATCAAGGATCAATCTCTCAATAGTTGTGTTAGTTGTGTGTGTCTTGTATATATCCTCTTTTCATTTGACAGAATCCATCTATATATATAGACTTCATCCATGGTAACCGGCTGATCTGGTTACTAACCAACTTCTGACAAGTCTGACAGCTTCATTAAAGTTGTTGGAATGCACAGCTGTCAAGTCTCCAGTCAGTTCTTGAACCTTTATCTTTGTCAGCAAAGCATCGAGATTGATTGTCATTATGTGTCGACAAAAGTAGATAAAGTGTCGACACAAGCTTTGGTGATGTCAACATAACTCCTTTGGTGTCGACACATCTTCTTGACACTTCATCTGTAGAATGTGTCGACACTGCCTCTTTGTGTCGACATAGACACTTCTTCACTCCACAGCAATCAACTATGTTGAAACTCTGCTGTGTGTCGACACAAGTCTTGTGTGTCGACACAATTGATGTAGACTAAGAATTTTGTGTGTCGACACTGCCTCTAGGTGTCGACACAGTTGATGTCGACTCTGCTTCTGTGTGTCGACACTGCCTCCTGGTGTCGACACAGTTGATGTCGACTAATACTTTTGTGTGTCGACACTACCTCCCGGTGTTGACACATTTGATGTCAACTAAAATCTTCTATGTGTCGACACAGTTTCTTCTGGTGTCGACACTGCTTCTCCAAGTGTCGATACAGACTTCCTTAAGTGTCAACACATGGACTTAGAAACTTTTCTGCATTTTAGCCAATACTTAACCTGCATATATAAACTCAAAATAACATCAAATTCACCTTGATGTATATCATTGAGCTAAGTGAGGCTTCTCCAAATCAGGTACACATTTTTCAATGTACCCAACAAAAATTTTAGTCGATATGTCGCGTCCACCAAGTCAAATATCCGGAACATCACCGGATCGCTTAAAAATTTAGAAATACAGGTTGGACAGCTGGCGCGACTTATGTCGGAACGCGCTCTGGGGGCACTGCCAGGGAATACGGAGCCCAATCCAAGGGAGAATGCAAACGCTATAACCATCCGTAGTGGTAAGGAGGTGGTCGATCCAAAACAGATCGATCCTCAGGTACATATTTCACCTCCGACCCCTCTTCCCTCTTCTTTGATTACGTAGCCCTTACCGATTTTAAATGACAAAACTATTTTAAACAAGGCGCTGCCCTACCTGCATAAGTTAGATAATGAGAGAGTGAACGGGCAATATGAAAAATTTATTTTATTACTTAAACAAATTCATATTAATGTTCCTTTTTGCGAGGCCATCTCGCAAATGCCTAAATATGCAAAAATTTTAAAAGAGCTTCTTTCTAACAAACGAAAACTTGAAGATATTTCACATATTTCTCTTAACGCTATCTACTCGGTGGCTCTTACTAATAAGTTTCCCTCAAAACAAAACGACCCGGGACGGTTTTCCATCCCGTGCCTTTTTAGCAATGTATTAGTAAAATACGCCTTGGCAGACTTAGGCGCGAGCATTAATTTGATGCCGTTCTCGCTCTTCCTGTGATTAGGTTTGGGTACTCCTGCTCCTACCAATAGGCGCATCCAACTAGCGGATTTCTCAATTAGGTTCCCCATCGTGGTAGTTGAGGATGTCCTTGTCCGAGTAGACAAGTTCACCTTCCCGGTGGACTTCGTCATCTTAGACATCGAGGAGGACGCCCAGGTACCAATAATACTCGGTCGCCCTTTCCTTGCAACCTAACGTGCGCTAATCGATGTAAGTAACGATCTTCTTCTCCTTCAGGTAGGAGACGACCAAGTTACTTTTTCTATTAACCCCTCAATGGAAGACTCGTCGCCGAGCGACGATTTCTGCTTTTCTTTAGATTCTTTTTTTGGAGATTGTTCTTCTCCGGTTTTCGAGTCCGTGTTTTTAAAAGAAGATATTTTTTCACTTGAAAATTTTTATTGCGATGAGGATGCGTCTACAGATATGCCTTTTGAACCAATTGGTTCAAAAGACATTAGAACTAAAACCTCGCTAGAAGAACCGCCCACCCCATATCCCAAACCATTACCCGAATCCCTCAAATACGTTGTTGGTACCCTAGTTTGGATTTGAGTTATGTCTTCTCAATTATTTTCTTGACCCAAGATTTATCTATGCTCAAAGGTTAGATTTAGGTTAGATCCTATCAGTTGTGTAGAGTTGTTGTTTATCCAGTTGAAAATCTGGTTAAGTGTTTTTTAGTTCGACTATAGTCGAACGCCGCTCGACTATCGTCTATCAGTTGATTGACAATCGTCAGACAATAGATCGACTATCTCTGAGTTAGTTCATCTCTGTTAGCTCGACGATCTGTGGTCTCAGTATCATCGATCGTCGAGTCCTGCTCGACTTCTTTTGCCCAGACAATTTTCTTGTAGGTCGACTATCTGTTCTGATAGTTCGACTATCTGTTCTGATAGTTCGACGATCGTCGTGATTCGTTCGACTATCTTTTTATCTGCATTTATAGATATTGTACTCTTTCTCTTCTGTGAATTATTTCTACTTTATCTGGCTTATTTTATTAAAGATTATTTCATTGATTTTATGCTTATATATCAAGGCAATCTTTGCCTCATTCTTTATGCATAAGTCAAGTTCTATCTGACAAAGTCTTTTGCCCTATTAGTTGAAAAATCTTTGTGCTTTATCTGTCATGCTGTCCTTTATAGCCGTTAGATACATATGTCTTTCTCTGGTCTTAAAGAGTTTGTTTTTGATGTGACTTTCTCTAATATCTTTTGGACTTGCAGAATAGATAAGCAGCTTCTAAGAAATTTATATCTCTTTATAGGATGTCCTTCTGCAGGCTATTTGTACTATGTGTTATTTGCAATCCAGATTGCAGATCTCATAAGAAGACAAGATTCAGATCAAGAGAAAGATAGAAGCCGTTACAAAGGCTGATATATAAAGAGCTAGTGAGAGAAGTTAAGATACAGAGATATATATATATATAGAAATATACAGATATTCACATACATATACACAACAAGAACAAGAAGATACAACTCTCAGATATTTTTACATACAGCTGAGAAGAACAACTCTCTTCAGAGCTCTCTTCTTCAATCCTGAGTTCATCCTGCTTACAAGATCATTCATACTCAGAGATTCAAGTAGCATAAGAAGAAGAAAGAAAAGCTGGTTAAGAAGAACAACCATTCCATATCAAGAGTCTTCTTCAAGCTGCTCCTTCAAGAACTTCAAGACAACAGATCTTCTCTGTCAAGAGTTCTAAAGAGAACCTATAACCTGAAGCAAGGCTTCTTCCTGGATATTCTCTAAGCCAGGGGGAGCTTTGATTCCTTCAGAGCTTTCTATAGCTCAGTGCAATCCACAAGCTTCTCTAATTTTGTTTAACAATAGAGAAGACATTCTAACTCTCTCAACCTCCTGTACAAAGGGTTATTACTCTCTTCAAAAGTGAACCTTGGTGGCAGGGCACCTTAGCAAAAACCTTTGTTGGATGTTGAGCTCCTGATCAAAAGCTCAAAGGGTTTACTTGATCTACCTGAATCAGATCAGTGTGTGGCAGGGCACCTGAACAAAAACCTGTAGTGGATTCCTACCAGGGTGGTAGAAGAGTGGATGTACCTATTGAGAGGGAACCACTATAAATCTTCTTGTGTTGTCTGTGTTGCTTATTTTAATTACTGCACTGTGGCTGTGACTAGAACTACCTAGGATTGCTAGTTGTTGTGTTAAGACTAAAGCTTAAACTGAAATTACAGTTAGCTTTCTCTTGTGCACCTCACTTTGTGTTAGGCTCTAGGGTTTCATATATCTATTTACTTTTTCCGCAAATTAACTCTAAGGGAGTTGAGTAGATTGTCATATTTTTGAATACTCTATTCACCCCCCTCTAGAGGTTTATCTATCCTCACTTTTAATTGGTATTAGAGGGAGGTTGACTGACTGTACAGACTAACACCTGAGTCACAAGATCAAGATAGATACCAAGTTTATAGATATTCACTTCATGGCCCAGTACAAGGATTATTCTAGCACCAGACCTCCAGTATGCAACTTAGCTAAGTTCAGCATCTAGAAGACAAGAATCAAACTGTATATGAATTCTATTGATGAAGATATCTTTTCTTCTATTTTGATAGGACAACGAACACCACCTGCTGCAAATACTGCTACAACTTCAACAAATCTGAGTGCAGTGCCATCTCTTGACTATAATGATGTTTACAAGAAAGCAAAGATAGCTGATGTAAAAGCTATGAACATTCTGGCTCAGACCATGTCTGATGAAACATTCCAGAAAGTGGCTATTTGTACCTCAGAAAAAGCCATGTGGGACTCACTGAACCACATTGTAGCTGGTTCAGCTGATGAGAGGAAGGACAGAAGGTCCAACCTCACATCCCAATATGAGAATTTTAAGAATACTGAAGCAGAATCAGTTGATGCAATGTACAATAGGCTCAGCTCCATCTTTAATGAGCTGAGAACCCTTGATAAAGAGATCACATTGACAGAAGTCAATGACAAAATATTGATGTGCTTCCCCAGCACATGGGATCTCAGGATCTGGCCCATCAAAGAGTCCAGAAGTACAACTGAGATTTCAACTGAAGCTCTCCTTTGCAAGCTTAAATCATTTGAGCAAGTACTGAATACCAGGGAAGCTGGAGCTGAAGCCAAGACTCCCACTCCTACCAGGAAAGAGCAAACTCTTGCTCTAAAGGCTGCTGATGCATCTGAAGGAAGCAAAACAAATGAGGAGCTAATGACACTCTTTGGCAAAAGATTTCTCAAAATGTGAAGAAAGGACTTCAGAAAGAAGTCTTCCAGATATGAAGACAAGCCAAGGTATGACAGAACACCAGCTAAAGAACTTATATATTATGGCTACAGGAAACCTGGACACATTCTACCTGAGTGTCCAGAGGAAAAGAACAAGGAGAAGATAAAAGAAAAAGAATATCAGAAGAACAATTTCTAGTCCTCCTCCTACAGAAACAAGAAGAAGGAGAAAGGATTTGTGGCTGAAACCTGGAGTGATACTGATGAAGAATCTTCCTCCTCAAGCTCCAGTGAAGATGAGGAAGAGAAGAAGGCAAAAGAAATTAGCCTAATGGCAATTGATGCCTGCAACAATCATTCAGCTGTAGAGAGTTCTGATGAAGAAGAAATGTCTACTGAAGATCAGGTATTGTCTTCTTATGATTTTACTTCTATTGAATTTAGATTTGAATTTAAATCTCTCTGTTAAGACTTAATTAACTCAGAGAAGGAAATTAAGGAGCTTAGAAATAGGATAGCTGAATCAGAATCCCTATCTAGTGAAAATGCTAGGCTAGAAGCTGAACTCACTAGATCTACTGAAGAAATCAAATTTCTTAAAACTGAACTAGCCAAATCTAAAAGATTAGAAGAATCTCTTAATAGTAGAAGTCTTAAGCTGTTAGAGATTACTAGCATGTCAAACACTAGGACAGGTAACAATAAGCTAGGCTTAGGAGCTTCACCAAGTGAACCCCCCATGGTTCTGAAAAACCATCTTTCCACCCCAGTAAGCTTTAAATAAGGCTAAGAGAGAAAAGAGAAAACAGAAATTTAAAGAAATACAAAAATCGTCGAATTATGCTCGACGATCGCAGGCCCAATGGTTGACCGATACTCGACGATTTGGGCATCGATCATCGAACGTCGATCGACGATCTGAACATGATTTTCAAAATAATAATCAGAACCTTAGAAACACTAAGGTAAATAAAAACACTAGGTTCATTGACCCATCAACTGCATGGAGTATTCCACCTAGGAGATCCTATCCCTTATGATATAAACCTCAGCCTGCTTATTCTTTCATTTCAAGTTTTAATTATGTGAAGAATAATGGACCCAAGGTTGTCTTGGTCCACAATGTCTAACTGTTTATTTTGCAGGTGAAGACCTATCCAATTACTAAAGACAAATGATATTTGGATAGTGGCTGTTCCAAACATATGATAGGGAACAAAGACAATCTGTCAAGCTTCAAGGCCAAGCTTGGACCAAAGGTGATCTTTGGGGATTCCAGCTGTGGTCAAATAGAAGGATATGGTAAGTTTACCATTGGAGCAGTGACATTCAAAATGGTTGCATATGTAACTTAGCTGAAGCACAACTTAATCTCAGTAAGCCAGTTATGTGATGCAGGTTATCAGGTATCCTTCACTGACACTCTTTGCAATATTACTTTAAATAGTAATGTAGTGTTAGTAGGAATTAGACAGGGTAATATTTACTTAGTAGATTTTAATTCAACTCAATCTGAAATTCACCTGTTTAATGAAGTAACTAATAATAACACCTTATGGCAAAAAAGGCTTAGCCATGTTAACCTCAAGAATATATCTAGGTTATCTAAATACAACCTTGTTAGAGGTTTACCTTCTTTCCCCTACAAGAAAGAAAGTCTATGCAAGGCTTGTCAATTAGGCAAACAAACAAAAAATTCTTTCAAATCTATAAATAAGAGTGATTCACCTAGAATCCTATATTTATTACACTTGGACCTTTTTGGCCCAATAAAGGTACAGAGTCTAGGAGGGAAATTTTACACTTTAGTGATTGTAGATTATTTCTCTAGGTTCACTTGGGTGTTCTTTTTGAGAACTAAGGCTGATAACTTCAAAGTTCTTACAGACTTTCTGCTATGTTTGCAGACTGAGTATTCTACTCATGTTGCCTTGATCAGAAGTGATCATGGTACTGAGTTTGAGTCTCTTCTCATGCAAGAATTCTGTAAGAAAGAAGGTATCAAACATAGCTTATCTGCTCCTAGAACTCCTCAACAAAATGGGGTAGTGGAAAGGAAAAATAGAACCCTAATTGAAGCTGCATGAACATTATTGGAAGATGCTAACATGCCTCTCTCTTATTGGGTAGAAGCTGTTAGCACAGCTAATTATGTTTTGAATAGAAGTCTAATACATAAGCTTAAGGGTAAAACTCCTTATGAATTACTTAAAAGAAAAAAACCTAAAATTAACTATTTTAGAGTCTTTGGTTGTGTAGTGTACATTCACACTGACAACATAGAATACCTTAGAATGTTTGAAGCAAAAGCTTCAATGGGAATTTTTCTTGGATATTCCCAAGTAAGCAAAGCTTATAGGGTGTTTAACAAATCAACTTTAAAAATAGAAGAATCAGTGCATGTTTCCTTTGATGAGTCAAAAATGTTTTACAAGGAGAAGGAAACTTCTCCTTCCTCAAACTCATTGCAGGTACCAGAGTTATGCAAAGATCTCACTCAAGAGATTCCCCCTCTATCAACTCTTCATAGTACTGATTCAGACAGTGATGAAGACTTTGTGGAAGCAGTTGTTGTACCACCAACAGTTAATCCTATTCCACAAGAGGAATTAATCCAAACTGTAGTTAAAGATCACATCCCACCTACTGATCTTGTCACACTTAGAGATCATCCTACATCTCAAGTGATTGGTGACATATCAGCTGGTATGCAAACAAGACATAAATTAAGACAGGATGTGATGCATGCTTGTTTCCTTTCACAAATTGAGCCCCTCACCATAAAAGATGCTGAGCTAGATCCCCACTGGATCATTGTTATGCAAGAGGAGCTTAATCAATTTGAAAGATGTAAAGTATGGACTTTAGTTCCAAGACCAAAAGGCCAACTGATCATAGGCACCAAGTGGGTGTTCAGAAACAAGTTGGATGCCCAAGGAACTATTATAAGGAACAAAGCTAGGCTTGTAGCTTAGGGCTACAGACAGGAGGAAGGTATAAACTATGACCAAACCTTTGCCCCTGTTGCAAGGCTAGAGGCAATAAGGATCTTTCTAGCCTATGCAGCCTATATGAAGTTTAAAGTTTTTCAAATGGATATTAAGAGTGCATTCCTAAATGATGAGCTAAAGGAAGAGGTGTTTGTTGAACAACCACCTGGTTTTGTTCATTCAACTCAACCCTCATTTGTTTATAAGTTGCAAAAAGCTCTTTATGGACTTAAGCAAGCACCCAGAGCCTGGTATGAGACTCTAGCTAGTTTCCTGTTAGAGCACAACTTTGTTATGGGAGTAGTTGATAGAACCCTGTTTGTTAAGCATCACAAGGACACAATCCTGTTGGTTCAAGTCTATGTGGATGATATTACCTTGGTTCCACTGATCCCAAACTATGCAAAAGGTTCTTAGACCTGATGCACTCTAAGTTTGAGATGAGTAGTATGGGTGAGCTTTCCTACTTTCTTGGTCTACAAGTGAAGCAAGATGCTGATGGCATCTTCATCTCCCATTCCAAATATGCCAAGGAATTGGTAAAGAAATTTGGGATGGCTGATGCTTCAGCAATGCATACACCTATGACTACAAATGTAGTTATATATTCTAATGATAAGGGTAAGCCAGTTGATCAGCAAAACTATAGGGCCATTGTTGGTTCCCTATTGTATTTAACTGCAAGTAGACCTGATATAATGTTTGTCATATGCCTATGTGCTAGATTCCAGGTCAACCCCAAGGAATCTCATTTGATTCTTCTCAAGAGAATTTTGAGATACCTGAAGGGATGTCCAAATTTAGGACTGTGGTACCCAACTGAATAAAAATTTGAGTTAATTGGATATTCTTATTCTGACTATGCTTGTTGTAGAGTTGACAGGAACAGTACCTCAGGGACATGTCAGTTCCTGGGAGAGAGATTAGTCTCTTGGTTCTTCAAGAAACCGGCTTCTGTCTCAACTTCAACTGTAGAGGCTGAATATATAGCAGCTGCTAGTTGTTGTTCGCATATCCTGTGGATTCAAAACCAGCTTTTGAATTATGGGTACACACACCAGAATACAAAAATCATGTGTGATAGTACCAGTGCTATTTCCATAGCACAAAATCCTGTGCACCACTCTAGGACCAAGCACATTGATATCAGACACCATTTTCTAAGAGATTGTGTGGAAAAGAACAAAATCAGTCTTTAGTTCATATCCACTGACCTTCAGAGAGGTGATATTTTCACCAAGCCCTTAGATGAACAGAAGCATCTATTCTTTTTGAATCAACTAGGTATGATAAATGGAATAGACCAAGTGTATTTTCTGCCTATGTTGAAATCTGCTCGAATATCGTCGAATGTCATTCGACCATAGCCGAACAGGTTAAGCCTATCATCGACCTATGGTGGATGACGGTTCGATTATTTGTGAAGACAAAAATAGTCGATCGATAGCTCGACTACTTTGCTTCAGGAAACGATTGTCGAACGATCGATCGACCATCGTTTCTAGTATCTGTTGAAATAGGTCAATGATTGCTGTTTAAATATAAACTGATGGTCGACCTAGGTTAATAGATCGTTCTTTTTGTAGTCGATAGAGCTCGTCGTTTCATATTTCTCATTCCTGCTTGAAAGGTTTGACTTGAGCTCTTCCCCGTGCTTTCTGCTTTGATATCTGTCGCCTTCCCCAACCAAATCCATGGCGATTGCTCCAGCTTTGCTGACCGTGATGAAGTTTGATGCCGGCTTTAGCGTCGATTTTGATTCTTTTAGTGCCTGCGATGCCGATATTATCGAGATGCTACAGTTATGCAAAGATAAGGGACTGGAGAAGCTTATGTCTACAAGGATTAAGATAAATGTTCCAGAAGTCAAAAAATGGGTCTATACATCGTCTTCCAGCGACGAATCGATGACAAGGACTATCAGTGGCGAGGAGGTAATTTTGACTCCTGCCGTCTTAACTGAGATTTTTGGTTTGATCAATGGTCAAGAAGAGTATGATCAAGATACTCAGGAGTATAGCAGGATGCTATTAGATCTAGGACATGCTGAAGGCATTCTTTCCAAGTTGCTGAAGATAAGCTTCACGATGAAGATCAAGTTCTTAGCAGAACTAGTAGGGAAAGTGATGTTGGGAAAGCACTCTACACACGATAACATTACCAGGCAGCAGTTTGCCTTAATGTGTGCTATTGCTAACAGGAAAGAAATCAATTGGGCTGGAATAGTTTTTGAATTAATCAGGAGAAAGATCTCAAAGAAAGAGGTAACCCTTGGAAGGGTGATTGAGATATTTCTAAGAGAGAAGTATCCTCAGCTATTGGGAACAGTCTCAACATCAATCAATGCAAGCAAGAAGATGGATCCTACTCTATTCATCAAGTGGAGAAGGAATATCCAGAAGCCTTCACCTGCTGGGATTGCTCCTATTCCATCTGAGAACACAAGGACAGTAACAGTCACCCCCCACCTAATTGAAGAAGGCTCTTCCATTTCCCCCATTCCATCTACATCTACATTGCCATCCACTTCTATTACAGTACCATCTACATCCACTGCTATTCTCCATGCATCACCACCAGCATCTCCAACTCCTTCACACCTTACTGGGATTTCAAATCTTAGCATTGATCTGTTGGTTACTGAGACACTTCCAACTCCACCTCAGTCACCAATTTCACCTCAAGATCATATTATCTTCATGCATCTGCATCTCCATCACCAGTTCACACTCCATCTCATCAGGAGAACATCATCCCTGATGCTCATCCATCTGTTGTGATTCCCCCATCTACATCTTTTGAAATCACACCAGCTCTCATTGCAAGCATCATGGAGCTAATTACTCCTTCAATCAAATCAATGATTGAAGTAGCAATTGCCCCTCTTGTTTCCTCCATTTCATCTCTTATATCCTCACTTTCAATTGGTATCCTAACTCTCAAATCCTCTCTTACATCCTCCATTACAGCCCTCTCAAATTCTGTAGAGCCCTCTTCTCTTAGGGGCCTGAGTTCAGTACCCACTGAAGTCAGGCAGGGGGAGATGTTCCAGGAAGATGTCTCAGGACTTCCACTGGTCATTCTTTCAGCTGAAGTTATAGAAGATACACCATCAGATGAAATTCATTCAGCTGCAGATTCAAAAATTACAACATCAGTATCAGTTACAGTTCCAGATACAGCTGAAGTTATAGCTGAAATTCAAGACACAACTGTTGCTCCAGAAGCTCAAGTTGTAACTGAGGCTGAATTTGCTTTCAGAGTTTGTCTTGAAGAATCATCTACTCCTATTGTTGCCATGTACCTAGAAGGAGTCATTACCTCCTACCTAAATTATTTTTGGGAGTTAGGTAATTCTACAAGTTATACAATTACTCAATTCTCTGACCTGTTGACTGACATGTTAACTTGTGAATACCTTGAAGGGATGCTTCTATACCTTTTAGAAAATTTTGTGTCCCTTTGGCTACAGATCAAGCTCAAGATGCTCAAGAACCTGCTCTAGAACCTGCTGCAGAAAATAAAGAACCTGAGTCTGTTATACCAGATCAGGAATTTGTGCAATCCTCAAAAGAACTGGTCCTCAAGACAGTTACAGATGTTTCAGAAGAGAAATCAACTATCTGGGATGATACTCAAGGATTAGACATGGATTTCCTATTGGCTCAGGATGCATAGAAGAAGAAAAAAAAGGCTGCTTTAAAAGCCAAAGCAAAAGTTGTTCAAGATATCATTGATCCATATGATAAACCTCAGTCATCACATTCTGATGATGAGGAAGATTCAAAGGATTCTGAAGGAACCAAGAAAAGGAAAATTGCTTAAAGGAAAAGGAAAACTCAAGCTCCTCCTCCTCCTAATACAGAGAATGACATCCCTTATTACATATTGAAAGGGATTGACCCCCAAGTCTAAGGACTTTCAACATTGGATGGGATTGTCTAGAAACCAGCAGAAGAAGAGGAAGAAGAGCAAAAGGTATGATACTCCAGCTCCCAAGTGGACTCCCAAAGGTCCTCCTCCTCCTCCTAGTGCAGGAGCTTCAGGGAATGCATATTCTAATCCCTCAGCTCCTCCAACAAGATTTACTCCTTCTCAGGCCTATCAGAGAAGAGGAAACCCAGGTTACCAGGGCAGACCCCATTCAGGCCAACAAAGACAAGTAGTTGGACCGAAAGAGCAGGTGAAGGAGATGACTTACCAGAAACCAACATTTTCTCCTCCTCCTTCACCTAAAAGAAAAGTTTCACCTCCTAAGGAGAGCAAAATTCTTCCCTCCAGAAAGCCAGCTCAAATTAAGCAAGTAGATTCAAAAGGAAAAAGAGTAATTTACTCTGACAAGTCAAGCAAGAAATTTACAGAAGTTGCTCCACCATCTTCTCTTGTTATTCAAGAAGACATAGAACCAGCTGCAGGTCTGTTAGACCTTTCTACAAAGTTCAAGACTATAAAGCCTCTAGATCCAGCTGATGAAAATTCTTATGAAAGCCAAGGCTTAATCCTGAGTTCAGGATGGCCAGATTTCTTGAGTTAGTTGGATCAGCCCAAATTAGAAAAGCTAAAGCTGAAGGCAAAGACATAACAGGCTTAACAACTATGTCAAAGTTCAGAGAAAAGGAACTAGACAGATTTCAAGTCAGACTAGAAGTTTTTGATGCCTTAAAATATATAGAAAAGCATCCAGAGGCTGTTTTGCCCAAAGCAGGAGAATCTAAGATTATTGGAGAATAGGACTTGAAGACTTCAAAGAAGTATGCTCTTGATCCCAAAAGAAAAATTTCCTTCCTTCCTGTTTCTTTCTCTTCTAAACCAGACTCTGATAATGTATAAATTTATTTGTATTGACAGTCTGTTTTGCTTGATTGTTTGATTTTATGTTTGATATGAAATGCTGCTTATTGATATGATATGATATACGTTGATCCTAACAGGTTATTATTGTTTTTATATCTATTTATTACATTCTTTATGATATACGTTGATCCTAACAGGTTATTATTGTTTTTATATCTATTTATTACATTCTTTTTGTTTTGAGAGACTTGACCCAAATAGGGGGAGATTGTTGGTACCCTAGTTTGGATTTGAGTTAAGTCTTCTCAATTAGTTTTTTGACCCAAGATTTATCAATGGTAAAAGGTTAGATTTAGGTTAGATCCTATCAGTTGTGTAGAGTTGTTGTTTATCAGGTTGAAAATCTGGTTAAGTGTTTTTTAGTTTGACTATAGTTGAACGCTGCTCGACTATCGTCTATCAGTTGATCGACTATCGTCAGACAGCAGATCGACTATCTCTGAGTTAGTTCATCTCTATTAGCTCGACGATCTGTGGTCTTGTAACACCTCTACCCGTCAAGAAGAATATAATAGAGGGTCCGGCCGGGGCCCCACACCATATTCCACAAATAGGCGGAGACGCTACGAAATAATATCAAAACCAACGAATCCTAACACAGAGCATTCTAGCGGAAGCATCATGGTTGAAAAACTTGAACTCAAGCAAAACAAGAACTGTCTACTAAAACATAGGAATGTATACAACCAAAGTATCTGGCCTTAAGGCCTTACAAATTTCTCTTAACAAGGTGTGGTTTACAGACATCGGCACGCAGGCCGGCCACACATGAACAAGAAGAAACATAACAAAGCCTTCGAGGGCAGCAACGCAGCTTGGGCTTCAGCCCGCTAAGTCCCTCTCGGACCAGTACCTCAAACACCTGCAAAAACCAATCCACCAAGCGGTGGCAAACAGGGCAACGGTCAGCATTCAGCTGACCAATTATAACGAACCTGCCCCTGGCACAGGGCAGCGGAATTCCATCCCTGCATAGCATTTTCCAATATGATATATATATAGTAAACCACGCAAGACGTGCACGACTGCACAATCAATACATATCACAAACATCGGCACGACGACCCGACGCTCCGTGCACTCAGGGCACATTCGGGTGTACCGAAAACACCAGATCCCACCAATAAGCATTCTAGTCTTGAACGGCACGCAAGCCATCGACACTTGCTATGTGATCCTAACAAGGCCTTAAGCACCCATGGTTAGACAACCATAATGCGGGTACAGATCCGCCTATCCCGTTGCTCATATCGTCAGACTCAAGACTGGACTGACGCGGGTACAGCTTCACCTTGCCCGTCCACCACAAGAGTTGAACCCAACTCGCACAATTTCCTGGACTTCCTCCAGTACTTCCTGCTACACCAAGCAACAGGTATGCACCACAGATTGCACACAAATAATCAAATTCTCGGAGATTCCTCCGAATGCAAACAAGCATCACCAGTCCAGACCAACACATCCAGATGGGCTTCACACAGCATACCTAGATCCGTACTCCAATTCCGGACTCTAATAAGGGGGACTTCACATATCTACCCCAAGGGACACCACAACCCACAACACACTCGCGGGGATGGGTTTTCCCTATACAAATGCAGGAAAGTAGGACTTCACATGTCTAAGACGGAAATCGTTACCCTTGGAATTCGCCTCGGAGCCATGGAGAGAATTGAGACGGATGAAAGCCTTCGTAACAGCCTTGCCTTCGCAAATCCGAACTCGGATCGCGATTTGGACCACAGTAGCACCACCGGTGGCCGGATTCCTCTTCTTATTCCTTGCTTTGCTCTCCCCTCTCTCTTAACTTTAGAAAGAGAAAGATGAAACTCAAATGAGCTTTCTCCTCTACAATCCCGGCCTTATCAACCCAGGTAAGAGCCAAGACCATTGGATCTTGGTCAAAGAAAATGAACGGCTCTGATCAGCCCTGAATTTTATTTCTTGGGCCGAACACGGGTTGTGACACGCCCGTGTCACAGGCCGTGTTCCTGAAGCGGTGCACAACCGACTGAAAATAAACCAGAACACGAGCATTGACATGCCCGTGTCAAGCCTGACATGCCCGTGTCGCACAGTACACGGCCGTGTACCCGGCCATATCACCCTTGTAACACGATCTCCAAAATTACCCGAGCAGGACACGGCTAAGGCACACGCCCGTGTCCTTAGCCGTGTGCCAAACACGCCCCTGTGACACGCCCGTGTCACAGGCCGTGTTCCACACTCGACGATCAGGGCTCGAGTACTGTCGAGACTAGGGACACGCCCGTGTCCCAGGCCGTGTACACCTGACACGCCCTGAGACATGCCCATGTCTCAGGCTGTGTCAGCCAACCTGAATCCCACTTTGGCTTTTTTTGAGATTTATGGGGTGTTACAATCCTCCCCTCCTTAATAAAATTTTGTCTCGAAATTTGAAGACAGCAAGGAGATAACAACATAACACAATCAAAGACATATATGTTTCTATCACATATACAAACGAGCGAACAGGTTACGAAAATAACTCGGGAAACTCGGCTCGCATGGTCTGCTCCCGCTCCCATGTTAGCTCTTCTCGGCCACAATTGTCCCACCGGACTTTGACCATCCCGATCATTTTGTTCCGCAACTGTTTCTCGGCTTGATCCTCGATCCAAATGGGCCTCACCTTTGTCGTTAGCCCATACTCAACCGGCACCCGATCATTCTCAATCACTTGAGCTGGATCCTTGACTGCTTTTCATAGTACTGAGATATGGAACACATCATGTAGTCCACCCAATTCCGATGAAAGAGTTAGCCGATAGGCAGCTTCCCTAACTCGCTCACCACTTCAAACGGACCAAGGTATCGCAGACTTAGCTTTTTCAACCGCCGAATCCGAGATACGCCTTTGAAGGGTTTAATATTTAAATAGACCCAGTCACCCACAGCGAACTCCACGTTCCGGTGCTTAGCATTGTAATACTTGGCTTGCCGATCCTGGGCTGTTAGTAGTCTCTCTCAAATAGAGCGTATTATTGAGTTAGCATCCTCGACTTCCTTTTGTCCCAAAAGTTTGGATTCGCCAGTTTCTGCCCAAGCTAACGGTGTACGACACTTGTGACCATACATAGCTTCAAACGGTGACATGCGATGCTTGCTTGGTAGCTATTATTGTAGGAAAATTCCACCATAACAAGATGATCATCCCATTTCTTACTGAAGTCCAGGGCGCACATACGGAGCATATCCTCCATTGTTCTGTTGGTTCGTTCAGTTTGGCCATCCATTTGCGGATGAAAGGCCGTACTGAATGCTAACTTCGTTCCCAACAGCTGATGAATTAGCATCCAATCCTTTGAAGTAAATCGCCCATCACGGTCACTGACGATGCTTCGGGGAATACCGTGCAATCGAACAATCTGCTCTATATAGAGCTTTTCCAACATTTCCACAGAATCGTCCCGCTTGTTCGGTAGAAAGTGAGCCACCTTTGTCAACCGGTCTATAATAACCCAGATTGAGTCATTCCCGCGTTGAGATTTCAGCAATCTGTGCACGAAATCCATAAAAATATCCTCAAACTTCCACTGCGGAACTGGCAATGATTTCAGGAAACTACTAGGCCGTTGACACTCTGCTTTTACTAAAGCACAAGTACGACACTTAGCCACATACTCGGCTATGTCCTTTAAACCGGGCCACCAGAACAATTTCTTCATGTCCTTGTACATCTTTGTGCTCCCAGGGTGAATTGAGTACTTTGTAAAGTGTGCTTCATATAACAATTCTTCTCGCAATTTACCCGCACAAGGGACGCACAATCGGCCATTCCTCCGTAATAGACCGTCATCCCAGGAGAATTGGTCACCAGACCCCTCCTTTGCATAGTGCTGGAGACTTTCATCAAACTCCATTGTCTGTCGAACCCTGTCCGCAAGGTCATATTGAACCTCCATCCAGTTCAAGCATGCATCGGCCGAAGAATCCCTTTCCACACAAGATATCTCCAACGCTTCCAGCTCCTGGATTAGACGCTCATCATGTATCCGCAACCAACTTGCCCGCACCGGAGTCCGACGACTCAAGGCATCAACGACCACATTTCCCTTTCCGGGAACATAGTGAATGTCGAAGGTATAATCCCCTAGGAATTCCATCCACCTCCTTTGTCGCATATTCAAATCCTTTTGATCGAGTAGATACTTTAGGCTTTTATAATCTGTATAAATATCTACCTTCACACCATAAAGATAGTGCCGCCACAACTTTAGCGAAAAGATCACCGTTGCCAACTCCAAGTCGTGGACGAGGTAATTACGCTCATGCACCTTTAATTGACGTGAGCCAAAAGCGATCACCTTGCCAAACTACAGGAGAACGCAGCCTAAGCCGCTTCCTGATGCATCGCTGTAAATCTCAAAACCGTCTGTACCACAAGGCGACTTCAAAACAGGCACCGTGGTCAAACGACCTTTTAACTCCTCAAAAGCTCGCGCGCACTCCGGCGTCCAAATGAACTTTTGATCTTTTCTCGTCAACGTAGTCAAAGGCAAAGCAATCTGGGAGAAGTTCGCCACAAATCGTCTATAGTAGCCTGCCAGTCCAAGAAAACTCCTGACTTCGGCCATCGAAGACATCACTGGCCAATCACGAATTGCACTTATCTTTGCCGGATCCACCGTTATGCCCTCTCCACTTACCACATGGCCCAGAAAAGCCACCAACGAGAGCCAGAACTCACACTTAGAGAACTTGGCATACAGCTTATTTCTCCGCAAGGTATGCAATACCAACCGCAAATGGTTTGCATGATCTTCCTCCGACTGAGAGTACATGAGGATATCATCAATGAACACAATCACAAATAGATCCAAGTATTCGCGGAACGTTCTATGCATGAGATCCATGAATACGGAAGGCGCATTACATAAGCCGAACGACATCATTGTGAACTCATAATGACTGTAGCGTATGCCAAACGCTGTCTTGGGAATGTCACCTTCCCTAATCCTCAATTGGTAATACCCGGATTTCAAATCCAACTTGGAATAGACGGTTGAGCCCGCTAGCTGATCGAACAAGTCATCGATCCGAGGAATCGGATACTTGTTTTTCTCCGTCAGCTTATTCAGTTTGCGATAATCAATACATAGCCGCAAACTACCGTCTCTCTTTTTCACAAAAAGAACAGGCGCGCTCCAAGGTGACATACTTGGGCATATGTATCCCTGCTCCAACAGTTCTTGCAACTGAACTTTTAGTTCGGCCATCTCTTTTGGCGCTACCCTATACGGCAAACGGGCCACATGTTTCGTACCCGGCACCAGCTCGATAGCGAAGTCGATTTCCCTTTGGGGAGGTAACCCCGGAAGGTCCTTTGGAAACACATCAGCATACTCCGACGCAATCGACACTTCACTCACACTAGCCTTCGGCGCCACCGCCTCTACGAGTGTGAAGAACAACCTTGCACCCTTCCGAACTGCCTTAACGACTTGGAGAGCAGATAACAACATCCCACTCATCCCTTGTATACCAATGAACTTGGTCTCTTGTTCGGTATTCTGCCCGAGTGTGACCTCTTTTGAAGTGCAATCTATATAAACACGCTGCTCTGAAAGCCAGTCCATACCAAAGATTATATAAAATTCCTTGATCGGCAATACTAATATTTCCACCTTGAACTCCCGACTCCCTGTCTTGACCTCAAGACCGCAAGATTTATCTGCGCACATCAAACATCTATTTGGTAACAACACCTTTACACTATCTGTCATGGTCCGGATAGGTACCCGACACGAAAGACGAACTCTTTAGACAGAAACAAATGGGAAGCACCTGTGTCAAACATTGCTCGCGCCGGATACTCTCGTATAAGGACAAACCCTAAAACATCACAATCAAAACAAGCACAGCACACAGTATAAAATAACATTAAAAACTGCGCGCACCTGTGACGACATCCGCCTGCTTAATGGCCTCCTGCTGTCCAAGGTTGAAGACCCTGGGCTGCGCGTGCGAGGAAGAAGACTCACCAACAGTCTTCCCTTTCTCCACATAAGACGCTCCCATCTTCTTGTCACCCTTTGGAGGACCAACTCGGCAATCACGTGTGAAGTGTCCCAACTTCCCACACATAAAACAAGCACGAGATCCATACCCAGATGTCTCTGTCATAGTCACAGAAGGAGCTTGTCTAGTAGACTTGGACTTCTTTCCCCATCTCTTACGGTACCCAAACTTCTCCGGACGCATTGGCTTGAACTCTGGCTTTGTCACATCCAAGGTCCCTTTTGCCTGCCCTCTTTTCATGTCCTTCTTCAAAGACCGAGCCATACAGACTAAGGCTTGAAATCCCTGACTCACAGAACTCGAGAGCAAATACCGCAGCTCATCTCGCAGTCCCGCATAAAACCTACTAGTCTTACGCTCTTCTTCGGCGAAGATTGTACCCGCATATCTTCCCAAACGTGTGAACTCATGTAGGTAATCGTCCACACTACGATCTCCATGAGTTAACCGTTGAAATTCCATTTCCATCGATATCCTTTGCTGCATTGGTAGATGTTGTGCCAAGAACAACCGAGAAAATTCGTCCATCGAGACTTCTGCAAGTTGTCTACCGGCCAAGTGATGCAGTTCAATCTCATCCCACAATAAACGAGCCTCTCCTTCCAGTAGAAAAGTGACAAACATAACCTTCTGCCCCTCCTCAACCTTGATCGCTCTGATGATCCTCTTGATCCATGCAAACCAATCCTCTGCTTGGGCCGGTGACCCTGCCCCAGTAAATTGTGGAGGATTGAAGCTCAAGAATTGCTTCAATTGTTGATCTGCTGCCCGCGGGTCAACTACAGCTTCTACCTGTTCTTGCCATACCCTAGCATGCGTTGGCACCACTGCAGGACGTGCCTGCTAAGCCTACTGAGCATTCATCACAGCAAGTACCGTTTTCGTGATGAAACGTACCGTTTCAGCGGATGGAGGAGGTGTGGGCACCTCAGCTGGTGTTGTACTTTCTACAGAATGTTGAGATTCTGATTAACCCGCAACACTTCTAGTCACCTATATATGTAAAACACACAATTAAGCGACCAAGTAAAACGGCAAACATACAAAAAGAATACACAGGTTCAACAAAAAAGTGTATTTGCATTCCTAAGTGGACATTCTTGAGTTCAAGTAAAGTATTATAACGACAGCACTGACACGTGCTCGCCACCTCTCAAAAGAATTCGTCCGCGAATTTGGAAGAGATCGACCAACAAGCTGATACAAAATTGTAACACCTCTACCCGTCAAGAAGAATATAATAGAGGGTACGGCCGGGGCCCCACACCATATTCCACAAACAGGCGGAGACGCTATGAAATAATATCAAAACCAACGCATCCTAACATAGAGCATTCTAGCGGAAGCTTCACGGTTGAAAAACTTGAACTCAAGCAAAACAAGAACTGTCCACTAAAACATAGGAATGTATACAACCAAAGTATCTGTCCTTAAGGCCTTACAAATTTCTCTTAACAAGGTGTGGTTTACAGACATCGGCATGCAGGACGGCCACACATGAACAAGAAGAAACAAAACAAAGCCTTCGAGGGAAGCAACGCAGCTTGGGCTTCAGCCCGCTAAGTCCCGCTCGGACCAGCACCTGCAAGAACCAATACACCAAGAGGTGGCAAACAGGGCAACGGTCAGCATTCAGCTGACCAATTATAACGACTCTGCCCCTGGCACGGGGCAGCGGAATTCTATCCCTGCATAATATTTTCTAATATGATATATATATAGCAAACCACGCAAGACGTGCACGACCGCACAGTCAATACATATCATAAATGTCGGCATGACGGCCCGACGCTCCGTGCACTCAGGGTACATTTGGGTGTACCGGAAACACCGGATCCCACCAATAAGCATTCTAGTCATGATCGGCACGTAAGCCGGAGACTCTTGCTATGCGATCCTAACAGGGCCTTAAGCACCCAAGATAAGATAACCATAACACGGGTACAGATCCGCCTATCCCGTTGCTCATATCATCAGACTCAAGACTTGACTTACGCGGGTACAGCTTCACCTTGCCCGTCCACCACAAGAGTTTAACCCAACTCGCACAATTTCCTGGACTTCCTCCAGTACTTCCTGCTGCACCAAGCAACAGGTATGCACCATAGATTGCACATAAACAATCAAATTCTCGGAGATTCCTCCGAATGCAAACAAGCATCACCAATCCAGACCAAAACGTCCAGATGGGCTTCACACAGCATGCCTAGATCCGTACTCCAATTCCAGACTCTAATATGGTGGACTTCACATATCTACCCCAAGGGACACCACAACCCACCGCACACTCGCGGGGACGGATTTTCCCTATGCAAATGCAGGAAAGTAGGACTTCACATGTCCAAGACGGAAATCGTTACCCTTGAAATTCGCCTCGGAGCCATGGAGAGAATTGTGACGGATGAAAGCTGTTGGGTACATTGGAAAATGTGTACCTGATTTGAAGAAGCCCAACTTAGCTCAATGATATACATCAAGGTGTATTTGATGTTGTTTTAAGTTGACATGTGTAGGTGAAGAAGTGTTAAAGAATGCAGAAAAACATTCTAAGTCCATGTGTCGACACCTGCAGAAACAGTGTCGACACTTCAGAATATTTGTGTCGACACTTGAAGGAGGCTGTGTCGACACAGAGAAAGATAGTCGACCACATTTGTGTCGACACTGGGAAGCAGTGTCGACTCACAGAGAAAGATAGTCGACCACATTTGTGTCGACACTGGGAAGCAGTGTCGACTCACAGAGAAAGATAGTCGACCACATTTGTGTCGACACTAGGAGGCTGTGTCGACACAATGAGATAGAGTCGACACACATTGGCAGAAGTCGACAATACTTGTGTCGACACCAAAAGACTAAGTCAACACATACTGAGTTCTGAATCTACAACAACTGTGTCGACACACAGGACTTGTGTCGACACACTGCAAAGTCAAGACCAAGTTATTCTCTGAAGAAGCTGTGTCGACTAAAAGGCAAACTTGTCGACATCATCAAAGGCTGTGTCGACACCAAAGTTACTTGTGTCGACACATACAGACAGTTGGTATCGACACTTCCTGACAGTCTGTCTCAACACATTGTTGACCAAGACTAAGGCACAGGATCTGTTTGAAGACTTGACAGTTGTGGGTTGCAGCCAGTTAACTGATGTTGTCAGACTTGTCAGAAGACAGTTATAAACCGGATCAGCCGGTTACCATTAAGAAGATCTATAAATAGACAAATTCAGAGAGAAGTAAACAATGAATGAGAAGATTGAACTTTGGCAATCAAATTGAGAAATCAAATCAAGAAGGTGTAATACACTGAAGAAGATCTTCATCAGAAGATCTAAGAAGACGATCTCAGGATTGATCTAAGAAGAGTTCTAATAAGAATTCAGAAGTATCATCAAAGGTGTTGGATAGAGAGGGATCCACCCATTTTGAAGAAGAAGAAGGAAGCCATCAGTGGTTTTCTCAAGAAGCTGTTTGGAAATCAACTCAGCTAAGTTCAGATTCAAGAAGCTTTGAAGAAAGCTCAGATTCAGTTGATTTCATCAGCTGATTAAGAATTGTCTTGTCCTCTTCTCTCTCAACAAAGGCAAGACATTAAAACTTCTTTTCTAAATTTCTGTAGGATCTATTTTACACAGATCTGAGTTGTAAGCCTGTGATATAAAGGCTGAGTGTAGGAGAGTTGATCTCTGAGTGGTAGGGTTGTTTGCCTGAGTGTAGGAGAAGGTTCTTCTCTGAGTTGTAGGCCTTGTGGCAAGGCTGAGGTAGGGCTATTGTGCCTGAGTTGTAGGAACCTATCCAGGTTCTGAGCTGTAGGATCTGAGAATAGTGGAAGTTTTGCCGAATCTAGCATACTGCTAGATAGGTGAAGGGGGAAGTGGATGTACCCATACCTTGGGGAACCACTATAAAACATTGTGCAATCTGTGATGATTAAATGTCTGTGAATGCTGTGCTAGATGTTTTAATTTTTGTAATTGAATTCTGCTTAAAAATTTGTACAAGCAATTAGAACCTATTCACCCCCCCTCTAGGTGTTTAGGTTGTCTTGAAAGTAAAACTATCAAGTGGTATCAGAGCCAGGTTACTCAAAAAGGACTTAACAGTCTGAGGTAGATCTGAAAGGCAGAATTAAGATTCAAGAAGATGGGTTCTGGAGAGAATCATAAGGAGCTAGGGTCTATGAAATTACCCATATGCAAGAAGGAAATCTTTGGAATTTGGAAAGAAAGAGTCAGGTTGTTTATGGAGGCATCTGACCCAAGAATATACATCACAGTTCAGGAAGGACCCTTCATTCCAATGAAGGTATCAGTTCTTGATGCTAATATTCAAACTCCAAAGAGTTATTCTGAAATGACCAAGGATGAAATCATTTTGGCAACCATGGATAAAAGAGCACAGAACATTATTGTAAGTGTCATAGATGATTCAACATTTCAGAATCTGATTCAATGCAAGACCTCCAAAGAAATGTGGGACACATTGATTGTCTACATGGAGGGATCAGAAGAAGTAAGACAGGACAGGAAATCTATGCTCAATCAGGAATATGAAAGTTTTAGACAAGGAAAATCTGATAGCATAACTGAGTGCTATAAGAAATTCTATAGAATTGTGAATGAGCTAATGTCCTATGGAAGAGTCTTCAGTACTTATGAACTGAATGACAAATTCTTGAGATCCTTAACAAAGGATTGGGACACAAAGATCTGTGCCATAAGATAAGTGGCTAAATTGGCAGAGATCTCTCCTCCCATCTTGTTTGGAAAGCTGCTATCCTATGAAATGCAACTTTTGGTGAGGAAAGAGGAAAAGAATTCAAGAGGAGAGCATAGAGAAAAGACTGTGGCATTCAATGCAGAATCCATCAAAAAGAATAGGAGGATATCACCATCCCATCCTAAGGAAATTGCAGAAGTCAGTTCAGAAAATTCAGATAATCAGGGTTCAGAAAGCTGTGATTCAGATGCAGACTTTGCTGCATTCACAAGGCAATTCCAGAGGTTCTTGAAGAAGAAACAGTGGAAGTCTAAGCCCTCTACTTCACAGCAAGTTGATGACTATTATCAGAAGAAAAAGTCATCAAGGAAAGAAAAGAGCAGATCAAAGCCCAGCAAGGCTACTACTTTAAAGATTGTCTGCTATTGTTGCAATAGACTTGGACATGTAGTGGCTGACTGTCCTGATAAGAGAAAGGAGTCTTCAGACAAGAATAAGACTCATAAAAAGGGCAAGAAGGAGAAATCCTTTGTTGCAAAGAAGGATAAGAGCCTAACAGATCAGTCAACTTCAGAGTCAGAATCTGAAGCAGAAGCATATATTGGACTATATGCTGTATCTGAAGAAGAGGAGTTTCTGCAGTTGCTAGATTCCATCTATGATCAAGAGGATCATCAGTTCATGGGACTAATGGCAGGATCAGAAGAGGACATATGCCAGAATCAGTCTGGTCCTATTAAGGTACAATGTCCTTCTATGAAATCTGTTTGTAGTACAAGTACAGAATCAGCTACATCTGCATCAAGTGATGTAGATGCATCTGAATCTGAAGGAGATGTCTATCAATTGATAGATAAGTATGGGGACTTGTTGTAGGCCCTTAAGAAAAGCAAGAACCTGGTTAAATCTCAGGCTCATGAAATTGCTGAACTAAGGGTAGCTGCAACTGAGTTAGAGAAAGTAATTGATCAAAAGTTAAATGAAATTGCCAAGCTGAAGAATATAACTATTATTCAGATGGGCACAATTAATTATACCAATGATCAAGTGAAGAGTCTAGAGGCCAGACTAAGAATTGAAAAAGATTTAGTGGCTAGTTACTCTAAGACAAAGTTTGTCTTACCCTTGATTGATGAATTTGTGAATCAAAAGGGTAAGGCAGGATTAGGATTTAAAGGTAACTCCAGGGCTGGCCAATTCAAGAGGAAAGGCAAAGCTCCTGTCAAGCCACTGAACTTTTCAGTCCCTATTAAGTTTAGAAAGGTGAAAGTGCCTTCTAACCTATATGATCATGAAAATATTCATGGTCATATTAAGTCTAATGTTCTGAAAAACAAGGGTGTAAATGCCAACAGGCCTACCTATGTTCATAAACCCAATGGTTATAAAAAATCAGTGGGTGAAGCTGCTGCAGCACCAGCAATGGACAGAAATTCTTTTGTCAAGGATGTATCTAGAACTAGATACAATAGGTTTGAATGTTGGTGCTGTGGCAAGAGAGGCCATTTTGCACTAGACTGCTGGTATAACACAAGTGTTAGAAAGAACAATAGTCTACCTGTTAGAAGAAATAATGGTAGCTTTGTTAATGCTAACTTGAACCAAGGACCCAAGACTTGCTTGGGTTCTAAGGGTAAGTAAATCTGTGTTGCAGGTGAATCCAAGTAACCATGCCCCTATATGGTACTTGGATAGTGGTTGTTCCAGGCACATGACTGGAACAAAGAGGCTGCTGAAGGAGTATTCATCTGTCAAAGATGGACCTAACGTGATCTTTGGTGGATCTGAAAAAGGAGTCATCAAAGGGTTTGGTAACATTTCTTCTAACCTAATTACTATCACCCAAGTGGCTTATGTAAAAGGTTTGAAACACAATCTAATAAGCATAAGCCAGCTGAGTGATTTAGGATATGACATTTCATTTGTTAAGGATGGATGTCATATCAAAAGGTCAAGTGATCATTTTGACTGGGTATAGGAAGAGAAATGTATATTGTCTTAATTTTGTATGTGAGAATAAAGCTTCTCCCATCTGTCTTGTAGCTGATGACAATGCTTCTCATTGTGTTAAGTGACACAAGAGATTGGCTCATCTTAACTACAAGACAATTGGCCAACTCTTTATCAAAGAGTTAGTGAGGAATGGTCCTCAAGTTAAGTGTATGAAGGAAGGGATATGCTCAGCTTGTCAAAAGGGCAAGCAGACAAAATCCTCCTTTCAAAGCCTTGAAAACAAGGATTCTGTGAGGTGCTTATACCTCTTGCATATGGATCTTTTTGGTCCTATGCCAGTTCATAGTCTAGGTAGGAAAGTCTACACTTTTGTGGTGGTAGATGACTATTCTAGATTTACATGGGTGTTCTTTCTGAGACAGAAATCTGAAACCCCAAGTGTCTTACTTAATTTTGTAAAGCAAATTCAGAATGAACTGAATAGTACAGTGGTCAAAATCAGAAGTGACCATGGTACTGAGTTTCAATCTGAAAGCATGACAGTTATGTGAACACTTTGGGATTTTCCAAGAGTTCTCCTCACCAAGAACACCTCAGCAAAATGGAATTGCTGAAAGAAAGAATAGAACATTAATTGAAGTTGGTAGAACTCTATTGAGTGACACCTCTCTACCAGAATATTTCTGGGCTGAGGCAGTAAACACTGCTTGTCATGTGATCAATAGGGCTTCTATCACCAAGAGCCACAAAAAGACTCCCTATGAGATTATGAAAGGTAGAAAACCAAATCTATCCTACTTCAGAATCTTTGGTTGCAAATGCTATATACTTAACAATGGTAAGTCATATTTGACTAAGTTTGCTGCCAAATCCCAGGATGGGATATTTGTTGGGTACAACACAAATAGTAAGGCCTATAGAATCTTCAACTTGACTACTCAAGTTGTTGAAGAATCAGTGCATGTTGTGTTTGATGAAACAAGATTAATCAACTGTGAGTTGTCTTGTAGATTAAATGACTCAACAGGTATAAGCAAAGGAATGGACAAGCTCTCCATTGTTGAAGCTTCAAGGGAAGATGGAGTATTGGAAAATGAAGGATACTGTCCAGGGGGAGTACAAGACACAATAGAAGATGAAGAAAACCAAGAGGTGCAGCATAATGAAGGGGCTGGAGATATTCAACCAGAAGGGAATCTTCCTCCAGCTACAAGACATTTAAGAGACCATCCAACTGATCAGATAATAGGTGATCCAAGACAGGGAGTGCAGACTAGAAGCAGAATTCAAAGCACAGTTCTGCATTCAAGTTTCCTGTCACAAATGGAGCCTAAGAAGTTTGAAGAAGACATCCAAGACCTGCACTGGACTGATGCTATGCAAGAGGAGCTGAA
Source organism: Platanthera zijinensis (assembly GCA_039513925.1). Lineage (NCBI taxonomy): Eukaryota > Viridiplantae > Streptophyta > Magnoliopsida > Asparagales > Orchidaceae > Platanthera > Platanthera zijinensis. The sequence goes on along the minus strand of CM077080.1, from coordinate 117,252,736 downwards.
TCAATTCAGAAGGTGCAATTTCTGGGAGCTTGTTCCTAAACCAAGAGGCCATAATATAATTGGGACAAAATGGATCTACAGGAACAAGTTGGATGAGAATGAAGTAATAGTGAAAAATAAAGCAAGATTGGTTGCTAAAGGATATAGGCAGGAAGAAGGGATTGACTTTGATCAAACCTTTGCCCCAGTAGCAAGGCTGGAGGCAATCAGAATGTTCCTTGCCCATACAGCCTATCAAGACTTCAAGGTATACCAGATGGATGTGAAGTCAGCATTTCTGAATGGTGATCTTAAAGAAGAAGTATATGTAGAGCAGCCATCAGGTTTTGTAGATCCTCTTAAACCTGATTATGTTTATAAGCTTAGAAAAGCTTTGTATGGGTTAAAGCAAGCCCCAGGGGCTTGGTATGAAACCCTGTCTACTTTCCTTATTGAGAATAAATTCTCAAGAGGAAAAATTGACAAAACTCTATTCCTTAGGGAATCTAAAGGCAAGATCATCTTAGTTCAGATCTATGTTGATGACATAATCTTTGGATCTACTGAAAACAACCTTTGTAAAAAGTTTGCCAAACTTATGCAAGGGAAGTTTGAGATGAGCAGTATGGGGGAACTGAAGTTCTTCTTGGGACTCCAAGTAAGACAGACTGATGATGGCTTGTCCATATCCCAGTCAAAGTTTATTAAAGAATTAATCAAAAAGTATGGTATGGAGTCATCCTCCATCATGAGAACTCCTATGGGGACAAGTATGCCTATATGCAAAGATAATGCAGGTAAACCTGTTGATGAGACTTTGTATAGAGGAATAGTTGGTTATCTACTATATCTCACTGCTAGTAGACCAGATATTATGTATGCTACATGTGTCTGTGCTAGGTACCAAGCCTGCCCTAAAGAGTCTCATTATACTGCAGTCAAAAGGATTCTGAGATATCTTAAGGGCACACCTAATCTAGGCCTTTGGTACCCTAGGAATAGAGATTTTCTACTAACAGGTTATTCAGATGCAGACTTTGCAGGCTGTAGAGAGGATAGGAAGAGTACAACAGGTACTTGTCAATTCTTGGGAGGAAGATTGATATCTTGGAGTAGTAAGAAGCAGACCAGTGTGGCTATATCTACAGCTGAGTCAGAATATGTTGCTGCTGGCAGCTGCTATACACAACTATTGTGGATACAGCATCAGCTTAAAGATTATGGTATTCAAGTAAGTAGAACACCTCTTTTGTGTGATTCTAAAAGTGCAATTTCTATTGCTAATAATCCTGTTTCTCATAGTAGAACTAAGCATATAGAAATTAAATACCATTTTCTTAGAGATCATGTAGAAAGAGAAGACATCACATTGGAATTTGTTAAAACAGATTATCAAATAGCAGATGTATTCACTAAGCCTCTGGATGAAACAAAATTCAATAAATTTAAAATTGAATTAGGCATGCTGACCATTGATTAGATTATCAACAAACTTACAAATAACATATTAGATTATCAAATGGTCTTAAGTGGTGTAGACAGAAACAGAAATTGGCTAAGTAAAATAGTGTCGACACATTCAGTGATAATGTGTCGACTCAGTGAAGTAATGTCGACAAGTTAGAAATATTGTGTCGACACAGAGAATATGTGTCGACACTTAAGAATTAAATTGTCGACTTATCCAGGAATGTAGTGTCGACTTCACCAGAATAGTAATGTCGACACTTACAAATTTTGTGTCGACACTTATCCTAAGAGTCGACACAGATTTTCTGATACTCTACTATATCTCTCAGGTGTCGACATATCAACATTAGGTGTCGACACATAGTAGACAGATTTGTTGTCGAGTCAATAGAAGTTTGTGTCGACACATTCCATTTGTGTCGACACATATAGACTGTTTTTGCCCGCCTTTTGATCTTCTTTCAATAGAAGGTATAAATAGGTCAAGAACTTATTCAGTCGACACGCTTACAAGGTTTTCGAGACTGAAACCCTGTGTCGACTTTCTCTCTCTCTCTCTCTCTCTTCTCTCAAGCTTTCTCACCTGAACAATGGCGCCGAAGATTGAAGACAACATCAATGAAGGTTATGAGTTAGTAAGGAATGCCTTTGCCGAAGCCCCAACAGATGTTCAACGAGTTATCTCTCTTATTTCCGAATCGGGATTAGAGTTCATAGTTTCTGAACCTTCCAAGATATGGAAGAAGGAGGTGCATGAATTCTTTACCTCTGCATCAATAGGTTCAGATGTTCTCAAGATAAAGTCCACTGTGCATGGGTCGACAGTGAAGATTACCCCAAGAAGTCTAAGGAAAATTCTACAATTACCAATAATTGAGAATGAAGAAGAAGTGCCTGCTTCTAAGTTAAGGGAGGCTATCCAATGGTGCGGATTGGATCCCACTCTGAAGATTGGAGCTGCTTTCAACAGGAAAGGGATGAATCAGCAAGGGAAATTTCTGTCTAAAATAGTTGGCAAGGTGATTCTGTGCAAACCAGGGGGCCATGATAGGATTTCAGCCTCTATGTTCAGCCTCATGACCAGAATTGTGTTTACAATTCCAACTAATTGGTCAGCTGTTATCTTTGAAAAGATCAAAGAAGGAATAAAGAAGCCAAATCTGGCTAGAATTATGAGTTTATATTTGAATGGAGTGATCCCTGAGGTAATGCAACACCTGCCAGGAACAAAGATCAATCACATGAGAAAGATGGACATGAGATTGTTTTCTAGGTGGGATCGGGTGCTGTCTAAGGATGTGCCTGATGAGAGCAGGCAGGACACCCCAGTGAAATCCTCTTCTCATGCTCAAGATACTGAGCAGCTTCAAGAAGAACAAGAGAGGAAGCAGGATGAAGATCACCCTGTGTCTACTCCAGCCCAACAAGACACTATACCTGCACAGATGCAGGGGGAGCAAGCTCATTCTCCTGCCCAGAATGAATCTACTCCTAACCAGGTACAGTTGTAGGGGGAGCTGGTGTATTTTCTTACTAAAGACATTTCTAATACTTCTATTTCTGCACAGGTGCAGGGGGAGCAAGTGTACTCTCCTGCCCAGGTCATTACCAATACTGAACAAGTATAGGGGGAGAAGATATCTGACCCAGTGCAAGAGGAAGTCCAAATTGATATCTCCAAAGATCTTAATATAGAAGATCTAATTGATACATCTTATGTTCAAGCTCAGAAGGAATATACTCTAGATGAGTTATTTCCTAATGTTGATATGGTTACTGACAGAGTGGAAGAGGGGCAAGAGATTGAAAAGGCCCTTGACATGGAGATAGAAAGAGAGAAGGAGCAAATGGTTGAGGGGGAGTCTGTGCATGTTGAGGATGAACAATATGGCACTGAGACAGATATTCCTCCTCCTCCTCAAGAAAGAGTTCAAGTTGATAGTTCATCTGAATCTGAGACTGAAGAAGGCAGAATGGCTAAGAAGAGAAAACTTGTAGTCTTCAAGAGAAGGAGCAAAGGTTATAAGCAGGCTCTACAGACTACAACTCAACCATCACATTCTGAATTTAATTATAATAAGTTTATGGTTGATTTGCAAGTTAAGTTAGATGACCATAGAGTGGCAGTTGAAAAATATGTTGATGAGAGCAATAAGGCCCTTCAATTTGACTTGGCTCAAGATATAAAGTCAATTCGATTTGAAGTCAATATGCATAAGAAGGAGATGACAGATTGCTTCCATAAGGGAGGTAATGCTGTGGTGTATTTGGCAAAACAACAGCAGTCCATCATCCCTAAAGTGGATGATATTACTTTAAAGCAAAGCTATGTTTTAGAAAATCAGCTAAGGATGAATGACAATTTAACTGAATCTCATCATGAGATTATTGCTGAATTGAAAAAGACTACTCCAGGCCTGCCTGTAGATAGAGCAAAGGAGATGAAAGAATTTGATAAAACATTTCAAGCTGCTATTGAATCTGTTAAAACTGCTATCACTACCTCTCAAAAGGACATATCGGACAAGCTTCAAAAGTTAAAACCATTTTTTAAAGAGGGTGTGAATTATCTGGATGGACAGATCAGATTTCAGAAAGAAGATCTAAGAGATCATATTACCAGAGAAGCCATAAAGGGGGAGAGGTTGTTAGTTCATGCAGGCTCAGAGCACACCAAATGGGTGACCAATAGTATTCGAGCCACATTGGGATATCCATCTTTGTATGATGATGCTATGGTGGCTGAGTCAGGAATACAAACAGGTCTACTTGAAGGCAATCAACCTGAGGTTGCCCAAGTCATTTACCCTCCTCCAGATTTTGATATGATTGATCAGCAAGTTCAAGAAATGTATAGTCCTCCAAAGGAGGTTGACAGGGTTGTTATTGAGAAAGTGGATAAGCCTGAGGCCACTTTGAAAGAACAGCAAGATGCTCTACTATCTAAGAAGAGATTTAGAGAGCAGGCTGAACTTAAGCCAGATTTTGAGCAGTGGAGCCCTACTTCAAGAAATATTATACTCACTGCATGGAAGGCTGTGAAAGACCAAGTTCATGAAAGAGGAAAGTGGTATAATGAAATAGAATGGCAAAAGCATAAAACTAGGCAGGAGACAATAGTACAGTTTAGAAGAAAAGCCAAGCTGGGTAGGCTGCCACCAGATGCTCAAGAGCCAAGCAAGTACTTTCCAAAGCCCTTTCATTACTTTGAAAGGCAAAGGCTCAAGGAAGAAGCAAAGAAGAAGGCTGATCAAAAAGGCAAGAAGCCAGCTGAAGATGCTGAAGCTCCTGTGAAGGCTCAAATCCAATCTGGCAAAGGGATTGTCATAAGAGAGCCTGATCAGTCTTAATTTTAAGTTCTTTCAAAAGTATTTTGTAATGTTTTGATTAAATCATTCAATGTAAAACTCTGTAATCAAACATTATCAAGTTATAAACAATATTTTGTTTGGAATCATATAATGTTCACACTGTGATGGATTGTTAATATTTTGTTTGGAATCATAAAATGCTCACACTGTGATGGATTGTTTATATTTTGTTTATATTAAGTATTCCTGTTATGTCATATATCATCATATTATACTTTTTATAAATGGTGTATATCATTGGCTATAAGGGTTATGACTTCTCCAAATAGGGGGAGATTGTTGGGTACATTGGAAAATGTGTACCTGATTTGAAGAAGCCCAACTTAGCTCAATGATATACATCAAGGTGTATTTGATGTTGTTTTAAGTTGACATGTGCAGGTGAAGAAGTGTTAAAGAATGCAAAAAAACATTCTAAGTCCATGTGTCGACACCTGCAGAAACAGTGTCGACACTTCAGAATATTTGTGTCGACACTTGAAGGAGGCTGTGTCGACACAGAGAAAGATAGTCGACCACATTTGTGTCGACACTGGGAAGCAGTGTCGACTCACAGAGAAAGATAGTCGACCACATTTGTGTCGACACTGGGAAGCAGTGTCGAATCACAGAGAAAGATAGTCGACCACATTTGTGTCGACACTGGGAGGTTGTGTCGACACAATGAGACAGAATCAACACACATTGGCAGAAGTCTACAATACTTGTGTCGACACCAGAAGACTAAGTCAACACATACTGAGTTCTGAATCTACAACAACTGTGTCGACACACAAGACTTGTGTCGACACACTGCAAAGTCAAGACTAAGTTATTCTCTGAAGAAGCTGTGTCGACTTAAAGGCAAACTTGTTGATATCATCAAAGGCTGTGTCGACACCAAAGTTACTTGTGTCGACACATACAGACAGTTGGTCTCGACACTTCCTGACAGTCTGTCTCAACACATTGCTGACCAAGACTAAGGCACAGGATCTGTTTGAAGACTTGACAGCTGTGGGTTGCAGCCAGTTAACTGATGTTGTCAGACTTGTCAGAAGACAGTTATAAACCGGATCAGCCGGTTACCATTAAGAATATCTATAAATAGACAGATTCAGAGAGAAGTAAACAATGAATGAGAAGATTGAACTTTGGCAATCAAATTGAGAAATCAAATCAAGAAGGTGTAATACACTGAAGAAGATCTTCATCAGAAGATCTAAGAAGATGATCTCAGGATCGATCTAAGAAGAGTACTAACAAGAATTCAGAAGTATCATCAAAGGTGTTGGATTGAGAGGGATCCACCCATTTTGAAGAAGAAGAAGGAAGCCATCAGTGGTTTTCTCAAGAAGCTGTTTGGAAATCAACTCAGCTAAGTTCAGATTCAAGAAGCTTTGAAGAAAGCTCAGATTCAGTTGATTTCATCAGCTGATCAAGAATTGTCTTGTCCTCTTCTCTCTCAACAAAGGCAAGACATTAAAACTTCTTTTCTAAATTTCTGTAGGATCTGTTTTACACAGATCTGAGTTGTAAGCCTGTGATATAAAGGCTGAGTGTAGGAGAGTTGATCTCTGAGTGGTAGGGCTGTTTGCCTGAGTGTAGGAGAAGGTTCTTCTCTGAGTTGTAGGCCTTGTGGCAAGGCTGAGGTAGGGCTATTGTGCCTGAGTTGTAGGAACCTATCCAGGTTCTGAGCTATAGGATCTGAGGATCTGAGAATAGTGGAAGTTTGGCCGAATCTAGCATACTGCTAGATAGGTGAAGGGGGAAAGTGGATGTACCCAGACCTTGGGGAACCACTATAAAACATTGTGCAATCTGTGATGATTAAATGTCTGTGAATGGTGTGCTAGATGTTTTCATTTTTGTAATTGAATTCTGCCTAAAAATTTGTACAAGCAATTAGAACCTATTCACCCCCCCTCTAGGTGTTTAGGTTGTCTTGAAAGTAAAACTATCAAAAGCCTTCGTAGCAGCCTTGCCTTCGTAAATCCGAACTCGGCTCGCGATTTGGACCACCGCAGCACCACCGGCAGCCGGATTCCTCTTCTTCTTCCTTGCTTTGCTCTCCCCTCTCTCTTAACTTTTGAAAGAGAAAGATGAAACTCAAATGAGCTTTCTCCTCTTCAATCCCGGCCTTATCAACCCAGGGAAGAGCCCAGACCATTGGATCTTGGTCAAAGAAAATGAACGGCTCTGATCAGCCCTGAATTTGATTTCCTGGGCTGAACACGGGTTGTGACACGCCCGTGTAACATGCCGTGTTCCTGAAGCGGTGCACAACCGACTGAAAATAAACCAGAACACGGGCATTGATATGCCCGTGTCAAGCCTAACATGCCCGTGTCACACAGTACACGACCGTGTACCCGGCCGTGTCACCCCTGTAATATGATCTCCAAAATTACCCGAGCAGGACACGGCTAAGGCACACGCCTGTGTCCCTAGCCGTGTGCCAAACACGCCCCTATGACACGCCCGTATCACAGGCCGTGTTCAACACTCGACGATCAGGGCTCGAGTACTGTCGAGACTAGGGACACGCCCTGTGACACGCCCGTTTCCCAGGCCGTGTACACCTGACACGCCCTGAGACACGCCCGTGTCTCAGGCCGTGTCAGCCAACCTTAATCCCACTTTGGCTTTTTTTGAGATTTCTAGGGTGTTACAGGTCTCTGTATCGTCGATCGTCGAGTCCTGCTCGACTTCTTTTGCCCAGACAGTTTTCTTATAGGTCGACTATCTGTTCTATTAGTTCGACTATCTGCTCTGATAGTTCGACGATCATTGTAATTCGTTCGACTATCTTTTTGTTTTCATTTAGAGATATTGTACTCTTTCTCTTCTGTGAATTATTTCTCATTTATCTGGCTTATTTTATTAAAGATTATTTCATTGATTTTATGCTTATATATCAAGGCAATCTTTGCCTCATTCTTTATGCATAAGTCAAGTTCTATCTGACAAAGTCTTTTGTCTTATTAGTTGAAAAATCTTTGTGCTTTATCTGTCATGCTGTCCTTTATAGCCGTTAGACACAGATGTCTTTCTCTGGCCGTAAAGAGTTTGTTTTTGATGTGACTTTCTCTAATATCTTTTGGACTTGCAGAATGGATAAGCAGCTTCTAAGAAAGCTTTATCTCTTTATAGGATGTCCTTCTGCAGGTTATTTGTACTATGTGTTATTTGCAACCAAGATTGCAGATCTCAGAAGAAGACAAGATTCAAATCAAGAGAAAGATAGAAGCCGTTACAAAGGCTGATATATAAAGATCTAATGAGAGAAGTTAAGATAAGGAGATATATATATATACAGAAATATACAGATATTCATATACATATACACAACAAGAACAAGAAGATACATCTCTTAGATATTTTTACATACAGCTGAGAAGAACAACTCTCTTCAAAGCTCTCTTCTTCAATCCTGAGTTCATCCTGCTTACAGGATCATTCATACTCAGAGCTTCAAGTAGTAGAAGAAGAAGAAAGAAAAGCTGTTGAAGAAGAATAACCATTCCATATCAAGGGTCTTCTTCAAGGTGCTCCTTCAAGAACTTCAAGACAACAGATCTTCTCTGTCAAGAGTTCTAAAGAGAACCTGCACCCTGAAGCAAGGCTTCTTCCTGGATATTCTCTAAGCCAGGGGGAGCTTTGATTCCTTCAGAGCTTTCTATAGCTCAGTGCAATCCACTAGCTTCTCTAATTTTGTTTAATAATAGAGAAGATATTCTAACTCTCTCAACCTCTTGTACAAAGGGTTATTACTCCCTTCAAAAGTGAACCTTGGTGGCAGGGCACCTTAGCAAAAACCTGTGTTGGATGTTGAGCTCCTGATCAAAAGATCAAAGGGTTTACTTGATCTACCTGAATAAGATCAGTTGGTGGCAGGGCACCCTAACAAAAACCTGTAGTGGATTCCTACCAGGGTGGTAGAAGAGTGGATGTACCTATTGAGAGGGAACCACTATAAATCTTCTTGTGTTGTCTGTGTTGCTTATTTAAATTACTGCACTGTGGCTGTGACTAGAACTACCTAGGATTGCTAGTTGCTGTGTTAAGACTAAAGCTTAAACTGTAATTACAGTTAGCTTTCTCTTGTGCACCTAGCTTTGTGTAAGGCTCTAGGGTTTCATATATCTATTTACTTTTTCCGTAAATTAACTCTAAGGGAGTTGAGTAGATTATCATATTTTTTGAATACTCTATTCACCCCCCTCTAGAGTTGTATCTATCCTCACTTTCATACGCCTTTTTGGGGAAAAATGATACACTCCCGGTGATCATTTCTTTGCATTTAAGCGATTCGGAGACCTCCGATTTATTCAGGGTTTTGCTTAAACATCGCCACGCAATTGCATGGCAAATTTCTGACCTTAAGGGGATTAACCCTTCTTTTTACACTCATAAAATTTTCTTAAACGATAATTGCCGCAAATCCATTCAGCCGCAGCGACGTCTTAACCCAAACATGAAAGACGTCGTGAAAACTGAGATAATTAAATTTTTAGATGCGGGATTATTTATCCCATTTCTGATAGTGCATGGGTAAGTCCCATTCATGTCATGCTCAAGAAGGGCGGTCTGACCATAGTGGCGAATGAGCACAACGAGCTCGTCCCAACTCGTGCTGTTACGGGTTGGCGTGTGTGCATCGATTATCGCAAACTTAATGATGCAACCCGTAAGGACCATTTCCCACTACCGTTCCTTGACCTGATTCTCGAGCGTATTTCCGGTCATCTATATTATTGTTTTCTCGATGGTTTATTGGGGTTTTTCCAAATCCCCATTTCCCCCGAAGACCAAGAGAAAACAACTTTTACTTGCCCGTTTGGCACCTTCGCCTACCGAAGAATGCCATTTGGCCTCTGTAATGCGCCAACTACATTCCAAAGATGTATGCTAGCAATCTTTGGCGAGCTAGTAGAAGATATAATAGAAGTATTCATGGATGACTTTTCTGTATCCAGATGCTCATTTCCGGATTGTATTCGTATTCTCGATCGTGTCCTCCAGCGATGCGAGGACACACATCTTGTTTTAAATTGGGAAAAGTGTAACTTTATGGTTCGAGGAGGTTTGGTACTCGGCCATAAGATTTTGATTAAGGGGATATAGGTCAATAAGGCCAAAGTAGATGTAACATCCCATTTCCGGCTAGGTCCCTAGGAGTCGGTCTGTCATGACAGAACCCAAAAAGCCAAGAAATTGAAAGACATCGACCGAGATTTCGGGTCATGGGTTGGTCACGCCCGTGACCGACCCGTCACGCCCGTGACCTAGGGCATGACTCCTTTGACGATCGTCGATCTCAGGGAGACGATCGTCGGGCGCAGAATTTTCAACCTGGGCCTGTCACGCCCGTGACTTATGTGTCATGCCCGTGACCTAGGGCGTGACCCCTTTGACGATCGTCGATCTCAGCGCGACGATCGTCGAGCGCAAGAATTTTCAACCCGGGCCTGTCACGCCCGTGACCTATGTGTCACGCCCGTGACCTAGGGCGTGACCCCTTCGACGATCGTCGATCTCAGCGGGACGATCGTCGAAGCGCAGAATTTGTGTCATGGCCCTGTCACGCCCGTGACCCAGGTGTCACGCCCGTGACCAAGGGTGTGACCCCCTTCGACGATCGTCGATCTCAGCGAGACGATCGCCGAGCGCGAAATTTGCCTCATGACCCTGTCACGCCCATGACCCATGTGTCACGCCCGTGAACTAGGGCGTGACCACCCTTCGACGATCGTCGATCTCAGTTCGACGATCGTCGAACTCAGAATTGGCCACCCGGGCCTGTCACGCCCGTGACCTATGTGTCATGCCCGTGACCAAGGCCGAAACGTCAGCCAGACTAGAAATTTCGGTAACCGACATCATAATCAATTCTTATTATGGGAATGTATAGCAGGAATATTTATGGGCTATTTCCGTCTCTAATTATTTAATAGAAAGAGAGAGTGAGGTCCAATAGAAAATCGCCACCTGGATCAGCCATTTAATCTTCCACCTTTTCCTCTTCCCTGCATCATAACCGAAACGTTATTAAGAGAGACATTCATGGCCATGAATGTTTCATCCTTTCCCCTCCCCACTTGGAGATCTATAACAGCCTCCTTAGAGCAAGAGGAGAAGGTTACACTCTTGTCAAAACAAATTCAGATTTTTGTTCTTGCTGTTGAAGAACTTCGGGAACGCCACCATCGCGCCATGACAATCCGACGTTCATCTCGTCTTTAAACCGCGAACAAGGTCCTCCTCTACTTCTTCTCTTATGGGTAGATCTTAGGTTCTTAGAAATGAAGTTCGTGCTCAACGGAGCCGGACCTATCTCTCATTTTCATGGAAAAACCATGTAAAAATATGTTTTTGAGTTCGCCGGAAACAGCCACCTCCGGCGGCCATACCACCGCCGACCGATAGCCATCGCCTCAACGGAGGTGGTGGTGGTGGTGGTGGCTGGCCAGGGAAGTGACCGGCCGGCCGGCGATGGTTCACGGAAAGTTTACAGGAAATATGGTTTTCTGTGTTCTGTTTTCGGGTTCATGTAGAAGATGAACAGTAAAATCAATTTATAATATATAAATTATGTATATAGTACATAATGAAAAGATAAATTATTTGGGTATATTTTGAGGTTACAAATGGAGGCACTTTGAGGACGATTTAGGAAAAATGACCTTTCACAGAAGTCGTAGCCCTTCGAGTTTAAATTAATTTAAAATTAGTTTCAACTCGTTTGGGTAAGCGGTTTGACCGCAACACCCGTTCTAATGGGGGCTGTACCTAGAGTTGCGCAGAAACTAAAATGGATGCCCACGCTTCGTCCCTTGCCCAAATGACCTGAAATTTGGGCAGGAGGTTATCCTTAGCCATATCTAGAGGCTGTCCAAAAATGGGAATTTTTGGAGATACTTTGCCTAAAGTTTCTATTTTAATTTAATTAAGTTAGAGAAATTTATTTAAGTGGTCAAATGACCTCCAAACCCTCCCAAATTTTGGTGAGTGGTCCCTGGCTATAAAACTTAGCTCTCTACAAATTTTCAAATCACTTAGATTAGGTTTGGATGGGGAGTCACCTATTCTTAACTAGGCAATAGTGAAGCATTTTTGAGTAAAAAGTGCACTAGAGGTTAGAATGGTCATATCACCTCAACAGAGACTGATATCTTGACCACTGACTTGGAGGGGTTACTATAACCCACTTGGAGAGAATGGTGTGGTTTAGGGTTGATTTACCCTAGGATCCAAGCTCAACCCTAAATGGAGGGTTTTGAGGGTTGAGAAGGACACGGGGGCAGTTGCTCTCGTATTGCCTTGAAACTCTATAGAGTTGACATTAGCATGATAGGAATCATCTGAATGGAGTCTTGGAAAATTTGGAGACAAGTAGATACCTCAAAACCTTAATTTTAGCTTTAGGGTAAAATACTCATAAAGCACAATCTGTCACAAAACTTTATCCAAAGGCTGTGAAATTAGGGTAGAGTAAGTTTTGGAGTGGGTAGAAGCTATAGAGATTTTATTAGAATTTTATTATGTTTATTTCCAGCACTTCATTTGTTAAGTTATTTATAGCCCAAATTGATGTTTTAATTATTTGGATCCTTCTGTTCATTATAACCCCATGAAATCCTGGAAATAAATGTTTTAGGACTAAATGGTTACCCTTGAATTTTTGTATAATTTTTAGTTGAGTAAATCCAGTACTTCCTTCACAAATGTTAAAGAGGGGTTTTATGCTTTGAAAATTAATTAGGGACGATATTATTACTGAAAAATTATGAAATTGGGCCAATGCTAATTTTAAGGCTTTATCTGCATATTATAATTTATTTATAATTTTTGGAAGAATATTCTCTGTACTTGGTTCATAAATTATGGAAGATAGTAAATATTGCTAAAATAGTTTTAGTGCCCTTTTGATGATAGAAAATTATGATACTTTGGATTTACCCTGTTGAGATAAAATTACTATTTATTATAAATTTGTTGGACATCTAGCATGAGAACTTAGGGTAGTTCATGTTCAAACCGGTAGCCCTTGGAATTTTTGAAGAAATTACTTAAATGCCAGATAAATTAGGAAAATTATCATATTCTGGATTTAGGCAATTTATATCATGATAAGTCTCCAGTAAATAGTTTAGGGCATTTGGATGAGTTTTTGGATCATTGCATAACCGGTTCGACATATAGTCTAGGTTGGTCTACATATAGCAAATCTGTGAATTGCAATAGGACATGATCTGAGAAAGTCGTTGGAGTTAGTCATTTTGTCTGGGTGGACAATTGTGGATGATATCATAATAGGATGATATGAAGAGTAGAGAGAAGTAGTGATAGCTAGGATTAAGAGGTGCTCGGGTTCGACGAAAGATCGTCTTTCCCGAAGAGAGGAAGGTTAAATAATCACCCTAGGATAGTCTATCGTAATATGAGAAGGGAATGGATAAATGGGATCAACCAATAACAATAAGTGCCTTGCGAAAGGGAACGATGGGCTTCAGCTACCATCATAGTTCCTAGTGCCCTTTGAGAGCCCATCACGGGGAATATCGGGGGCAGTCCTGGTTTAAAGTAAACTATAATAACAAACTGACAAGAGTAACTTAGTAATTAGGGCTGCACCTTTCACAAACACTGTTGGCACAGGAAGATTGATGAGAGCCTTGGCTCGGTGGGTTAAGAGACGGACGGAATGGTCCGGGGAGCTTCGGCTCGGTTGGTTAAGAGAAGGACGATTTGGTCCGGGGGGCTTCGGCTCGATTTTTGTGTGTTTACGATTAAATTTGCAAGTGCATAAAAGGAATGAAAATTAAGGTGGTGGGTCTTCGGTATTGGAGGGTCGATGCACCGACGCCAATACGCTAACTCGGCAAGTGTGGTTAGCACTTCACCAACAGAAGTCCGGTGCGCCAGCCGGCAAGAGTACGCAGGCGTCCGCTTAGTGCACCAAGCATTGAGGCATACGATAGGTCTGACCGATAGTGCTTTACTGGTTTAGAGGTGGGCGAGGCCAAACCCACCGCTTCCGTCTGCCACTAAGGAGGTATCCTGGGAGGTAACGGCTCCGAAAGGAGGAACTAAAGGTCTGTGTGCACAGAGTCGGGTGTGTGAGTTGCACTTGCATGTTTCATCATACCCACCTGCATGTCATAGCATAATCGATTCATTTAACCCTGACACCTAAAGTATAAGTGGTATGGGACGCTTATACATTAGGACCTGCAAAACGACCCCTTGGTCTATAAGCTTGTGTGGGCAAGTTTATAAATTAAGGTTAAATTCTATATATATATATATATGCAGCTGTTGATAACTGACACCCCAACGTATAAGTGGTATGGGACACTCTATATGATGGGAGCTTTGCAGAAGATCCCTTGGCTTATGCGCTTTCGCACATAAGTTAAGGTTACTTTTCCTACTTTCTGTTGTTGACATATTTATTATAGAATTGCTAGATTTGTTCCGCTGCCACCTATTTCTTTCATTAAATCTCCACCTTCATGTCCTTCCCTTTCTTCCTCTCCGCTCGATACCTAGGAGCCATGGTGGAAGGGGTAGGGGATGATAGGGCTTAGTCTTTATGACTAACAGTTTTCGAACTGCATCATTTTAGGGGATCGCGGAGCCCAGCACAGGGGAGCAGCTCCAGAGACTGGTGCGCTTGGAGATGGGGCAGTCTAGCTCCGGAGTTCATACAGCCGGGACCGTGAGTCTCGACCTTGAGTAGTTTTTGTTTTTTCTTCCGCATGAGAGATTTGTAGTGAGGATATGATGTACCGGGTATAAGCCCGCATTTATAGTACTTTGATTATTGTTATTCTGTGGACACTCCCTTTGTGGAGTTTTATTTCTATATATGTGATTTTCAGTGGACTTGCTCTTACTTCAATTATTGTGCTACCTTCCTGTGATCGAATTGGCCGGTAGAATCGGTGCCTTGTGTTGATGACCCTTCAGGACGTGAAGGTGTCACCGCAAAGCGGCGATTCTGGGCCTAAGACCCCGGGTTTTAAAAGAAAAAAAAGGGGGTGGTCTTACAAGTGTTATCAGAGGGTAACATCAATCTGGAAAAGGTAGTAGTCCACTATCCCTGGTTCACGCAGAAGGAGCTAAATATCAGGCAGAGGCGCTGGGTGGAGTTCTTAGCAAACTATCAGTATGAGATGCACTACCATCCAGGGAAGGCAAACGTGGTGGCCGACGCGTTGAGTCAGAGAGCTGCCACTTCCAAAGCCGGGCCCCAGGTTATGTCCATGGAGCTAGTCCGGTCATTCAGAGATATGCAGATATCCCTAGTGTCCGAAGATGACCCAGAGCTGTATAGGGAGTATCTGGCATCGATGGTGGCCATAGATGATATTCAGGATCGCATTCGGGATGGAAAGAGGACTGATGCATGGGTAGAGCCGATGTTCCGAGCCTTGGAGGAGGGTTCGACAGGAGATTATTCCCTGAGAGATGGATTGCTACATTTTAGAGGCAGATTATATATACCCACAGGAGGCCAGATCCGAGAGGATATTATGACGGAGGCGCATTGCAGCCGGTACTCTGTGCACCCAGGGATCACAAAGATGACCGCTGATCTGAAGAAGATGATGTTTTGGCCGGGCATGAAGAAGGACATTACGTACTTCGTGACCCATTGCGAGGCGTGTCAGTTGGTGAAGGCGGAGTGCAGGAACCCCGCAGGACTGTTGCAACCATTCCCGGTTCCATAGTGGAAATTTGATGATATAGCTATGGATTTTATACATGGGCTTCCCCGGTCTCGGACAGGGAATGACTCGATCTGGGTGATTGTTGGTCGATTAACGAAGGTGGCCCGCTTTATACCAATCAGGAAGGATGACTCGGTGGGAGTGCTGGTACGAAAGTTCGTGGAGCGGTATGTCCGATATCATGGCGTGCCACGGACGATAGTGTCGGACCGCGATGGATGGTTTACATCCAGGGAGTGGCGGTCAGTGCAAGCATAATTGGGCACCCGATTGACTTTTAGCATGACCTTCCACCCTTAGACGGACGGGCAGACAGAGCGCACCAATAAGACGTTGGAGGATCTACTACGACTGTGTATACTGGACCGAGGGGAGCCGTGGAAGAAGATGTTGCCGTTGGTCGAGTTCTCCTATAACAATAGCTACCAGTCCAGCATCAGGATGGCGCCTTATGAAGCCTTGTATGGAAGAAAATGTAGGACCCCGCTTTCTTGGGTTCAGGACGAGGATCCGAAGGTGTTGGGATCGGATTTTGTTGAAGACACCGAGGCACAGGTGAGACTGATCAGAGATAGGATGTTAGAGGCGCAGAGCAGACAAGCTAAGTATTATGACGCCCGACATCGTCAGGTGGTGTTTTTGGTAGGGGACCGAGTGTTCTTGAAGATCCGGCCCATGCATGGAGTTTCACGGGTGTGTGGTCGGAAGAAGAGCTCAGCCCTAGGTATATGGGCCCTTACCGGATCCTGGAGCGGATCGGGCCTCTAGCTTACTGGCTGGAGTTGCCACCAGAGCTGGCAGCTCTACACGACGTCTTCAACATTTCTTCGCTGAGAAGGGCTCTACTATGCCCGGAGCAGCAGATTTTGACCACCGAAGGGCCGGTAGCTTCAGACCGATCTATTCACTTGGAGCCGGTTCGGATCAAAGACAAAGGAGTACGGATCTTGCGCCGCAAGAAGATCCCCTTAGTAAAGGTTCTGTGGAGAAACCACGGTCAGGAGGAGCACACCTGGGAACCGCAGGACCTGATGAGGCAAAAATACCCGGAGTTGTTCAGTCAGGTATACATCACCACCTCTTAGTATACAATAAATTACCTTCTTGCATTGAACCGGTAGGACTAGGTAAGGGAAATTTAGAACCTAGGCAAGCGCAGGAAAGTAGGGGCTAATCTTTTGTTCATTGGGGAGATTGCCTTTGTTTATTAAACATGTAGTCTCGCTTCGATTGAATAGAAAAACAGTATGGGATGTTACAAGTTTAATTTATTTCGGTAGAAATCCCCGTAGGCTCAACCTCAATTTCGGGGACGAAATTTTTGTTTTGTTTATTGGGATTTGTAACATCCTATTTCCGGCTAGGTCCCTAGGAGTCGGTCTGTCGTGACAGAACCCTAGAAGCCCAGAAATTGAAATACATCGACCGAGATTTCGGGTCACGGGTTGGTCATGCCCGTGACCGACCCGTCACGCCCGTGACCTAGGGCGTGACTCCTTCGACGATCGTCGATCTCAGGGAGACGATCGTCGGGCGCAGAATTTTTAACCCGGGCCTGTCACACCCGTGACCTATGTGTCACGCCCGTAACCTAGGGCGTGACCCCTTTGACGATCGTCGATCTCAGCGCGATGATCGTCGAGCGCAGAATTTTCAACCCGGGCCTGTTATGCCCGTGACCTATGTGTCACGCCCGTGACCTAGGGCGTGACCCCTTCGACGATCGTCGATCTCAGCGGGACGATCGTCGAAGCGCAGAATTTGCGTCATGGCCCTGTCACGCCCGTGACCCAGGTGTCACGCCCGTGACCAAGGGCGTAACCCCCTTCGCCGATCGTCGATCTCAGCGAGACAATCGCTGAGCGCGAAATTTGCCTCATGACCCTGTCACGCCCATGACCCATGTGTCATGCCCGTGACCTAGGGCGTGACCACCCTTCGACGATCGTCGATCTAAGTTCGATGATCGTCGAACTCAGAATTGGCCACCCGGGCCTGTCATGCCCGTGACCTATGTGTCACGCCCGTGACCAAGGCCGAAACATCAGCCAGACTAGAAATTTCGGTAACCGACGTCATAATCAATTCTTATTATGGGAATGTACAGTAGGAATATTTATGGGCCGTTTCCGTCTCTAATAATTTAATAGAAAGAGAGAGTGAAGTCCAATAGAAAATCGCCACCTGGATCAGCAATTTTATCTTCCACCTTTTCCTCTTCCCTGTATCATAACCGAAATGTTATTAAGAGAGACATTCATGGCCATGAATGTTTCATCCTTTCCCCTCCTTACTTGGAGATCTATAACAGCCTCCTTAGAGCAAGAGGAGAAGGTTACACTCTTGTCCAAACAAATTCAGATTTTTGTTCTTGCTGTTGAAGAAGTCCGGGAACGCCACCACCGCGCCATGACAATCCGACGTTCATCTCGTCTTCAAACCGCGAACAAGGTCCTCCTCTACTTCTTCTCTTATGGGTAGATCTTAGGTTCTTAGAAATGAAGTTCGTGCTCAACGGAGCCGGACATATCTCGCATTTTCATGGAAAAACCATGGAAAAATATGTTTTTGAGTTCGCCGGAAACCGCCACCTCCGGCGGCCATACAACCGCCGACCGATAACCATCGCCTCAATGGAGGTGGTGGTGGTGGCTGGCAAGGGAAGTGACCGGATGGCCGGCGATGGATCATGGAAAGGTTACAGGAAATATGGTTTTCTGTGTTGTGTTTTCGGGTTCATGTAGAAGATGAACAGTAAAATCAATTTATAATATATAAATTATGTATATAGTACATAATGAAAAGTTAAATTATTTGGCTATATTTTGAGGCTGCAAATTGAGGCACTTAGAGGCCGATTTAGGAATAATGACCTGTCACGGAAGTCTTAGCCTTTCGAGTGTAGATTAATTTAAAATTAGTTTCAACTCATTTGGGTAAGCGGTTTGACCGCATCACCCGTTCTAATGGGGGCTGTACCTAGAGTTAGGCAGAAACTAAAATGGATGCCCACGCTTCGTCCCTTGCCCAAATGACCTGAAATTTGGGCAGGGAGTTATCCTTAACCATATCTAGAGGCTGTCCAAAAATGGGAATTTTTAGAGATACTTTGCCTAAAGTTTCTGTTTTAATTTAATTAAGTTAGAGGAATTTATTTAAGTGGTCAAATGACCTCCAAACCCTCCCAAATTTTGGTGAGCTGTCCCTGGCTATAAAACTTAGCTTTGTACAAATTTTCAACTCACTTGGATTAGTTTTGCAAAGGGAGTCACCTATTCTTAACTAGGCAATAGTGAAGCATTTTTGAGTAAAAAGTGCACTAGAGGTTAGAATGGTAATATCACCTCAACAGAGACTGATATCTTGACCACTGACTTGGAGAGGTTACTATAACCCACTTGGAGAGAATGGTGTGGTTTAGGGTTGATTTACCCTAGGATCCAAGCTCAAACCTAAATGGAGGGTTTTGAGGGTTGAGAAGGACATGGGGGCAGTTGCTCTCGTATTGCCTTGAAACTCTGTAAAGTTGACATTAGCATGATAGGAATCATCTGAATGGAGTCTTGGAGAATTTGGAGACAAGTAGATACCTCAAAACCATAATTTTAGTTTTAGGGTAAAATACTAATTAATCACAATCCGTCACTAAACTTTATCCAAAGGCTGTGAAATTAAGGTAGAGTAAGTTTTGGAGTGGGTTGAAGCTATAGAGATTTTACTCGAATTTTATGATGTTTATTTCCAGCACTTCATTTGTTAAGTTATTTATAGCCCTAATTGATTTTTTAATTATTTGGATCCTTCTGTTTATTAAAACCCCATGCAATCTTGGAAATAAATGTTTTAGGACTGAATGGTTACCCTTGAATTTTTGTATAATTTTTAGTTGAGTAAATCCAGTACTTCCTTCACAAATGCTAAAGAGGGGTTTTATGCTTTGAAAATTAATTAGGGATGATATTATTACTGAAAAATTATGAAATTGAGCCAATTCTAATTTTAAGGCTTTATCTACATATTATAATTTATTTATAATTTTTGGAAGAATATTCTCTGTACTTGGTTCATAAATTATGGAAGATAGTAAATATTACTAAAATAGTTTTAGTACCCTTCTGATGATAGAAAATTATAATACTTTGGATTTACCCTATTGAGATAAACTTACTATTTATTATAAATTTGCTGGACATCTTGCATGAGAACTTAGGATAGTTCATGTTCAAACCGGTAGCCCTTGGAATTTTTGAGGAAATTAATTAAATGCCAGATAAATTAGGAAAATTACCACATTCTGGATTTAGGCTATTTATATCATGATAAGTCTCCAGTAAATAATTTAGGGCATTTGGATGAGTTTTGGGATCATTGTATAACCGGTTCGACATTTAGTTTAGGTTGGTCTGCATATAGCAAATTTGTGAAATGCAATAGGACATGATCTGAGAAAGTCATTGGAGTTAGTCATTTTGTCTGGGTGGACAATTGTGGATGATATCACAATAGGATGATATGAAGAGTAGAGAGAAGTAGTGATAGCTAGGGTTCAGAGGTGCTCGGGTTCGACGAAAAATCGTCTTTCCCGAAGAGAGGAAGGTTAAATAATCACCTTAGGATAGTCTTTCGTAATATGAGAAGGGAATGGGTAAAGGGGATCAACCAATAACAATAAGTGCCTTGCGAAAGGGAACGATGGGCTTCATCTACCATCATAGTTCCTAGTGCCCTTTGAGAGCCCTTCACGGGGAATACCGGGGGCAGTCCTGGGTTAACGGCGAATAGGAAAAAGAAGAATGAAAATGACAGGAATAATGAGAAAATCTCATTGACTTCTAGGCTCACTTAGAATGGGCATACGATGAAAAAAAGAACATGCGTAAACTGTAATAACAAACTGACAAGATTAACTTAGTAATTAGGGCTGCACCTTTCACAAATATTGTTGGCACAGGAAGATTGATGAGAGCCTCGACTCGGTGAGTTAAGAGACAGATGGAATGGTCCGGGGAGCTTCGGCTCGGTTGGTTAAGAGACGGACATTTTGGTCCGGGGAGCTTCGACTCGGTTTTTGTGTGTTTACGATTAAATTTCCATGTGCATAAAAGGAATGAAAATTAAGGTGGTGGGTATTCGGTATTGGAGGGTCGATGCACCGACGCCAATACGCTGACTCGGCAAGTGTGGTTAGCACTTCGCCAACAGAAGTCCGGTGCGTCAGCCGGCAAGAGTACGCAGGCGTCCGCTTAGTGCACCAAGCGTTAAGGCGTACGATAGGTCTGACCGGTAGTGCTTTACTGGTTTAGAGGTGGGCGAGGCCCAACCCACCGCTTCCGTATGCCACTACGGAGGTATCCTGGGAGGTAACGGCTCCGAAAGGGGGAACTAAAGGTCTGTGTACACAGAGTCGAGTGTGTGAGTTGCACTTGCATGTTTCATCATACCCACCTACATGTCATAGCATAATCGATTCATTTAACCCTGACACCTAAAGTATAAGTGGTATGGGACGCTTATACATTAGGACCTGCAAAACGACCCCTTGGTTTATAAGCTTGTGTGGGCAAGTTTATAAATTAAGGTTAAATTCTATATATATATATGCTGTTGTTGATAATCGACACCCCAACGTATAAGTGGTATGGGACACTCTATACGATGGGAGCTTTGCAGAAGATCCCTTGGCTTATGCGCTTTCACACATAAGTTAAGGTTACTTTTCCTACTTTCTGTTGTTGACATATTTATTATAGAATTGCTAGATTTGTTCCGCTGCCACCTGTTTCTTTCATTAAATCTCCACCTTCATGTCCTTCCCTTTCTTCCTCTCCGCTCGAGACCTAGGAGCCATGGGGGAAGGGGTAGGGGATGATAGGGCTTAGTCTTTATGACTAACGGTTTTCGATCCACATCATTTTAGGGGATCGCGGAGCCCAGCACAGGGGAGCAGCCCTAGAGACCGGTGCGCTTGGAGATGGGGCAGTCTAGCTCTGGAGTTCATACAGCCAGGACCGTGAGTCTCGACCTTGAGTAGTTTCTATTTTTTCTTCCGCATGAGAGATTTGTAGTGAGGATATGATGTACCGGGCATAAGCCCGCATTTATAGTACTTTGATTATTGTTATTCTGTGGACACTCCCTTCGTGGAGTTTTATTTCTATATATGTGATTTTCAGCGGACTTGCTATTACTTCAGTTATTGTGCTACCTTCCTGTGATCGAATTGGCCGGTAGAATCGGCGCCTTGTGGTGATGACCCTTCAGGACGTGAAGGTGTCACCGCAAAGCGGCGATTCTGGGCCTAAGACCCCGGGTTTTAAAAGAAAAGGGGGGGGGGGGTCTTACAGTAGAAATCATAAAAAAGCTTCCTCAGCCGACTAACGTTAAATCTATTAGGAGTTTCTTAGGCCACGCGGGCTTTTATAGGCGCTTCATTCAAGATATTTCAAAAATAACAAAGCCGCTAACTCGCCTCTTGGAAAAGGAATCACATTTTGTCTTTAGCAGCGATTGCGAGTCTGCCTTTAATTTTGATAAAACAAAAACTTATCAATTCTCCAATTCTAGTGGCCCCTAATTGGTCCCTTCCGTTGGAAATCATGTGTGACGCGAGTGATATTGCCTTAGGTGCCATTCTTGGCCAACGCATAGAAAAACATTTTCATCCTATTTATTACGATAGCAAGACGCTCACTTCTGAACAAGTGAATTACACAACGACGGAAATGGAACTCTTAGCCGTCGTTTTCGCTTTCGATAAGTTTCGCTCGTATTTAACGCTATCTAAAGTTATCATTTTTATCGATCACTCCTCCCTTAAGTATTTACTAGCTAAAACTGACGCAAAGCCACGCCTTCTTCGATGGATCCTCCTCCTTCAAGAGTTTGACTTGGAGATCCGAGATAAGAAGGGCGCGGAAAATCTTGTGGCAGACCACCTCTCCCGTTTAGAAAATCCTGCCGCGGAAGCGCTCGTCGAATCTGAAATAAATGACAGATTCCCCGAGGAACGCCTTCTTGCCATTCGTTTGTCTTCGTCATCTTCACCTTGGTTCGCATATTTTGCGAACTACTTAGTCTCGCGGGTACTTCCAAAAGAATTTTCAAGTCATCAAAAGAAGAAATTCTTTTCCGACTTGAAAAATTTCTTTTGGGAAGACCCATTTCTTTTTCATATCTGCGCGGACCAAGCGGTGTAACATCCCATTTCCAACTAGACCCCTAAGAGTTGTTTGATCATAACCAGGTCATGACAAAGCCCTAGGGAATTAAAAAGGGCCAGGTAATCAAAGGCCAAGGTGAGAATCACCTTGGTCTTCCTATGACACAACCTCATCACCAAACCTAGGGTTTGACCTTAAGGCTTCACCATGACCCCATGATCCCATCACAACACCACTAACCAATTAGAGGACCCACTAGAGCCTTAAGGGTCCATTAGACTCAACCCAAAGTGACCAATTTGACCTAGGGCCACCATAGGCCTAAATTGGGCAAGGTGCCCTAACTAAGGGCAGTTGGCCTCAAATGTGCCCAACAAACCTTGCCCAGGTCTCCCTAGACCTAAAGTGGTGTCAATGGGTCACCAAAGATCCATTGGGGTCAACTCTAGAGCCTGAGTTGACCAAAGTCAACCCTTGATCTAAAGTGGTCAAAGTGCCCCTGCTAAGGGTCATGTGACCTCTAAGGTGCCCAATCAACCCTACCCAACCCTACTTGGACTCTAGGGGAGGCCAAAGTATCACCTAGGACCCATTGGGGTCAACCCAAAAGGTCAAATTGGCTAGGGTCAACCCTAGTCTTTGTTTGGGTCAACTTAGCCCAAATGGGCTAACCCAAGCTTAAGCCATTGTTTCCCTTAGGCTAACTTCATTTCTCAAAATTATTATGAGTAAAATGGCTACATATATCCTATGGGGTTTGACCACTCAACTTGGTGACTAGGAGAGAGAATGGGAGCTTCATTCCATGGTAATGGTGGGGGAGAGAAAATGGGGGGAAGAGGAATGGTGTGGGGACCAGCCAAAGGAGGCCAACAACCACCCATTATGGCTGCAATCAACTCCTCTAGAGGAGAGGAGTTGATTCCAGCCATTTCCCGGCCACCAAGGGGCAGTTTTAGCCCCCTCCTCTCAACCCGAGCCATGCTTTAATGGCTTTGATGGGCATTAATGAACCAGCCGCCCCCTCCCCAATTGACAATTTAAACATCATCAGTGGGCTTAGGGGAGCATTTTCGGACTCTTACCTGGAAGGAGCAAGCCGCCCTACTGTGTTGTTGCAAAATCCAAGCGCCTCCGCCATTGTCCATGGTATCCCGCCGCTCCTCTCGCCTTCAGGCCACCGGAAAGGTCCTCCTCCACCTCTTTTTCCATGGGTAGATCGTAGCAATTACTAGGGCCAAGGTTCGGGCTCAATTGGGCCTGATCCAAATCCAAATTTCCATGGTTTTCGTCCTATAAATAGCTTGGTCGGATCGCCGGAATAGACGTCTCCGGCGGCTGTGCCGCCGGCTTGGGGTAGCCCCCACCTCCCCGAAGGTGGTGGTGGCGGTGGCCGGCCGGGGAAGTGGCCGGGTGGCCGGGAAATCGGCCCGCAAGCTGCTCTAGGACGGGATGATCTGGGCCGTCGGCTGGAGGTAGAAGACAACCCGATGCCGTCTATTTAGATGTTTTAAGATTCGTGCAGGATGAATATAGATTTTAATTATTTTGATTTCACATTATTCTATCACACTATATGCAGTGTTTAGTTTTAATTTTTAAAAATACTTAGGCTCATCTAATGGGAAAGTCATCAACATTGAATGTGTAGCCCTAAGAGTCTATTTTAATCAAAAATTAATTTTGACCCATTTGGACCTCTGGTTGGGCCAGGGAACCCATTTTGGTGGTACCTATACCTAGGGCTATCCTGAAATATAAATTGATGCCCACCTTTCATCCCTTATCCAAATGAGCTACAATTTGGGCAGGGGGTTTACCTTAGCTATACCTAAAGTCTGTACAAAAATGGGAATTTTTGGAGAATATTTTTCTATAGTTTTTAGAAAAATTTAATAAACCATTTATAAATTAATTAGGTGTCATAAACACCTCAAAATTTCCCCAAATTCGGGTGGCTTGTCTTAGAGGGTATGTTAAGGCTCGGGTAAAAATTTCATCTCATTTGAAGATGTTTTGATTAGGTTTTTGTCCAACCCTAGGCTGATCTTTAAAGGGTTAATTAGGTCAAAACACCTCCCTCGGGGTTTTGAGTGGTCAAATCACCCCAACAGAGGCTGAAATTTTGGTCACTAACTTTTTATGGTATGACACACCCTCCAATGGAATTTGGGGTGGTTTGGTGCAGGGTAGCCCTAGAACTCTAGGGTAGGCCCTTTTATGGGATTTTTAGGGTTTGATGGTCATTGGGTCAAATGACCTTGGAATGACCTGAAAATTGGTGGAGAGGACCATAAGGTGTATATGGTCCTCTGGTTGAAGTTTAATTGAATTTGAAAGTCTTTAACCCCCTCAAATCCCTAACCCTAGATTAGGGCACAAATCGTAATAGTTGGGTTTAGGCAATCAAGACATCTCACAATAACTTGAAGCTTGGGCAGGGTATTTATCTGATAGGAAGTTGTCCTAAAATAATTTTGGTGGAATTTTTAGACTAGTAAAATCAGTACTTCCTTTATAACCCTAGCAATGCCCCTAAAATTATGTTGCTTGTTATGAAAATTATGTCCATTGAAAAGTTGTAAAATTTAGTATTTGGAAGATTTACATCATGATAGCCCCCTCTGTATTTTTATTGAAAATTTTAGATGATTATTTTAGGAACTTGATTCATAAATTATTAATTATGAAATTTTGATCATAAATAGATGCGGAGCTTAATATTATTATCAAAATTATGAAATCTGGTCAGTGAGTGTTTCAAATCAATATGTAGGTTCTGAAATTTTCTCATAATTTTTAGGTGAATATTTACAGTACTTGCTTCAATAACCCAAGAGTATGGAATTAACATTGTAAATTAAATTAGGAGATACTGTTCACTGAAAAATTGGGGGAATCCTTTAGAGTGTTTTTAGGCCATGATGATCTTACTGGATTTTTGTTATAATTTTTGGAACAATATTTCTGACCTTTGATTCTTAAAATGGTACTGTTGACCTTATGTTCTAAATTATGATTTGGGGGCCTAAACCATTCCAAAAATTCATATATCTTGGATTTACTGTAAAATTACTGTTTAATATTTATCATGATTTTATTAAGCTCTATACATACCTGAAAAGTGTACTTTATGTTCAGAATCTTTATTTCCTTGTGTTGGAAGAAAATAATTAAATACTCATTAATTTTGGAAAATTATGAATCACTGGCTTTTATCTAGTTAGGTCAGGATAGGCCCCCATAAATTATATTGAGCCATTTGGATGAATATTTATAGTGCTACCTATTACGTGCATTATATCGTTTGGTAAGGACTGCGAATAGCCTTAATGCAGAAAGTGAGTAATGGTGGGTTAGGTCTAAGATTGGAGAATTCAAATAGCTTTGGTTTTGGATAAGTAATATGGGTTACCATGGAAGATGTTTGGGAAGGGTAGTAAGAAGTGGTTTTGCTAGAGTGTAGATGTGCTCGGGTTCGATGAAAGATCGTCTTTCCCGAAGAGAGGAAGGTTAAAAATCACATTAGGTTAGTCTATCGTAACACGAGAAGACAATGGGTAAGGGGAATCAACCAATAACAATAAGTGCCTTGCGAAAGGGAACGATGAGCTTCAACTATCATCATAGTTCATAGTGCCCTTTGAGAGCCCTTCACGGGGTATACCGGGGGCAGTCCTTAGTTAACGTAAACTATATTAACAAACTGATAAGAGTAACTTAGTAATTAGGGTTGCACGTTTCACAAACACTGTTAGCACAGGAAGATAGTTGGGAGCTTCAGCTCGGTTGGTTAAGAGACGGACAGAATGGTCCGGGGAGCTTCGACTCGATTGGTAAAGAGATGGACGGAATGGTCCGAGCAGCTTCGGCTCGATTGGTTTGATATGATAAATATTGCATGTGCATATTCAGGAAAGAAAAATTAAGGTGGTGGGTCTTCAGTATTGGAGGGTCGATGCACCGACGCTAATACGCTGACTCGGCAAGTGTGGTTAGCACTTCTCCAACAGAAGTCCGGTGCGCCAGCCGACAAGAGTACACAGGAGTTCGCTTCGAGCACCAAGCATTGAGGCGTACGATAGGTCTGACCGGTAGTGCTTTACTGGTTTAGAGGTGGGCGAGGCCCAAACCACCGCTTCCGTCTGCCACTACGGAGGTATCCTGGGAGGTAACGGCTCCGAAAGGGGGAACTAAAGGTCTGTGTGCACAGAGTCGGGTGTGTGTGTTACACTTGCATGATTCATCATACCCACTAGCATGTCATGGCATAATCGAATCATTTAACCCCTGACACCTAATGTATAAGTGGAATGGGACGCTTATACAATAGGCCTTGCATAACGACCCCTTGGTCTATAAGCTTGTGTGGGTAAGTTTATAAATTAAGGTCATTTTGATATATATATACTGCTGTTTGATAACCGACACCCCAACGTATAAATTGGTATGAGACTTTTTATATGATGGGAGTCTTGCAGAAGATCCCTTGGCTTAGGTGCTTCCGCACATAAGTTAAGGTTACATTTCCTACTTTCTATTTCTATCATATTTGCTACAGAATTGTAAGCATAGATCTGCTGTCACCTGCTTTTGATTTATTCTCCACCTTCATGTCCACCCATTTCTTCCTCTCCGCTCGGTACTTAGGAGCCATGGGGGAAGGGGTGGGGGATGATAGGGCTTAGTCTTATAAACTAACGGTTTTCGGACCACATCATTTAGGGGATCGTGGAGCCCAGCATGGAGGAGCAGCCCCAGAGGTCAGCTCATTTGGAGATAGGGCAGTCTAGCTCAGGAGTTCAGCCAGTTGGGACTGTGAGTCCCGACTTATTGTAGATGTTATAGTTTGCTTTCGCTTGAGTGACTTGTAGTGAGGATTATGATGTACCGGGCATAAGCCCTTACTTTCAGTACCTTTTATACTATTTCTGTGGACTCTCCCTTCGTGGAGACTTTTATTTCTATACATGTGATTTCTGTGGACTTGCTTTTAATTTATTGTGCTACCTTTCTGTGATCGAATTGGTTGGTAGAATCGGCGCTTTGTGGTGATGACCCTTCAGGGCATGAAGGTGTCATCGTAAAGCGGCGATCCTGGGCCTAAGACCCCGGTGTTTAAAAAGAAAAAAAATGGGGTCTTACAAGCGGTTCGAAGATGCGTCGCGGGTGTGGAGTGCACACAAATACTTAGGCACTACCACGAGGGTTCGGCCGGGGGCACTATCAAGCCAACTGGACCGCTAGGAAGGCGCTAGAGGCGGGATACTTTTGGCCCACTCTCTTCAAAGACGCGCACAATTTTGTGCGCGCATGCGATAGCTGTCAGCGGTCGGGTAACATCTCACGTCGAGACGAGATGCCCCAAAACATGTTTTTAGAATGCGAAGTCTCAGATTCATGGGGCATAGATTTTGTAGGCCCCCTACCTCCTTCTTATAAAAATACGTATATTTTAGTGGCGGTCGACTACGTATCAAGGTGGGCGAAAGCGCAAGCTCTCCCCACCAACGATGCGCGAGTCGTCGTTACATTTCTAAAAAAATTATTTTCTCGCTTCAGCACGCCTCTCGCAATTGTTAGTGATAGGGGATCGCATTTTTGTAATGCTCTTATGGCTAAGACGTTAGCTAAATACGAAGTCACACACAAACTTGCCACCCCCTACCACCCGCAAACAAGTGGCCAAGTTGAGGTAGTAAATCGAGAGATAAAACGAATATTAGAAAAAACCGTTTCACTTAATGGGAAAGATTGGTCCATTAAACTTGACGACACGTTTTGGGCATATCGTACGACATACAAAACCGCTATCGGTTGTACCCCGTTTCGATTAGTCTATGGCAAAGCGTGTCATTTTGTAACACCCCAGAACTCAAAATATGTTTTTGCACAATTTTGAGTAGCAGGCTGGTAGACACGGCCTGGGACACGGGCGTGTCCCAGGGCGTGTCGGGGGTACACGGCCTGGGACACGGGCGTGTCCCAGGGCGTGTTCGATTTAAATCTCAAAATTGGCCTATTCGGGTCAGAGCCGTACACGGCCGTGAACACGGCCATGAACACGGGCGTGTCAGGCTGGACACGGGCGTGTCGGCTGCCGTGTTCCGACCCGTGTACTGGTTTTGGAAGGCGATGGGTGCCGTGTAGCAGGGGACACGGGCGTGTCTCAAGACTGACACGGGCGTGTCAGGTTCGACACGGGCGTGTCGAGCCCCGTGTTGTTCAGTCGGTTCCAAACCGCGTGTGCCGCTTAAGGGTACACGGCCTGTGACACGGGCGTGTCACAGGCCGTGTCAGGCAAAAATTGGGGTTTTGGGCAGATCTCGGCCGTTCGTTTCCTTCTATTTGGATCGTGTGGTCCATAGCTTTTCCAGCCTCTTTAAGGCCGTGGATTGAGTTGAAAGCTCATTCCACTTAGCCTTTCTTCTTAAGAATGAGAGGAGCTTGGAGGAGAAGGAGGAGGAGGCCGGTGGAGCTTCGTCGAGCCGAATAGAGAGCCGAGTGCAGCGTTGCGGAGGCAAGGCCGCTGCGGTGATTTCCATCCGGCTAGTTTTCTATGGCGCCGTAGCGATCGTCAAGGGTAACGATCTTTCTTCCTTGGGCAGGTGAAGCCCTTTGTTTTGCATGTGCATGGGATCCTCCATCAAGAGATGGAAACGCGGAAGTGATTCCAGCAGTTGAGTCTGCATCTAGAGCCGGAAGTCTGTAGTACGGCATAGGCATGCTGTGTGAAGCCCATCCAGACGTATGTCGGGATTGGTGATGTTTATATTGCGATCCGGAGAAGACTCCGTGTATGCATCGTTTAGCTTGCGGAGATGGTGAGGACGATGTGTTTGGTGTATAGGATGCTTTGCATAGCTCCTTTGGTTGTATGCTTGTAAGAGCTGGTTGATGGAGTGCGGACACCTCTGAGTGGGTGGGTGCGTGAGGTCTTCAACAGGGGTTTGGAGGCTTATGCCCATTCTACCAAGTGGCGATGAACACCTCTGAGTGGGTGGGTGCGAGAGGTCTTCAACAGGGGTTTGGAGGCTTATGCCCATTTCACCAAGTGGCAATGTTAAGATCGGGTGAGCGGTCGATTGGTAGCAAAGCAGCAGGGCGAATTCCCTAGGCTTGTTACACTACGGGGGTAGGTCGACTGATAGTGCTCACGGGTTTTGGTGTGGTGCGTACCTCTGAGTGAGACGGGTGCGTGAGGTCTTCAACAAGGGTTTGGAGGCTTATGCCCGCCTACCAAGTACAAACCATAAAAGGTGCCCTGAGTGCACGGAGCGCCTGGCATTGAGGCCGGCGTTTGTGATGTTGGGTGTATGTGCTTTATATGTTGAAATTGCTATACATGCAGGGAAGGAACCACTGCCCCGGGTAAGGGGTGGGGTCGTTATAATTGGTCAGCTGAATGCTGACCGTTGCTTTGTTTATCACCCGTGGGGTGGATGTCCATATGCAGGTGTTGCGGGCTGATGGATTGAGCGGGCAAAAGCCCATGCTGCTGATAGGCCCTTGAAGGCCGTGCGAAGTGTTGGATTTCATGTGTGGCCGGCCTGCGTGCCGATGTATGAAATGATATGTGTTGTTAAGAGTAACTTGTAAGGCCGTAAGGCCGTGTGCGGTGTGGTTTTGTAAACATTCCTGGTTATCTATATAAATGTGATATTTATATATTAGTGGACATTCAATGGTATGAGTTCTTGTACTTAATAAGCTTCCGCTAGAATGCTCTGAGTTAGGGCTCGGTTAGTTTGGTATTACCCTGTGACCTCACCGTCTGTTTGTGGCATATAGTGTGGGGCCCCGGCCGGACCTTCTACTATACGTCATCTAACGGATGGGGTCGTTACATTTTGGTATCAGCTTTTGTCGGTCTTCCCTTCTGAATTCGTGGACGAATTCTTTTGTGGGGTGGCGAGCACGTGTTCGTGCGACCTGCTGTAATGCTAATGAACTCAAGAATGTCCACTAGGAATGTGTGTGTGTGTCTTTTCGGTGAGTTTGCCGTATTACCATGGAAAGTAATGCTATCTTGTTCACCTATAGGTGACGAGGAGTGGAGCTGGGCAGTCGGAGCCCCAGCGTTCGGATGAGAGTGCGGCACCACCTGAGGTGCCTACACCTCCCCCTTCTGCGGAAGCGGTGCGCTTAGTTGCGGAGATGATCTTTGCTATGCTTCAGGCACAACCTTTTGGACAAGCGAGGCCCGCTGTGGCGCCAGTGCACGTTGGTGCGAGGCAAGAGCATGTTGAGGTTGGTGCGAGGCAAGAGCATGTTGAGGTTCCGGTTGCTGTGCAAGCAGCGGACGAGCAACTTAAGCACTTTATGGAGTTTAATCCGCCTACGTTTGTCGGGGCAACGTCTCCAACAGAGGCCGAGGATTGGCTCTCTCGAGTGAAAAGAATCCTGGCTGCGCTCAGGATTAGTGAGGAGCAGAAAGTCCCGTTAGCCACTTTCCTCCTGGAAGGAGAGGCGAGGCTTTGGTGGGATGAGATCGAGTTGCACCAGTTGGGCGGTAGAGATCTGGGCGACATATCGATGGACGAATTTTCTAGATTGTTTTGGGCGAAATATTTGCCAATGGCGCAGAGAATTGCAATGGAAAATGAATTCCAACGTCTGGTGCAGGGTGATAAGACCGTAGACGATTATCTGCATGCGTTTACCAGACTTGGTCGGTATGCGGGATCGACGTTTGCGGAAGAGGCGCGAAAGACGAATAGGTTCTATGAAGGGCTGCGTGATGAGCTGAGGTTGGCTCTCCCAAGTTCAGTGAACCAAGGATTCCAAGCATTGGTGCATACCGCTAGTGCGCTAGAGAAGGATTTGAAGCAGGTGCGGGAGAAGAAGATCGTAGCGGCGGAAAAGTCCGACTTCAAAGTTCCGCCATCAGAGCAGTCCGATTTCAGGAAACGTGATAAGAAGCGGTTCAGGCCTGCTGAACAAACTTCTTCCGATGTTGCGTCAGGAGCAACGTTAGGGCAAGAACGGGTTGAGCCGCGGACATGTTTCATTTGTGGGAGGCCAGGACATATCGCGCGATTTTGCTGGAATGGTGCGTCCAAGGGTGAAAGAAAGTCAGGTGCGTCTTATGACGAGAAGGGTAAAGCTGTGGCAGAGTCGTCTGCATCGCGGGCGCAACCGCGAATATACACTCTTGAGATGCAGGAGCCGCAAAGCTCAAATCAAGCAGAACAGCAAATCCGTGCTTTGGACTTAATGGAGGCCGCTAGACGGATTCTGCGAGATGCGGAGAAGCCGAAATAAAGTGGAGTGTGCACTTTATTATGTTGTCTATTGTATGTATGTATGTTTTTCTGTTTGGGTCAAACAGTGTGGTGGTACGATTCCATGGGGCGAGCCAAGCTGTGGCCTCTGAGCTCTAAACCTGGATCGTTTTGGGTTGTATCGCAACAGCGTGGTTGTGTTGATACTTGTGCGTTACGCTAAATTTCGGGACAAAATTTCTATAAGGAGGGGAGGGTTGTAACACCCCAGAACTCAAAATATGTTTTTGCACAATTTTGAGTAGCAGGCTGGTAGACACGGCCTGGGACACGGGCGTGTCCCAGGGCGTGTCGGGGGTACACGGCCTGGGACACGGGCGTGTCCCAGGGCGTGTTCGATTTAAATCTCAAAATTGGCCTATTCGGGTCAGAGCCGTACACGGCCGTGAACACGGCCATGAACACGGGCGTGTCAGGCTGGACACGGGCGTGTCGGCTGCCGTGTTCCGACCCGTGTACTGGTTTTGGAAGGCGATGGGTGCCGTGTAGCAGGGGACACGGGCGTGTCTCAAGACTGACACGGGCGTGTCAGGTTCGACACGGGCGTGTCGAGCCCCGTGTTGTTCAGTCGGTTCCAAACCGCGTGTGCCGCTTAAGGGTACACGGCCTGTGACACGGGCGTGTCACAGGCCGTGTCAGGCAAAAATTGGGGTTTTGGGCAGATCTCGGCCGTTCGTTTCCTTCTATTTGGATCGTGTGGTCCATAGCTTTTCCAGCCTCTTTAAGGCCATGGATTGAGTTGAAAGCTCATTCCACTTAGCCTTTCTTCTTAAGAAAGAGAGGAGCTTGGAGGAGAAGGAGGAGGAGGCCGGTGGAGCTTCGTCGAGCCGAATAGAGAGCCGAGTGCAGCGTTGCGGAGGCAAGGCCGCTGCGGTGATTTCCATCCGGCTAGTTTTCTATGGCGCCGAAGCGATCGTCAAGGGTAACGATCTTTCTTCCTTGGGCAGGTGAAGCCCTTTGTTTTGCATGTGCATGGGATCCTCCATCAAGAGATGGAAACGCGGAAGTGATTCCAGCAGTTGAGTCTGCATCTAGAGCCGGAAGTCTGTAGTACGGCATAGGCATGCTGTGTGAAGCCCATCCAGACGTATGTCGGGATTGGTGATGTTTATATTGCGATCCGGAGAAGACTCCGTGTATGCATCGTTTAGCTTGCGGAGATGGTGAGGACGATGTGTTTGGTGTATAGGATGCTTTGCATAGCTCCTTTGGTTGTATGCTTGTAAGAGCTGGTTGATGGAGTGCGGACACCTCTGAGTGGGTGGGTGCGTGAGGTCTTCAACAGGGGTTTGGAGGCTTATGCCCATTCTACCAAGTGGCGATGAACACCTCTGAGTGGGTGGGTGCGAGAGGTTTTCAACAGGGGTTTGGAGGCTTATGCCCATTTCACCAAGTGGCAATGTTAAGATCGGGTGAGCGGTCGATTGGTAGCAAAGCAGCAGGGCGAATTCCCTAGGCTTGTTACACTACGGGGGTAGGTCGACTGATAGTGCTCACGGGTTTTGGTGTGGTGCGTACCTCTGAGTGAGACGGGTGCGTGAGGTCTTCAACAAGGGTTTGGAGGCTTATGCCCGCCTACCAAGTACAAACCATAAAAGGTGCCCTGAGTGCACGGAGCGCCTGGCATTGAGGCCGGCGTTTGTGATGTTGGGTGTATGTGCTTTATATGTTGAAATTGCTATACATGCAGGGAAGGAACCACTGCCCCGGGTAAGGGGTGGGGTCGTTATAATTGGTCAGCTGAATGCTGACCGTTGCTTTGTTTATCACCCGTGGGGTGGATGTCCATATGCAGGTGTTGCGGGCTGATGGATTGAGCGGGCAAAAGCCCATGCTGCTGATAGGCCCTTGAAGGCCGTGCGAAGTGTTGGATTTCATGTGTGGCCGGCCTGCGTGCCGATGTATGAAATGATATGTGTTGTTAAGAGTAACTTGTAAGGCCGTAAGGCCGTGTGCGGTGTGGTTTTGTAAACATTCCTGGTTATCTATATAAATGTGATATTTATATATTAGTGGACATTCAATGGTATGAGTTCTTGTACTTAATAAGCTTCCGCTAGAATGCTCTGAGTTAGGGCTCGGTTAGTTTGGTATTACCCTGTGACCTCACCGTCTGTTTGTGGCATATAGTGTGGGGCCCCGGCCGGACCTTCTACTATACGTCATCTAACGGATGGGGTCGTTACACATTTACCCATAGAACTAGAACATCGCGCACTTTTTGCATTAAAACTTTTAAACCTCAACGCTAACTTAGTCGCTCAGAATAGAAAACTGTAACTAAACGAGCTCGATGAATGGAGTGCGAACGCTTACGAGAGGAATAAGTTCTATAAGGAACGTTCTAAGTTATATCACGATCGAAAAATCAAATCCCCAAAATTTTTTTCTTCGGACGATCTTGTCCTTCTTTATAATTCTCGTCTTAAACTTTTTCCTGGCAAACTCAAATCTTGTTGGTCCGGTCCATTCTTAGTTGAAGAAGTTTTTCCATATGGGACCGTACTCGTCTCACACCCGGAAAAAGGCCCGTTTAAAGTAAACGGTCATAGGTTAAAAATTTACATAGCGGGCGACCACGTGATCGAGTATAACGAAACCATTTCCCTCCTCGACTTATAAACCCGCCAATATAGTCATGCTACGTGAAGTGCTCCTGGGAGGCACCCCACGCTTATCTTTTTTTTATTTAAGTCTTTATTTATTATCCTTTCAATTTCTCTAATAACTGTAGGGTTTCTAATGGGCTTCCCCGAGCGCGGATCAGGGACGTTTTCTACCGACCCTCTTTCTCTTTTTTCATACATATAGCTGCTATCATGTTCCTCATGCTTATCATACAACATTGGGGACAATGTGGGAACTAAGTACGGGGGTGTTTTCGTATTTTTGTACTTTCTTTTTCTGCACCTTTTTTTCCGCATTTCAAAAATATATATATATATTAAAATAAAAAAAATTTAAAAAACAAAGAAAAACTTCAAAAATAAAATAAAATATATAAAACACAAAAATTGAAAACAAAATTTGAAGTTTCATTTTTGAAACTTTGACTTATTTTTAACTCGGTCCGCGAGATCCGGCTCATCGAGCCATCCAGATAACGAGTCATCTCGCGTAAACCTAGTTTTAATTTTTGTAAATATTTTTGAAAATATTTTTGTAAATATTTTTTGTAAGTATTTTTTTAAATATTTTTGGTAAATTATTTTTGTAAATAATTTTTGTAAGTATTTTTTTGTAAATATTATTCCTCTTTCCTCTCTCCCTTTTTCTCTCTCATCCTTGTAAATAACTCTTCTTTTTCTCCTAAATTTTTGTAAATAGAATGAAAATTTTCTTAAAAAAAAAATTCACAAAACTAAAAAATACAAAAAAAATTTCGCAAAACTTGAAAATCTAAAATTTTTTTATTTTCGCTTTTTTCTTTCTTTAGTATGTATATATTAAAGAAATAAATACAAAAATACAAAAAAAGATAATAACTTCAAAAATTCAAAAAAAAAAAAATAATTTATGAAACAAATAAATCAAATATATCATTCTTAAGTTTTTTGCTATCCAAAAAATTTGTTTTGAGTTTATTTATATGCGAATTTGATAAATTCTTTGTTCACTATTCATTTGTTAATTATAGATTGAAAAATTTAAATAGCCGGGGTTAAGTTTTAAAGAATTTATTATGCTTTGTTAAAATTAGGGGACTCGTTTTAGGCACTACTTTTAATTTTTCATAGATAGGAGCACGTGTACTATGTTAGAAAATAACGACTATAGAATTCAATTATGCTTACTTTTAGCTTTCTGAAAAATTGGAACGTGCAATTTATAAAGGTTGCTCTCAAAAATTTTTTAATTAAAAATCTAGTTTTCTTTTCTCCCCTTACTTATCATGACCTACTTGGTATGATAAAATTTTTTCCCCCCAAAAAAAGATTCTATGTCAATGGGAATAAGATTTCATTATGTAAACATAGGCACCCAATAATTTAAAAAAGATTATATGTTGCGGAGTAAGAGGATAAAATTCATTACTCCGACACACATACATTGGGTTAATTTTTATTATGAAGAAAAAAAATCATGTTAAGGAAAATAAGATTTCATTTTCCTATAACATCCAAATCACAAAAAATGGAGGTTCGAAAAAATTACCTCGCCTCAAAATCCAAGCCTCTTCATAAACCAACATCACGCCCCCCCCCCCCTTAGCCAATTTCATGACTCTAGAATTATTTCAAAAATCTTTTTGAGAGCATAATTTATAAATTGCATTATTTTCGGTAAACTCCTATAAGCTAAAGTTCATATAATTCCAAACTATTTTTGTTAATCTAACCAATACAATTATTGCTTTTTATTTGATTACATCAAGAAGTCTTTTAGCCAAAACTTTTGCCCCGTTTAAATCATCTACATAATTTTAGGACTTAACTCTTATATCCCGTATATTTATTTAGTTCTCTCTGGTAATTAATTTAAGCGGTAGCAGAACTTAGAAATTTTTTATTATTCCTTATAAGTTCACCTCAAACTTTTGCTCTGGAATAGCAAAAGCTTAAGTATGGGGGTATTTGATGAGTTGAAAATATACCTACTTTTATAGTATTTTTATTAAGTCATTTTACTTTATTTTTGTTTTTTTGTTTGTTTTATTTAATAAATATGCTTCTTTTTGTAAAAATAATCCTAACTTAAGTTTTTTTGTTTTCTGAATTTTTTCAGGAAAATGTCAAAATTTGACCTGACATGCCCGTGTCATATGGCCGACACGCCCGTGTCAGCCACTCAATGCCATCGAGGCAGAAGCCACTCAACGCTTTTACTGTTCACGTCTCAATGCCTTCAAACCAAGCAGGACATGCCCGTGTCCGAAGACTCGACACGCCCGTGTCCCTCACTCAACGCCTCCCGCCAATCAGTCACTCAACGCCATCTTCGACCCGAGAAGGACACGCCTACAAAAAGGCCCGTGTGGTACCCCGTGTCACCAACTCAACTCAAATTACAATGTGTCCCAACACGCCCGTGTCACGCAACCTGACACGCCCGTGTCGGACACGTGTCTCTTCCTGATGCTTCCAAAAGCAAGCCTGCTGGCCAGTGCTCGCAAAGTCAAACACGCCACCTCGACACGCCCCTGACACGCCCGTGTCGTAGGGCGTGTCAAACCCGAAATTTTCCCTATAAATACCCAGTTTCTGTATGCTATCTTGTTCTTTTTTTTGGACCATCTTTAGTGAGTTTTGTGGGCTGTCCTTGTGGACACCATAGCCTTGTAAGGAGTACTTTCTCCCCCTTCCTTTTATGTTTGGTATTGCTTTAGCTTTAGCTTGGTATTAGCTTTGTAATAGTTATTTTCATTCAATAAAAATGTTAACTTTTCTCTTCTTAATTGGCTTTGGAATGAACATGTGTGCCCACTTTATTCTCCTTTTTATCCTCTTGTTTTACCTAGTCTATCTCTTTATGAAAATCATAAATTAGTGTAACTTGTTTTAGTTTTTCATGCTTTTAATTTGTTATAATGTTAGGTTTAATTATAGCTTTTTGCCTAAAAATGAATTGTTATAATGACAAAATTTTGTTTAAGTGTTCTTTTCAAAATCGAAGTTGTATTGAAAACTTTTTAAAGTCTTACATTTTCATTCCTTTGAAATTGTAAAAGAGGTTTTAAAGTGATTTTTTTAATTTTTTTTACTTAGCTTTGTTTTAGGATTATAAAACTTTTTGTTCCTTTAATTTTTATTTTCACTTTTTCATCACTTTTATGGAATCCTAAGAATGAAAATATAAAAAATTTTAATTTTTCAACAACTTTGATTTTAACTTTGTTTTCAAAAAACTTTTGCTTCTTTAAATTTTATTTCATCTTTTTATGTGTTTTTAGCATGTTCTAAGAATAGAAATTAAGTTGTTTTAATTTTTAAGTAACTTTTTTTTCTTGTTTTTACTTAGTGTGTGTGTGAGTGTATGACGATAAATTTTCATTTTGTTCTTTCAATTTTCATGTAGTGTGTGTGAGTGTATGAGGATAGATTTTCGTTTTGTTCTTTCAATTTTCAAGTAGTGTGTGTGAGTGTATGAGGATAGATTTATTGCTTTCATTCTCCCGCCCACTCATTTGAGCGGGGACTTGCAATTTTATTGTTTTTTCAATTATGTAGAGTGCGTGTGTGTAGGATATAAATTTTTTTGGTTTGATTTTATCGCTTTCTTCAATTCATGTAGAGTGTGTGCGTGTGCGCATCCATTTCCGCCTACTCGTTAAGAGTTAAATGACGTTCTGCTTTTATTTCCCGCCCACTCATTTGAGTGGGACTTGTCTTTTAATTTTTCTCCTACTCATTTGAGTAGGATTTGTAATTTTCATTTTTTGTAACTTAGTTCTTATTTTTCGTGCATCTATTTCCTCCTACTCGTTAAGAGTTGAATGGCTCCCTTTAATTTACCGCCTACTCAGTTTTGAGTAGGACTTATCGTTTACCGCCTACTAAGTTTTGAGTAGGACTTGTCATTTACCGCCTACTGAGTTTTGAGTAGGACTTGTACTTGCATTTATTTCCCGCCTACTCATTCAAGTAGGACTTACTTTACTTAATTTCTTTATGGTTTGGAAGTGTGCGTGAGTACCTGCATCAATTAGCTTTCTTTCAATTTATCTAAACACCCTGTTTTTTTATGTTTTCTCTTATAACTGTTTATTACTTAAATTCAACTCACGTTTCACTAAAAACCATAAAGCCGTCCCCATACCGATGAGTGGCTAATCTCTATTATCCTTCGGCATCGAAGAGCATTGGGACATATAAAATGATTCAAAATAATTAAGGTTCTTTATTTTTATTTTAATTTAAGGACTTAAGGTTTGCCCCGGGTTAACGACGCATAGGACCACATAATCGATGTGTGGGCTCTATTTCTGTTATCCATACGCAATGCCGAGAGGCTGCACAAATGGACCGATCCCCCTAGGGTAAAGAGAACTGCGTATGCCCCCTCGAAAGAGGAGAAGCATAGTTCTGGCGGATTGGGTTCCCCACCCAATAACGGGGTTCTTAGCATATTGCGTGAGTTAAGGGGAATCCTTCGTCGGACTAACGTTCGGTCAAATAGCCTTAGAATCCAGGTGAGTAATATTCCTATAGATAAGTGCGCTCATATTTTTTGAACCTCCACGGCCAAGTGCCTTTTATTAATTTAAAAACTAAGTTCAATAATTGTAAGAATTATTTTAATCCTTATCTAATTCGATGCCGAGCGTTAACCCGTCATCGAATTAATCCTAGTAAAATTCTGCTCACTTTTCTTTCCGCCTTAATTAACTAAAAATCTCACCTTATTGATAGTAAGATAATAGTATTCCTGGAAGAGTAGATATAATCAACGCGACCCCAAGAACAATACGACCTCGGTATTCTCCCGAATACCGAGTACTACTTGCAATAGGTTCACTTGCCTCCTTTCGTTAGAAAACTCGATCTTCTAACCGGCCCGTGGAATCAGACCATTTAAAACCAACCACAGTCGTTCTTTGTTCTGCGGCTATCAGGCCCAAGAAAAGGTGGTCCTATTTTTTGACACATCCATAACCGGGGAAAAACTGACACCTGAGGTGGTGGGAACCTACCCAACACACTAATAGTCACAAACCCACACCGGGTAAACCCACTAGGGCAAGGACTAAAAATTAGGTTACTGTGGTGGGGGCACATTCCTCTAACACCCACATCCTCAAATAGTCCAAACATCCTTAAAACCAATAAAATCTTCAACCAAAACACAGGTTCACTCCAATGAAAATAAGGAAGAGAACCCCAAAATTCGCCCCAAGGACATACTCGACGAATTGGAAAGTCTCCTATCAAAAAGTTTCTAAGTCCACGAAAATTCATCGATAATACTAGTCGAATACAGGATCCACTCAACGAATAAGACTCAATTCGACGATTGAACTCGATGAAATGTAGTTAGGAAAAATTTAATATAATAAATAATATTCGACGAACTTAAGTCAGACCTGATGAAATCGACCAACATCCAACGATACTTGACGGTTCAGCTAACATAACCTTGATACTTGACGAATCGGCAAAATTAACTAAGTCCACAGAAAATTCGTCGAGTATACTCGACGCCTCGCTGAGTCTACTCAGCTCCTAGACTTAACTCCATGATTTTTCTTCACTCAACGCCTTCACTCGACACTCTCGACGCAAAAACCATAACACTCAACAACAAGCCTATAACTCGATAAAATCAACGCATAATACTCAACTAATGCAAAATCACTCAACGCCGAGACTAATACTCGGCGAATTCATCGAGATTACTCGACGTATCTGACTTAGACTCACAGATCACTCGACGGTAAGACTGATTCAGTCAACACACTCAATGCCCAGGCTATACTCAATATCGAAGGCTAATACTCGGCAAATTTGTTGAGAATACTCAAGGAATCGGACTTCACTCAACGCCTATACTATTCGATGAATTAAACTTAATACAAAAACTCATACTTGATGAATTTCAATCAGGCTAACCCCACCATACTCGACAAATTTTATAAACCTAAGCTAAAAGTCATATTTAATTAATTTGTCTATACTTAGACTACAATATAAGACGAAATTACCTTAGGCTAATTTTCATACATGACGAATCCTACTTAGACAAACTATCATATACTTGATGGGTTGACCTAGACTAGCAGTTATATACGACGAATTTTACTCTTTACTTAATTGGGAATTTTACAATACTCAGTAGATTGAACTTTTCCGATCCCTACACTACTCCTAATTCAAGGGAGGGGAGAAGAAAACACACGAAAAACTCTTATCAAGGAGAAGAAATCACCACTTGCCTCTAACTCCAGAAATCTGGCCATACAAGCGCCCGTCCTCACGGATCTAGCTGCAAAAACACATTGACCACACTTCCTGAAACTTTTCATGGAAAAAGAGGGTCAAAACCGCATAACCTAACGTCAAAAAAATTCATGAAACGGGAAAAACTCACCGCACACACGTAGATCTTGGCGAGAGCAATCCGAATCTACCCTCCGATGACGATTTTGAGCATCGGAGCTCCTTCAATCGACGGCCGAAAGCCTAGTAAAGACCGTCGTTCCCCTCTTTCAGAAAACAGTGCGACGGCTCAGGAGGAAGACATTGAATAGGGTTTTCGTCATATCATAAGACTATATATATACATAAATAATATAATATATTATTATTATAATAAACGCCTAAACCACCGATAAATCCAATCAACTCGGATTTTCATGAAATTCGCACCGAAACTAAATATCGATGCTACGAATCTAATGACGTAGTCAAAATTAAGATTTTACAAACAAAACTCGGGTAAAAACTCCCCGAATCCCAAAACACCAAAATATCTCAAAAAGGCTCCACCGAGTTGCAAAACAAACCCGTCTTGCAAGGTAAATCACAAAAAAACACACTAGAAATTAGCCAAGCTAATATTCTAAGCCAAAACCTCGGATACCCAATTGAGTAAAAATCATGCTCCAGTAATGGTACCTGTCAACTACGCGTCAACATAATTCCCTGATGTCAAAAATATGCCACTAAAGTAATTAAAATAAACATCAGAAAATAAGGGGCATTATATTCGTTGTCAACCCACCATCAACCGGTACCTGATCCATCGTAACCACCTATGTAGGCTCGTGCACTCCCTTCCGCAACACAAATATGTCGAATACGTCATGCAAACCACTAAGCTCTGTTGAAAGCTTTAATACACAAGTGGCTTCACCATCGTGCTCCAAAACTTCAAACGGTCCAAGGTATCTCAGACTTAGCTTTTTCAGTTATCGAATCCTTGACACACACTTGAACAGTTTGATATTTAGGTAAACCCAATCGCCCATGGCAAACTCAACATTTCTGTGCTTGGCATTGTAATATTTAGTCTGTCTATCCTGCACTATCAACATCCGCTCCCTGATTGTCCGAATAATAGAAGTCGCATCCTAAAACTTCTTTCTGCTTATATAACTTTGACTCACTCTTCTCCAACTATAACAATGGAGTATAACACTTTCGACCATAAAGGCCTCAAAGGGCTCCATTTGAATGATTGCCTGGTAGCTATTGTTGTAAGCAAATTCGATCATATACAAGTGATCCACCCACTTATTCCCAAAATCTAGGACGCACAGACGAAGAATGTCCTCCATCATCTTGTTTACCCTCTCAGTCTGACCATCCGTCTACGGATGAAAGGTCATAGTGAACATTAGTTTGGAAACCAATAGTTGATGTACCAACATCTAGTCATTAGGCGTGAATTGCCCATCTCAGTCACTCACGATGCTACGGGGCAAACAATGCAGTCGTATAATATTATCCACATATAATTTTGCAAGTTTCTCCACCGAATCGTCCTTCCTATTCAGGATGAAGTGCGACACTTTTGTCAAACGATCAATGATCACCCATATGACATCGTTTCCATTCTATGATCTCGGCAACATGCACAAAATCCATGGATATGTCGTCGAACTTCCATTCTGGTATAGGTAAAGACTTCAAAAATCCACCGAGCTTCTGACATTAGGCCTTCACCAAGGCACAAGTCTGACACTTTGATACATATAGTACTATGTACTTCTTCAGTCCTGGCCACTAGAACAGCTTTTTCATGTCTTTATACATATTCATGCTCCCTGGGTGAATCAAGTATTTGGTATAATAAGCCTCGTACAATAATTCTTCCCGTATTTTACCCTCCTTTGGGACGCACAAACATCTATTCTTCCACAGCAGCCCATTATCAACAGTAAACTGGGTATTTGACCCTTCAAAAGACTCAGCCATATTGTAATGCCCCGAAACTCAAAAGAGCAACGGGCAGCGCTTTGAGGCGAGTTTGGACCTTTGTAAGGGTCACACGGCCTGGGACACAGGCATGTCCCATGGCTGTGTCGTGCTCGGGGTCGATGACTCACTGAGTGGTCGACAAAAATGCAGGTGTCGAGTGTCAAGACAGGGAACACGGCCTGATACACGGGCGTGTCAGAGGCCGTTTCCTGCTCCGGCAGTTTGCTAGTTTGTGCTGAGGGAGTTACACAGCCTGGGACACGGGCATGTCTAGCATGTGGTATGTGACACGGGTATGTCACATGGCCATGTCGTGCTCGGAATGTGTTTTGTCCCGTGTCGTTTGAGGCACACGGCCCGTGACACGAGCGTGTCACTTGGGACACGAGCGTGTTCCAAGCCGTATCACAGGCCGTGTCATGGTCGAGATTTTCTTGATTGATAATGAATGAGGAACACGGCCTTGGACACAGGCATTTCGCAAGCCTTGTTCGGCCTAGGAAGTTCATTTTAAGTGCGAATCGTGGCCGTTCGTTTCCTTATTTTGGGATCCAACGGCTCAGGGCTGTTCTTGCAGGGATATACCCTAGAATAGGGCTTAAAAACCCTCATTTCTTTTGGGTTCATTCTCTTTACAAGTTCTAGAGAGAGGGGAGAGAAAGGAGGAAGAAGGAAGAGAGATCCGGTCGCCAGAGGAGATTCAGAGCGCCAAATCACAAGCTGAGTCCAGATCTACAGATACAAGATCATCATGGTGCTTTCCAACCGTATAGATTTCCATGGCGCCAAAGAGGAATGCTAGGGTAACGGTTCTCTTCTTGAGCATGTGAAGCTCTCCTTCTTTTGCATAAGGAAACCCGCTCCAGCGAGTCTGCGGTGAGTGTGCGGTATTCCTTGGGGTAGATGTGAATAATCCTCCTTGTTTGCATGTAGAGTCCGAAATTGAGATACGGACATAGGCATGGTGTGTGATGCCTACCCGGACAAGTTGGTCTAGATCGGTGATATTTCATTATGTATGATTAGCCGGAGAAGACTCCGTGCCTTTTGTTCTTTTCGGATTTTCTATGCGGTAGATTGCAGCTGGGAGTCTTGGGGATTAACTCCAAGGTGCACCCAGAAAACTGGACGGAAACGCATTTCTACCAACTTGGTGTCCTGGGAGCCAGCCTTGAAAATAACTGGGTTATGTGCATGTTTGATCATTTTGGGAATCAGGGAAGCTTGACCTTCACATATGGCATAAATTTACGTTACGGTGTGAGCAACGGGTTAGGAGGAATCGTACCCGCTATGTGTCAGTTGTTTAAGGCGACCTAAGGTATATAATACTTACCGTTGGCATAGATGGATGGTCTTAGGCTTAGGCCGGAATGAC
Source organism: Platanthera zijinensis (assembly GCA_039513925.1). Lineage (NCBI taxonomy): Eukaryota > Viridiplantae > Streptophyta > Magnoliopsida > Asparagales > Orchidaceae > Platanthera > Platanthera zijinensis. Next base: position 117,208,520 of record CM077080.1, on the reverse strand, counting down.
TCAAATGCTCACGAGTATTGTCGTTCAAGGGGCGGGGGTGAGACTGCGATTTTGACCGAGTTCACCGTGTAAGTGCCCTGAGAGCACAGGGTGTACGGCCGTATGTGCCTACACCTGTGATATTGTGATTATTCACTATAATGCTTATTATGTTAATAAGTGCAGGGACGGAGCATCGTCCCCCTGAGTTTGGGGGCGGGATCGTTATTATTTGGTCAGCCTTAGCTGACTGTTACTTTTGTTTGCCACCGCTGCGGTGAATTGTGTTTGCAGGTGCTGCGCAGCGGAGTTGTAAATAGCGAGCCAAAGCCCTTGTTGCTGAGCTTGCCCTTGAAGGCCTTATTTTGTTTACTTGTTTAATTCATGTGTGACTGGCCTGCGAGCTGATGTATGGAAGACACTGTTTTAAATTTAGTGAACTCTTGTAAGGCCATAAGGTCGGAACTTTGTGTACTTTGTATTTCATTCTTGTTTGGGTTCGATAGTGGACATTCATGCTTATGGTTGGGTTCTTATTTTGCAACTTAATAAATTGCTTCCGCTAGATGCTCTGTATAGGATGTTACGATTGGAAGAATGGTTTTAATGAGTAACCTTTCGGTCTGTCCGTGACATATGGCATCGAGCCCCAGCCGGACCTACTGTTATATGCTATGTGACGGATAGGGGTGTTACAATTTGGTATCAGAGCTACCGATTTTGGTCAGGCTTAAATGAATTCGTGGACGAATTCACATTAAGGGGTGGTGAGCACATGTGTGTGTGTGATCATTATAACATGAAAAGAACCCATGAATATCCACCTATGAATGAAAATACACACATTTGAGGAACCTGCGTGTTCCTATAATTGCTTTTTGCAATTTTGTTCGGTCACTTATTAGTGTTTGGTAAGACTATAGGTGTTTGGGAGTTACGCGTGGCAGTCTGAATGCATGCTTTTTGAGAAAAGTATTGCACCCAGCGATGTTCCTGAGACCCCTCCTTCTATGGAAACCATAAGAAGGGTAGTTGAGGAGGTGTTCGCGGTGACCAATGCACATCATGGAAGGAATGTGCAACCCTTTGTCCCTGAGGTGAACTCGACACCGGGTGGTGTTATGGAGCATATGACATTTAGAGGACCATTGGGGTTGCAAGTGAGCATGCTTTTAGTGTAGGTAGCACACTCAGTCGGCAAATATTTGCAGGCATTCCTTATGTTAAGGCGCTACCCAGGCTTTGAGATGGAAAGTGAGCAGTCTATAGTCAATAGATTTTATAATGGTTTGCATAGCGAGTTGCGAATCCTACTGCTAGGACCAATGTTATTGGGATTCTTAGCCTTGGTGGAGTCGGCCACATCTTTGGAAGTAAAGTTGGGGAGAACTCACCAGATACCAGTGAGTAGAGTACTGAACCCTGTAGATCCTTTAAGGGTTGCCTACCATAGAACGCTGAGAAAGAAGGCTAAAGCATCTACTCGCAAAGCTATTTGCACTTGTCATACTCGTGATAAGAAAGGGCACTTTGCCCGAGATTGTCGGGAGGGTGCTCAAACGACAAAGAAAGTTATGTCAGGAGCAGTTTGAGACTCTGGTGCTAAGAAGTCAGAGTTCAAGATGCCGACTTCAAAGTCTAGTTTCCGAAGGTGGAATAAGAAGGCTAGGGCTTCGGGTCCATCCCCTTCTTCTGGTGCTTCGGGGGAGACTACAGGTCGTGCATCGAGCGCTTGCTTTACTTGTTGGAAGACGAGACATTTTTCCCGTGACTGTTGGAGCGGACGTCCAAAGTCTGAGAGGAAGCAGGGTGTAACTTACGAGGAAAAGGGGCAAGGCGGTGGAGTCAACCGCATCCCATTATGATCGTACTAAACCAAGAGTCTACAATCTTGGCCAGCAGGAGGTCATCAAGCAAGCGGATGTGGTGACGGGTACAGTTTAAATTTATAGCAAATTAGCTTTAAATACTGTTACCTTGTGCTTATTAGCTTATTACTGTTTGTATAGGCTATTTTTTTATTTGTGTTAATCCGGCAAGAGCACTCTTCGATACAGGAGCTTCACACTCCTTTTTGTCCGAAAGTTTCATATCGCACATCAGAGTCCCCTCTTCGATGGCGAAGGACATGAAAGATTTGATTTCAAGAGCCTAAACACCTAGAGGGAGGGGGGGGTGAATAGGTTCTAATCCTTTTTAACAATTAAGTCAATTAACACAACACAAATATCACAAAAACAATCATAGAAAATACACAGTACAACACACCAAGATTTATAGCGGTTCCCCAAGTTGTGGGTACGTCCACTTTTCCCTTCGCCTATCCAGTAGAGAGCTTGATTCGACCAAACTTCCTTCCACTAGCTCAGATCCGCAGATCTTATAACTCAGAACCTGATAGGTTCCTACAACTCAGACTTATTTAAGTCCTACCTAAGATTCTTCCCAAGAATCCTACCTCAGGCAACAACCCTACCTCAAATTCTTCCCAAGAATCCTACCTCAGGAAACAACCCTACCCAAGCCTTTATCTCCAGGCCTACAACTCAGACTTCTTCAAGTCCTACACCTCAGGTGTAAGACCCCCCTCCCGGAACACAACACACGGTACGAGGGGAGTCTTATGCCCGAAATAGCCGCCTTGCGGTAGCACTAACACACGGGTTAGCCTTTACCACAAGACGCCTATTCCGCCGGCTACAATCCATATCACAACAATTATGCCAACCCAACCATAACAGAAAAGTAAAAGCAAAAGCAGTTCAGTTCACAGCTAAGTTTAAGTCCAAAAGTAGCGGAAGATAACAAGCACAACAGGCTTGTACAAAAGAACAAGAGTCTAGAAATGTTTTGCCAAACGGCTACATGAAAACACTCACGACTGTCACTGACGGTGCCGATGGCACCACCACCTCAGGTCCTATCATCCGGGCCTGGCTGTCCTGCTGCATAGTCCGTAGCTGCTCTACCTGCGGGGTTTCCTCCTAAAAAGGAAGACGTAGCAACCGTTAGTCATAAGACTAAGTGGCTTCACATCCGCTCCCCCGGCGACTCCTCGGCACCGGGCGGAGAAAGGAACAAGGTACAATATGTATATATATAAGCAAGTAAACAAGCAGGTGACTGTAAATATAGTGGATTATAAACTACGCTACACAACTAGCAGTTCTACAAATATCTATATATATGACAGCAGATATAAGTAATCCGAATAGTAACTCAACTTATAAGAGTGCCCATACAAACTTATAAGTTAAGGATCGGGTTAACAGTAAAGTAACTCATCGTATAGGAGTGCCCATACAAACTTATACGATGAGGATCTTGTGTATGCAATGAATGACATGATATGAATGTTATGCTATGACCGAATCATGCGCACGCACATGCAAGTTGCTATGTCGACACAGACTTGAAGTTCCCACTTTTCGAGCAGGTAGCTAACCTCTCAGGCGTCGTCCGTCGTGGCCAGACGGCGACAGTGGAGCGGGCGTCTCCACTACTAGGTGGTATCACACTACCTATCCTAGGCCCCCGTACGCCTCAACGCTAAGAACACAACAGCGGAGCTCACATGCGTACTATGGCTCAGAAGGGGTCTTGGGTAAATGTGCACCAAGAACACAGCCCAACCTGGCCTTTGATTTCGAACCGGGTGGAACCTCGGAAACGCACGAGGTGCAAGCCCAACCGTTCTCATGGCGCGGAGGAGATCTCGGTTTATGGACACCAAGTATCTAACCCTACCGCCCAAGGTCTACCCATTGGCTCCCATCGGTGTGACGACTGGCGAACCCGTAGACCTGCCACAGTCATTATCTCAATATCGCGACACGATGAATCGTCGCACATTACATGCCCCCAAACAACTCACTCGATGCCACCCGTAGGGAGACTTCAACTCTAAGCATCGGTTGTTAATAAACCCCTTGGGCTCGGATTATGGTTACAAAATACTCCTCACATAGTGTTCATCATGTTCACGCCCACCTATTCAATAAATTCACCTCAACACTACGCATAATAGATATGTTCAACACCAAATTGTATAAATATATCCTATACCAATCTCAACTCCTAATATCTAGCCTTCCCATCCAATCCATTTCTCTACCAATACATGGTTATACCTTATTACACAACCAAATGAGTAACCATGCTAAATTATAGTAATAACAACATTATAGATATATGGGAGCAAGACAACAAATGAGCAAATCACAACCATTGCAAGAGTGCTAACATTATAAATTAACAAGTGCATTAACATAGGATAGCCCAATACTAAAACTGGGATTTCCGGAGCTACAGGAATCCGATCACAATGCACAACCCCTCGTTGGAAAGGTATTCGCGAGGGCTACGACTTTCGTGTTGAGTCGATCGCCCAGATCTGGTCGCAACATACCAGAAATTCAACTCGAATACGTACAGGAAACAGTTTCCTGTACAGGAATTTTCCCGAACGCAGCGGACTCGAACCAGCTTTCCCGTGGCTACAGGTATCGCATGGAAACGAGCAACCACTCGTTGGAAAGGTAATTTCAAGGGCTACAACTTTCGTGTTGAGTCGTTCACCCAGATCTGGCCATAACACCCCCGAAATTGGCCACGAAGGTCGCCGCGTGCAGAAATCAGATTTCTGCACGCATCTTAAGGCGAGATGAACGGCATCCGTTCATCTTCTTCCTTGCAACGACCTCGCATAAACTTCTCCAGAAATCACACCCAACCTTATTTCTCCTTTCAAAGCCAAACTCTCAACGAAAACCCCTCTCATCTCCACTTTGAATGATGAGAAGGTTGAGGGAGACTAAGCCTAGAAAACCTAGGCATGGCTTATCCTAAGAACTCTCCTCCTCACCATCAAGACTCTATGGAGTCGATGTCTCTCCTTAAATAGCTATAGATCTAGCACCAAGGGAGAGGGGAGGAAGCTCACCTCAAGTCCAGCGGTACCACCATGGCCGGCCATGAGCCTCGCACTCCTTCGCGGCGGCATTGTTTTTCCCTTGACGGCGGCGGCGTTTTGATTCCTCCAAGAATGGCTCCGGCAAACTCCTTCCTCCTCCTCCAGCCAAGAACTCTCTCAGAAATTTTGGGGCAGAAGAAAGGGGAATGAATGCTAGGGTTTCACAACTTTTTCCTTTTTATACACCGCAGACACGGGTAGGCACACGGCCGTGTTCCTACCCATGTGCAGGTGACACGGCCGTGTTGCCTGCCGTGTTTAGGGCCGTGTTCATCCCAGAACATCTTCCTGCCGGGTCGGGGTTGCGGCACACGGGTAGAGACACGGCCGTGTCTCGACCCGTGTCCTTGGCACACGGCTAGGGACACGCCCGTGTCCCAATACCCGTGTACCTCTCTGACTGGTAAGCCTAATTTTATGAGGCACACGGGTATGGACACGGCCGTGTCCATACCCGTGTCAGCCAGAATTGCCATTTTGCCTTGTTTTCCTCATTTCCCGTACGTTCGCACCTGTTCCCCCACACCCCCATTGGGCTCACCACAGCCCCCTAGACTCAAATACGCAATCAAGGGGCCTAGCGCGAATTGGGACGTTACAAATCCTATAAACAAAATAAAAGATTTCGTCCCCGAAATCAGGGTAAGGCTATGGGAGTGAAACACATAAAAGGGAACTATGCTTTCAAATAAAATTCTTACCTGGAGTAAATAATTCCGGGTAGCGCCCTTGCATCAAATCCCTTGGCTCCCATGTGAACTCCTCCTTCCCATGATTAGACCATAGCACTTTCACCAAGGGAACACTTTTGCGGCGCAAGGTTCTCGTCTCATTATCAACGATCCGCACCGGCTCCAGTCGCACAGACCGATCAGATGCCACGGCACCACCCGCCGTGGGGATATACTGTTCAGGCCGCAACAAAGCCTTCCGAAGCGACGATACATGGAATACGTCGTGAAGGTTCTCCAGCTCCGGTGGTAACTCCAATCGATAGGCCAGAGGGCCAATCCTTTCCACTACGACATAGGGCCCGACATACCTTGTGCTGAGCTTCTTGACTCCACGTACCCGCGACACTCCGTGCATCGGTCAAATCTTCAGGAACACCTTATCACCCACTTGAAACTCCACCATACGGTGCCTTGCGTTGTAATATTTCGCCTGTCGGCTTTGAGCCTCTAGCATTCGATCCCGGATCAACCTAACCACCGCGTCCGTGTCATCAATATACTCATTTCCCAATGTCTTCGGATCTTCGTCTTGCACCCAGGACAAGGGTGTTCTACACCTCCTTCCATACAAAGCTTCATGAGGTGCCATTCCAATACTGGCTTGATGACTGTTATTATAAGAGAACTCCACGAGAGGTAAGAGTCTCTCCCATGGTTCTCCTTTATCTAGCACACATAACCGCAGAAGGTCCTCCAATGTTCGGATGGTTCGTTCAGATTGCCCGTCCGTTTGAGGGTGAAAGGCCGTGCTAAAGGTGAGGCGCGAGCCCAAGTAAGCTTGTACAGCCCTCCATTCTCTTGAAGTAAACCGACCATCCCGATCGGAGACGATCGTCTTCGGCACACCATGGTACCGCACAAATTGCTCCACAAAGAGACGCACTAGGACGCCCACCTGCGCCTCCTTCTTCATTGGGATAAATCGGGCTACTTTGGTCAACCGGTCAACTATCACCCACACAGAATCATTCCCCGAGCGCGAGCGAGGTAACCCGTGGACGAAATCCATGGAGATGTCCTCAAATTTCCATTCGGGGATGGGCAACGACTGTAGCATTCCACCGGGGCTTCTGCACTCTGCCTTCACCATTTGGCAGGCCACACAATGAGTAACAAAGTATTTGACATCCCTCTTCATGCCCGACCAACACATTGTCTTTCTCAAATCGGCGTACATCTTCGCGATCCCCGGGTGCACCGAGTACTTGGAGCAATGGGCCTCCTTTAGAATATCCTCCCGAATGTTGTCACCTTCGGGGATATAAAGCCGGCCACGAAAATGGACGAGGCCGTCTTTTAGGGAGTACTCTTCCGTAGTCCCATCCTCCATTGACTTGAAAGCCGGGGTTAAAGCCGCATCCTTCTTTTGTTCCATCCGGATCCGGTCTCGTATGTTGCAAACTATACTCATCGCGGCCAAATATTCTGTATACTCTTCCGGTTGATTCTTAAAGACCAAAGTGACTTCCATCTCTTGCAGTGTCTGGATTAACTCCATCCTCATCAAGTGGGATTCCGTGCTCGTTCCCGGTGCCTTTCGGCTCAAGGCATCAGCTACGGAATTAACCTTCCCGGGGTGGTAGTTCAAGGTGAATTCATAGTCGCACAAGAACTCCAACCACCGCCGCTGTCTCAAGTTTAACTCCTTTTGGGTGTGAACGTACTTCAGATTTTTGTGATCCGAGTAGATCTCGCAGTGGACGCCATATAAATAATGCCTCCACATCTTCAAGGCGAATACCACCGCTCCCAACTCTAGATCATGCACCGGGTAGCTGGCTTCATGCTTCTTCAACTGTCTTGAAGCATAAGCGATCACATGCCCATTCTGCATCAACACAGCTCCCATCCCTTGATACGACGCATCCGTATAAACTTGAAAGCCCTCCTTCCCAGATGGAAGAGCTAGGATGGGTGCAGTCGTCAATCAGTCCTTCAACTCTTGGAATGCAGCTTCACACTGGGGTGTCCATTCAAACGGCACACCCTTCTTGGTCAGCGTAGTAAGGGGAAGGGCGATCTTCGAGAAGCCTTTCACGAACTTGCGATAGTACCCAGCAAGTCCAAGAAAGCTCCGTATGTCGGCCGCTGACTTCAATGGCGACCACTCCTTCACGGCCCGCACCTTGGCCGGATCTACTGCTAGCCCCGCCCCACTAATCACATGGCCCAAGAACGCGACCTCTCGAAGCCAAAACTCGCATTTGCTGAACTTGGCAAACAAAGTGTGCTCCTTTAGCTTCCTCAGCACTAAAGTTAGATGTTCGGCGTGTTCTGCTTCAGTCTTGGAGTAGACTAGGATATCATCGATGAACACGATGACAAAGATGTCCAAATAAGGGCTGAACACCTTGTTCATCAAGCTCATAAAGGCGGAAGGGGCGTTTGTGAGCCCAAACGGCATCACGGTGAATTCATACAAACCATATCTCGAACTGAACGCTGTCTTCTGAATGTCATCTTCTTGTATCCTCAGCTGATAATATCCCGAACGCAGATCTAACTTGGAGAACCAATACGATCCCACCAATTGATCAAATAACTCATCAATGCGCGGTAGGGGATAGGTGTTCCGCACCGTTAACCGGTTCAACTCTCGATAATCAATACATAACCGCAGGGTGCCATCCTTCTTTTTGACGAACAAAACGGGCGCTCCCCAAGGCGACGAGCTTGGGCGAACGAACCCTGCTTCTACCAATTCCTAAAGCTGGACTCTAAACTCTGCAAGTTCCTTCGGAGCCATTCGGTATGGAGCCCGCGAGACGGGCTTGGCACCCGGAATTAGCTTGATTTGGAAGTCCACTTCCCTATGCGGGGGTAGTCCCGGCAATTTCTCGGGAAATACCTCGGGAAATTCTCGCACCACCCGCACATCCTTGACCTCTAATGTCAATTTCTTCAACTCGAAGCAAATCACATAGACCTCGTCCCCTTCCATATGAGATTTCATAACTTGGATTGAAGATAATAATTTACGGGGTGCAAATTTAATACCTTGGAAGATGACTTCCGAGTCTCCATGCCTCAACATAACTTGCTTCTCCGCACAATTGATCCTGGCGTGGTGCCAGTCCAACCACTTCATGCCCAGGATGAGGTCGAACTCCGGGATTCTTAACACTGTAGCTGGAGTTTCAAAGAACTTTCCTCCAATAAGGGTGTCGAAATCGCAACTTGCTGACGACGTCATCTCAGAGCCGTCCGGAAGGCGCACCCTTTGAGTAATGCCCGTGAAGTGTTGCACTCCCTCCAAGTCCTTCACGAAGTCCTCCGAAATGAACGAGTGAGACGCACCCGTGTCAAATAACGTATAGGCGGGTCTCCCGCTAACCACGACAGTGCCTAGGTTCCAAAAGGGTAATCACTATTCAGAATAGCGCGTATCATTTGTATCATAAATCTAACAAGTCATATAATATTAATAAATTTTTGCACGTACCGGTGATGACTTCCTGCGGATTTCTCTCCTGAGTCATATCCAATGCGAATACATGCTCTCGTGCATGTCCTTGATTTCTCCCTGGTGGTCCTCTTCCTCGGCCACGCATGTGCCCTCGCCCCCGTGGAGCTACTGGAGGGGGAGCAATAGGAGCATCCCCGATCAATTGCGGGCAAACTCGTCGGACATGCCCCGGTTGATTGCACTCAAAACATATCACCTCACGTCGGCCCCCAGGTTGTTGATAATATTGCTGCTGCGGTGGTGGAGGTAAAGCTAGTGGTTGCGGAATTGGGTACTCCACCCGATAGTTCCGGTTGACCCACCGACCGCCTCTGTGGTTTCCCCTTCCTCTGCCATGATCATTCCGCCTTCTATTACTAGGGCCGACTTCAATTACTCCTTCCGCGGGTCTCTTGCCACATCCCATGTGGTCCGCCTCCAGTCTCTTTGCCATGTCGATGATTTCTGCCAGGCTTCCATCGGCTATAAACAAAAGGGCCTGCCTCAGGGGGTCCCTCAACCCTTTGTAGAAGCGCTTTGCGTAGCCTCTATCGTCCAACTCATAGGAATCGGCAAACCTAGCGAGGTGTTGGAACTCCCTCTGGTACTCCGTTACCGAATTCGATCCCTGCTTCAGCTGCAGAAATTTTTCTTCAAGTCCATCCCGAGCAGAAGAAGGGATGAAGTGATCCAGAAAAGCCTCGGTGAACTCGTTCCAACTGATGTCCGTGTACAACCGCCCTTGGAAGATGGAGCCCATGAGGGACTTCCACCACCTTTTGGCGTGCAGCTCTAGCAGCGTCACTACCAATGTCACCGCCATGCTGTTCGGACATCTTATGCCAGCCATCAATTCCTGCACAGTATCAAGCCATTCCTCGGTGCGCACCGGCGATTCTGTCCCAAGATAGGCAGGAGGGGACAGGGCACGGAAGGTGCTCAACCAGTTGGAGCTTGGCGCTTGTTGTTGCACCGGAGCTTGCTGGGCTTTAAATGCATCCAATATGGCTGACAGCGTTTGTCCCAGTTCCGACTGCTGGAATTGTGAAGGGACGGAAGGGGTAGGAGTGCCCCCAACCGGCTCCACCTGCGCTGGGACCTGTACGCAAGGTACAAACTAGGGTCAGGTTGGCTAAAACTAATGTCAAAGTTGGACAACTTAGTGTGAATTACATATGGGCACACCACTGCTTCCGCTAAGTCGGTTTGTCCCCAAACCGACTAATCGAACGGGAGTGGCCCATTGTTACATGACTGCTGTAGGTGAAGATCGGCTAAGTCTGATACCATTTGTAAGACCCCCCTCCCGGAACACAACACACGGCACGAGGGGAGTCTTATGCCCGAAATAGCCGCCTTGCGGTAGCATTAACACACGGGTTAGCCTTTACCACAAGACGCCTATTCCGCCGGCTACAATCCATATCACAACAATTATGCCAACCCAACCATAATAGAAAAGTAAAAGCAAAGGCAGTTCAGTTCACAGCTAAGTTTAAGTCCAAAAGTAGCGGAAGATAACAAGCACAACAGGCTTGTACAAAAGAACAAGAGTCTAGAAATGTTTTGCCAAACGGCTACATGAAAACACTCACGACTGTCACTGACGGTGCCGATGGCACCACCACCTCAGGTCCTATCATCCGGGCCTGGCTGTCCTGCTGCATAGTCCGTAGCTGCTCTACCTGCGGGGTTTCCTCCTAAAAAGGAAGACGTAGCAACCGTTAGTCATAAGACTAAGTGGCTTCACATCCGCTCCCCCGGCGACTCTTCGGCACCGGGCGGAGAAAGGAACAAGGTACAATATGTATATATATATAAGCAAGTAAACAAGCAGGTGACTGTAAATATAGTGGAGTATAAACTACGCTACACAACTAGCAGTTCTACAAATATCTATATATATGACAGCAGATATAAGTAATCCGAATAGTAACTCAACTTATAAGAGTGCCCATACAAACTTATAAGTTAAGGATCGGGTTAACAGTAAAGTAACTCATCGTATAGGAGTGCCCATACAAACTTATACGATGAGGATCTTGTGTATGCAATGAATGACATGATATGAATGTTATGCTATGACCGAATCATGCGCACGCACATGCAAGTTGCTATGTCGACACAGACTTGAAGTTCCCACTTTTCGAGCAGGTAGCTAACCTCTCAGGCATCGTCCGTCGTGGCCAGACGGCGACAGTGGAGCGGGCGTCTCCACTACTAGGTGGTATCACACTACCTATCCTTGGCCCCCGTACGCCTCAACGCTAAGAACACAACAGCGGAGCTCACATGCGTACTACGGCTCAGAAGGGGTCTTGGGTAAATGTGCACCAAGAACACAGCCCAACCTGGCTTTTGATTTCGAACCGGGTGGAACCTCGGAAACGCACGAGGTGCAAGCCCAACCGTTCTCATGGCGCGGAGGAGATCTCGGTTTATGGACACCAAGTATCTAACCCTACCGCCCAAGGTCTACCCATTGGCTCCCATCGGTGTGACGACTGGCGAACCCGTAGACCTACCACAGTCATTATCTCAATATCGCGACACGATGAATCATCGCACATTACATGCCCCCAAACAACTCACTCGATGCCACCCGTAGGGAGACTTCAACTCTAAGCATCGGTTGTTAATAAACCCTTTGGGCTCGGATTACGGTTACAAAATACTCCTCACATAGTGTTCATCATGTTCACGCCCACCTATTCAATAAATTCACCTCAACACTACGCATAATAGATATGTTCAACACCAAATTGTATAAATATATCCTATACCAATCTCAACTCCTAATATCTAGCCTTCCCATCCAATCCATTTCTCTACAAATACATGGTTATACCTTATTACACAACCAAATGAGTAACCATGCTAAATTATAGTAACAACAACATTATAGATATATGGGAGCAAGACAACAAATGAGCAAATCACAACCATTGCAAGAGTGCTAACATTATAAATTAACAAGTGCATTAACATAGGATAGCCCAATACTAAAACTGGGATTCCTGGAGCTACAGGAATCCGATCACAATGCACAACCCCTCGTTGGAAAGGTATTCGCGAGGGCTACGACTTTCATGTTGAGTCGATCGCCCAGATCTGGTCGCAACATACCAGAAATTCAACTCGAATACGTACAGGAAACAGTTTCCTGTACAGGAATTTTCCCGAACGCAGCGGACTCGAACCAGCTTTCCCGTGGCTACAGGTATCGCATGGAAACGAGCAAACACTCGTTGGAAAGGTAATTTCAAGGGCTACAACTTTCGTGTTGAGTCGTTCACCCAGATCTGGCCAGAACACCCCCGAAATTGGACACGAAGGTCGCCGCGTGCAGAAATCAGATTTCTGCACGCATCTTAAGGCGAGATGAACGGCATCCGTTCATCTTCTTCCTTGCAACGACCTCGCATAAACTTCTCCAGAAATCACACCCAACCTTATTTCTCCTTTCAAAGCCAAACCCTCAACGAAAACCCCTCTCATCTCCACTTTGAATGATGAGAAGGTTGAGGGAGACTAAGCCTAGAAAACCTAGGCATGGCTTATCCTAAGAACTCTCCTCCTCACCATCAAGACTCTATGGAGTCGATGTCTCTCCTAAAACAGCTATAGATCTAGCACCAAGGGAGAGGGGAGGAAGCTCACCTCAAGTCCAGCGGTACCACCATGGCCGGCTGATGATGCATAATTTGACCTAAATTATTAATATAAAAATCTAAATAATCTAATATAAATATTTTTATAATGTTAATTTTATTCGCTAAATCGTATCTTTTTATAATTCTATCCTAACCATGCCTATTTTACTATATTTTCTGCGCGCAGCGAACTTCGGGGTCATATTTGGACATGTTGCGGCCAGAATCAGATCTTGGGCTGAACATGAAAGTTGTAGCCCTCGGAAATACCTTTCCAACGCATGGTTACACGCCTTCATCGGATTTATGTAGCTTCGGGAATCCTCCGTCGAAGTTGCTGTCCAGCAGATTTCCTGCATGTATGAAACTCGTGTTTGAGCAAGAACCGAAGATCCCGGGACAAATTGCATTATCAATTCAAAAATAACATGCCTTCAGTTATGGTGTGCCAAAATAAATGTCAAGTGCACTCATGTCATGGTGTTGTTGAACAATATTCAAGAATGGAATGAAGCCACAATGGTCCTATGTGATTTTTTCATGACAAATGTGAAATAAGCTAGCCACCTTTGACTTTATATTCAACATGTGTCCTTAAAGGAAGCTTCATGGAAAGAGAGAAAGCTAGCCAACTTTTATCATTCTTTTCATGACAAGTGTGAAAGAGGCTAGCCACCTTTGAATTTTAAACCAACATGTGCTTTTTGACCAAGGGATGCTTCATGGAAACTTCATCCTCATGCCAAATTCCAACTCTACCCCTTTGGTTTTGGCCCTATAAATAGGCATGAAGAAAGAGGGGAAAGCATCATCCTTCCTACTTCATTTTGAGCATTGTAGAGAGCCATTGAAGTTTGTTTTTAGAGTATTTTAGTTTAATATTTTCATGCTTTAATGTTCTTACAATTTCTTTTATCGTACTTGTAATCTTCTTGCAAACTCTCTTTATAATGTCTTTTTTGAAATCTTTTGTAACTTCTTTTCAATAAGAAATAAATTAGTTTGTCATTCGCTTTCCTTCTTTCTCTTTCTTTTTATGCATATTCTTAACATGATTTTCATTTCCTATATTATGAGTAACTAAACATTGTTTAGTGCTTGATCGAAATGATCCGAGGAATGAAATGATCTCTTTTTCTTAATCCATATCTTCTCTTTCTCTTTGAACAAATGTTTAGGATTTACCCTTGATTAATTTATAGAGAGGTCATATCATCGATATATGATTTTCTCTTCTGTTTCCATACTCTAGTAGCCGAAAGGATCATGCGTATGGATTGATCGCTCATGGGTAAAGGGAGTTGAATGCAATCCTTGAAAGAGGACGACATAAATTTCCCGGATTGGAGTCAAATCCAATAGAGGGGTTCACTACATAAAGCGAGTTTTAGGGGTTTCAATTATAGAACGAAAGTTCGGTTGATCAACCTAAACTCAGTTGGGCGTAGCCTTGAAAGAGGTGCGTTCATATTTTGGGAACCTCCACGGTCCAAGCACCTTTGTTAAAGAGAATTAGGGATTTATCTATTGTTGGTCATTTTCATTCCAAGGTGATTCAAGATCAAGTACTAACCTTTTAAATTATTGCTTAATCATCCTCTTTTATTGTATAACCGTTCTCTTATTTGCAAATCAAATCAAAGTATCTAATTGATAAAATAACAGAAATCTCTTTGAAGTAGAAGTAATCGACGTGCCTTGGTTCTAATACGACCTTGATATTATATCCTATGCTATAAGCGATAAGGTACACTTGTCTTTATCGAATATAGATTCGGAGAACATCATCTTCATCTTCATCTTCTCTTTTTCATAAAACACCTCCGGGATTTTCTCCATCAAGTTTTTGGCGCCGTTGCCGGGGACTTGCGTCGATATTTCAAAAAAAAAGATAACTGTTAATTTTATCATTTTTCTTTTTTTTTCTAAAATATATATATCTTAATAATATACCTAAAACCGCCTAAAAAGAACAAAAAGAAAAAAAAATTCCATAATTAATTTTTAAACTCATCTTTAATCATTTGTCTTTTCTTTTTTTTTCCTTCTAGTATATGACCCGAGCAAGTTCTTCGAATAATCCTGAATCCCATTTTGATCCAGAAATTGAGCGCACCTTTAGGCGACGCCTTCAATCTCGTGGACAGGATTTACCAATTATTTTTGAAGAATCTATCGGAGATACTAATATAGCAACTATGGGTGACCCCAATCCTAATGAAGCCCAGCAACGGACCATGTCCTATTATGCACGACCGAACTTGGAAGGGACACAATCTAGTATTGTTCTCCCTACTATAGCTAATAATAATTTTGAGATCAAGTCTAGCATCATCCAAATGGTGCAACAATCGGTTACTTTTGATGGTTTACCAGATGAAGATCCAAATCAACATCTTTCAAATTTTCTTGAAATCTGTGATACCTTCAAAAATAAATGGCGTTACTGATGACGCCATTCGATTACGACTATTTCCCTTTTCTTTGCGATCAAAGGCCAAGCAGTGGTTAGGCTCTCTTCCTAGAGGATCTATCACTACATGGGCCGAAATGGCGGAAAAATTCATGACTAAATATTTTCCTCCTGCAAAGACCGCCAAATTACGTACTGATATCTCTTCATTTATGCAAATCGACTCAGAGACTCTCTACGATACATGGGAGCGATTCAAGGAGCTTTTGCGTAGATGTCCTCACCATGCACTTCCTACTTGGCAACAAGTACAAATTTTTTATAATGGCATTAATTTCCAAACAAGGCAGATGATTGATGCAGCCGCTGGGGGTACTCTCAATAATAAAACCCCAGAGGCCGCTCAAGAGCTTTTTGAGGAAATGGCCATGAATGCCTATCAGTGGAATGTGCCCCGAGCGCGCCCTAGCAAGCCGGTAGGACTTTATGAAGTTGATATGACAGCTAATTTAGCTTTACAACTTGAACGTTTAAGCAAGCAAGTGGCAGAGATGTCTGCTTCCTCTGCCACTCCTTCTTGGGCAAATAATACTAATAATACTTTTATTGAAGAACAAGTTGATTTCATGGGGAATCTTACTCGTCCTTTCTTTAACCCGAACAATGCTCCGTATAACAATGCTTATAATCCAGGTTATAGGAACCACCCGAATTTCTCATGGAGCAACCAAAGTAATGCCCAGCGCCCTCCTAATATGAACCCACCTGGTTTTCTTCCACCACCACCAAAGCCCTCTTCGATTGAAGAGGTATTTTCTAAATATGTTGCCTCGAACGAATCCAACATCCGGAATCTCACCGGATCTGTAAAGAACTTAGAGAATCAAATTGGCCAGCTTGCCAAAATGATTGCCGAGCGCCCGCATGGAGCTTTGCCGGGCAACACTGAGACGAATCCAAGGGAGAATGCAAATGCCATCAACCTTCGCAGTGGAAAGGAGGTAACCTCTCCAAGTAGGATTGAACCCGAGGTAACTGTTTCTATTTTACCCCCTCCAGTTTTATTTTCTAATTCTCTGAATGCTTCAAAATCTCCTCTTGTTTCTACTTCTGCACCCCCTTATCCATCTAAAATTAAAAATGAGCGAGTAGAGGAGCAATACAAAAAATTTTTAGAAATTTTAAAACAAATTCATATAAATGTTCCCTTCTGCGAGGCAATCTCTCAAATGCCTAAATACGCGAAATATCTCAAGGAGTTACTCTCCAATAAAAAGAAACTTGAAGATATCTCACGTGTTTCCCTCAATGCAGAATGCTCAGCAGCTTTATTAAATAAATTGCCTCAAAAATTGAATGATCCGGGACGGTTTTCTATCCCGTGCCTCTTTGGTAATTTATTAGTAAAGCATGCCCTCGCCGACCTAGGTGCTAGCATAAATCTAATGCCTTACTCTTTGTTTAAGAAATTGGGGTTAGGAGATCTAATCCCAACAAAAATAAGTATACAACTAGCGGATCGTTCTGTTAAGTATCCAGTAGGGGTAGTGGAAGACGTGTTAGTCAAGGTTGACAAGTTCATCTTTCCGGTGGACTTTGTCATTCTTGACATCGAAGAGGATGCTGAAGTACCACTCATACTCGGCCGCCCCTTCCTTGCCACCTCCCGTGCAATAATAGATGTGAGTAACGGAAAACTCCTCCTTCGTGTTGGAGATGATGAAGTTACTTTCAGTATAAACCCCTCAATGCGCAATTCTCTTTCAAATGATGATTCTTGTTACCATCTAGATGCATCATTTGAAGAAGATTTTTCATCATTTTCTAATTTGTGTCCCACGTCTTGTGATGATGCAGAACATGATGAATTATTTTGTTTTAAGGAATTATCTCGTTCTTCGCCTCCTGAGCCAATTGGCTTAGAGAGTATTAAAATCACGACCTCTTATGAAGTACCACCTACTCTTGAGCTTAAGCAACTTCCAGAGCACCTAAAATATGTCTTTTTAGAAAAAGACTCTAAATTGCCGGTCATCATTTCTTCCACTTTGTGTGATTCGGAAATTTTCGAATTAATTCAAATCTTAAATAGGCATCGCCGAGCTATAGCTTGGCAATTATCTGATATTAAAGGGATAAGCCCCTCCTTCTGCACACACAAAATATTACTTGAAGATAATTCTCGCAATAGTGTACAGCCTCAGCGACGACTTAATCCCAACATGAAAGACGTCGTTAAGGCTGAAGTAATTAAACTATTAGATGCAGGAATTATCTACCCGATTTTGGATAGCCCGTGGGTTAGCCCCGTGCAAGTAGTACCAAAGAAAGGCGGCATGACAGTAGTGGTTAATGAGAACAATGAACTAATTCCAACTCGTACTGTTACGGGTTGGCGGATGTGCATCGACTATAGAAAATTAAATGATGCCACCCGAAAAGACCACTTTCCCTTGCCATTCATTGATCAAATTTTAGAACGCCTTTCCGGTCACTCCTACTATTGCTTTCTTGATGGTTTATCGGGATATTTCCAAATACCAATCTCACCCAAGGACCAGGAGATAACAACCTTTACTTGTCCCTTCGGCACCTTTGCTTATAGAAGGATGCCATTTGGCCTTTGCAATGCACCAGCTACATTCCAAAGATGTATGTTGGCCATCTTTGATGAGTTGGTTGAGGATGTGATGGAAGTCTTCATGGATGACTTTTCCGTATTTGGAAATTCTTTTAAATTATGCTTAGCTAATCTTGAACGTGTTCTTCAACGTTGTGAAGATACGAATCTAGCCCTAAATTGGGAAAAATGTCATTTCATGGTCCGAGAGGGGTTGGTACTCGGTCATAAAATATCGGGTAAAGGAATCGAGGTTGATAAGGCCAAGATCGAGGTGATTGAGAAACTTCCCCCTCCCACAAATGTAAAATCTATTAGAAGTTTCCTTGGTCACGCAGGTTTTTATCGGCGGTTTATACAAAATTTTTCCAAAATTACAAAGCCGTTAACACACTTGCTAGAAAAAGAGTCTTCTTTCATTTTTGATAATGAATGTTTAGTAGCTTTTAATATTATCAAAGATAAGCTTATCAACTCGCCAATTCTAGTAGCACCAGATTGGTCCTTTCCTTTTGAGATAATGTGCGATGCAAGTGACATTGTTGTAGGCGCAGTGTTAGGCCAACGGGTGAACAAGTATTTTCACCCAATTTATTATGCAAGCAAGACACTCACATCCGCACAGGCCAATTACACAACTACAGAGAAAGAACTTCTGGCAATTGTTTTTGCGTTTGATAAGTTTAGGTCTTATATTACACTCTCTAAAGTCATTGTGTTTACTGATCATTCTGCCCTTAGGTACCTACTAAACAAGGCAGACGCCAAGCCCCGATTATTAAGATGGATCCTCCTACTGCAAGAATTTGACTTGGAGATCCGGGACAAGAAAGGAGCGGAGAACTTGGCGGCCGATCATCTCTCCCGCTTAGAAAACCCTGCTGCGGATACGCTGGTGGAAGCTGATATTGATGATAAATTCCCTGAAGAGCGCCTCCTCGCCATCGAAAAATTAACGAATTCTTCTACCCCTTGGTTTGCGGATTTGGCCAACTATCTAGTGGCTCGGGTCCTGCCAAAAGGTTTTTCAAGTCAACAAAAGAAGAAATTCTTTTCCGACGCGAAGAACTACTTTTGGGAGGACCCCTTCTTATTTCGTATCTGCGCAGATCAAGTGGTAAGAAGATGTGTATCGAGCGAGGAAGGCTTGCAAATATTGCGGCACTGCCATGAAGGACCAACCGACGGACATTATCAAGCAAGCCGGACCGCAAGGAAAGTGCTGGAGGTCGGTTTCTACTGGCCCACGATCTTTAAGGATGCTCACTCTTTTGTAAGTGGATGCGACAGGTGCCAAAGGTCAGGTAACATATCTCGCCGAGACGAAATGCCCCAAAACTCCTTTATGGAGTGTGAAATTTTCGATCTATGGGGTATCGATTTCGTAGGTCCTCTCCCTCCCTCATTTAATAATAAATATATTCTCGTCGCAGTCGACTACGTGTCGAAGTGGGCGGAAGCACAAGCTCTCCCATCCAACGATGCAAGAGTGGTCATTAAATTTTTGAAGAAATTATTCTCTCGTTTTGGCACGCCTCGTGCTATAGTTAGTGATAGGGGCACACACTTCTGCAATAGCCAGTTTGCTAAAATTTTAGCAAAATATGGCGTTACACACAAACTCTCCACCGCCTATCACCCACAAACTAGTGGCCAAGTGGAGGTAGTGAACCGCGAGCTCAAGAGGATTTTGGAGAAGACTGTCTCTTTTAATAGGAAGGACTGGTCTTTGAAGCTCGATGATGCTCTATGGGCTTATCGGACGGCATACAAGACCGCCATTGGTTGTACACCATACCGATTAGTCTACGGCAAAGCTTGCCACCTTCCAGTTGAGTTAGAGCACCGCGCCTATTGGGCGCTAAAATTCCTCAATCTTGATTATACTTTGTCCTCCGAGCAAAGAAAATTCCAACTGAACGAACTAGATGAATGGCGTGCTAACGCATATGAAAATAATAAGTTTTATAAGGAGCGCTCAAAGTTCTACCATGATAAAAATATTAAAATTCCTAAAAGTTTTTCACCGGGGGATCTAGTCCTTCTTTACAACTCACGCCTTCGTCTTTTTCCAGGAAAGTTAAAATCTCGATGGTCCGGCCCCTTTGTCGTCAAAGAGGTTTGGCCATATGGGACCGTTCTTATTTCCCACCCGGAACTCGGCTCCTTTAAAGTGAACGGCCATCGATTAAAATTTTATTTCTCTAATGATACTTCAGCTACCATTATTGAGACCCTCACCATATAATCTTCCATGCCAATTAGTCAAGCTACGCGACGGTAAACAAAGCGCTTATGGGAGGCACCCCAAACTTTATCTTCTTCTTATTATTTTCTTTGTTTTAACATGTATTTGCAGGTTTCCTTCTAGCCTCCTCGATTTCACCATCAGGGATGTCCTCTTTCCTCACTTCTTCTTTTATAGCATTTTTATCACTTCATACTTAGTTTTAAACATTGAGGACAATGTTTAACTTTAAGTATGGGGGTATAAGTCCTTAAATAATAAAATTTAAAAAATTTATAAATTCCAAAAATTCAAAAAAAAAAAAATATATTCTTTCTTTTGTCTTTAATATATATACAAAAAAAAAGAGAAGATAAAACTTATATAAAATAATTAATAATTTGAGTTAATCTTTGCTAAATCTTTTAGTACCCCATGACTTTGCATTTTCTTGTTTTTAATCATTTATGTACTTGTTTAGTTGAAATAAATTAAATTAAATTTCATTTTGTCTATGTTTCATGAGTAATATGTTGACTCATGTAGTGTTCCTAATTAAGGTAGCATGTTATTTTTGAAAAACATTCTTAAATATTTGCACTTTTTCATAGCCATTTTTTTATGTTTTTCACTTTTATAAAATCTACCATCCCTTGTTTTCTCTTTTAAAAATATTTGAAATGATTGATTAGTGTTAAGTATAGTAGATGCGAACTAATCTAAGATGCTTATTATCTTCATTTTTCATGAAAAGTCAATTATCTCTATTTTCTATCTGGAATTTGCGTCTCTTGAATTTTTTAATACCTTGCTTTAAGTAGACTTAAGAGCATGAGGATGATCTAGGCAACTTTTTGATTAGTTTGAGCTTTTGCATCCCGAACCTTAAATTCCTAACCATTGCTAGCCACGTTGTGCCTTTTCCATTTTCTTTTTATAAGTCCCACTTATTTTTCACCAAAGCCATATAGCTTACCCATGTCGCACACTTAAAACTTTTTGAGCTTTATATCACTTATGTGTACTATATTTTGTGAAAATGGTGGAGATTTATATTATATCTCAATTGCTACAAAAGAGAAAAAAGAAAAAAAAAGGGGAAAACTCAATTGTTTCAAAAGAAGGAAGAAGATATGATATATATTTATATATATATGCAAAAAAAAAAAAAAAAAAATTATGAATGACCTTTTAACCCCAACTTTATATTGCAAAATGACTTGGGGTGTCAAAATTTTATTTTCTAGCAACAAGTTATTTGCAAAGCTCTTCTTTTTGTTTTAAGTGTGCTTTACCCATCATGTTTATCTTTTGAACTCCACACCCTTAAAACCTAACCCAAAAATTTACACCTAATGAAAGTCCTTTTGATTCATGCTTCTGAGGTTTATTTTTAGTACGGTAGCGAGAAAGTAAATTGAGTAAATTCTTAGGTAGCAGTATTGATCTTTGATTTAGATTGGTATGAACATAAAATGTCTCTTAGATTTTAATAGCAACTCAATATCCTTTTCATTTATCACATTACTCAATTTTTAGTTTTGCTTAAAAACATGGGATGATTTATTTTTTTTATGCTAGTGAAAATTGTAAAATTCTATGCCAAGACTAAGTAAAAATATTTTGTTTTCTTTTCATAATTCCTCTACCTTAATTTCGCATCGTACTTGTGTTTGGCATAGCCAATTTGTTTGGTTTGTTTTTTTTATTTTTTCTAGCTCGTATGTCTTTGCTTGAGGACAAGCAAAATAATAAGTATGGGAGAATTTGATGATGCATAATTTGACCTAAATTATTAATATAAAAATCTAAATAATCTAATATAAATATTTTTATAATGTTAATTTTATTCGCTAAATCGTATCTTTTTATAATTCTATCCTAACCATGCCTATTTTACTATATTTTCTGCGCGCAGCGAACTTCGGGGCCATATTTGGACATGTTGCGGCCAGAATCAGATCTTGGGCTGAACATGAAAGTTGTAGCCCTCGGAAATACCTTTCCAACGCATGGTTACACGCCTTCATCGGATTTATGTAACTTCGGGAATCCTCCGTCGAAGTTGCTGTCCAGCAGATTTCCTGCATGTATGAAACTCGTGTTTGAGCAAGAACCGAAGATCCCGGGACAAATTACATTATCAATTCAAAAATAACATGCCTTCAGTTATGGTGTGCCAAAATAAATGTCAAGTGCACTCATGTCATGGTGTTGTTGAACAATATTCAAGAATGGAATGAAGCCACAATGGTCCTATGTGATTTTTTCATGACAAATGTGAAATAAGCTAGCCACCTTTGACTTTATATTCAACATGTGTCCTTAAAGGAAGCTTCATGGAAAGAGAGAAAGCTAGCCAACTTTTATCATTCTTTTCATGACAAGTGTGAAAGAGGCTAGCCACCTTTGAATTTTAAACCAACATGTGCTTTTTGACCAAGGGATGCTTCATGGAAACTTCATCCTCATGCCAAATTCCAACTCTACCCCTTTGGTTTTGGCCCTATAAATAGGCATGAAGAAAGAGGGGAAAGCATCATCCTTCCTACTTCATTTTGAGCATTGTAGAGAGCCATTGAAGTTTGTTTTTAGAGTATTTTAGTTTAATATTTTCATGCTTTAATGTTCTTACAATTTCTTTTATCGTACTTGTAATCTTCTTGCAAACTCTCTTTATAATGTCTTTTTTGAAATCTTTTGTAACTTCTTTTCAATAAGAAATAAATTAGTTTGTTATTCCCTTTCCTTCTTTCTCTTTCTTTTTATGCATATTCTTAACATGATTTTCATTTCCTATATTATGAGTAACTAAACATTGTTTAGTGCTTGATCGAAATGATCCGAGGAATGAAATGATCTCTTTTTCTTAATCCATATCTTCTCTTTCTCTTTGAACAAATGTTTAGGATTTACCCTTGATTAATTTATAGAGAGGTCATATCATCGATATATGATTTTCTCTTCTGTTTCCATACTCTAGTAGCCGAAAGGATCATGCGTATGGATTGATCGCTCATGGGTAAAGGGAGTTGAATGCAATCCTTGAAAGAGGACGACATAAATTTCCCGGATTGGAGTCAAATCCAATAGAGGGGTTCACTACATAAAGCGAGTTTTAGGGGTTTCAATTATAGAACGAAAGTTCGGTTGATCAACCTAAACTCAGTTGGGCGTAGCCTTGAAAGAGGTGCGTTCATATTTTGGGAACCTCCACGGTCCAAGCACCTTTGTTAAAGAGAATTAGGGATTTATCTATTGTTGGTCATTTTCATTCCAAGGTGATTCAAGATCAAGTACTAACCTTTTAAATTATTGCTTAATCATCCTCTTTTATTGTATAACCGTTCTCTTATTTGCAAATCAAATCAAAGTATCTAATTGATAAAATAACAGAAATCTCTTTGAAGTAGAAGTAATCGACGCGCCTTGGTTCTAATACGACCTTGATATTATATCCTATGCTATAAGCGATAAGGTACACTTGCCTTTATCGAATATAGATTCGGAGAACATCATCTTCATCTTCATCTTCTCTTTTTCATAAAACACCTCCGGGATTTTCTCCATCAAGTTTTTGGCGCCGTTGCCGGGGACTTGCGTCGATATTTCAAAAAAAAAGATAACTGTTAATTTTATCATTTTTCTTTTTTTTTCTAAAATATATATATCTTAATAATATACCTAAAACCGCCTAAAAAGAACAAAAAGAAAAAAAAATTCCATAATTAATTTTTAAACTCATCTTTAATCATTTGTCTTTTCTTTTTTTTCCTTCTAGTATATGACCCGAGCAAGTTCTTCGAATAATCTTGAATCCCATTTTGATCCAGAAATTGAGCGCACCTTTAGGCGATGCCTTCAATCTCGTGGACAGGATTTACCAATTATTTTTGAAGAATCTATCGGAGATACTAATATAGCAACTATGGGTGACCCCAATCCTAATGAAGCCCAGCAACGGACCATGTCCTATTATGCACGGCCGAACTTGAAAGGGACACAATCTAGTATTGTTCGCCCTACTATAGCTAATAATAATTTTGAGATCAAGTCTAGCATCATCCAAATGGTGCAACAATCGGTTACTTTTGATGGTTTACCAGATGAAGATCCAAATCAACATCTTTCAAATTTTCTTGAAATCTGTGATACCTTCAAAATAAATGGCGTTACTGATGACGCCATTCGATTACGACTATTTCCCTTTTCTTTGCGATCAAAGGCCAAGCAGTGGTTAGGCTCTCTTCCTAGAGTATCTATCACTACATGGGCCGAAATGGCGGAAAAATTCATGACTAAATATTTTCCTCCTGCAAAGACCGCCAAATTACGTACTGATATCTCTTCATTTATGCAAATCGACTCAGAGACTCTCTACGATACATGGGAGCGCTTCAAGGAGCTTTTGCGTAGATGTCCTCACCATGCACTTCCTACTTGGCAACAAGTACAAATTTTTTATAATGGCATTAATTTCCAAACAAGGCAGATGATTGATGCAGCCGCTGGGGGTACTCTCAATAATAAAACCCCAGAGGCCGCTCAAGAGCTTTTTGAGGAAATGGCCATGAATGCCTATCAGTGGAATGTGCCCCGAGCGCGCCCTAGCAAGCCGGTAGGACTTTATGAAGTTGATATGACAGCTAATTTAGCTTTACAACTTGAACGTTTAAGCAAGCAAGTGGCAGAGATGTCTACTTCCTCTGCCACTCCTTCTTGGGCAAATAATACTAATAATACTTTTATTGAAGAACAAGTTGATTTCATGGGGAATCTTACTCGTCCTTTCTTTAACCCGAACAATGCTCCGTATAACAATGCTTATAATCCAGGTTATAGGAACCACCCGAATTTCTCATGGAGCAACCAAAGTAATGCCCAGCGCCCTCCTAATATGAACCCACCTGGTTTTCTTCCACCACCACCAAAGCCCTCTTCGATTGAAGAGGTATTTTCTAAATATGTTGCCTCGAACGAATCCAACATCCGGAATCTCACCGGATCTGTAAAGAACTTAGAGAATCAAATTGGCCAGCTTGCCAAAATGATTGCCGAGCGCCCGCATGGAGCTTTGCCGGGCAACACTGAGACGAATCCAAGGGAGAATGCAAATGCCATCAACCTTCGCAGTGGAAAGGAGGTAACCTCTCCAAGTAGGATTGAACCCGAGGTAACTGTTTCTATTTTACCCCCTCCAGTTTTATTTTCTAATTCTCCGAATGCTTCAAAATCTCCTCTTGTTTCTACTTCTGCACCCCCTTATCCATCTAAAATTAAAAATGAGCGAGTAGAGGAGCAATACAAAAATTTTTTAGAAATTTTAAAACAAATTCATATAAATGTTCCCTTCTGCGAGGCAATCTCTCAAATGCCTAAATACGCGAAATATCTCAAAGAGTTACTCTCCAATAAAAAGAAACTTGAAGATATCTCACGTGTTTCCCTCAATGCAGAATGCTCAGCAGCTTTATTAAATAAATTGCCTCAAAAATTGAATGATCCGGGACGGTTTTCTATCCCGTGCCTCTTTGGTAATTTATTAGTAAAGCATGCCCTCGCCGACCTAGGTGCTAGCATAAATCTAATGCCTTACTCTTTGTTTAAGAAATTGGGGTTAGGAGATCTAATCCCAACAAAAATAAGTATACAACTAGCGGATCGTTCTGTTAAGTATCCAGTAGGGGTAGTGGAAGACGTGTTAGTCAAGGTTGACAAGTTCATCTTTCCGGTGGACTTTGTCATTCTTGACATCGAAGAGGATGCTGAAGTACCACTCATACTCGGCCGCCCCTTCCTTGCCACCTCCCGCGCAATAATAGATGTGAGTAACGGAAAACTCCTCCTTCGTGTTGGAGATGATGAAGTTACTTTCAGTATAAACCCCTCAATGCGCAATTCTCTTTCAAATGATGATTCTTGTTACCATCTAGATGCATCATTTGAAGAAGATTTTTCATCATTTTCTAATTTGTGTCCCACGTCTTGTGATGATGCAGAACATGATGAATTATTTTGTTTTAAGGAATTATCTCGTTCTTCGCCTCCTGAGCCAATTGGCTTAGAGAGTATTAAAATCACGACCTCTTATGAAGTACCACCTACTCTTGAGCTTAAGCAACTTCCAGAGCACCTAAAATATGTCTTTTTAGAAAAAGACTCTAAATTGCCGGTCATCATTTCTTCCACTTTGTGTGATTCGGAAATTTTCGAATTAATTCAAATCTTAAATAGGCATCGCCGAGCTATAGCTTGGCAATTATCTGATATTAAAGGGATAAGCCCCTCCTTCTGCACACACAAAATATTACTTGAAGATAATTCTCGCAATAGTGTACAGCCTCAGCGACGACTTAATCCCAACATGAAAGACGTTGTTAAGGCTGAAGTAATTAAACTATTAGATGCAGGAATTATCTACCCGATTTCGGATAGCCCGTGGGTTAGCCCCGTGCAAGTAGTACCAAAGAAAGGCGGCATGACAGTAGTGGTTAATGAGAACAATGAACTAATTCCAACTCGTACTGTTACGGGTTGGCGGATGTGCATCGACTATAGAAAATTAAATGATTCCACCCGAAAAGACCACTTTCCCTTGCCATTCATTGATCAAATTTTAGAACGCCTTTCCGGTCACTCCTACTATTGCTTTCTTGATGGTTTATCGGGATATTTCCAAATACCAATCTCACCCGAGGACCAGGAGAAAACAACCTTTACTTGTCCCTTTGGCACCTTTGCTTATAGAAGGATGCCATTTGGCCTTTGCAATGCACCAGCTACATTCCAAAGATGTATGTTGGCCATCTTTGATGAGTTGGTTGAGGATGTGATGGAAGTCTTCATGGATGACTTTTCCGTATTTGGAAATTCTTTTAAATCATGCTTAGCTAATCTTGAACGTGTTCTTCAACATTGTGAAGATACGAATCTAGCCCTAAATTGGGAAAAATGTCATTTCATGGTCCGAGAGGGGTTGGTACTCGGTCATAAAATATCGGGTAAAGGAATCGAGGTTGATAAGGCCAAGATCGAGGTGATTGAGAAACTTCCCCCTCCCACAAATGTAAAATCTATTAGAAGTTTCCTTGGTCACGCAGGTTTTTATCGGCGGTTTATACAAAATTTTTCCAAAATTACAAAGCCGTTAACACACTTGCTAGAAAAAGAGTCTTCTTTCATTTTTGATAATGAATGTTTAGTAGCTTTTAATATTATCAAAGATAAGCTTATCAACTCGCCAATTCTAGTAGCACCAGATTGGTCCTTTCCTTTTGAGATAATGTGCGATGCAAGTGACATTGCTGTAGGCGCAGTGTTAGGCCAACGGGTGAACAAGTATTTTCACCCAATTTATTATGCAAGCAAGACACTCACATCCGCACAGGCCAATTACACAACTACAGAGAAAGAACTTCTGGCAATTGTTTTTGCGTTTGATAAGTTTAGGTCTTATATTACACTCTCTAAAGTCATTGTGTTTACTGATCATTCTGCCCTTAGGTACCTACTAAACAAGGCAGACGCCAAGCCCCGATTATTAAGATGGATCCTCCTACTGCAAGAATTTGACTTGGAGATCCGGGACAAGAAAGGAGCGGAGAACTTGGCGGCCGATCATCTCTCCCGCTTAGAAAACCCTGCTGCGGATACGCTGGTGGAAGCTGATATTGATGATAAATTCCCTGAAGAGCGCCTCCTCGCCATCGAAAAATTAACGAATTCTTCTACCCCTTGGTTTGCGGATTTGGCCAACTATCTAGTGGCTCGGGTCCTGCCAAAAGGTTTTTCAAGTCAACAAAAGAAGAAATTCTTTTCTGACGCGAAGAACTACTTTTGGGAGGACCCCTTCTTATTTCGTATCTGCGCATATCAAGTGGTAAGAAGATGTGTATCAAGCGAGGAAGGCTTGCAAATATTGCGGCACTGCCATGAAGGACTAACCGGCGGACATTATCAAGCAAGCCGGACCGCAAGGAAAGTGCTGGAGGTCGGTTTCTACTGGCCCACGATCTTTAAGGATGCTCACTCTTTTGTAAGTGGATGCGACAGGTGCCAAAGGTCAGGTAACATATCTCGCCGAGACGAAATGCCCCAAAACTCCTTTATGGAGTGTGAAATTTTCGATCTATGGGGTATCGATTTCGTAGGTCCTCTCCCTCCCTCATTTAATAATAAATATATTCTCGTCGCAGTCGACTACGTGTCGAAGTGGGCGGAAGCACAAGCTCTCCCATCCAACGATGCAAGAGTGGTCATTAAATTTTTGAAGAAATTATTCTCTCGTTTTGGCACGCCTCGTGCTATAGTTAGTGATAGGGGCACACACTTCTGCAATAGCCAGTTTGCTAAAATTTTAGCAAAATATGGCGTTACACACAAACTCTCCACCGCCTATCACCCACAAACTAGTGGCCAAGTGGAGGTAGTGAACCGCGAGCTCAAGAGGATTTTGGAGAAGACTGTCTCTTTTAATAGGAAGGACTGGTCTTTGAAGCTCGATGATGCTCTATGGGCTTATCGGACGGCATACAAGACTGCCATTGGTTGTACACCATACCGATTAGTCTACGGCAAAGCTTGCCACCTTCCAGTTGAGTTAGAGCACCGCGCCTATTGGGCGCTAAAATTCCTCAATCTTGATTATACTTTGTCCTCCGAGCAAAGAAAATTCCAACTGAACGAACTAGATGAATGGCGTGCTAACGCATATGAAAATAATAAGTTTTATAAGGAGCGCTCAAAGTTCTACCATGATAAAAATATTAAAATTCCTAAAAGTTTTTCACCGGGGGATCTAGTCCTTCTTTACAACTCACGCCTTCGTCTTTTTCCAGGAAAGTTAAAATCTCGATGGTCCGGCCCCTTTGTCGTCAAAGAGGTTTGGCCATATGGGACCGTTCTTATTTCCCACCCGGAACTCGGCTCCTTTAAAGTGAACGGCCATCGATTAAAATTTTATTTCTCTAATGATACTTCAGCTACCATTATTGAGACCCTCACCATATAATCTTCCATGCCAATTAGTCAAGCTACGCGACGGTAAACAAAGCGCTTATGGGAGGCACCCCAAACTTTATCTTCTTCTTATTATTTTCTTTGTTTTAACATGTATTTGCAGGTTTCCTTCTAGCCTCCTCGATTTCACCATCAGGGATGTCCTCTTTCCTCACTTCTTCTTTTATAGCATTTTTATCACTTCATACTTAGTTTTAAACATTGAGGACAATGTTTAACTTTAAGTATGGGGGTATAAGTCCTTAAACAATAAAATTTTAAAAATTTATAAATTCCAAAAATTCAAAAAAAAAAAAATATATTCTTTCTTTTGTCTTTAATATATATACAAAAAAAAAGAGAAGATAAAACTTATATAAAATAATTAATAATTTGAGTTAATCTTTGCTAAATCTTTTAGTACCCCATGACTTTGCATTTTCTTGTTTTTAATCATTTATGTACTTGTTTAGTTGAAATAAATTAAATTAAATTTCATTTTGTCTATGTTTCATGAGTAATATGTTGACTCATGTAGTGTTCCTAATTAAGGTAGCATGTTATTTTTGAAAAACATTCTTAAATATTTGCACTTTTTCATAGCCATTTTTTTATGTTTTTCACTTTTATAAAATCTACCATCCCTTGTTTTCTCTTTTAAAAATATTTGAAATGATTGATTAGTGTTAAGTATAGTAGATGCGAACTAATCTAAGATGCTTATTATCTTCATTTTTCATGAAAAGTCAATTATCTCTATTTTCTATCTGGAATTTGCGTCTCTTGAATTTTTTAATACCTTGCTTTAAGTAGACTTAAGAGCATGAGGATGATCTAGGCAACTTTTTGATTAGTTTGAGCTTTTGCATCCCGAACCTTAAATTCCTAACCATTGCTAGCCACGTTGTGCCTTTTCCATTTTCTTTTTATAAGTCCCACTTATTTTTCACCAAAGCCATATAGCTTACCCATGTCGCACACTTAAAACTTTTTGAGCTTTATATCACTTGTGTGTACTATATTTTGTGAAAATGGTGGAGATTTATATTATATCTCAATTGCTACAAAAGAGAAAAAAGAAAAAAAAAGGGGAAAACTCAATTGTTTCAAAAGAAGGAAGAAGATATGATATATATTTATATATATATGCAAAAAAAAAAAAAAAAAAATTATGAATGACCTTTTAACCCCAACTTTATATTGCAAAATGACTTGGGGTGTCAAAATTTTATTTTCTAGCAACAAGTTATTTGCAAAGCTCTTCTTTTTGTTTTAAGTGTGCTTTACCCATCATGTTTATCTTTTGAACTCCACACCCTTAAAACCTAACCCAAAAATTTACACCTAATGAAAGTCCTTTTGATTCATGCTTCTGAGGTTTATTTTTAGTACGGTAGCGAGAAAGTAAATTGAGTAAATTCTTAGGTAGCAGTATTGATCTTTGATTTAGATTGGTATGAACATAAAATGTCTCTTAGATTTTAATAGCAACTCAATATCCTTTTCATTTATCACATTACTCAATTTTTAGTTTTGCTTAAAAACATGGGATGATTTATTTTTTTTATGCTAGTGAAAATTGTAAAATTCTATGCCAAGACTAAGTAAAAATATTTTGTTTTCTTTTCATAATTCCTCTACCTTAATTTCGCATCGTACTTGTGTTTGGCATAGCCAATTTGTTTGGTTTGTTTTTTTTATTTTTTCTAGCTCGTATGTCTTTGCTTGAGGACAAGCAAAATAATAAGTATGGGGGAATTTGATGATGCATAATTTGACCTAAATTATTAATATAAAAATCTAAATAATCTAATATAAATATTTTTATAATGTTAATTTTATTCGCTAAATCGTATCTTTTTATAATTCTATCCTAACCATGCCTATTTTACTATATTTTCTGCGCGCAGCGAACTTCGGGGCCATATTTGGACATGTTGCAGCCAGAATTAGATCTTGGGCTGAACATGAAAGTTGTAGCCCTCGGAAATACCTTTCCAACGCATGGTTACACGCCTTCATCGGATTTATGTAGCTTCGGGAATCCTCCGTCGAAGTTGCTGTCCAGCAGATTTCCTGCATGTATGAAACTCGTGTTTGAGCAAGAACCGAAGATCCCGGGACAAATTGCATTATCAATTCAAAAATAACATGCCTTCAGTTATGGTGTGCCAAAATAAATGTCAAGTGCACTCATGTCATGGTGTTGTTGAACAATATTCAAGAATGGAATGAAGCCACAATGGTCCTATGTGATTTTTTCATGACAAATGTGAAATAAGCTAGCCACCTTTGACTTTATATTCAACATGTGTCCTTAAAGGAAGCTTCATGGAAAGAGAGAAAGCTAGCCAACTTTTATCATTCTTTTCATGACAAGTGTGAAAGAGGCTAGCCACCTTTGAATTTTAAACCAACATGTGCTTTTTGACCAAGGGATGCTTCATGGAAACTTCATCCTCATGCCAAATTCCAACTCTACCCCTTTGGTTTTGGCCCTATAAATAGGCATGAAGAAAGAGGGGAAAGCATCATCCTTCCTACTTCATTTTGAGCATTGTAGAGAGCCATTGAAGTTTGTTTTTAGAGTATTTTAGTTTAATATTTTCATGCTTTAATGTTCTTACAATTTCTTTTATCGTACTTGTAATCTTCTTGCAAACTCTCTTTATAATGTCTTTTTTGAAATCTTTTGTAACTTCTTTTCAATAAGAAATAAATTAGTTTGTTATTCCCTTTCCTTCTTTCTCTTTCTTTTTATGCATATTCTTAACATGATTTTCATTTCCTATATTATGAGTAACTAAACATTGTTTAGTGCTTGATCGAAATGATCCGAGGAATGAAATGATCTCTTTTTCTTAATCCATATCTTCTCTTTCTCTTTGAACAAATGTTTAGGATTTACCCTTGATTAATTTATAGAGAGGTCATATCATCGATAT
Source organism: Platanthera zijinensis (assembly GCA_039513925.1). Lineage (NCBI taxonomy): Eukaryota > Viridiplantae > Streptophyta > Magnoliopsida > Asparagales > Orchidaceae > Platanthera > Platanthera zijinensis. The sequence continues at coordinate 117,176,535 of CM077080.1, read as the reverse complement.
ATGATTTTCTCTTCTGTTTCCATACTCTAGTAGCCGAAAGGATCATGCGTATGGATTGATCGCTCATGGGTAAAGGGAGTTGAATGCAATCCTTGAAAGAGGACGACATAAATTTCCCGGATTGGAGTCAAATCCAATAGAGGGGTTCACTACATAAAGCGAGTTTTAGGGGTTTCAATTATAGAACGAAAGTTCGGTTGATCAACCTAAACTCAGTTGGGCGTAGCCTTGAAAGAGGTGCGTTCATATTTTGGGAACCTCCACGGTCCAAGCACCTTTGTTAAAGAGAATTAGGGATTTATCTATTGTTGGTCATTTTCATTCCAAGGTGATTCAAGATCAAGTACTAACCTTTTAAATTATTGTTTAATCATCCTCTTTTATTGTATAACCGTTCTCTTATTTGCAAATCAAATCAAAGTATCTAATTGATAAAATAACAGAAATCTCTTTGAAGTAGAAGTAATCGACGCGCCTTGGTTCTAAAACGACCTTGATATTATATCCTATGCTATAAGCGATAAGGTACACTTGCCTTTATCGAATATAGATTCGGAGAACATCATCTTCATCTTCATCTCCTCTTTTTCATAAAACACCTCCGGGATTTTCTCCATCACCGGCCATGAGCCTCGCACTCCTTCACGGCGGCATTGTTTTTCCCTTGACGGCGGCGGCGTTTTGATTCCTCCAAGAATGGCTCCGGCAAGCTCCTTCCTCCTCCTCCAGCCAAGAACTCTCTCAGAAATTTCGGGGCAGAAGAAAGGGGAATGAATGCTAGTGTTTCACAACTTTTTCCTTTTTATACACCGCAGACACGGGTAGGCACACGGCCGTGTTCCTACCCGTGTGCAGGTGACACGGCCGTGTTGCCTGCCGTGTTTAGGGCCGTGTTCATCCCAGAACATCTTCCTGCCGGGTCGGGGTTGCGGCACACGGGTTGAGACACGGCCGTGTCTCGACCCGTGTCCTTGGCACACGGCTAGGGACACGCCCGTGTCCCAATACCCGTGTACCTCTCTGACTGGTAAGCCTAATTTTATGAGGCACACGGGTATGGACACGGCCGTGTCCATACCCGTGTCAGCCAGAATTGCCATTTTGCCTTGTTTTCCTCATTTCCCGTACGTTCGCACCTGTTCCCCCACACCCCCATTGGGCTCACCACAGCCCCCTAGACTCAAATACGCAATCAAGGGGCCTAGCGCGAATTGGGACGTTACATCAGGCACTCAGCGCTACCTCAGCCTTTTTAAATTTAGGCTTATAACTCAGATCTATAACATATCTTACAAATAAAAGTTTGTTTAAGAAAATAAAAACTTCACCCAGTTCAACAGATAAAAGGGTGAGTACTTCTTGATCAGTTCTTGATAGAACTGAATACTCTAGATCCAACCAAACTTAGCTTCTTCGAAGATTCTTGAATTTGGACAAAATAAGGTTGATCTTCAATTGGAGTTGGAGTTGATCTTCAATCAGCTTCCTTCTTGAATTCAGAATCAGATCTGAATTTTACTTACAGACTTTTCAGGATCTGCCTTCTTTTGGGTTTGCCTCTTGCTCCCCCTCACTGGTTCTCAATCTCTCTTGAGTCAGTTATTTATCCTCTTGATTATTTTCGATTGATTCTCTCTATTTTAATGGATCAACACTTTATATAGAGTTCATCCATGATTACCGGCTGATCCGGTTTATAACGGCCTTCTGACAGTACTGATAGATGTGTTTGTCTTGTTACTTATGACAGCTGTCAAGTCTTTAGTTGTGACAACTAACCCTTCATTGAACTTCTATCACAGTATGGAATAGTTAGAAAAATACTTCAAATGTGTTGACACAAATAGACCAAGTGTCGACACAATTCTCATGATGTCGACACAGTCATTCTTTATCTTCTCGACACAGCTTCTGTTGTATGTGTCGACACAAGTCCTGTGTGTCGGTACAACTACTCCTGGTCTCAACATAGCTGATGCTGTTAGATGTCATTGAGTGTATGTCCAGACGTCATTGAGTGTGTGTCGATACGTCGTTGAGTGTGTGTCGACACAAGTCCTGTGTGTCGACACAAGACTTTTATACTCTGTATAGCTGTTATAGATAGATGGCGTTGAGTGTGTGTTGACACAAGTCCCGTGTGTCGACACAAGTCCCGTGTGTCGACACAAGCCTCGATTCTGGTGTCGACATAACTCCTGGGTGTTGACACAACTCCTGCTTCTGGTGTCGATAAAAGTCCTGGGTGTCGACACTTGTACTTAGAAATTTTTATTGCATTTCTTAAACCTGCACACTGAAACTCAACATTCCATCAAATACACCTTGATGTATACCATTGAGTTAGGTGAGGCTTCTTCAAATATTGTACACATTTTTCAATGTACCTAACAATCTCCCCATATTTGGAGAATTCATAACCCTTATTCAATGATATACACCACACATAATAAAACAAAGAATAAGATGTATAAATTCTCAGCAGGGTAACATATAAATCCAAATAACAATTAATATCATCACAGAATATGATATCTTCATTAATCAGAAAGTAGTGTAGCTTTACAGAATTCTTGAAGGAACAGAAAATTACATAGGTCTTAACACTAGCCTATTTATTTTAAGATTGATTAGGCTCCTTAATCACTATTCCTTTTCCAGACTTGATCTTAGCTTGCACATTGGCTTCAAAATCTTCAGATGGTTTCTTCCCTTTCAGATCTTTCTTTTTTGAGCTCTTCAGCCTTAATCTTCTGCCTTTCAAAGTAATGAAAAGGCTTTGGAAAGTACTTGCTAGGCTCCACAAAGTTAACAGGTAACTTTCTAGCTTTGATATCCTTTCTGAGCTGATGTATGACATCTTGCCTCTTCTGATACTTGCTCCATTCTAGTTTAGAGTACCATTTGCCTCTATCATGCATCTTATCTTTCACAGCTTTCAAGGTAGTAAGAATAATGCTCCTAGAAGTAGGACTCCACTACTCAAAGTCAGGCTTCAATTCTTCCTATTCTCTAAATCTTTACTTAGAGAGCTGGGCCTCTTTCTGAGCTTCCATAGCAGCTACATACATTTCAACTTTTTCAATAATAACATTATGAGCCTCTTGTGGAGGACTATACATGTTCTGAACTTCCTGCTTTACTGTTTCAAAATCTGTTGGAGGATAGATAACCTGTGCAACTTCCTGTTGAACACCTTCAATATGAGCAGGTTGAACACCAGATTCAGCAGTGTTATCTTCATCACACAGTGGTGGAAATACAAGGGTAGCTCTGATGGTATTAGATACCCATTTAGCATGATCAGAGATGGCTTTGACTAATATCCTCTCCCCCTTTATGACTTCTCTGGTTATATGATCTCTCAGATCATTCTTTTGAAACCTTACTTGATCAGCCAGATATTCAGTACCTTCTTTGTAGTAGTTTCTGAATTTGTTCAGGTGATCAGAAATAGCCTTTTGAGAAGCTTCAATGGCTATGTGGATAACAGCTTGATCATCTTTAATTTGTTTAGAAAGTTCAGCTTTCATATCAGTGGCTATACCTCCAATTTTAGTGAGAATTTCATCATGTGAGTCCTTGAGATTTTCATTTGATCTGAATTGATTTTCTAGAATATATCCATGCTTGAATGCAATGTCTTCCATTTCAGTCTTTATCACTTGTTGTTTCTCGGCCAGGTAAACCACAACATTACCTCCTTTATGAAAGCAATCTGTCATCTCTTTCTTATTCAAATTTACTTTAAATCTGATGGACTTAATTTCTTGAGCTAGCTGGAACTGCATTTCTTTATGTAACTCATCCACATACTTCTCCAAAGATTGTCTTTGCTCATCTAACTTTACTTGCAATTGCACCATCAGTGAACTGAAGTCTATCCCTTGAGCAGATGGTTGAGATACTATTTGTAAGGCTTTCTTATAGCCTGTGCTCCTTTTCCTGATAACAACCAACTTCCTTTTCTTTGTCATGGAGGTTTCTTCATCATCAAAAAATTGTGATGAGCTTTGTATATACACAGTTTCCTTTGCTGCTCCCCCTCAGTCCTTATTTAATTGAAGTCGGGGAACAGTTCTTCCAAAGTGAACTCTTGCTGCATCTGAACAGGAGGAACAAGGTTGTCTTTTGGAACTAATGGTTCCCCCTGGACATCAAGATCTTTGTCCAGGGACTTCTCAAAACTAGAGAAGTGGACTTGCTCATCCTGAACTTGTTCAGACACTTGCACATCCTGTACTTCTGTCTAAGTATTGACTTGTGCTTCATTGTTGATTTCTGATACAATTTCAATAACAGTATCAGTGGCATTTTCACTCTCTAGTGCAGCTTCAGCAATACCTCCCCCTTAGTCAGGAAGCTGTGATTGTTCATATTCATTAACAATTAAAGTTTTGTGTTGTCTCCAACTTGAGTGGAGACCATCTAGTTATCTGGTAGTAGACTGCTCTTCCCTTTAACTTGAGCTTCTTATTGTTCATCCGAGCTGAAGGCAACCAATTCTTTAGAATCACTGGAAGATTCTACTTCTTGGTTAGTTATTTTATTCTTGTTATCTTTCTTCACAGATTTTTGTGGGGTGGAAAATTTTTTGGTTAAGACTCTATCCCATCAGGATAGAATTCTCAAGTCCATTCTCCTCATGTAATTTATTTTAGATCCTGGAATTTGATTCATTACATCTGGGATGCTGGAAGCCAGATACAAACTCAGTATCCTACCAAGATTAGTCTTCTTAACACTTTCTTGAATCTTGTCAAAAACTACAGATGACCAGTCTGTTTGCACTTTTAATATTACTCTGATCATAAGTTTGAACATATAGGTAGAGATCCTATCATGTCCTCCTGTCTTGTAGAGAATTACATTTCCTATAATCTCTGATAAAAATTTACCTTGGGAATTCATTCCCTTCCTGGTAATTGAGGATCCTATCTTGGTATTTGGATCCAGCCCATACCATCTGAGTCCATCCTTTGTCATGGATGGAGTAATTTCATCATCTTCTTTAACCTTGGGGAGTTGAAGCGACTTCCTGATTGTCTTTTGTGAGAGTCTTACCCTTTTACTATTAACAATGGACTTCATCTTCTGTCCTTGAGAATCCATAGTTGCAGATGAGTAAAATTCAAGAACTTCTTTCTTCCATATCCTTGAAGGTTCAGAGACCAAATACTCCAAGCCATTCTATGTGATTAGGGTAATCACACCCTTGATTTCTGGCGAGGTAGTCTCGAACGCCTTACGTACCAGTTTGTATCCTTCATTGACCTTGTTGTCATGTTGCGACGCCATTGATGAATGAGAGAGAAGAGAAGAGAGTCGACAGGAGAATTTCTTTGTCGACACAAAGTCTAGGGTCGAGAATTTTTAAAGCACAACCGACCAGATTTTCTCTTCTCCTATATATAGTGTACTTGTAAAGGGTAGGCAAAAATACGCACCTCACTTAGGAAATTTACTAGTCGACAAATTTTATATGTGTTGACAGAGATAACCTAGGTCTCGACAAAACTTTGTTGAAGTCGACACGTCTATGTGTCGACATACTTTTGCCAGTGTCGACATATACTATAAAAGTCTCCATAGAGTGTATCGACACTGATTTTTGTGTGTCGACACAAAAATTTACTAATACAAGGTCTCGACAAAGTTGTGTCGACACAAAATTTTCTGTCGACACAGATTCTATTTCTATGCCGACACAATTCTTTTCTTTGTCGACACAACCTAATGATAGTGTCGACACAGTTAGCATGCGTCGACACAACTTTCTAACTTAGACAAAATTTCTTGAGAAATTTTGGACTTACTGATACCACTTGAAAAATTTTGTGTTGACCTATCACCTTATTCTTGGTTCAACATACTTAATTTAATTTTAAAATAATTGAACTTACTTTCATCCAGAGGTTTTGTAAATATATCAGCAATTTGGTTATTAGTGTTGACAAATTCTAAACTTATGTCTTCCTTTTCAACATGTTCTCTGATGAAATGAAATCTAATTTCTATATGCTTAGTTCTACTATGTGAAACAGGATTTTTAGCAATAGAAATAACACTAGTAGAATCACAAAATAATAGAATTCTACTTACCTTGATGTCATAGTCTTCAAGTTGATGTTTCATCCACAACAACTGAGCACAGCAGCTGCCTGCAGCTATATATTCTGATTTAGAAGTGGAAATAGCCACACTTATTTGCTTCTTGCTTCTCTATGACACCAGCCTACCACCTAGTAATTGACATGTTCTAGTGGTACTTTTTCTGTCTTCTTTACAGCCTGCAAAGTCTACATCTGAATAACCTGTTAGTAAAAATCTCTATTCTTAGGGTACCAAAGACCTAGATTAGGTGTGCCCTTAAGATATCTCAAAATTCTCTTGATAGCAGTATAATGAGATTCCTTTGGGCAAACTTGGTACCTAGCACAAACACATTTAGCATACATGATGTCAGGTCTACTAGTAGTCAAGTAAAGTAGGGAGCCAATTATCCCTTTATACAATGACTCATCAACAGGTTTTCCTGCTTCATCTTTGCCTGTAGGCATACTTGTTCCCATTGGAGTTTTCATGGTGGAGGCTTACTCCATGCCATATTTCTTAATTAACTCCTTGGTGAACTTAGACTGAGATATGGACAATCCATCATCAGCCTGTCTAATTTGGAGTCCCAAGAAGAATTTCAGCTCACCCATGCTGCTCATCTCAAACTTCCCTTACATAAGTTTGCCAAACTTTCTATAAAGGTTGTTTTCAATTGATCCAAAGATAATGTCATTAACATATATCTGGACTAGTATGATCTTGCCTTTAGATTCCCTAAAAAATAGAGTCTTGTCAATTTTCCCTCTTGAGAATTTATTCTCAATAAGGAAGGCAGACAATGTTTCATACCAAGCCCTAGGGGCTTGTTTCAAACCATATAGAGCTTTCTTAAGCCTATATATATAGTAGGGATAATGAGAATCAATAAAACCTGATGGCTGTTCTACATATACTTCTTCCTTCAAGTCTCCCTTCAGAAAAGCTGACTTTACATCCATTTGAAATACTTTAAAACCTTGATAGACAACATACGCCAAGAACAATCTTATAACTTCTAACCTTGCCACTGGGGCAAAAGTTTGATCAAAGTCTATCCCTTCTTCCTGTCTATAGCCCTTTGCTACCAGTCTGGTTTTGTTCTTGATTATGGTGCCATTCTCATCTAATTTATTCCTGTAGATCCACTTAGTTCCTATAACATTGTGATCCTTTGGTTTAGGAACCAATTCCCAGACTTTACATCTTCTGAATAGATTCAGCTCTTCCTGCATGACATCAATCCAGTTTGTGTCTAACATGGCTTCTTCAAACTTCTTAGGTTCTATCAGTGATAAAAAGCTTGTACATAGAACTGTGTTCATGATTTTGCTTCTGATTAGAACTCCCTGGCTTGCATCACCAATGATTTGGTGTGCAGGATGATCCTTCAAGTGTCTTCTAATTGGAGTAAATCAGTCAACCTCTTTGTCTTCTTCACTTTCCTCATTCTGATGCACTTCATTATCATTATCTTCATCCAGAGATTCTTGTACTCCCCCTGGACAATATCCATCCTTTTCTTCATCCAGTCTTGCAGGTGTCTTCACTAATAGTCAGCTCGTCCATCCTTTCCCTTAAACCTGTAGAACTACCAGAAGTGCTAGACAGTTCACTGTTAATTAACTTAGACTCATCAAATACTACATGGACTGATTCTTCTACAACTTGTGTAGTCAAGTTGTAGATTGTTGGGTACATTAGAAAATGTGTACCTAATTTGAAGAAGCCTAACTTAGCTCAATGATATACATCAAGGTATATTTGATATTATTTTGAGTTTATATGTGCAGGTTAAGAATGTACTAGAATGCAGGAAAAATATTCTAAGTCCATATGTCGACACCAAAAGAAATTGTGTCGACACTTCAGAAAGATTATGTCGACACTTGAAGAAGGCTGTGTCGATGCAGAGAAATAGAGTCGACAACAATTTTGTCGACACCTGGAGGCAGTGTCGACGCACAGAAGTTTGGTCGACATCAACTGTGTCGACATTGGGAAGCTGTGTCAACACACAGAATTGCTAGTCGACAACATTTGTGTCGACACCAGAAGACTGTGTCGACACACAGAGGCAGAGTCGACAACAGTTGTGTCGACACCTGGAGGCTGTGTTGACACACACTATATTCTGAGTCTACATCAACTGTGTTGACACACAGGACTTGTGTCGACACACAGCAAAGTCTAGACTAAGTTGCTGGTGAATGGTGAAGTGTTTGTGTCGACACAAATACTCAGTGTCGACACATTCTCAAGATGCAGTATTAAGAAGCTGAGTCGACATAAAGGCAGACATGTCGACATCATCAAAGGCTGTATCGACACCTAAGTCACTTATGTCGACACATATTGACAGATGGTCTCGACACTTTCTAATAGACAGTCTCGACGCTTTGCTAACAAAGACAAAGGCACAAGATCTGTTTGAAGACTTGACAGCTGTGAGTTACAACAGGTCGACTAAAGCTGTCAGACTTGTTAGAAGTTTGTTAAAAACCGGATCAGCCGGTTACCAAGGATGAAGTCTATAAATAGACAGATTCAGAAGAAGAAAAAAATATATAGAAACTGATTGATTGATCATTGTTGTGAGATAAGATCTCTAATCAAGAAAGTGCAAGGCACAGAAGAAGATCTTCGAGAGAAGATCTAAGAAGACTTTCTGAAGTGAACATCCACTCAGATTCAGTCTAAGTTGAATTCATTCAAGAATTCAGAAGTATTTTCAAGGGTTATGGATAGAGAGAGATCCAGCCATTTGAAGACAAGAAGGAAGCTATCACAGGTTTCTTAAGAAGCAGTATATTCCAAAGGAAAACAACTTAAACTAAGTTCAGATTCAAGAAGCTTTGAAGAAAGCTAAGATCCAGTTGATTTCATCCATCAGCCTTTCCAAGAAGCTGATCAAGAATAGTCTAATCCCTTCTCTCTCAACAGGGGTAAGATATTATATAACTTCATTTTCAAATTCTGTAGGATCTATTTATAGATCTGAGTTATAAGCCTATTTTATAAAGGCTGAGTGTAGGAAAAGGTGTTCTCTGAGTTATAAGCCTATTTTATAAAGGCTGAGTGTAGGAGAAGGTGTTCTCTGAGTTGTAGGCCTTGTGGCAAGGCTGAGGTAGGGCTGGTTAGCCTGAGCTGTAGGAACCTTATAGGGTTCTGAGTTGTAGGAACCTTTCAGGTTTCTGAGTTGTAGGATCTGAGGATCTGAGATAAAGGAGGAAGTTAGGCCGAATCTAGCACACAACTAGATAGGTGAAGGGGTAAAGTGGATGTACCCAGACCTTGGGGAACCACTATAAATCTGTGTGCAATCTGTGATGTGTACATATTTGTGATTGCTGTACTGTGTTAACTGCAGAGTTTTCTGAATTTATTATAACCTGAAGTTATATTCTGCCTTAAGTTAAAACAAGCATTAGAACCTATTCACCCCCCCTCTAGGTGTTTAGGTGGTCTTGAAAGTAAAACTATCAAGTGGTATCAGAGCTAGGTTACTAAAAGAAGTACTTAACAGTCTGAGTTAGATCCCTAAAGGCAGAATCAAGAATCAAGAAAATGGGTTCTGGAGAGAATCACAAGGAACTAGGGTCAATGAAATTACCCATCTTCAAAAAAGAGATTTTTGGAATCTGGAAAGAAAGGGTTAGGTTGTTTATGGAGGCTTCTGATCCAAGGATCTATATTACAGTAAAAGAAGGTCCATATATCCCAATGAATGTGTCTGCTCTAGATGCAAATGAAAAAACTCCTAAAGATTTCTCTGAAATGACTAAGGATGAGATTATATTGGCAACTATGGATAAGAGAGCTCAGAATTTCATAATGAGTTCCATAGATGATTCTACTTTCCAAAATTTGATTCACTGTAAAACCTCCAAGGAAATGTGGGACACTTTGATTGTCTATATGGAGGGTTCTGAAGAAGTTAGACAAGATAGAAAATCTATGCTTAATCAAGAATATGAGAGTTTCAGACAAGGGAAGTCTGATAGCATAACTGAATGCTACAAGAAATTCTACAGGATAGTGAATGAACTGATGTCCTATGGAAGGGTCTTCAGTACATATGAGCTGAATGACAAATTTCTAAGATCCTTGACAAAGGATTGGGATACCAAGATTTGTGGCATAAGAGAAGTGGCCAAACTAACAGACATTTCTCCTCCAACCTTATTTGGAAAATTGCTCTCATATGAAATGCAACTAATGGCTAGGAAGGAGGAAGAAAAAATTACAAAAGGAAAGCATAGAGAGAAGTCAGTGGCCTTCAAGGTTGAAGCCACTAAAAAGAGCAGGAGAATGTCTCCATCACCTTCCAAGGAAGTTGCTGAAGATAACTCAGAAAATTCTGACAATCAGAACTCAGAAAGCAGTGATTCAGATGCAGATTTTGCTGTCTTTACAAGGCAGTTTCAGAGGTTCTTGAAGAAGAAGCAGTGGAAGTCAAGGCCCTCCACATCACAGCCAGTTGATGATTACTATCAGAATAGAAAATCATCAAGAAAGGAAAGGAGCTGATCAAAGCCCAGCAAAGCTACAACATCAAAGATTGTTTGCTATTGCTGCAATAGGCCATGACATGTGGTGGCTGAATGTCCAAATAAGAGGAAGGAGTCAACAGACAGAAAGAAGACTCAACAAAAGGGCAAGAAGGAGAAATCCTTTATTGCTAAGAAGTATAAGAGTCTTACAGATCAATCTTCCTCAGAGTCAGAATCTGAAGCTGAAGCTTACACTGGACTGTATGCATCTAATGAAGAAGAGGAGTTAATGCAATTGATAAACTCCATCTATGATCAAGAAGACCATCAGTGTATGGGACTGATGGCTGATTCAGAAGACAATAAGTGCCAGGATCATCCTGGTCCCAATAAGGTACAAAGTAATTCTAGAATTTCTGATTACAGTACCAGTTCAGAGTCAGATTCATCTGCATCAAGTAATGAGGATGGATCTGAATCTGAAGGAGATATTCATCAGTTGATAGATAAGTATGGAGACTTATTGCAGGCTCTTAAGAAATCAAGAACCTATCCAAAACTCAGGCTCAGGAGATTGCAGATCTTAAGGTGGCTGCATCTGAGTTAGAAAAAGTATTGAATCAAAAGTTAAATGAGATTGTCAAACTGAAAAATATAACTATTATTCAGATGGGCACAATCACATATTACAAAGATCAAGTTAAAAGTTTGGAGGCCAGACTGAGAGTAGAGAAAGATTTAGTGGCTAGTTACTCTAAGCCAAAATCAGTCTTACCTTTAATAGATGAGTTTGTGGCTCAAAAGGGTAAGGTAGGATTAGGCTTCAAGGGTAACACCAGGGTTGCCCAATTCAAGAGAAAAGGCAAAGCTCCAGTCCAGCCACTAAACCTTAGAGTCCCTTTTATGTTTAGAAAGGTACAAGTGCCTTCTAATAAATATTATCTTGAAAATATTCATGGTCATATTAAGACTGATGTTCTGAAGAACAAGAATGTTTATGCCAATAAGTCAGTCTATGTTCATAAACCCCATGGTTATAAGAAATCAGTGGGTGTAGCTGCAGCAGCACCAGCTCAGAACAGAAATTTTTCTGCCAAAAATATATCTAGACCTAGATACAATAGGTATGAATGCTGGTGCTGCGGCAAGATATGCCATTTTGCCTTAGACTGTTGGCATAACAAAAGTGTCAGGAAGAACAACAGTCTACCAGTTAGAAGAGCTGCTGGTAGGTTTGATATGAATGATGCTAACCTGAACCAAGGACCCAAGACTTACTTGGGTTCTAAGGGAAAGTAATTTTGTATTGCAGGAAAGTCCAAGTTGCCATGCCCCTATATGGTACTTGGACAGTGGTTGTTCCAGGCACATGACTGGAACAAAGGGGCTACTGAAGGAGTACATTCCTATCAAGAATGGACCTAAAGTAATCTTTGGTGGATCTGAAAGAGGAATCATCAAAGGATTTGGTAATATTTCTTCAAACCAAATTACCATCACTCAAGTGGCTTATATAAAAGGTTTGAAACACAACCTGATAAGCATAAGTCGGCTGAGTGATCTTGGATATGACATTTCATTTGTTAAGAATGGATGTCATATCAAGAGGTCAAGTGATCAAAAGGTCATATTGACTGGATACAGAAAAAGAAATGTTTATTGTCTTGACTTTGTATGTGAGAACAAGGTTTCTCCTATTTGTCTTGTAGCTGATGATAATGCATCACATTGTGTCAAATGGCACAAGAGGCTGGCCCATCTTAACTACAAGACAATTGGCCAACTCTTTAGTAAAGAATTAGTGAGGAATGGTCCTCATGTTAAGTGTATAAAGGGAGGGATATGTTCAGCTTGTCTAAAGGGCAAGCAGACAAAATCCTCCTTTCATAGCCTTGAAAACAAGGATTCAGTGAGGTGTTTATACCTCTTACATATGGATCTTTTTTGTCCTATGTAAGTTCATAGTCTAGGTAGGAAGGTCTACACTTTTGTGGTTGTAGATGACTATTCTAGATATACATAGGTGTTCTTTCTGAGACAAAAATTAGAAACCCCAAGTGTTTTACATAGTTTTGTTAAACAAATTCAGAATGAACTGAATAGTACAGTGGTCAAAATCAGAAGTGACCATGACACTGAATTTCAATCTGAAAGTATGACAAGATTGTGTGAAGAATTTGGGATTTTCCAAGAATTCTCCTCACCTAGAACACCACAGCAAAATGGTATTGTTGAAAGAAAGAATAGGACATTGATTGAAGCTAGTAGAACTCTATTGAGTGACACTTCTCTTCCAGAATATTTCTTAGCTGAGGCAGTAAACACTGCATGTCATGTGATCAATAGGGCTTCTATCACCAAGATTCACAAAAAGACTCCCTATGAAATTATGAAAGGTAGAAAACCAAATCTATCCTACTTTAGGATCTTTGGTTACAATTGCTATATACTTAACAATGGAAAGTCTTATCTAACTAAGTTTGCTGCCAAATCCCAAGATGAGATATTTGTTGGGTACAACATCAATAGTAAGGCTTATAGAGTCTATAACTTGACTACTCAAGTGGTTGAAGAATCTGTATATGTTGTATTTGATGAAACAAGATTAATCAACAGTGAGTTGCCTTATAGATCATTCAGTCCAACAGGTATAAGAAATAGGATGGACAAGCTTTCCATTGCAGAAGGCACAACTGCAGATGAAGTATTGGAAAATGATGGCTATTGTCCAGGGGGAGTACAAGACTCTATAGAAGCTGATGACAACCAAGAGGTGCAGCATAATGAAGGAACAGGAGATGTTGAACCTGAAGAAAATCTACCTCTAGCTATAAGACATCTAAAAGACCATCCAGCAAATCAAATAATAGGTGATCCAAGACAAGGAGTGCAGACTAGAAGCAGAAATCTGAGCGCAGTCCTGCACTCAAGTTTTCTATCTCTACTGGAGCCTAAGAAATTTGAAGAAGCCATCCAAGACCAACACTGGATTAATGTTATGCAAGAGGAGCTTAATCAATTCAGAAGGTGCGAAGTCTGGGAGTTAGTTCCTAAACCAAGAGACCACAACATCATTGGCACAAAGTGGATCTTTAGGAACAAGTTGGATGAGAGTGGAGTAATTGTGAAGAACAAAGCAAGATTGGTTGCTAAAGGATACAGGCAGGAAGAAGGAATAGACTTTGATCAAACATTTGCCCCAGTAGCAAGATTGGAGGCAATCAGAATGTTCCTTGCCTATGCAGCATATCAAGGCTTCAAAGTATACCAAATGGATGTGAAATCAATATTCCTGAATGGTGATCTAAAAGAAGAAGTCTATGTAGAGCAGCTATCAGGTTTTGTAGATTCTCTTAAACCTAGTTATGTCTATAGACTTAGGAAAGCATTGTATGGGTTAAAGCAAGCCCCAAGGGCTTGGTATGAAACCCTGTCTACTTTTCTTATTGAGAACAAATTCTCAAGAGGTAAAATAGACAAAACTCTATTCCTAAGGGAATCTAAAGGTAAGATAATCTTAGTTCAGATCTATGTAGATGACATAATTTTTGGGTCTACAGAGAACAACCTTTGCAAAAAATTTGCCAAACTTATGCAAGGGAAGTTTGAAATGAGCAGTATGGGGGAACTTAAGTTCTTCTTGGGACTCCAAGTAAGACAGACTGAAGATGGCTTGTCCATATACCAGTCTAAGTTCACCAAGGAATTAATTAAGAAGTATGATATGGAATCATCCTCCACCATGAGAACTCCTATGGGAACAAATATGCCAATATGCAAAGATGATGCAGGTAAGCCTGTAGATGAGTCTTTGTATAGAGGAATAATTGGCTCTCTATTATATCTCACTGCTAGTAGACCAGACATTATGTATGCTACATGTGTTTGTGCTAGGTATCAAGCTTGCCCTAAAAAATCACATTATACTGCAGTCAAAAGGATTTTGAGATATCTTAAGGGTACACCTAATTTAGGCCTTTGGTACCCTAGGAATGGAGATTTTATACTAACAGGTTATTCAGATGCAGATTTTACAGGCTGTAGAGAAGATAGAAAGAGTACTACAGGTACATGCCAATTCTTGGGAGGAAGATTGATATCATGGAGCAGTAAGAAGCAGACTAGTGTGGCAATATCCACTGCTGAGTCTAAATATGTGGCAGCAGGAAGTTGCTGTGCACAGCTATTGTGGATTCAGCATCAGCTAAAGGACTATGGTATTCAAGTAAGTAGAACACCTTTATTGTGTGATTCTAAGAGTGCTATTTCTATTGCAAACAATCCTGTTGCACATAGTAGAACTAAGCATATAGAGATAAAATACCATTTTCTTAGAGAACATGTAGAAAAAGAAGACATCTCATTAGAATTTGTTAAAACTGATTATCAAATTGCAGATGTATTTACTAAGCCTCTGGATGAAACTAAATTCAATAGATTTAAAGTTGAATTAGGAATGTTGGCCATAGGTTAGTTTATTAAATATTTGGCTAAGTAAAATGGTGTCGACACATTCAGTGATAATGAGTCGATACAGAGTAGTCATGTCGACTAGTCAGGGAAAATGTGTCGACACATGAGAATCTGTGTCGACACCTAAGGGTCAAAGAGTCGACTCATCCAGATATGTAGTGTCGACACAACCAGAGTAATGGTGTCGACACTTACAGATTTTGTGTCGACTCTTATACTAAGAGTCGACACATAATTTCGGCTGAACTATTCAGTATTTCCTGTGTCGACATATCATCAATTGGTGTCGACACATGGTAGTCTGCGCCATGGTCGAGACTATAGAAGTATGTGTCGACACTTGTCAACAGTATCGACACTTTTCGACAATTTTTGTCCGTCTCTTGACCTTCTGTGTTTTGAAAAGGTATATATAGGTCGAGAACATATTCTGTCGACACGCTCACCAGGTTTTCGAGATTAAAACCCCGTGTCGACAATCTCTCTTCTCTCCTCTCAAGCTTTCTCATCATTCCAATGGCGCCAAAGGTTAAAGACAACATCAACGAGGGATATGAGTTGGTTAGGGCTGCCTTCGAAAATGCCGTGCCAGAAATCAAACAAGTGATTTCTCTTCTTACAGACAATGGATTGGAATACCTTGTCTCTGAACCTACTAAGATTTGGAAGAAAGAAGTTTTCGAGTTCTATACTGCTGCAACATTGGACTCCACTGGTCTCAAGATCAAATCTATAGTTCATGGTACTAAGGTTAAACTTACTCTAAAAAGTATAAGAAAGATTCTTCACCTACCTAGCATTCAAGATGAAGAAGAGGTCCCAGCCTCAAATACAAGGGAGGCTCTTCAGTGGTGTGGTTTGGATTTAACCATAAAGATTGGAGTAGCCAAAAACTGAAAGGGAATGAATCCACAAGGAAAGTTTCTATCTGAAATAGTAGGCAAAGTGATCTTATGCAAGCCAGGTGGACATGATAGGATCTCAGCCTATATGTTCAGCCTGATGACAAGAATTGTCTTTAAAATTCTAACCAGTTGGTAAGCAGTTCTGTTTGAAAAAATCAAAGAAGGAATCAAGAAGCCAAACATGGCTAGAATTTTGAGTCTATACCTGGATGGAATCATTCCAGAGGTAATGCAACAGATTCCTGGGTCCAAGATCAATCATATGAGGAAAATGGACATGAGGTTATTTTCAAGATGGGATAGAGTTTTGTCAAAAGAGTTGTCTGATGTGGACAGGCAGGAAACAACTGAGAAATCACCAGAACATGATCATGGCAATGCACAAGTTCAAGAAGAACAAGTTAGAGAGAAGGCTGAGGACCAGACTGGGTCTACTCAAGTCTAAGAGGAATCTATACCTGCACAGATGTAGGGGGAGATAGATCTTACTCCTGCTCAGAACATTACTGATCCTGCACAATTGCAGGGGGAGCCCATTACTGCACAAGTTCAAGAGGAAGAAAGACTAAACATATCAGAAGATTTGAACACTACTGCAATTGATGTTTCATCACCTGCTCAAGCATAAAAGCAATACACTCAAGAAGAGTTGTTTCCTAACTTTGGAAAGACAGCTGAAAAGGATGACACCCTAAGAGTTGAGAAGGAGCAAGGTGTTGTTGAGGGGGAGAAAGTGCATGTTGAGGAAGTGCAACATGAAACTGAGAAAGAAATTCCTACAACTCCTCCAGAAAGAGTTCAGATTAAAAGTTCTTCAGAATCTGAGACAAAAGAAGCTAGGGAGGCTAAGAAAAGGAAGCTAATGGTCTTCAAGAGAAGAAGTCATAGCTATAAGTCAGCTCTCCAAACAACAACTCACCAATCTCCTACTGAGTTTGATTACAATAAGTTCATGGTAAATTTATAGGTGAAGATGGATGAGAAGAGAAGAGCCTTGGAGAAATTTGTAGATGAGAGTCATAAGACACTTCAGTTTGATCTAACCCAAGACATAAAGTCAATCAGATTTGAGGTCAATCAGAATAAAAAGGAGATTATAGATTGCTTCCACAAGGGAGGTAATGTTGTGGTATATCTAGCTAACCAAAAGCAAACTATCCTTTCTAAAGTAGATGACATTGCATTGAAACAAGGATATGTTCTTGAAAATCAGATAAGAATGATTGACAATCTTACTGAATCTCACAATGAGATTCTCACTGAGTTCAAAGATACTGCTATAGTGCTGACTGCTGCAAGGGATACAGACATGGAAGATTATGATCAGAAGCTCAAGGCTGCTCTAGATTCAGTTCAAACTGCTATAATAACCTCATAGAAAGATATATCTGAGAAGCTTCAAAAATTAAAACCATTATTTAAAGAGGGTGTGAATTTTCTCGATGGACAAATAAGGTTTCAGAAGAATGATCTTAGGGATCATGTTGCCAGAGAAGTCCTAAAGGGGGAGAGGATACTCATCCATGCTGGCTAAGAACATGCCAAGTGGGTGACCAATAGTGTCAGAGCCACATTGGGATATCCACCATTATGTGATGATGATACCATTCCTGAGTCAGGGATACAACAAGGTCTACTTGAAGGTAATCAACCTGAGGTTTCCCAAGTCATATACCACCATGCTGATTTTGAAATGATTCATCAGCAAGTGCAGGTAATGTACAGTCCTCCAAAGGAGGTTACAAATGTTTTTGTAGAAAAAGTAGATAAGCCAGAAGCTGATTTGAAGGCTAAACAAGATGCTCAATTATCAAAGAAGAGATTCAGAGAGCTAGCAGAACAAAAACCTGATTTTGAGCAATGGAGCCCCACCTCAAGGAACATTATATTAACTGCCTGGAAGGCTGTGAAGGATCAAGTGCATGAAAGAGGCAAATGGTATAATGAATTTGAATGGCAAAAGTTTGAGGTCAGGCAGGTGGCCATAGTTCAATTCAGAAGAAAGGCTAAAGGTGGAAAGCTACCTCCTGATACTCAGGAGCCTAGCAAGTATTTTCCCAAGCCATTTCATTATTTTGAGAGGCAAAGGATCAAGGCTGAGGCTCAGAAGAAAGCTGATTTGAAAGGCAAAAAGCCTGCTGATGATGCAGAACCTCCTGTGATGGCTCAAGTTCAACCAGGAAAAGGAATTGTTATCAAGGAGCCTGACCAGCCTTAGTTTTAGTTCTACTAGTTTTTGTCCTAGAACTATGTTATTGTTAGTGTGTTAAAACAATCAATGTAAACAAGCTGTAACAAACATTTCTGAATTTATAAACAACACTTTGTTCTATAATCGTTTCTTTTACATCTTTATTCTGTGATGTATCTGTGTTTAATATTTTGTTTATAAAGTTCCCTGTTATATTATGCTTTTATACATCATCATATTGAATTTTCATAAATGGTGTATATCATTAGCTAAAAGGCTTATGACTTCTCCAAATAGGGGGAGATTGTTGGGTACATTGGAAAATGTGTACCTGATTTGAAGAAGCCTAACTTAGCTCAATGATATACATCAAGGTGTATTTGATGTTATTTTTAGTTTATATGTGCAGGTTAAGAATGTTCTAGAATGCAGGAAAAATATTCTAAGTCCATATGTCGACACCAGAAGAAATTGTGTCGACACTTCAGAAAGATTGTGTCGACACTTGAAGAAGGCTGTGTCGACACAGAGAAATAGAGTCGACAACAATTGTGTTGACACCTGGAGGCAATGTCAACACACAGAAGTTTGGTCGACATCAACTGTGTCGACACTAGGAAGCTGTGTCGACACACAGAATTTCTAGTCAACAACATTTGTGTCGACACCAGAAGACTGTGTCGATACACAGAGGAAGAGTCGACAATAGCTGTGTCGACACCTGGAGGCTGTGTCGACACACACTATTTTCTGAGTCTACATTAATTGTGTCGACACACAGGACTTGTGTCGACACACAGCAAAGTCTAGACCAAGTTGCTGGTGAATGGTGAAGTGTTTGTGTCGACACAAATACTCAGTGTCGACACATTCTCAAGATGCAGTATCAAGAAGCTGAGTCGACATAAAGGCAGACATGTCGACATCATCAAAGGCTGTGTCGACACCTAAGTCACTTATGTCGACACATATTGACAGATGGTCTCGACACTTTTTAACAGACAGTCTCGACGCTTTGCTGACAAAGACAAAGGCACAAGATCTGTTTGAAGACTTGACAGTTGTGAGTTACAACAGTTCGACTGAAGCTATCAGACTTGTCAGAAGTTTGTTAGAAACCGGATCAGCCGGTTACCAAGGATGAAGTCTATAAATAGACAGATTCAGAAAAAGAAAAAAAACATATAGAAACTGAATGATTGATCATTGTTGTGAGATAAGATCTCTAATCAAGAAAGTGCAAGGCACAGAAAAAGATCTTCGAGAGAAGATCTAAGAAGACTTTCTGAAGTGAACATCCACTCAGATTCAGTCTAAGTTGAATTCATTCAAGAATTCAGAAGTATTTTCAAGGGTTGTGGATAGAGAGAGATCCAGCCATTTGAAGACAAGAAGGAAGCTATCACAGGTTTCTTAAGAAGCAGTATATTCCAAAGGAAATCAACTTAAACTAAGTTCAGATTCAAGAAGCTTTGAAGAAAGCTAAGATCCAGTTGATTTCATCCATCAGCCTTTTCAAGAAGCTGATAAAGAACAGTCTTATCCCTTCTCTCTCAACAGGGGTAAGATATTATATAACTTCATTTTCAAATTCTGTAGAATCTATTTATAGATCTGAGTTGTAAGCCTATTTTATAAAGGCTGAGTATAGGAGAAGGTGTTCTCTGAGTTGTAAGCCTATTTTATAAAGGCTGAGTGTAGGAGAAGGTGTTCTCTGAGTTGTAGGCCTTGTGGCAAGGCTGAGGTAGGGCTGGTTAGCCTGAGCTGTAGGAACCTTATAGGGTTCTGAGTTGTAAGAACCTTTCAGGGTTCTGAGTTGTAGGATCTGAGGATCTGAGATAAAGAAGGAAGTTAGGCCGAATCTAGCACACTGCTAGATAGGTGAAGGGGGAAAGTGGATGTATCCAGACCTTGGGGAACCACTATAAATCTGTGTGCAATCTGTGATGTGTACATGTTTGTGATTGCTGTGCTGTGTTAGCTGCAGAGTTTTTTGAATTTTATTATAACCTAAAGTTATATTCTGCCTTAAGTTAAAACAAGCATTAGAACTTATTCACCCCCCTCTAGGTATTTAGGTGGTCTTGAAATTAAAACTATCATAGATCTTGTATGCCCTACTGTTATTGCTGTATCCAACCAATATCCCATCTAGGGATTTGGCAGCAAACTAAGTTTGGTAGTGCTTACCATTAACTAAGACATAACATTTGCTACCAAAGATTCTAAAGTAGGAAATGTTTGGTTTTCTGCCTTTCATAATCTCATAGGGAGTCTTCATATGTCTTTTATGTATGGAAGCTCTATTGAGTACAATACATGCAGTATTTACTGTCTCAGCCCAGAAGTATTCAGGGAGAGAAATATCACTTAGTAGTGTTCTACTTGCCTCAATTAGAGTCCTATTCTTTCTCTCAGCAACTCCATTTTGCTGGGGAGTTCTAGGTGAGGAGAACTCCTAATGAATCCCAAGTTCTTCACAAAACTTTGTCATACACTCAAACTGAAATTCAGTTCCATGATCACTTCTGATTTTTACCACTGAATTATAAATTCATTCTGAATTCGTCTAAAAAAGTCTGGAAGACAGTAGGGGTCTCAGATTTTTTCCTCAAGAAGAAAACTCATGTAAATCAAGAATAGTCATACACAATAACTAATGTGTATGCTTTCCTACCTAGACTATGAACTGGCATAGGACCAAATAAATCCTATGCAGGAGATATAGACATCTCAATGAATCTTTGGCAACAAGTCCATAGAAAGAGGTCTTGGTCTGTTTGCCCTTTTGGCAAGCTGAATAAATACCCTCTTTAATGCACTTGACCTGAGGACCATTCCTCACTAGCTCCATACTAAATAATTGTCTTATTGACTTATAGTTCAGATGAGCTAGCCTCTTATGCCATTGGACACACCGTGATGCTTTCTCATCTATAACTAGACAGATAGGTGAGTTGTTATACTCACAATCAAGGTTATGACAATATACATTCCCTTTCCTAGTGCCAGTCAGAATGATCTCTTGATCACTTTACCTCTTAATTTGGCACTCACCCTTGAGAAAGAGGTGTCATACCCAAGATCAATTAGTTGAATTTTTCTAATAAGGTTATGTTTCAGACCTTTCACATAAGCCACTTGAGTGATACAGATAAAGTTACTAGAAATGTTACCAAATCCTTTGATGACACCTTTTTCAGATCCACCAAAGATCACTTTGGGTCCATTCTCTATTTGAAAATAGTCCTTCAACTTCCTTCTTGTTCCAGCCATGTGCCTGGAACATCCACTACCCAAGAACCATATAAGGGTATGGCCACTTGGACTCACCTACATCAAATGAGGATTTACCTATCCTTAGAACCCAAATTGTTATTGGGTCCTAGGTTCAGGTTAGCTTGAAATCTGACATGCTTACCTGCAGCCTTTCTGACAGGTAAACTGGCCTTATTCTGAAAACTAGTATTGAACCAACAATCAATGACAAAGTGGCCCACCTTTCCATAACACCAGCACTCAAATCTATTGTACTTTTTCTTAAGTACAGGCTTCACAACATTGTTGCTAACATTCCTTTTAAGTGTAGGTGCTAGAGCAGCATACCCGAAGGATTCCTTAAGAACCTGATGGGTTCGCTTATAGGGTGGCCTATTAGCATATGCACCCTTGCCATTGAGATCACCATACTTACAATTGTCACAACCCGCATTTTCTCAACAATTATATCATATCAGAGCAAGGGAAAATACGTGTCGTGATGCCATGTCGTGCATGGGATAACTACACATGCTTAGGAAAAACCCCAGACTCTACACCCTTGGATAAATTAGAGTTTAATATGAAAGAAAATCGTTTAGGTTTGCTGGATGTATCCCTCGGCACAGTGGATCAGCTAGTCCACAATTCAATATATATGTATACGCAGCGGAAAATACTTTAGTTAGCTTGATTTGACATCCTACATGAGTATAAACGCCCCCAAAGTACAACTCATGAAATGCAGGACTCTAGATTTATCATAGAATAAGAAAATAGCTTTTACGTTCTTTGGAAAGTAGTGCTTTAGTTATTATAATATGAAATACATGAGGTACATATAGTACTACTCTTAGGTTTTAAAATATCTAACATGCAACCTAGCATAAGTCATTCCTTGAAAGCAAGTAAACAACCTCCAAATAGGCAATGGTAGCAGTTTACCGTTCATATCTAGCATCACAAGTAAGCCACCAGTGGGCGTCAACAACCTGACACGAACCCACTAGTGAGTATGTATGTCTATACAGAAAGAAGCAAACTACCTCACAAGGTCGAAGAACAATGATCTTAGTAACCCAGGAGGTCACAAGCAAGCTCCACCAGAACACTAGCCGCTCAACCGACTATAATTTGAACCTAATGCATTCAAAGAAAGAACGCCCCAGCAAGTATATAATCAAAAGAAAACTGGAGCATTAGATTCATAAGTAAGGAAATAAGGGCTTACCAACCCTACAACAAGTACAATTAAAAGAGAGAAAAAAAAAAGAACTGAACAATACAGTAAGGGTACAAGACTGCCCAAGGAAACAACCCAATGCACCAAGTGCGATAAATAAACAACATGCCCTGCTAAAAACTGTAGAAGCACAAGACAAGCATATTCCAAAATGACCACTTTAAACAAAGGAACTAACAATCCTAACTTGTGAATCATTAGAAGTGGCAGAGCCATGGGTCTGGGTTGGTGACAAAAAATCGTCCTCATCCAAACACCCAGACCCATAAGTACTCAAGGTACAATGGTGGCAGCCTAAAGGTCCAACACACCAAAAACACCAGCCTTAACCAGGGCCAAAATGGTACCAACACACCAACAAAACCAGCCCAAACCAGGGCCAAAATGGTGGGACCACGGCTCTACACCCAAACCACCCCTTACAGAGTCAACAAGCAAACCACTTGCTATAAATCACGACTCGGCTTGTACAACCAGCTTAAAATATCAACAAATCGATATAAACCCACCCTAACCACACTCAGGAGAAAACACCAGCTTAAGGTAAAAGCGTCGAGTCCACTCGATGCCCAAATGCTAAGCCAGAAATGGCGTCGAGTCCACTCGATGCCAAAAGACTTAGCCGAAAAAGATGATGGAGTTGAGTGAGTTCAGTTCACTCAACACCAAAAGACTTAGAGAAACGTCTTCTAGATAGATGCAGTTGAGTGAGTTCAGCTCACTCAACGCCAAAAGACTTAGAAAATTTGACCGGGCACTAGCGTTGAGTGAGTGCACCTCACTCAATGCCAAAAGCAGACGACGATGAGTGAGCACCACTCACTAAACGCTAAAAGACTTAGGCAAAACCATCTATGGAAAATGACATTGAGTGAGTGTACCTCACTCAACGCCAAAAACAGACGGTGTTGAGTGAGTTCCACTCACTCAACACCCTTTCCCTGGACTATGGAGTTGAGTGAGTGGACCTCACTCAACGCCAAAGGCAGATGCCGTTGAGTGAGCGCCACTCACTCAATGCCAAAAGATTTGACAAAATTATCTGGGCAATGGCGTTAAGTGAGTGCACCTACTTCAACGCCAAAGGCAGACGACGTTGAGTGAGCGCCACTCACTCAATGCCAAAAGACTTAGATAAATCCTCTGGCAAGATGGCGGTTAGTGAGTGCAGCTCACTCAACGCCAAAGGCCAACGACGTTGAGTGAGCTCCACTCACTTAACGCTTTTGGACATAACTTCCATAGCAAACATCCAGGCGTTGAGTGAGCTCCACTCACTCAACTCTTTTGGACTTAGACGCAAAACCAAACCAGCTAGGCGTTGAGTGTGTCCACCACACTCAACGCTTTTGGACTTAGCCTAAAATCCACTCAAAGCCTGCAACCCGAGAGCTCTTCCTTAGCATTTAATGAAACTCACACCGTAGCTAAATATCCATGTTGCGATTCTAGTGGCGACGTCAAAACCGTCATCCGACAAACAAAACTCGAGCTACCATTGCCCGAAGCAAAAACACAAGCATTCCCGACGAGGTACAACCAAGTCACCAAAATAGACTCTGACTTGCTAGGGAATCTTGCAAACAGGCTACAAAATAAGTCACTCGAAGGCCTAAAGAGCTAAGAACACGCTATAACAACAGCAAATGCCGAAAAATGTGTCAACGTAACCCCCAAAAAAGATTAAACAGTCGCAGAAAAATCGGGGGCGTTACAGTCACTCCCCCTAAAAGAAAGTTTCGCCCCGAAACTTTACACACAACACTTCTACCAAAGATGGAACATAACAAACTAAGAGGTAAACGGAAGAAAATATACCAGGCAACTCAAGGAAATAAATGAGGGTGAGCCTTCCTCATAGCCGACTCCAACTCTCAAGTCGCACTTTCCACGTCCTGGTTCCTCCATAAAACTTGTACCATAGGAATTCTCTTCCTTCGCAACACGCGATCTTATGAATCCAAAATACAGACAGGCATCTCCACAAAAGAAAGATTTGGCTCCAACTGTGGCACATAATCCAAAACCTGCCTGTCGCTTAGCATACACTTCCACAATTGGCTTACATGAAAAACATCGTGAACACCTGGGAAGTTTGCAGGCAACTCTAGTTTATAAGTTGACACACCAATCCGCTCAACAATCTTGAACGATCCCACAAACCTTTGGTACAACTTCCGATCCTTTCCAAACCTCTTGATGCCAGCCATCGGGGAAACTTTAAGAATTACCAAGTCCCCTACAACAAACTCCAAATTCGATCTACGCCGGTTGGCGTTCTTCTCATAATGTTTTAGAGCTATCTGAAGCTTCTATCGAATAAGCTTTACAACAACTTCCATTTCTTCCAGCTCCTCTGGACCCAACAAAACTTTCTCGCCAACCTCAGTCCAAAAGAGGGGAGTTCTGCAGCGTCTCCCATATAGAGCTTCAAAAGGAGCCATTTGTAGGCTTTCTTGATAACTATTGTTATACGCAAACTCCATTAGCCGCAAACGCTCATCCCAAGCTCCTTCGTGGTCTAAAATGTAGCATCTAATTATATCCTCCACTATTTGATTCACTCGCTCTGTTTGACCATTGGTCTGCGGGTGGTATGCGGTCGAATACCTCAAATCCTTACCCAAACCTTCTTGCAAACTCTTCCAGAAGCGAGATGCCAACCGGGAGTCTCGGTCTGAAATGATGCTGACTGGAACACCATGCAATCGGATAACCTCAATCACATACAACTCAGCTATCTTCTTCATCGGATATTCGATCTTATAGGGGACAAAGTGAGCACACTTTGTTAATCTATCCACAATCACCCAAACTGAATCATATCCCCAAGGAGATCGCGGTAAAACCGTGATGAAATCCATCGAAATGCTTTCCCATTTCCAACTCGGAATATCCAATGGTGTCGACTTGCCACCAGGCCTTCCATGATTGTCCTTAACACGCTTGCAAGTATAGCACTCTGAAACAAATTTAGCTATATCTCCCTTCATCCCAATCCACCAGGCAATCTGCATCAAGTCATGATACATCTTGGTAGATCCTGGATGATAGGCAATGCTCGAACCATGAGCTTCTCTGAATAACATATCTCGGATTTCCATAACAGCAGGGATACAAAATCTGCCACGGTACTTCAATGTACCCGCATCATCAGACAAAAAATAAGGTAACTCCCCTTTCTCAGTTCGAAGATATAAATGTAGTAGATCTGGATTGTCTTTCTGATGTAACCTCGTCTGCGCAATCCAAGAAGGCTCTATTGCCACCAAACTTCTCGGAAAATCACAGCACCCCACAGAAATGTCCATCAAAAGAAATTCTTCCACCAACCACTCAGCAAAGAGATTAAAAATCTTCCCCGTCTTCAAGTTTAGGGCATCGGCCACCACGTTAGACTTACCTTGATGGTACTGGATCTCAACATCGTAGTAGTCAACATACTCCAACCATAGCCGCTGGCGCAGATTTAATTCCTTCTGGGTGAAGACATACTTTAAACTCTTAGGATCAGTAAAAATCTTACACTGAGCACCATAATGTAGACGTCTCCACAACTTCAGCGCAAAAATTACAGCTGCAAATTCCAAGTCATGCGTAGGGTAGTTCTTCTCATGAGTCTTCAATTGCCTTGACCCATACTCAATCACTTTCCCATCTTGCATCAACACGCACCTAAGTCCAACATGCGATGCATCCATAAAAACATCATAACCCATGCCCTCCATAGGCAGAGTCAAAACAGGAGCAGTGCACAATCTGTTCTTGAGCTCAAGGAATGCTTCCTCACACTTATCATTCCAAACAAAAGCCACGTTATTAAGAGTCAATCGAGTCAATAGTGTAGCTAAGGTAGAGAAACCTTCCACAAATCTTCTGTAATAGCCGGCCAACCCTAAGAAGCTCTGAATCTCGTTGGGTGTGTCAGGTTTCTTCCATTCCAACACTGCAGCTATCTTCTTTGGGTCAACTGAAATCCCATACCTATTGATCACATGGCCCAGAAATGAAACCTGAGGCAACCAAAACTCGCACTAACTCAACTTGGCGAATAACTTATGGTCCCTCAAAGCAGATAATACCAAACGCAAATGCTGGTCATGCTCCTCAGCATTGCGGGAATAGATCAGAACATCGTCGATAAACACGACTACAAACTTATCCAAGAAGTCTTTGAACACCCGATTCATCAGATCCATAAAGGCTGAGGGCGTATTAGTAAACCCAAACGACGTAACCAGGAACTAAAAATGCCCATGCCTCGATCGAAACGCAGTCCGTGGAATATCTGACTCACGGACCCTGAGCTGATGATAACAAGAATGAAGATCAATCTTTGAAAACACTGCGCTACCGCGCAAATGATCGAACAAATCATCAATTCTTGGCAGGAGATACTGGTTCTTAATAGTGACTTTGTTGAGCTCTCTATAATCGATACAAAGTCGCATCGATCCATCTTTCTTTTTAACAAATAGAACATGAGAACCCCAAGACGACGAACTCGGCCTTATAAAACCTTTTGCTAACAACTCATCCAGCTGGATATGCAACTTCGCCAGCTCTCGCGGGGCCATCCGGTACGCCGCCTTCGCAATAGGATGCGTACCCGGCTCCAAATCGATCACAAACTCAACATACTGATTAGTTGGAAGACTAGGAAGGTCATCAGGAAACACATCAGCAAATCGCGCACAATAGGAATCTCTTCAAGATGTGGCGAAATACCAACGGTCCTAAAAACTGAGACCAAATAAGCAAAACAGCCAGAAACTAACAACGTCTGAGCACATAACACAGAAATGACTAGAGAATCCTTGTGCGAATCACCATAAACACTCCCAGGTTGACCGTTGTCCTTTTTGAAGTTCAAGCACTTGCCCTTGCACTGGATCATAACATCGTACCTAGACAACATGTCCATGCCCAAGATAACATCAAAATATTCCAAGTCAATCACCTTCAGATCTGCCCTTGCTAGAAAATCCCCTAACATAATCGGACAGTCCTGAATGCCCTGATCTGAAACCACAGAATCACAAGAAGAGAACCTGATGCAAAAGACATCCCCAACTCGATCTAGATCCCAACTATATCGATCCACGAAGGCTCTAGCCATAAATGAGTGGGTAGCGCCAGAGTCGAAAAGAACAAGCGCCCAACGGTTCTTTACCTTAAAGCTTCCTAAAAGTTGCGCACGCATCTAAGGAAACAATAACTATAACGATAAACAAAAACATTTAAAACGAGGGAAAAGGTCTAACCTAAAATAACCTGAGTCGAAGTCTGCGCTTCTTCTTAGGAAATCACATTCAGCTTTCCCTTACCTTTATCCAATTTCTGAGGCGGTGGCAATGCCTGGAGTGGCAATGCAAAGAGTAGCACTGGCTGCATCATAGGCTGGAGGTGTGGGCACTGAGCCTTGATGTGTCCTTCCTGACCGCAATTAAAACAGCTTCTTGTCTTCATCTTGTCCTTTCCCCAGCAATGGGCAGCATCATGCCCTGGCCGCTTACATGTTGAACAGAATAACTCTTTCCTGGGAGTACCTTGAATTGCATGCACCAGTTCCTTCTTCTGATCTCCTAACCATTTGAAAAATCTCTCAAAGGGGTGGCCTGACCGGCCACAGAAGGTACAAACCTCCTTGCTCTTCTTATTTGAAGCAGCACCAGGTACCTGAAGGCTCTTTCCTTCACCCAAATTCCTCTTATCTTTTCTCATCAACTTCCCTCTTTGCTTGGCATTCTCAATTGCCTCAACTCTCAAAGCAGCTTCCACCACTCAAGCATAGGTTGCTGATCCATAAGCACTTGCTAATTGCTGGACATCACTTCTTAGGCCACCAAGAAAACGCTTAACTCGATCCGCCTCGGAACCTACCATGTCAGGGGTAAACTGACTCAGTTTGCTAAACTCGGTCTCATACTCACTAACTGTTAGCTGTCTCTACTTCAAATGTAAGAACTCATTCCTCAGGCGGTCCCGCTCGACTGATGGTAGAAACTTTCCCAGTAGCATTTCCTTAAAGGACTCCCACGAACATCCTTCCTTCAAGCTCTCCTTTTCTCGCAACCACAAACTCTTTGCTAGCCCCTTAAGCTGATATGCGGCGATCATCACTCTCTGATCGTCCGTAACTATAGAATAAGAAAACATCTCCTCAATTGCTATCAGCCAATCATCCAAGACCATAAAGTCTGCTTTTCCATCATAAGTAGGTGGTCCAAGTCGCTGAAACTGAGAGATAAATATCATCTCTGGTGGAACCACTACTGGAGGCACCAGAGGAGCAGGAAAAGTTGGACACACAGCAGGGTTCTGCACTCTCGGAGCTATCCCAGACACAACTGATACCAATGAATGAATCTGGGACTGCACATCCACCAATTGCCTGGACAAGGCCTCATTGCTCTGTCGCAGACCTTCTATCATATCATTATTATGAGCACCTGAAGACTCGCCCTTAGATTGGGGAGTCTGCCTCGTCGCAGGACGCTTCGACATCCTATAATCAAATTGGCACGAATCAAGACCTAGCCCAACAGCTATCATAAAACTACCCGGTACAGACAAACATACTGCAATATGAACTTCAACTGCTACCTTGCTCTGGGAGTTTCCAATGATGATGCTATGCCTAACCTAGGATGATTCACCATCATAACACTAACTCATGTGCCTAGACCATGAATGCATGAATTTATATTCTTTTTAACTTAAAACCATGTGTGTACATGTATCATCAGGTAAATCTTTAGCTTGGTACGTTGTGCTTATGCTAAGTTATGCTATGCATGTTGTACTATGTAGTCTAAAAAGACCTTAATGCAAGTTATGAGCGGCGTACACATGCAATGTTAGGCATCCCATACTACATAACATTACATGCAACGAAAAGAGAAAAAGTGCTAATGGGCATTCATGTGGTGAGGTTATGCATCCCATACTACATAACCCTCACATGTTGCCACCTATGGTGAATCCATATACAAACACATATTATGTATCCCATACTACATAATATGACCCGTATACTTCTTGTAATGCTTATGAGTGTAGTGCTCATGCTTCAGCCAAGAAGTACTGATGACACATCGGTGTGTGTATGAGATGAAACTAAACAACCAACACTAACAAGGAAAGGTTACCCAACCAATTGTCAAGAAACCTCCCTCTGATACCAACTATCACGACACGTATTTTCCCTTACTATGATATGATATAATTGTTGAGAAAATGCGGGTTGTGACAATAGTGACCATGAGTGAGGTCATGATCATACCTGTTAGTAGGTTGCATCACTTTTCTAAAAGAAATATGGGATTTCATAGCTAGTGGTTGAACTGGTCCTTTGACTTTTCCTTGAGAATTGGCTGTCCTTGTTCTTTCCTTGAAGCCTAGTCCTGTCTTTCCTTTTTGAGATATGAAGTTATCTATTAAAGGCAAGACATACATTGGCTTTGAAAATTTAGCCACTAGATCCTTTTCTTTCTGGAGTCTTGCTTCCAGATTTTTGATGTGATTTTCTTTAAAGGAGATTGTGCCCATCTGAATATCAGTTATGTTTTTTAGTTTTGTAACCTTATTCAATTTTAAATCCAACATCTTTGCTTAATCTGATGCAGCCAGTTTGAGAGATTCAATTTTCTCAGTCTGCTTCTTAACAAGGAATTTACTTCTCTTAAGAGCTTGCAAAAAACCACCATACTCATCAATTAATGTATGTATATACCCCTCAGATTCAGAACCATCCACATCTCTTGATGTTGATACTTCTGATTCGGATCCAGTAAAATAATCAGAAGCTAAGGATGGACTGTATACCTTACTTGGACCAGGTTGATCCTGACACTGATCTTCTTCTGAAAGAGCCATTATCCCTCTACAATAATAGTCTTCACCTCCATTTATGGAATCTAGCATTTGCAAGAATTCTGATTCCATAGAATCCTCTTCTGTAGTAAACAGTCCAATATAAGCTTCTACATAATACTCTTCTCCAGATTCTGAGGATGAAGAGTCAGTCCAACTCTTCTACTTTTGGGCAACCAAGGATTTCTCCTTCTTGCCCTTATTTTGAGGCTTCTTCTTATCCTTAGTCTCCTTTCTCTTATTAGGACAGTCAACTATGACATGTCCAGGCCTGTTGCAGCAATAACAAACAATTTTAGAGGTATTTTATTTACTAGGATTAGGGACATACCAGTCCTCTTTAGAAGTCTTGTTCTTCTTGTAATAATCATCCTTGAAGAAGGATGAAGATGGTTTAGTTCTCCATTTCTTCTTCTTTATGAACCTCTGAAACTGCCTTGTAAAGGCAGCAAAGTCTTCATCAAAATTGTGGTTGTCTGATGTATTGATGTCAGGATTTTCTCCTTCAGCCTCAACACTTCTTCTGGGTGGAGAAGGTGACTTTCTCCTACCCTTTCTTGTGGCTTCAGCTTTGAAGGCTACTGACTTATCTTTATACTCAGACCTACTGATTTTCTCCTCCTCCTTTCTGGCAGTGAGCTGCATCTCATAAGATAGCAGTTTTCAAAATAAGATTGGTGGAGGTGTATCAGCAGGCCTGGCCACCTATCTGATGGCACATATTTTTGTATCCCAGTATTTGGTCAGTGACCTGAGAAACTTATCATTCAATTCATATGTGATAAAGACTCTTCCATAGGTCATCAGCTCATTTACAATTCTAAAGAACTTCTTGTAACATTCTGCTATGCTGTCTGACTTAGCTTGTCTGAGGCTTTCATATTCTTGATTCAACATAGATTTCCTATCCTCTCTAACTTCTTCAGTTCCCTCCATATAGACAATAAAGGTGTCCTACATCTCCTTGGAGGTTTTGCAATGTACCAAATTCTGAAATGTGCCATCATCTATAGCACTCACAATTATGTTTTGTGCTCTCTTTTCTAAAGTTTCTAGAATGATCTCATCCTTAGTCATTTTAGAATAGCTCTTTGGGGTTTTGAGATTAGTATCAAGAGCTAATATATTCATTGGAATGAAAGGACCTTCTTGTACTGTGATGTAGATTCTAAGATCAGATGCTTCCATGAACAATCTGACCCTTTATTTCCATATCCCAAAGTCTTCTTTCCTATTGATGGGTAGTTTTATGGATCCAAATTCCTTCTGATTCTCATTTTAACCCATTCTGACTTTGAGCTGGAAAGCGAGCAGTCTATAGTCGATAGATTTTATAATGGTTTGCATAGTGAGTTATGAATCCTACTGTTAGGACCAAAGTTATTGGGATTCCGAGCCTTGGTTGAGTCGGCCAGATCTTTGGAAGTAAAGTTGGGGAGAACTCACCAGATAGTGAGTATAGTACTGAACCCTATAGATCCTTTAAGGGTTGCCTACCGCAGAACGCTGAGAAAGAAGGCTAAAGAATCTACTCGCAAAGCTATTTTCACTTGTCATACTCGTGGCAAGAAAGGGCACTTTGCCCGAGATTGTAGGGAGGGTTATTAAACGACAAAGAAAGTTATGTCAGGAGCAGTTGGAGACTCTGGTACTAAGAAGTCAGAGTTAAAGATGCCGACTTCAAATCCAGTTTTCGAAGGTGGAATAAGAAGGCTAGGGCTTCAGGTCCAACCCCTTCTTCTAGTGCTTCGGGGGAGACTACAGGTCGTGCACCGAGCACTTGCTTTACTTGTGGGAAGCCATGGAATTTTGACCGTGATTGTTGGAGCGGACGTCCAAAGTCCGAGAGGAAGTAGGGAGCAACTGACGAGGAAAAGGGGCAAGGCGGTGGAGTCAACCGCATCCCATTATGCTCCGACTCAACCAAGAGTCTACAATCTTGGCCAGCAGGAGGCAATCAAGTTTGCGGATGTGGTGACGGGCACGGTTTAAATTTATAGCAATTTAGCTTTAAGTACTGTTACCTTGTTCTTGTTAGCTTATTACTGTTTGTATAGGCTTTGTTTCGATTTGTGTTAATCTGGCAAGAGCACTCTTCGATACAGG
The DNA here is from genome assembly GCA_039513925.1 of Platanthera zijinensis. NCBI lineage: Eukaryota > Viridiplantae > Streptophyta > Magnoliopsida > Asparagales > Orchidaceae > Platanthera > Platanthera zijinensis. Next base: position 117,143,898 of record CM077080.1, on the reverse strand, counting down.
TGCTTCGCACTCCTTTTTGTCTGAAGGTTTCATATCGAGCATCAGAGACCCCTCTTCGATGGCGAAGGATATGAAACATTTTATTTCAAGAGCCTAAACACATAGAGGGGGGAGGGTGAATAGGTTCTAATCCTTTTTAACAATTAAGGCAATTAACACAACACAAATATCACAAAAACAATCACAGAAAATACACAGCACAACACACCAAGATTTATAGTGGTTCCCCAAGTTGTGGGTACGTCCACTTTTCCCCTTCGCCTATCCAGTAGAGAACTGGATTCGGCCAAACTTCCTTCCACTAGCTCAGATCCACAGATCTTACAACTCAGAACCTGATAGGTTCCTACAACTCAGACTTCTTCAAGTCCTACCTTAGATTCTTCCCAAGAATCCTACCTCAGGCAACAACCCTTTCTCAGATTCTTCCCAAGAATCCTACCTCAAGCAACAACCCTACCTCAGCCTTTATCTATAGGCCTACAACTCAGACTTCTTCAAGTTCTACACCTCAGGCACTCAGCCTTTATAAATTTAGGCTTAGAACTCAGATCTATAATAGATCTTACAAATAAAAGTTTGTTTAAGAAAATAAAAACTTCAGCCAGTTCAACAGATAAAAGGGTGAGTACTTCTTGATCAGTTATTAATAGAACTGAATACTCTAGATCCAACCTGACTTAGCTTCTTCAAAGCTTCTTGAATTTGGAAAAAATAAGGTTGACATTCAATTGGAGTTGGAGTTGATCTTCAATCAGCTTCCTTCTTGAATTCAGAATCAGATCTGAATTTTACTTGCAGACTTTTCAGGATCTACCTTCTTCTGGGTTTGCCTCTTGCTCCCCCTCACTGGTTCTCAATCTCTGTTTAGTCAGTTATTTCTCCTCTTGATTCTGTTCGATTGGTTCTCTCTGTTTTAATGGATCAGCCCTTTATATAAAGTTCATTTATGATTACCTGCTGATCTGGTTTATAACAGCCTTCTAACAATACTGACAGATGTGTAAGTCTTATTACTTATGACAGCTATCAATTTTTCAGTCGTGACAAATGACCCTTCATTGAACTTCTATCATAGCAGGAAACAGTCAGCAAAATACTTCAAATATGTTGACACAAATAGACCAAGTGTCGACACAATTCTTGATGATGTACACACAACTTCCAATATGTCGACACAGTCATTCTTTATCTTTTCGACACAGCTTCTGTTGTATGTGTCGACACAAGTCCTGTGTGTCAACACAACTTCTCCTGGTCTCAATATAGCTGATGCTAATAGTTGGCGTTGAGTGTATGCCCAGATGGCGTTGAGTGTGTGTTGAGACGTCGTTGAGTGTGTGTCGAGACGTCGTTGAGTGTTTGTCGACACAAGTCCCGTGTGTCGACACAAGCCTTTCAGACTCAGTATAACTATTGTTGATAGATGGCGTTGAGTGTGGGTTGACACAAGTCCCGTGTCACAAGCCTTGATTCTGGTGTCGACATAACTCCTGGGTGTCGACACAGCTCCTGCTTCAGGGATTGACACAAGTCCTGGGTGTCGACACTTGTACTTATAAATTTTTATTGCATTTCTTAAACCTGCACACTGAAACTCAACATTCCATCAAATACAACTTGATGTATACCATTGAGTTAGGTGAGTCTTCTCCAAATCTGGTTCATATTTTCCAATGTACCCAACATGACATATTGGACATGTTGTTGCCAAATGGGTGTTCTATGCGCGCGGACAGAGTTTGTACTGTTAAGATTCATATTGGGAGTCAGAAGTTTGACTTGCTAGCGTCGTTAATGCCGTTAGTAGAGTTCGACGTAATTTTTGGTATGGACTGGCTTTCGGAGAAGAAGGAATACATAGATTGCAATCGTAAGGAAGTCAAGTTGGGAGATGACCGGGATACAATGTATGCGGGTTTGAAGGGGTCGAGCAAGACCTTAATGTCTGCTCTTCAGGTGGTCAAGGAAGTTCATGCTGGTACAGAGCTGTTCTTCACGCTAGTGGAGGCTGCGAAGCCTAAGACAAATTTGGGTAGCATCCCAGTAGTGTGCGAGTACCCTGACGTGTTCTCGGAAAATCTTCCCAGAGCCCCACCCCAGTAGGAGATCGACTTCACGATTGAACTAGTGCCAGGTGCCAAACCTGTGTCACGCTCTCCTTATAGGTTGGCGCCTAAGGAAATGACGGAGCTAAAGGTTCAACTTGAAGAGTTATTGGAGCAGGGTTATGTGCGTCCAAGTTCGTCTCCTTGGAGCGCACCGGTCCTCTTTGTCAAGAAGGAGGATGGAAGTTTGCGGCTTTGTATTGACTATAGAGAACTGAACAAGTTAACGTAAAAGAACAAGTACCCGATCCCAAGGATTGATGATCTATTTGATCAGTTAGTCGGGTAATCGGTGTACTCAAAATTGGATCTCAAGTCCAGTTACTATAAGCTGAGAATAAGGGAATGTTGTATCCCAAAAACAGTGTTCAACACGAGATATGGGCATTTCGAGTTTACGGTCATGCCATTCGGGCTTACTAATACGCCATCAGTGTTCATGGATCTGATGAACAGAGCGTTCAGGGAGTACTTAGACCAGTTTTTGATCGTCTTTATCGACGACATATTAGTGTACTCGCAGTACGAAGAGGATCACTTCAAGCATTTGCATTTGGTTTTGGAGACGCTGAGGAGGAACGAACTATACACAAAGTTTTCCAAATGCGAATTTTGGTTGCCCTCAGTAGCGTTCCATGGTCACATAGTCAGTGGAGAAGGAATTGCGGTGGATCCGACGAAGATAGTGGCGATACGCGAGTGGCCTGTGTTGTCTACGATAGTGGAAGTCTGGAGTTTTCTGGGGCTTACCGGCTATTACAGGCGCTTCGAAGAGAACTTCCCGCAGATAGCGTTACCTCTCACTACTTTGACAAGGAAAGATCAGAAGTTTGTTTAGACGCAGGAGTGCGCGCCAGTGCTAAGTTCGTCGAGTGGAACTGAAGGCTTTGAGATCTATAACGATGCTTCGGGCAGTGGTTTGGGCAGCGTGCTGCAGCAGCATGGAAGTGTTATAGCTTATGGCTCACATCAGCTAAAGGTGCATGAGAGAAATTATCTGGTCCACGACTTGGAGTTAGCGGCCGTGATTTTTGCTCTGAAGCTGTGGAGGCATTATTTGTACGGCGTAAAGGTCGATATTTATACCGACCACAAGAGCCTGAAATACATGTTGGATCAGAAGGATCTGAATATGAGGCAGCGGAGATGGATGGAGTTTCCAGAGGACTATACATTCAAAATTCATTATGTGCTCGAGAAAGGCAATGAAGTTGCGGATGCATTGAGTCGCAGGGCTCCCGTATAAGCCAACTGGTTCTCGGTTCATGACGATCGGTTGATTTGGGAGTTGGAGGCATTAGATATCTCTTGTGTTGACAAGCAAACTAGCGCCGAAGCGCTTTTAAACTAGACGGAAGTACAGTATGACCTGGCTTATCGGATTCGCCAGGCTATGGATTTGGATAGCAGCATGAAGCAAATCATGGAGGCGGTTTCAGATGGGTCAAATTCCCAATTTTCGATTGGAGATGGGCTGCTAAGGAAGGACAGTCATTTGTGCGTCCCAAACATGGGTAATTTACGGGTGGAGTTGATGTACGAGGCTCATCATACAAAGTACTCGATTCACTCAGGGAACATAAAGATGTACTGAGATCTGAAGAAATTGTTATGGTGGCCAGGACTCAAGAAGGATGTGGCACTATATGTGGCGATGTGTCAGACTTACGCCTTAGTGAAGGCAGAGTGCCAAAAGCCAGGGGGTTTCTTGAAGTCTTTGCCTATTCCGGATTGGAAGTTCGACGATATCTCAATGGACTTTGTGCATGGATTGCCAAGGTTGCAGAAGGGAAACGACGTCATCTGGGTGATCGTAGATCGGTTGACAAAATATTCGCACTTCATTCGGAATAGGAAGGATGATTCGGTTGAGAAAATGGCAAAGCTTTATGTGGATAACATTGTTAGACTGCACGGTGTGCCCCACAACATCTTGAGTGATAGAGGTGGGCCGTTTACATCCAATGAATGGAGGTTGGTGCAGCAAATGCTGGGATCTAAGTTGAAGTTCAGCATAGCCTTTCATCCGCAGACGGATTGTCAGACCGAGAGGGTCAACAGGACGATGGAAGACATGCTTCACATATGGGTCTTGGATTTCGGGAAGTAGTGGGAAGATAATCTGTATTTGGTGTAGTTTGCGTACAATAATAGCTATCAAGCGAGCATACAAATGACGCCCTTCGAGGCCCTATATGGTAGAAAATGTCGCACGTCGTTGTCATGGTTAGAAACGGGTGAGGCGAGGTTGTACAAAAAGCAAGAGGTGGAAAGCGCCACTTCATTGGTACGAACCATTCAAGAGCATTTGCTGATCACTCAGGATAGACAAGCTAAATACTATAATGCCAAGCACTAGAACGTGGAGTTCGCTGTTGGCGACTGGGTGTATTTGAAGATAAAGCCGTTCAAGGGTGTTTCATGGGTATGATGCTTGAAGAAGCTGAGCTTGTAACGCCCCCGATTTTTTGATGATTTTATTTAAATGGGAAACATCATATTTATGACGTCGTGACGTTACCTTTAACGTCAAGTTGACGGCGCAATGCCGTAAAGGCATTTTTGCGTCCATGCTGTCAAGTCGGCCGAATTCTTGTTGTAATGGGAAAATTTTGCATGGTGAATTTAAGTTAAGTAATTTTTGACTTACTCGTCAAGTTTCGTCACGATCCGAGCGATATTTGGGCCTCGGCGTTTTTCCGAAGTTTTGTGGAATTTATGTTCGTCGTAAACTTTGAAAATTTATATCTCGAGAATGGCTCGTCTGATTTTGGCTTTGACTTCGTCGTTGTATTCATAGCGTCTGTGTTCGCCTACGGCGTGAGTTTCGTTCAATTCGACGCGCGTTTGGGCCTCCGTTTTTATCTCGCATTTCTTTATTAAAAAATATATAAATACGATTATTTTAATATTAAAGTACTATTCAAAAATGAAACGTACTATTCATTTTTATAGTTTGATCAAAAGGTATATTCGCAAAGAAATAATTTTTCTGCAATCTTGACTCGAGTGAATTCCATGCGTCTCGTGTAGGTATACTGTTCATGCTAAGCTATACTCGAGTGCCGGTTCTTTTATTCGAGTGATTTTTTTTTAGATACTCGAGTGACCCTTTTTTTTAGTACTCGAGTAAATTATTTCTTCTACTCGAGTAATCTTTTCTGTTACTCGAGTAAATTAATTCTGTTACTCGAGTAATTCTTTCATCTACTCGAGTAGTCGTTTTCTATCTCTTGAGTACCCGTAAGCTTGTTCTCGTGTAGTCCTGTTTATTCCACTCGAGTAGTCTGTTTCCTATTTACTCGAGTAGTCGTTTTCTACCTCTCGCGTAAATGTTATTATGTTTTCGAATAGTCCGTCATCCGTCTCGAGTAGTACTGTACATTTTGAGTTCAGGTGCCTTTTTGAAGGTCAAAACGGTGTTATATGGAAAAATGGCTAACATGAAATTTGTTCGTCTCGACGAGATCTACAACTATTATGTTGGTCACTTTTCGATTTGATGCCATAATAAGTCTCTAATTTTGTTTTCCGCAAAACTGCCCGTATTTAAACCGTTTTTTTATATATTTAGACAAAACTTTTTATAACGACTTATATATATATACATATGTTCTTATACTTAGGGTATTTAGAAAAATAAGAATACTTCATATTCTCCGATTCTTTCTCCCGAACCAGAGCGGCGTGAGCGAGAGAGAGATTATTTCGTGAACCTTCCGGTGGCCGCCGATGGAGCTCCGGTGCTCGAAATCTTCAACCGAGCGTAGATCTGGAAAGCTCTCATCGAGAGCTACGCTATCGTGGTAAATTTTTCCCCTTTCCTTGAGTTTTCTCGTTAGGGTTTTTCGGCCCTAACCCCCTTTTTGACAATTTTTTGTCTAGATTTCAACTTCCTCCATCCTCTTTTGCCCCGATCTGTGACGTGGACTGATTTGGAGAACTTTTCCGGTAAAACCAAGGCAAGTGGTGGTTTCCCCTCATTTCTCCTTGTCCGATTTCATGGTAACGGTTCAGTTTTTATGTTCTTTAAAATTTTCTGCGCTTTGTCTTCCAAGTTATTGCTACGATTAATCTTTTTGGATGATCATTCGATGTTGTAAGATTTTGTCATGGTGAACTTGATCTTGTCATGATATATTTAATCGTTCTTGAAGTGTCTTATTGATGACTTTAAATGTCTTACCTATCTTTTTTGAACGTATTAGAGTTTTTCTAGGATTATAAATCGTTCATAGGGGTTGATCAACCATGTCTTGAAACTAGAAGTGTCAAGTATAATCTGACGAGCCAAATCTCGAGATATATTTTTGTGTTGTGGTTTCTTTGGGTTTCTAAAATTGCAGGAGTTAGTGGATAAAACCACCTCCGCATTGTCTGACTTCTTTATGGTATCTTGTGGAAGTCTATAGGGTTTTTGGGCATCTGCGGTGTATGGTGGAGAGTATGAGACTCCCTCACAGTTAAACGGATAAATTATTCGTGAGGGGTATGTCCAGTTGAGTGACCACCTCGGCCGTGTTTTTGGGGTAGGGCCGACCACAGGTGCTTAGTAAAGCTAGTTAAATTTCTTCCTTATATTTTTACTTTTGTTGTTCCCTTTTTGCCTTGGGAAATCTGGTGTATTTGTTGGAGTATGTGACGATTCACGTAAGTAGTTCTTTTCTTTCCTGTTCGATACCTTACTTCAGTACTGTTGGTCTTGGGTTGGTACACCGTTTGACCTTTGTTTTATTTTGTTTACTTCTCTGCCGCCATTTGTCCCTCTTGCTGAGGTGTTCTGTCTTTGGAATGCCTCAGGTTCGGAGCATTAGCAAGTAGCGGAGCCAGTTTTGGAGCCCTTACAGCAGGTTGGCTGTGGTTTTTCCCCTCGCCGTAGCGAGGTAGTTTGTTGTTTTAGTTTTCTTTGCAAAATTTAAGACATATTCATACTGTGGGTTCGTGTTAGGTTGTTGACGCCCACAGGATTGTTGATTTCTTTTGACTCTTGCTAGCTGATGTGGTTTTCTTATGTTTGGTTTATATTACTTGCTCTTTGGGATGATTTATTGCTAGGATTGCATGATAGATATTTTTAACCTATAAAATCTTACTATTAGTAAAGAACACTTGTCATCTTTTTCAAAACTAAGCCACTACTTTCTATTTAGCGTAAAGACTTTTCTATACTTATTATAAATCTAGGGTTTGCATAGTATGAGTTGTTCCTCGGGGACATTTATACTCATGTAGAATATTAGAGTCAATTTAAACAAGTATCTTCCGCAAGCGTATAATTTATATTTTAAATTATGGACTAGATGATTCACTAAGCCGAGGGATACGGCTACCGTTATAACTTAAACTTGATTTCATTCATAACAATTTATGTTTCCTTTTAAAATCGTAGAGTTTGGAGTCTTGCCTGAACGTCTGCAGTTATCCCCTGTACGACGTGGCATCATGACACGTATTTCCCCCCTTGCTCTGATATAATTAAATTCTTAGGGAAAAATGTGGGTTGTGACAGTTAGTATCAGAGTAAGGTTTCTTGACAATTGGTCGGGCAACCTTCCCTTGTTAGTGTTAGTTGCTTAGTGTCATATCTTACACACACCGATGTGTCATCAATATGTCTTGACTGAAGCATGAACACTACACTCATAAGCATAATTAGAAGTATACGGGGAATATTATGTAGTATGAGATTCATAATATGTGTTTGTATATGGATACACCATAGGTGGCAACATGTGTGGGTTATATAGTATGGGATGCATAACCTCATCACATAAATGCCCATTAGCACGTTTTCTTTTCGTTGCATGCAATATTATATAGTATGGGATGCATAACATTGCATGTGTACACTGCTCATAACATATATTAAGGCCTTTTATAGAATTCATAGCACCACATGCATAACATAACATAACATAAGCACAACATGCCAAGCTAAAGATTTACCTGATGACATATGTATACACATGATTTTAAATAAGAGTAAAGAATTCATGCATTCATATCATAGGCACATGAGTTAATAGGATGATAGGATATCATCCTGAGTAGGACATATCATCATCATATAATCCCAGAGAAAGTGACAACTTAAGCAAGTATCTTTAAAGTATGGTCTGAACTAGTTTTGTTTGACCTAGTCGTAATCTAGGATTTTAAATGTGACGTTCGTTTTCCTTTTTTAGAAATGCCTCCAAAGCGTATTGCGACGAGATCGACTCCCCAGTCAGAGGGTGAGTCATCAGGTGCGCAGAGTGATGCGTTGATCGAGAGTTTGCGCCAGAGCAACGAGGCTCTGTCAAGGCAAGTAGTTGCGATACAAATGCAAATTCATTCATTGTTGTCTACCGCTCTAGCGCGGCAACCTTCAGTGCAAGAGCCTGCCTTGGGTCAAGTCGTGCCCGATACCCCTGCTCCTCTGGTGGCCCCTGTGGCAATACCACCAGAAATGAATTTCATATCGCATTTCCAGCGATTGGGACCTCCGACCTACGATGGGAGTGTCAACTTTATGATTTTGGATGATTGGATCATCTCAATCGAGGAGATGTTTTCGTATTCCGGGATTCTAGAAGCCCAGAAGGTTATGATTGCATCCTATCAGTTAAAAGGCCTAGCAAAGAGTTTGTGGATTCGTGAAAAGGAGAGTCTGAAGGAAGGCTGTTCCTGGGACTCTTTTAAGAAGATGTTGCTGAAAAAGTTTCTGCCCTCGGTCGAGCAGGACCGTCTCATGAATAACTTCCTACATTTGAAGCAGAGACAACTCACGGTAAGCGAATATGAGATTGAGTTTAGCAAGTTGAGTAGATTTGCTCCCGATTTGGTAGCTTCGGAGGAGGGAAGAGTGAAACATTTCCTGTGAGGACTAAGAAGAGATGTCCAGCAGTGGGAATGCGCTTATAGAGATGACAGTTATGTTATGGCAGTGGAAGCCACACTAAAGGTTGAAGAGATTGAAAATGCCAGGAACCGCGGTGCTGCGGTGAGAAAAGAGAAAAGGAAGGGTGTTGAGGATGGTAGCTCCAGGGCATCTGGCCCTTCTTCGAAGAAGAAAGGTAAGGAAGTGTGTAGTTTCAGTGGTCGTCCTTGCCACCCTTATGAAAGGTGTTTCAAGAGAACAGCCACCCTAAAGCAGCAGCAAGTGCACGCCATCCAAGGTGCACCCAAGGGAGAGCTTATGTGCTCGTTCTGTGCAAGGAAGGGTCATGATGTGAGTCGGTGCTGGATGAAAGAAAGGACCTGCTTCCAGTACGGGCAGAAGGGACACCAGAAATCTTCGTGCCCCCAGGCTCAATCCCCACTACAGCCTGCCCCGCTTCGAGCCCTGCCGCCACCACCAACCCTAGATAAAGGAAAAGGAAAGCTGAACGTGATGACTAGCGAGGAAGCTCAAAACTCTACGCAAGTTATTTCAGGTTAGCCTCAGTCTATTTTATCCCTATTATTTATCATTGTTGCCATAGTTATCGTTCGTTTAGTTATGTATGTTACGGTTTTAGGGGAGTTTAAGGTGCGGAATAGGTGGGCGCGCGTTCTGTTCGATTAGGGTGCCACCCATTCCTTTGTGGCCAGGAGGTTTGTTGATAAACATCGCCTGGATGTTGATCAATTGAGAGACTCCTTCAACGTCAAGCTTCCCTCCGGTGATTCGGTGATATCCAATCAAGGAGTTCTGAGATGCCCTATTCATCTTGGCAATTTTCTGGCCCTTGCGGATCTGATAATTTTAGACATGGCTGATTTTGATGTGATTTTGGGCATGGACTGACTGTCCAAGTATGATGCAATCATCCAGTGCAAGGCAAAAAGACTGGACTTTAGGATGGATGATGGTTAAAACGCCGGCTCTTATTTATTTGTGAAAGTGGAGGTTTTTATTTATAAAAAGAAGAGCGTTTTTGTTTTATTAGAAACCGAGTTTTAACGAGAGGGAGGCAAGTGCACCTATCGCGTGTAGTACAGGATATTCCGGTGTGGAATATCGGGGTCGTATTGTTCTCGGGGCCGGCTTAGCTATATCTACTCTTTCCCTGAAAGCCTATTATTCTACCGATAATATTTTAGGTTTTATATAAAAAAGGAAAATGACGAATAAAAATAATACAGAAAATGAAAGCAGGAAATAAAGTGCAGAAGGCCGATGAAGAACTCGGCGCGACAATATCAAAAAGAGAACTTGAACTAAAATAACTTTTAATAAAAAGAGATCCTAATTTTCAATTTAATTAAGGCGGAGACTCGGCCGTGGAGGTTCCTTAAGAATGAGCTCACTTATCTCTAGGACTATCGCTCACCTGAACGCTAAGACTATTCGACCGATCGCTAGACCGACGAAGGATTCCTCTTAACGCCCGCATTACGCTGAGAACCCCGCTATTGGGTGGGGAACCCAATCCGGTAGAGTCGCGCGCCTCCTCTCTCGAGGGTTAGCGCGGATCTCTCTTTACCCAAGGGCGATCGGTCCATACGTGCGGCCTCTCGGCGTTGCGTATGGATAACGGAAATAGGGCCCGCACATCGATATGCGGTCCTACGCGTCGTTAACCCGGGGCAAACCTTAAGAAATTTAATTAAATAGAAAACCGGACCTTTAATTATTTAAAGATACTTTATCTGTCCCAATGCTCTTCGATATCGAGGGCTAAGGGCGGTTAGCCACTCATCGGAATGGGGACACTTACGCTAGAAAGCAATAAATAAGCTGTAAAGAAAGCAGTAAGAAAGCAGTAAATTGCAAGTCCTACTCAATCGAGTAGGACTGAAGAAAGCAGTAAATGCGAATCCCGGCTCGAGCGAGTGGGCGGGGGTAAATTTATACTCATACACACACGCACTCTACAGTAAAGTAAACACACGCACGCACTCTACAATAAATGAAACATACGCACGCACACAAGGTTTCCTACTCAAGTGAGTAGGAGAAAAATGAAAGCAGTAAAAAGACAAGTTCCACTCAAACGAGTGGGCGGGAAATGAAAACAGAGCGCCATTTAACTCTTAACGAGTAGGCGGAAATAAATGCATACGCACACACTCTACAAAAATTGAAATAAAGCAATAAAATCTAACTCATACACGCACGCACACTTGCAAAAATAAGAAAAATCAAAGTGACTGAAAAATTAAAACGACTGCATTTCTACCGCTAGAATGCGGTAGAAATGCATAAAAAGAGAAAATAAAAATTAACCGGACAAAAAGTTTTGAAAATTAAAACGAAAAGCTAAGTGCTCGAAAAATTAAAACGACTGCATTTCTACCGCTAGAATGCGGTAGAAATGCATAAAAAGAGAAAATAAAAATTAAACGGAGCGAAAAGTTTTGCAAATAAACGCAAAATGGAAGTTGGCGAAAAATTAAAACAAATGCATTTCTACCGCTAGAACGCGGTAGAAATGCATAAAAAGTGCAAATAAAAATAAACTAAAGCTAAACGGGTGCGGGAAACGAAAATAAAATGGGCAGCGTAACGGCTAGAAAGTGCGGAAAATCCTAAACTAAGCTAAGTTATAAAAGCTATAGAAAGATGAAAACATAAAAAGCACGAAAAAGGGAACGAAAAATTACTTAAGTTAGGGCGCAACCAAATGAGATTCAAGCTAAGAAAGAGAGAAAATAAACTATTTTTATAAAATAAAAAGCTATTACAAACTAAGGGAGGGGGGAGAAAATTCTCTTACATAGCATGAAATCAAAATGGGCAGCACCTCCCCTAAGGAACTTGGACCAAAAAGTGGACAGAATTGCATACAGCAGCTGCCTTTTTATAGGCAAAAATTCGGGTCGGTCACGCCCTAGGTCACGGGCGTGACAGGGGGGCGTGACAGTACTATTTATGAGCTTGATTGGTGATTTGACTGGAGGCTTGACTTCGGCTGAAAACGTGGCGGTCACGCCCAAGGTCACGGGCGTGACAAGGGGGCGTGACAGGGAGCTGGAGCTGTGGATTTGACACGCGCTTTGACTTCGGGGCGGTCCACGTGGCGGACACGGGCGTGACAAGCTTATCACGGGCGTGACAGGGGGGCGTGACACGGACAGCTGGCATTTCGATGTCGGTAGCGTTGACAGTTGACGGAAAGTTGCGTGCCGACATCGACACGGGCGTGACGAGGCTTGGACACGGGCGTGACGGGGGCGTGTCAGGCTCGGGACAGTGAATTTGTTGGTTTTGACTGCTGGTTGCGTTTGAGAGCCTGACACGCCCGTGTCGGGGGGTGACACGGGCGTGATAGGGCCGAAAAAATTATTTTCCTGAAAAAATTCAGAAAATAAAAAACTAAGTTAGAAAATAAAAAATTATAAAAAAGAAACATTTTATTAAAGAAAATAAACAAAAAAGAAGAAAATAAAGTAAAACAACAAAATAAATATACTATAAAATGGGTATATTTACAACTCATCAAATACCCCCATACTTAAGCTTTTGCTATTCCAGAGCAAAAGTTGGAGATGAACCTATAAGGAATTAAAAAGAATCCTAAATTTAACTACCGCTTGATTTAATTGTACGAAAGATCGAAATGAATTTCCGGGGTCTCGGAATTAAATCATAACTTATGAAAATGTTATAAATAGAGGAACCGTTTCAAAAAATACTTCTAAACAGAAAAATAGAAAGCGAAAGTTATTTTGTTAGTTTAACAAAAATGGATTGGAATTATCGAAAAAACTTTAGCTAAAAAGAAATTGATAGGAAATAATTCGATTTAAAAATTATGCTCTCAAAAGTTTTAGATTAATTCTAGAATCATGAAAATTAGGCTAAGTGGATTGGCGGATATGAAGAAGGCTTGGATTTTTGAGGCGAGGTAATTTTTTCCTCGAACCTCCATAATAAATTTTTTGAATAATTAGGAAAATGAAATCTTATTTTCCTAACACATTTTTCTTTCTTTCTTCATAAAAAAATAATAAACCCAATGCATATGTATAGGAGTAATGAATTTTATCCTCTTACTCCGTAACATATAATCTTTTTAAAATATTGGGTGCCTATGTTTGCGGGACGAAATCTTATCCCCATTGACATAAGATCTTTTAAGGGTGAGTGGGGGATCATACTGATTTAAGGTATGAAAAAAAAGGTGGATGGTTGAATTTTTTATTTCAAAGAGAGCTAGAGTTTAATAAAAAAATTCGAGAGCAACCTTTTTAATTTGGACGTTCCTACGTTTCTAAAAGCATAAGTAGAAATAATGTAAAATCCATGAATGTTATTTTCTAACATAAAAAAGTGCTTTTATTCAAAAAATCAGAAGTGAAAATGAGAAAAACAAGTTCCCTATAATAAGAAAAAGACATAAAAAAATCTTTAAAATCTTAACCCCAGAAATTTAAGTCTATCGAGCTACAATTAAAAAACGAATAGTAAATAAAGAATTAATTAAAATTCGCTTATAAATAAACTCGAAACGATTATTTTGGAGAGCAAAGAGGTTAAGAAATGGGGTTTTCGAATTATTTATTACAAAATAATTTTTTTTGATTTTTATGAGTTTTTCTAATTTTTTTCATATTTTGGTGTTTTTAATCATTTTTTGGACATTTTTAAAGGTTATGCAAAATTTTTTTTTTGAGTTTTTGAGTTATACAGATTTTTTTGAATTTTTGGATTTACAGAAATAATTACAAGAAAAGAGAGAGATTTTTACAAGATAGGAAAGAAAAGGGGAAAGAAACGAGAATATTTACAAAAATATTTACAAAGTAAAAAAAGAATCGCCCGCGAACAGACTCTTATTTGTGGTTGGTTCGATGAGTCGAACGTCGCGGAACGATGTTTCATTTTTTGAAATTTTATTATTAATATTTAAAGCATGAAAATATATATATTTTTGAAATTTTTAATTTTTGCAATTTTTTTTGGAATTTTTATTAAGTGCTTGAAATAAAAAGACAGAAAATAGGAAACACCCCCATACTTAAGTCCAACATTGTCCTCAATGTTGCACTAAGTATGAGGAACAGGATATGTATAAAAATTTAAGCAGTATGTATAAGATTTAAAATTAAAAACAGGGGTTTAGAAATCTGCCCTAAATCGCGTTCGGGGAAGCCCGTTAAGTTTAACCCTGCAAAAGTTAAAAGAAATAGCAAAAATATAATAGAAAAAAAACTAAAAAGAAAAATTCGGCGAAAAAGGTGCGGGTGATAGGGGGTGCAAGTGAGTGTGACTCGTAAGCTAACGTCTTAGCTAGGAGCGCGACCGATATGCGATCCCCTAGCGCTCACAATTGTGAAGCGCGCCGAAACGACAAAATAGATACTTAATTTAATTTAATTTTGTTTTATAAAAAAAATTTTTCTTTGTTTTTTTTTTTTTTTTTATTTTTATTTTTATTTTTTTTTATTTTTTTTTAGATTTTTAAGTTTATGTTTTTTTTTATTTTTTTTTTTATTTTTTTTTTTAGTTTAAGTTTTTTTTTTTTTTTTTTTTTTTTGAAAAATAAAATGAAAAAAAAGAAAATAAGATAAGGACAAAATAAAATAAAGAAGAAAAATATAGTTTTTGAATTTTTTAATTTTTTGATGAAAAGAAAAAAATCCTCATCATTTTTTTTTAATTTTTAAGTTTTTAAATTTTTAAATTTTATAAGTTTTTAAGTTTTTTTTTTTTTTTTTTTTTAAGTTTTTGATTTTTTAAGTTTTAAAATTTTTCTGATTTTTTTTTTTGTTTTAAAGTTTTTAAATTTTTATTTTGATTTTTTTTTGTTTAAGTATTTATTATTAATATTAATAATGCTATTATTATTATTATTAATATAAAATTTTTTGTTTGATCAAAATATATATATATATATATTAGTAGAAATAAAGGGTAAAATTAATAGGATTCAGGAATTCAAAATAGTAAGACGAAATTTTTCCCCGGCAACGGCGCCAAAAACTTGATGGTTAAAACGCCGGCTCTTATTTATTTGTGAAAGTGGAGGTTTTTATTTATAAAAAGAAGAGCGTTTTTGTTTTATTAGAAACCGAGTTTTAACGAGAGGGAGGCAAGTGCACCTATCGCGTGTAGTACAGGATATTCCGGTGTGGAATATCGGGGTCGTATTGTTCTCGGGGCCGGCTTAGCTATATCTACTCTTTCCCTGAAAGCCTATTATTCTACCGATAATATTTTAGGTTTTATATAAAAAAGGAAAATGACGAATAAAAATAATACAGAAAATGAAAGCAGGAAATAAAGTGCAGAAGGCCGATGAAGAACTCGGCGCGACAATATCAAAAAGAGAACTTGAACTAAAATAACTTTTAATAAAAAGAGATCCTAATTTTCAATTTAATTAAGGCGGAGACTCGGCCGTGGAGGTTCCTTAAGAATGAGCTCACTTATCTCTAGGACTATCGCTCACCTGAACGCTAAGACTATTCGACCGATCGCTAGACCGACGAAGGATTCCTCTTAACGCCCGCATTACGCTGAGAACCCCGCTATTGGGTGGGGAACCCAATCCGGTAGAGTCGCGCGCCTCCTCTCTCGAGGGTTAGCGCGGATCTCTCTTTACCCAAGGGCGATCGGTCCATACGTGCGGCCTCTCGGCATTGCGTATGGATAACGGAAATAGGGCCCGCACATCGATATGCGGTCCTACGCGTCGTTAACCCGGGGCAAACCTTAAGAAATTTAATTAAATAGAAAACCGGACCTTTAATTATTTAAAGATACTTTATCTGTCCCAATGCTCTTCGATATCGAGGGCTAAGGGCGGTTAGCCACTCATCGGAATGGGGACACTTACGCTAGAAAGCAATAAATAAGCTGTAAAGAAAGCAGTAAGAAAGCAGTAAATTGCAAGTCCTACTCAATCGAGTAGGACTGAAGAAAGCAGTAAATGCGAATCCCGGCTCGAGCGAGTGGGCGGGGGTAAATTTATACTCATACACACACGCACTCTACAGTAAAGTAAACACACGCACGCACTCTATAATAAATGAAACATACGCACGCACACAAGGTTTCCTACTCAAGTGAGTAGGAGAAAAATGAAAGCAGTAAAAAGACAAGTCCCACTCAAACGAGTGGGCGGGAAATGAAAACAGAGCGCCATTTAACTCTTAACGAGTAGGCGGAAATAAATGCATACGCACACACTCTACAAAAATTGAAATAAAGCAATAAAATCTAACTCATACACGCACGCACACTTGCAAAAATAAGAAAAATCAAAGTGACTGAAAAATTAAAACGACTGCATTTCTACCGCTAGAATGCGGTAGAAATGCATAAAAAGAGAAAATAAAAATTAACCGGACAAAAAGTTTTGAAAATTAAAACGAAAAGCTAAGTGCTCGAAAAATTAAAACGACTGCATTTCTACCGCTAGAATGCGGTAGAAATGCATAAAAAGAGAAAATAAAAATTAAACGGAGCGAAAAGTTTTGCAAATAAACGCAAAATGGAAGTTGGCGAAAAATTAAAACAAGTGCATTTCTACCGCTAGAACGCGGTAGAAATGCATAAAAAGTGCAAATAAAAATAAACTAAAGCTAAACGGGTGCGGGAAACGAAAATAAAATGGGCAGCGTAACGGCTAGAAAGTGCGGAAAATCCTAAACTAAGCTAAGTTATAAAAGCTATAGAAAGATGAAAACATAAAAAGCACGAAAAAGGGAACGAAAAATTACTTAAGTTAGGGCGCAACCAAATGAGATTCAAGCTAAGAAAGAGAGAAAATAAACTATTTTTATAAAATAAAAAGCTATTACAAACTAAGGGAGGGGGGAGAAAATTCTCTTACATAGCATGAAATCAAAATGGGCAGCACCTCCCCTAAGGAACTTGGACCAAAAAGTGGACAGAATTGCATACAGCAGCTGCCTTTTTATAGGCAAAAATTCGGGTCGGTCACGCCCTAGGTCACGGGCGTGACAGGGGGGCGTGACAGTACTATTTATGAGCTTGATTGGTGATTTGACTGGAGGCTTGACTTCGGCTGAAAACGTGGCGGTCACGCCCAAGGTCACGAGCGTGACAAGGGGGCGTGACAGGGAGCTGGAGCTGTGGATTTGACACGCGCTTTGACTTCGGGGCGGTCCACGTGGCGGACACGGGCGTGACAAGCTTGTCACGGGCGTGACAGGGGGGCGTGACACAGACAGCTGGCATTTCGATGTCGGTAGCGTTGACAGTTGACGGAAAGTTGCGTGCCGACATCGACACGGGCGTGACGAGGCTTGGACACGGGCGTGACGGGGGCGTGTCAGGCTCGGGACAGTGAATTTGTTGGTTTTGACTGCTGGTTGCGTTTGAGAGCCTGACACGCCCGTGTCGGGGGGTGACACGGGCGTGACAGGGCCGAAAAAATTATTTTCCTGAAAAAATTCAGAAAATAAAAAACTAAGTTAGAAAATAAAAAATTATAAAAAAGAAACATTTTATTAAAGAAAATAAACAAAAAAGAAGAAAATAAAGTAAAACAACAAAATAAATATACTATAAAATGGGTATATTTACAACTCATCAATGGACAATGACAAACCTATGAGCATCTATGGATTTAAGGACAGAGTTTCCCCTATCATTTCTGCGGTACGTGCTATAAAGTCTGGTTGCGAGGCGTTTTTAGTTTCTATTTCTGCTCTAGAAACAGCTTCTATTACACCACGTCTCAAGGATGTCTCGGTGGTGCGAGAGTTTCCAGATGTCTTTCCTGATAGTCTTCCAGGACTTCCTCCTGAGAGGGAGATTGAGTTCGTGATTGACCTCGAGCCAGGCAGTTGTCCCATCTGTAACATCCTGTTTCTGGCTAGACCCCTAGGAGTCAGTTGGTTATGACAGAACCCTAAGAAGCCCAAAAATTGAAATAAATCGACTGAGATTTCGGGTCACTGGTTGGTCACGCCCGTGACCGACCCGTCACGCCCGTGACCTAGGGCGTGTCTCCTTCGACGATCGTCGATCTCAGGGAGATGATTGTCGGGCGCAGAATTTTCAACCCGGCCCTGTCACGCCCGTGACCCAGGTGTCACGCCCGTAACCAAGGGCGTGACCCCCTTCGGCAATCGTCGATCTCAGCGCGACGATCGCCGAGCGCGGAATTTGCCTCATGACCCTGTCACGCCCGTGACCAATGTATCATGCCCGTGACCTAGGGCGTGACCACCCTTCGATGATCATCGACCTTAGTTCGACGGTCGTCGAACCCAGAATTTGGTCACCCGGGCCTGTCACGCCCGTGACCCATGTGTCACGCCCGTGACCTAGGGCGTGACCAACCTTCGACGATCGTCGATCTCAGTTTGACGATCGTCGAACCCAGAATTGGCCACCCGGGCCTGTCACGCCCGTGACCTATGTGTCACGCCCGTGACCAAGGCCGAAACGTCAGCCAGACTGGAAATTTTGGTAACCGACGTCATAATCAATTCTGATTATGGGAATGTACAGCAGGAATATTTATGGGCCGTTTCTGTCTCTAATTATTTAATAGAAAGAGAGAGTGAGGTCTAATAGAAAATCGCCACCTGGATCAGCCATTTCATCTTCCACCTTTTCCTCTTCCCAACATCATAACCGAAACATTATTAAGAGAAATATTAATGGCCACCAGCGTTAGACCTTTCCCCTCCCTCCTTTTTACTGCTTTAAAAAGGCCCCTTAGGCTCAAGGATGAAGTTTCCCAGCCCTTACCAGAAGTTTCGAGCCTCCTACTGTGCTGTAGAAGAATTCCGACGATGCCACCACCGTGCATATAGCATCTCGACGATCGGCTCGACTCCAAACCGTGAATAAGGTCCTCCTCTACTCTTTCTTCTATGGATAGATCTTAGAAATTACTTAGGAGAGATGTCGAGCTCAAAAGGGCAAGATTGAGTGAGTTTTTCCACGTTTTTCAAAAATAAATGGTGGTCGGGTTCGCCGGAAACCGCCTCTCCAGCGGCCATGCCGCCGCCCGACGGTAGCCCTCACCTCAATAGAGGTGGTGGTGGTGGTGGACGGCCAGGGAGATGGTTGGGTGTCCGGGAAATAGCTTTAGAAAAGCTACAGGTTTTAAGCATTTTAAGTGCTGGTTCGGGCTAAAGAAGAAGATGAACAGTAACATTTTATTATATTATATATTGTATAATTAGGAATTAAATCCCTTTACTGTACACTAGGTTAAAACTGAAAATTATAGTCGTAGGGGCTGAAACATAAAATGTGGTCAACATAGAAAATGTAGCTCTTGAAGTCTAGTTTAATTTAAAATTAATTTCACTCAATTTGGAGTCCTGGTTAGACCACAGCACACTTTTTGGTGAGGTCTATCCATAGGGCTGTCCTGACATTAGAAAAATTTCCCACTCCAATCCAGTCATCAAAATGACTTGAAATTTAGAGTGTGGCCTAATCTTACATATATCTAGGTGCTACCCAAAAATTAGGATTTTTGGGAAATATTTTTCTATATTTTTTAGAAAAATTCAATAATCCTTGCATAATTTAATTAGATGGCTAAATGACTTCCAAACCCTCCCAAATTTTGGTGAGTGGTCCCTGGGTGTATCATAATGTTCTGGTAAAAATTTTATCTCATTTGGAGGTGTTTTGATTAGGTTTGTGTCCAACCCTAGGTTGATCATTATAGGATAATTTAGGATCAAACACCCCCTTGGTATTTGAGTGGCCATATCACCTCAACAGGGGCTGATATTTTGTTCACTGACTTTTTAGGGCATGACACACCCTCCAAGGGTGTTTGGAGTGGTTTGGTGTAGGGTAGCCCTAGAACCCTAGGGTAGGTCCCTTAATGGGGATTTATAGGGTTGTGAGGTTCATGGGGTAAAATGACCTTGGATTGACTTGAAATTTGGTGTAGAGGACCATAGGGTCATTATAGTTCTCTGGACAAAATCTTAGGGGATTTGGAGACAATTGGGCCACCTAAAACCCTAACCCTAGTTTAGGTCACCAACCTTAATTTGAATTATTAAGCTATCAACTGAACTACAAATCAAGTAAAATTTGGGTAGAATGATTTTATGGTCCAAGTAGACATAATATAATTTTGTTGAGATTTTTGGGCTAATTTATACAGTACTTCATTTACAACTCTAATTGTGCCCTAGATATTTATCTTGATTATTTTGGAATTTATATGCACTGGAATGTTATGAAATCTTGGATTAGTGCATATTATAGCATGATATTCCTTCTGTAATTTTCTTGGAAGTTTTATCTAATTATTTTGGGTACGTTATTCTTTAATGTACTAATTGTGATAGTAGTCAAAAATACAAATGATGCCAATTTATTATTTGGAAAATTATGAAATTTAGTCAGTGGGAGTTTGAAATTATGATAGTCACCCTGTAATTTTCTATTGAATTTTAGATGGATAAAAATAGTACCTCCTTCATTAGGTTAGTAAAATTAGTATCTTGCATTAAAATAAATTCAGAGTTCAAATGTTAGATAAAAATTATGGTACTTGGTTTATTATTGTTTTAGGTCACTATAAAGCTCCTATAATTTTCTTGGGATTTTTTGATATATATTTACAGTACTTCCTTCATAATATAGTAAAAGTAGCCTAAAATGGTAAATTAGGAAATGTAGGCCTAAACACCTCTGAAATTTCTGAAAATTTGGAATTACTGTTTAAATGTCTCATAGGATTTTTACTGATTTTATGATGATTTATTGTTGGCTCATTAGTGCACTTCATGTTCATACTAGGGCATTTAGAAGCTTAGAATAAATAAATTAAATGCCCGATAAAGAGGGAAAATTTTGAAATCTTGGTCTTAGCTATATTATGTCATGGTATATCTCCAGTAAATATTACATGAGATTCAGAAGACATTTTGGAGTACCACCCCTTGCATACCTCATAAAGCTTAGAATGGTCTGCGTTTAGTAAAAACTGCAGAAGCTGAACTAGAGTGGGTAATGAACAAGGGAGATGGAATTTTGGTAGTTTGCTGGTTTGGATAGGGTGAGTTGAATCAAGTTCATTATTGAAAGTCAGGATGGGTAGGGTGTGAGATTGACTTGCGATAAGTAGTGTTCGGGTTCGACGGAAGATCGTCCTTCCCGAGAAGAGGAAGAGTCAAAGTCACCCAAGGATTAGCCCACTGTAATGTGATAAGGGAATAGATTAAGGGAACCAATCAATTATAGTAAGTGCATTGGAAAGTGAGCTTTGGGATTCACCCCATCATAGCTCCTAGTACCGCTGCGAGCCCTTCACCGGGTAAACCTCGGGAAGTCCAAGGTTAACCTTAAATCTTAGGAATAAAATGATCAAGAGTAACCCTAATAATAGTTCTACCTAACACCTACACTTGTATACTTAGGAAGAAGAATTGGCATGGAATGGGTAGAGTAGGTCCGTGGTCTAAGGGCCTACTAGTAATGACAATGGTTTGGTTTGTAATTTGGAAGTCCAGGGAGCGGGATGCTCGGGGACTTGGTAAATGCTTGGTAGCCTAGAGAGCTGGAGGCTCGGTAACATGAGAACTTGTACAAATATAATTTTCATGATTGCATGTGCATAAAAGTGGTGGGTCATCGGTACTAGGCGATCGATCACACCGACAGCGGTACGTTGACTCGGCGGTGTGGGACACTTAGCCAAAGAAAGCCTGGTGGGTATAGCCAGCACTAGTACGCGGATACTCTAGGTTGTGTTTTTCTAGGGGCGTATGGAAGGGCTAGGCCTGGTAGTGTGGTTACCCGCCTAGGAGTGGGGGCCCGACTCACTGTCTCCGTTTGCCACAACGGAGGTTCCTGGGAGTAAAGCTAGCTTTCCGAACAGGGGGAACTAAAGGTCTGTGCGCATGGAGTCATGTGGGTGTGTTGCACTTGCTTGTGCATTCCATAGCATATTTGCGTGTCATAGCATAAACATTGCCACCTATCGTATAAGACGGTATGGGACGTTTTATACAATAGGCCCTACAAAACGACCCCTTGGTCTATAGGGGTAATCCCTATAAATCAATGGTTATATTTCTTGTGCTTTTACTTACTTGCTACTCTTAGCTGTTTGATAACTGACACCCTAATGTATAAGTGGTATGGGATACTATATACGATGGGAGCCCTGCAAAAGATCCCTTGGCTTATGCGCTTCCGCGCATAAGTTAAGGTTACATTTCCTACTTTCTACTTCTATCATGTTTACTATGGGATTGCTAGCATAGGTCCGCTGTCACCTGCTTTTGACTTATTCTCCACCTTCATATCTTTCCCTTTCTTCCTCTCCGCTCGGTACCTAGGAGCCATGGGGGAAGGGGTAGGGGATGATAGGGCTTAGTCTTTATGACTAACGGTTTTCGAACCACAACATTTTAGGTGTACCATATGGAAGGGTCATGGGTGTTGCAGTTTCTTGCAGAGTTGACCCCGCGACTGTGTTACCATTGTCACCAGCCGGGACATACACGGGTTAAATGCCCCTTGATGGGTGGGATCCCACCAGCTCAGCAGCCAGGAGGCCGAAGACGTAGACGCAGATGTGGATTGCGAGGCGGCGACGGCAGGCCGAAAATGAAGAAGCACCCAAAGATGCAGCACCAACAGAGTACGGAGTCGGTGGTGATGGGCCAGTCTAGCTTGGGTGCTCTCGGTTCAATGACAATTACGGTGTCGCTTAGTTTCAGTTTTGCTTCCGCGAGTGACTTGTAGTGAGGATATGATGTACTGGGCACAAGCCCTCCTTTTGTACTCTGATTATTATTATTATTGTGGACACTCCCTTCGTGGAGATTTATCTATATACATGTGGTTATGTGGACTTGCTTTTACTTCATTATGCTACTATTCTGTGATCGAAATGGGCTGGCAGAATTGGCGTTTTGTAGTGGCGGCCCTCCCGTGAGTCGGTGCCACCGCAAAGCGGCAGTTCTGGGATAAGACCCCGGGTTTTTTAAAAGAAAAAAAAGGGGGTCTTACACCATCGCCAAAACACCGTACCATATGGCTCTGCGTGAGTTGGATGAGTTGCGTACTAAGCTCGATGAGTTGCTGAGGTGCGGTTTTATTAGACCAAGTTCTTCTCCATGGGGTGCTCCGGTTTTGTTCGTAAGGAAGAAGGATGGATTGATGAGGCTTTGCATCGATTATAGGGAATTAAATAAGGTTGCCGTTAAGAATAGATACCCCCTGCCAAGGATCGATGATCTGTTCGATCAGTTGCGTGGTAGCTCGGTATTTTCAAAGATCGATCTTCGCTAAGGCTTCCACCAGTTGAAGATTCGTGAGGAAGACATTCCCCGAACCGCATTCCGTTCGCGGCATGGACATTATGAGTTTTTGGTGATGTCTTTCGGTTTAACCAATGCACCCTCTGCTTTCATGGATTTGATGAATAGGGTGTTTAAGGATTTCTTAGACCGATTCGTTATTGTGTTCATAGATGATGTCCTAGTGTATTCCCGCAATGTTGAGGAGCATACTCAGCATTTGCGTTTGGTTTTGTCGACCTTGAGGGAGAATAAGCTATATGCGAAGTTGAGCAAATGTGAGTTCTTGCTACCTCAGGTGTCCTTTCTGGGTCATGTTGTAAGCAAGGACGGTATTTCTGTAGACCCGACCAAGATTTCTGCCGTGATGGAATGGGAAAGACCTTTTACACCTAAGGAGATTAGGAGCTTCTTAGGCCTCGCTGGCTATTATAGAAGATTCGTAGAAGGATTTTCGGTGTTATCTGCTCCTTTAACTAGACTTACTCAGAAGAATACTGCATTCATTTGGAGTGATAAGTGTGAAGAGGCTTTCCAAGAGTAGAAGAAGAGACTGTGTACTGCCCCAATTTTAACCTTACCTACTGAAGGAGTCGAGTATGTTGTGTACGTCGATGCGTCATACATCGTACTTGGTTGTGTTTTAATGCAAGATGGTAAGGTGATCACGTATGGATCGAGGCAACTAAAGATTCACGAGAGAAACTATCCTACGCATGATTTGGAGTTTGCTGCCGTAATTTATACGGTAAAGCTGTGACGACACTTATTGTATGGCGCGCTGTGCAAGATCTATACGGACCATAAGAGTTTGAAGTACGTCTTCACTCAGAAGGAACTAAATCTACGCCAACGTCGGTGGTTAGAATATGTGACAGATTATGAGGTAGAAATTCTTTATCATCCAGGAAAGGCTAATGTAGTAGCCGATGCTTTGAGTAGGAAGACCGCTAAAATCTTAAATCTATATGTACAATCCCTGGTGGATGAATTCTTATTAATGAACATCGAGATTGGGAGTAGTTCTATACCTGCTAGTTTGGAAGCAGAAGCGCCCTCTTGGATTTCCCTTACTATGGTGCACCCAAAGGATGATCCGGAATTGTTGCACTTCTGGAATAGAACTGTGAAAGGAAAGTTACCTGATTTTTCTTTGGACGAGCTAGGTACTCTGAAATATCGGGGTAGATTTTGTATTCCTGACATGGGTGACATTCGGGCTAATATTTGTAAAGAAGCTCATGGTTCCAGTGTTTCCTATCATCCTAGTTCCACCAAAATGTATAAAGATTTAAAGCAAATTGTTTGGTGGTCAGGGATGAAGAGCGATATCATAAAGTTTGTATCAGAATGTTATACGTGTTAGCGTGTCAAGGCTGATCATAGAAGGCCTGGTGGTAAATTGACACCGCTTGATATTCCAAGTTGGAAATGGGAGAGTATTTCAATTGATTTTATCACCGGTCTACCAAAATCTCCCCGTGGGCATGACTCTGTTTGGGTGATAGTCGACAGATTGACAAAGTGTGCCCACTTTGTTCCGTTTAAGATTGGATATTCGATGAAGAAGATAGCTGAGCTATATCTTGAAGAGGTCATCAGGTTACATGGAGTGCCTGTTAGCATTGTGTCAGATCAGGACTCCAGATTTATGTCTCGCTTTTGGAAGAGCTTACAAGAGGGGTTGGGTACCGACTTGAGGTATTCCACCGCCTATCATCCGCAAACGAATGGGCAAACAGAAAGAGTAAATCAGATCGTGGAGGACATGATTAAGTGTTATATTTTGGATCCTGGTGGTGCTTGGGATGAGCGTCTCAGACTTATGGAGTTTTCTTACAATAATAGTTATCAAGAGAGCTTGCAGATGGCCCCGTTTGAGGCCTTGTATGGGAGGCATTGTAGGACTCCCTTGTTTTGGGCTGAGGTTGGTGAGAGACAATTGCTAGGTCCGGAAGCCCTTGAGGAGATGAATTGTGCGGTGACTCATATTCGAGAGAAGCTTCGTGTAGCACAAGAGCGTTATGAGAAATATGCTAATCGACAAAGGGTTGATTTGGAGTTTGCCGTTGGGGACTGGGTTTTTCTAAAAGTGTCTCCGATGCCAGGTATAAAAAGATTTGGAAGGAACAACAAGTTAGACCCCTGGTATGTGGGACCTTTTCAGATTCTGGAGCGCATCGGAGTGTCAGCTTATCGACTGGATTTACCTGCTACCTTCCCTGGTGTCCACGATGTGTTCCATGTGAGCCAATTGCTGAAGTGTGTTCGTAGTGATCGTCAAATTCTTGACTCGGTGCCCCAGATTCAGCCCAATCTGTCGTATGTGGAAGAGCCTGTCCGCATTTTGGAATCTCAAGAGCGTGTCTTGCGAAGAAAGACCATCCCTATGGTTAAGATTCTTTGGAGAAATCAAGACGTCGAGAGCGCGACGTGGGAATTAGAATCAGCAATGAGAGAATCTCATCTGCACCTCTTCTCCTAGTTTCGGGTACCTCGATATGTTTTCAGTTACGTTTGATTTTATCATTTTGATTTGGTTTTGGAGTTGTGTTAAGTTTCGGGACGAAACTTTTTTTAGGGGGAGTGACTATAACACCCCCGATTTTTCGATGATTTTATTTAAATGGGAAACATCATATTTATGACGTCGTGGCGTTATCTTTAACGTCAAGTTGACGGCGTAATGCCGTAAAGGCATTTTCGCGTCCATGCGGTCAAGTTGGCCGAATTCTTGTTGTAATTGGAAAATTTCGCATTTGGAATTTAAGTTAAGTAATTTTTGACTTACTCGTCAAGTTTCGCCGCGATTCGAGCGATATTTGGGCCTCGGCGTTTTTCTGAAGTTTTGTGGAATTTATGTTCGTCGTAAACTTTGAAAATTTATATCTCGAGAATGGCTCGTCTGATTTTGGCTTTGACTTCGCCGTTGTGTTCGTAGCGTCTGTGTTCGCCTACGCCGTGAGTTTCGTTCAATTCGGCGCGCGTTTGGGCCTCCGTTTTGATCTCGCGTTTCCTTATTCAAAAATATATAAATACAATTATTTTAATATTAAAGTACTATTCAAAAATGAAAAGTACTATTCATTCTTATAGTTTGATCAAAAGATATATTCGCAAAGAAATCATTTTTCTGCAATCTTGACTTGATTGAATTCCCTGCGTCTCGTGTAGGTATATTGTTCATGCTAAGCTATACTCGAGTGCCGGTTCTTTTACCCGAGTGATTTTTTTTTTAGATACTCGAGTGACCCTTTTTTTTAGTACTCGAGTAAATTATTTCTTCTACTCGAGTAATCTTTTCTGCTACTCGAGTAAATTAATTCTGTTACTCGAGTAATTCTTTCATCTACTCGAGTAGTCGTTTTCTACCTCTCGAGTACCCGTAAACTTGTTCTCCTATAGTCCTGTTTATTCCACTCGAGTAGTCTGTTTCTTATTTACTCGAGTAGTCGTTTTCTACCTCTCGCGTACCTGTTATTATGTTTTCGAGTAGTCCGTCATCCGTCTCGAGTAGTACTGTACATTTTGAGTTCGGGTGCCTTTTTGAAGGTCAAAACGGTGTCGTATGGAAAAAAGACTAACATGAAATTTGTTCGTCTCGACGAGATCTACAACTTTCATGTTGGGCACTTTTCGATTTGAAGCCATACTAGATCTCTAATTTTATTTTCCGCCAAACTGCTTGTATTTAAACCGTTTTTTAATATATTTAAGCAAAATTTTTTATAACTACTTATATATATATATATACACATATGTTCTTATACTTAGGGTATTTAGAAAAATAGGAATACTTCATTTTCTCCGATTCTTTCTCCCGAACCAGAGCGGCGTGAGCGAGAGAGAGATTATTTCGTGAACCTTCCGGTGGCCGCTGACGGAGCTCTGGTGCTCGAAATCCTCAACCGAGCGTAGATCTGGAAAGCTCTCATCGAGAGCTACGCTATCATTGTAAATTTTTCCCCTTTCCTTGAGTTTTCTCGTTAGGGTTTTTCGGCCCTAACCCCCTTTTCGACCATTTTTTGTCTAGATTTCAACTTCCTCCATCCTCTTTTTTCCCGATCTGTGACGTGGACTGATTTGGAGAACGTTTCCGGTAAAACCAAGGCAAGTGGTGGTTTCCCCTCATTTCTCCTTGTCCGATTTGATGGTAACGGTTCAGTTTTTATGTTCTTTAAAATTTTCTGCGCTTTATCTTCCAAGTTATTGCTACGATTAACCTTTTTGGATGATCACTCGATGTTATAAGATTTTGTCATGGTGAACTTGATCTTGTCATGATATATTTAATCGTTTTTGAAGTGTCTTATTGATGGCTTTAAATGTCTTACCTATCATTTTTGAACGTATTAGAGTTTGTCTAGGATTGTAAATAATTCATAGGGGTTGATCAACCATGTCTTAAAACTAGAAGTGTCAAGTAGAATCTGACGAGCCAAATCTCGAGATATATTTTTGTGTTGTGGTTTCTTTGGGTTTCTAAAATTGCGGGAGTTAGTGGATAAAACCACCTCCGCATTGTCTGACTTCTTTATGGTACCTTATGGAAGTCTACCGGGTTTTTGGGCATCTACGGTGTATGGTGGAGAGTATGAGACTCCCTCGCAGTTAAGCGGATAAATTATTCGTGAGGGGTGTGTCCAGTTGAGTGACCACCTCGCCCGTGTTTTTGGGGTAGGGATGACCACAATTGCTTAGTAAAGCTAGTTAAATTTCTTCCTTATGTTTTTACTTTTGTTGTTCCCTTTTTGCCTTGGGAAATCTGGTGTATTTATTGGAGTATGTGACGATTCACGTAAGTAGTTTTTTCTATTCCTGTTCGATACCTTACTTCAGTACTGTTGGTCTTGGGTTGGTACCCCGTTTGACCTTTGTTTTATTTTGTTTACTTCTCTGCCGCCATTTGTCCCTCTTGCTGAGGTGTTCTGTCTTTGGAATGCCTCAGGTCCGGAGCATTAGCAGGTAGCGGAGCGGGTTTTTGATCCCTTGCAGCAGGTTGGCTGTGGTTTTTCCCCTCGCCGTAGCGTGGTAGATTGTTGTTTTAGTTTTCTTTGCATAGTTTCAGACATATTCATACTGTGGGTTCATGTCAGGTTGTTGACCCCCACAGGATTGTTGATTTCTTTTGACACTTGCTAGCTGATGTGGTTTTCTTATGTTTGGTTTATATTACTTGCTCTCTGGGATGATTTATTGCTAGGATTGCTTGTTTGATATTTTTAACCAATAAAACCCTACTATTAGTAAAGCATACTTATCATCTCTTTCAAAACTAAGCCACTACTTTCTATTTAGCATAAAGACTTTTCTATACTTATTATAAATCTAGGGTTTGCATAGTATGAGTTGTTCCTCGGGGACATTTATACTCATGTAGAATATTAGAGTCAATTTAAACAAGTATCTTCCGCAAACGTATAATTTATATTTAAAATCGTGGACTAGATGATTCACAAAGCCGAGGGATACGGCTACCGTCATAACTTAAACTGGATTTCATTCATAACAATTTATGTTTCCTTTTAAAATCATAGAGTTTGGAGTCTTGCCTGAACGTCTGCAGTTATCCCCTGCACGGCGTGGCATCACGACGCGTATTTTCCCCCTTGCTCTGATATAATTAAATTATTGGGGAAAAATGCAGGTTGTGACAGAGCCCGAGGTACCTTGGGCAATTTGAGATCCTGGAGCGGATTGGTGAAGCGGCTTATCGTCTAGAGCTATCGGCGGAGTTGAGTGGTCTACACTACGTATTCCACATATCAGCATTGCGGAAGGTGGTGCAAGTGCCTTTGCAGGTGATCGCGGTTAATCAAGTATCGGTGGACGAAGGGTTGGTGATAAGGTTCAAGCCTGTTCGTATTGAGGACTCCGAAGTCAAGCGACTTCGTAACAAGGAGATCAGGATGGTCAAGGTCCGTTGGGACAATTGCGGTCGTAAGGAGCTCTCTTGGGAGCTGTAGCAGACCATGCTTTAGGAGTACCCAGAGTTATTCCACTCAGATACTGCTTTTGGTTTTTGTGTATCTTTTCCATTCGGTAATTTTGTGGATAAAATTTTTTTAAGAGGGAGAGAGTTGTTACGCCCGGAAACTCAAAAGAGCAATGAGCAGCGCTTTGAGGCGAGTTTGGGCCTTGGTAAGGGTAACACGACCTTGGACACGGGCGTGTCCAAGGTCCGTGTCGTTCTCGGGGTCGACGACTCACTGAGTGGTCGACGAAAATGCAGGCATCGAGTTTCGAGACAGGGAACACGGCCTGAGACACGGGCGTGTCAGAGGCCGTGTCCTGCTCGGGCAGTTACTGGTTTATGCTGACGGAGTTACACGGCCTAGGACACGGGCGAGTCCCAGGGCGTGTCTAGCACCCGGCATATGACATGGGTGTGTCACATGGCAGTGTCATACTCGGGACGTGTTTGGTCCTGTATCATTTGAGGCACACGGCCCGTGACACGGGCATGTCACTTGGGACACATGCGTGTTCCAAGCCGTGTCACAGGCCGTGTCATGGTCGGGATTTTCCTGATTGACGGCGAATGAGGAACACGACCTTGGACACGGCACGTGTCGCAAGCCGTGTTTGGCCCAGGAAGTTCATTTTAAGTGCGAATCATGGCCGTCCATTTCCTTATTTTGGGATCCAACAGCTCAAGGTTATTTTTACTGGGATATACCCGAGAATAGGGCTTAGAAACCCTCAATTCTTTTGGGTTCATTCTCTTTCAAAGTTCTAGAGAGAGGGGAGAGCAAGGAGGAAGAAGGAAGAGAGATCCGATCGCCGGAGGAGATTCGGTGTGCCAAATCGCAAGTCGAGTCCAGATCTACGGAGGCGAGATCATCACGGTGCTTTCCAACCGTATAGATTTCCATGGAGCCAAAGAGGAATGCTAGGGTAACGATTCTCTTCTTGAGCATGTGAAGCTCTCCTTCTTTTGCATAAGGAAATCCGCTCCCGCAAGTGTGCGGTATTCCTTGGGGTAGTTGTGAATAGTCCCCTTTGTTTGCATGTACAGTCCGAAATCAAGATACGGATATAGGCATGGTGTGTGAAGCCTACTCGGACAAGTTGGTCTGGATTTTTGATGTTTCATTATGCATGATTAGCCGGAGAAGACTCCGTGCCTTTGGTTGTTTTCGGGTTTTCTACGCGGTAGATTGCAACAGGGAGTCTTGGGGATTAACTCCATGGTGCACCCAGAAAACTGGGTGGAAACGCATTTCTGCCAACTTGGTTGCCTGGGAGCTAGCCTTGAAAATAACTGGGTTATGTGCATGTTTGATCATTTTGGGACTCAGGGAAGCTTGAACCGCGCATATGGCTTAAATTGAAATTGCGATGTGAGCAATGGGTTAGGCGAAACCGTACCCGCTCTGTGTCATTCGGTTAAAGCGACCTAAGGTACGTGGTACTTACCATTGGCAAAGATGGAGGGTCTTAGGCTTAGGCCGGAAAGACTAAAATGCTCACGAGTATTGCCGTCCAAGGGGCATTGATGAGATTGCGGTTTTGACCGAGTTCACAGTGTAATTGCTCTGAGAGCACGGGGTGTGCGGCCGTGTGTGCCTGCACCTGTGATGTTGTGATTATTCACTATAATGCTTATTATGCTAATAAGTGCAGGGAAGGAGCATTGCCGCCCCGAGTTTGGGGGCGGGATTGTCATAATTTGGTCAGCCTTAGCTGAATGTTACTTTTGTTTGCCACTGTTGCGGTGAATTGTGCTTGCAGGTGCTGCGGAGCTGAGTGGCAAATAACGGGCCAAAGCCCTTATTACTGAGTCAGCCCATGAAGGCCTTGTTTTGTTTACTTGTTTAATTCATGTGTGACTGGCCTGCGAGCCGATGTATGGAAGACAATATTTTAAATTTAGTGAACTCTTGTAAGGCAATAAGGCCGGAACTTTGTGTACTTTGTATTTCATTCCTATTTGAGTTTGATAGTGGACATTAATGCTTGTGGCTGGGTTCTTATTTTGCAACTTAATAAATTGCTTCCGCTAGATGCTCTGTGCAGGACGTTAGGATTGGAAGAATGGTTTCAATGAGTAACCTTTCGATCTGTCCGTGGTATATGGCGTCGGGCCCCGACCGGACATACTACTATATTCTATGTGACGGATAGGGGTGTTACACATGTAGTGTTTCATACTGTCGTCCAAATCCAAATCCTGCCATATCCAATAGGCGAGGTCATACTATACCTCTATCCAACTCAAACGTGCTTCAACACTCGACCTCCTATCAACACAAGAGATCTCTAAGGCCTCCAAATAATGAACGAGACGTTCGTCATGCATCAATAAACAATTGGCCCACACAGGAGCTCTGCCACTTAACGCTTCTGCAACCGCATTACCTTTGTCAGGTACATAATGTATCTTGAAGGTGTAGTCCCCAAGGAACTCTATCCACCTTCGCTGATGCATATTTAGGTCATTCTAATCCAACGGATACTTTAAGATCTTATAGTTTGTGTAAATGTCAACCTTCACACCATACAAATAGTGCCTCCAGAGTTTCAGCGCGAATATCATGACCGCCAACTCCAAGTCATGAACTAGATAATTCCACTTATGTACATTCAACTAGTGCAAACCATAAGCTATTAAATTCCCCTGTTGAGAATCAGGGAAAGTGATATTCCCAAGACGAAGTTCAGTACACTGATGGCGCATTAGTATGCCCGAAAGGCATGAAAGTGAACTCATATTGCCCACATCGTGTACTGAACGTCATCTTGGGAATATCACTTTCCCTAATTCTCAGCTGATAATATTCAGATTTCAAGTCTAGCTTCGAATACACAGTCGACTCAACTAGTTGGTCGAATAGATCATCAATCCTCGGAATCGGGTACTTGTTCTTTTCTGTTAGCTTATTGAGTTCTCGATAATTGATATACAGTCGCAGACTTCAGTCCTTCTTCTTCACTAAGAGGACCGGGGCACTCTAAGGTGATGAACTTGGACACACAAACCCCTGCTCTATCAATCCTGAAGTTGCGCCTTCAATTCCGCCATTTATCTCAGTGCTAAGCGATAAGGAGGCCATGACACTGGCTTGGCACGTGACACTAATTCAATGGTGAACTCGATCTCTCTCTGAGGTGGGGCTCTAAGGATATTTTTGGGGAAGACGTAGACAAACTCCGACACTTATGGAATACTGACCAAGTCAGGCTTGGGCTTCTTTGCCTCTAAAAGAGTGAAGAATAACACTGCACCCTCATGAATTGCTTTAACTACTCAGAGAGCAGACATCAGCATCTTGCTTAATCCCTTCATACCAGAGAAATTAGTTTCTTGGCTTGAATTCTGCCCTAGTTTAACAGTCTTCGAACTATAATCGATGAACGAACGTTGATCCGAGAGTCAATCCATGCCAAAGATCATGTCAAACTCTACTATTGTTAGTAGAGATGCTTCCAAGTCAAAAGTTTGACTTCTGATCAACACTTTAATATAATAGACTCTATCCACTCGGATCGAACACCCATTAGGTATCAGCACATCCAATCTATCCTTATCCACAAAAGAGGGCACTCTAATACGTGA
Source organism: Platanthera zijinensis (assembly GCA_039513925.1). Classification (NCBI taxonomy): domain Eukaryota; kingdom Viridiplantae; phylum Streptophyta; class Magnoliopsida; order Asparagales; family Orchidaceae; genus Platanthera; species Platanthera zijinensis. The sequence continues at coordinate 117,111,057 of CM077080.1, read as the reverse complement.
CATGAAGTCCTCGGATAGGAAAGAGTGTGAAGCTCCTGTATCAAACAGAGCTCGAGCTAGATAGTCCATAACCACAACAAAGCCTAAAACACGGCAGTCTTACGACCAAAGCATAAGACACAAGGTATGCAAAGAGTTATGGCTAAAATCTAACACATACCTATCAACACATCGCCTTACTTAATGGCCTCATATTGGCCAAGGTTGTAGTCTTTTGGTTGGGCTGGAGCTTTATGGGATGCGGTTGACTCCACCGCCTTCCCTTTTTCAACATACGATGCTCCTTCCTTCTTCTCTAATTTGCCACTCCAACATTTGCGGGCTATATGCCCCAGTTTCCCATAGTTATAATAAAGATTCGGGCCGCCTAACCCAGATGATGCTTTAGAAGTAACCATTGAAGAAGCCAGTCAAGAATACTTGGCCTTCTTGTTCCACCTTTGGTACCCAGACTTCGGCGAACTTGGAACTTTAAAGTCTGACCTCTTCACCTCTGAATCCTTCTTACTTTGAACTCTCTTCAAATCCTTTTCCAGAGATCGGGCTATATTGAACAAGAATAGAAAGACCTACATCATAGGACCTAAGAGTTTTAACATTAGATCGTCATGTAGTCCTTCGTAGAACCGGTTGGTCTTACGCTTCTCATCAATAAAAGTGGAGCCAGCATAACGCCCCAATCTCGTGAACTCATTAAGGTAGTCATCCATACTACAATAACCCTGAGTTAGTTTCTAGAACTGATTCTCTATAGCTATTTTCTGCGCTGATGGGGTGAACCGTGCCAGAAATTTTCTTGAGAACTCCTCCATTGAGATATCAGAAAGTTGCCTCCCATCAAAGTGATGTAGCTCTAACTCCTCCCACCATAACCTTGTTTCACTATCCAAAAGTAAAGTGGCTATCATAAAATTTTGCCACTCCTCAGTCTACAGTGCTGGCATGACTCTCTTCATTTTAGAAAGCCAGTCCTCAGATTGCGTTGCGGTTTTAGTGCCCAAAAACACTAGTGGATTAAATCTCATCACGTGCTTTAGTTGTTTCTCAGTTGCCCTCCTCTGCACTATGGGCTCTTCCGCTACTTGATCTGCCACTATAAGTTCCTCTACGCCAAGTGGTACATGACTTAATCTAGGAGCACGAGGTTACAATTGCATCCCTGGTTAGGCATTGATCATAGAGAACACTGCTTCAGCTACCATACAAATGGTTTCAGCAGAAGGAGGGGTCGCAGACGCATCATTGGGCGCACTACTCTCTATAGAGTGCTGACGTAGTTGTTGGGTATTGCATCCACAATAACCCAGATTTGCATGAAGTCACCCTTGAACTAAGATGACTTAAGTTGTATTTGATCTTCTATTTTAGTTATGAGTTTGCAGGACTCTATTACTAAGTGTAGACCAATGTCAGTCTATAGTGGGTCATAAACACAGGACCATACAATGTAATCTCTCATTGTGTGATCTAAAGTATTGACTCATGTATAGCCTCTCTATCGGGATACACTTCATATTCAAGCACTTGGATCATTGGATGAAGTGTTGGTGATGATTTGATTCAAGAAGGAAAACTTTCTAGAAGTTAGAAATTCTCTAAGTCTATTACTCGAGTAAACTATTAGTTCTCGAGTAGTAGAAGTAAAGTTCTCGAGTAATTAGTCTTATTACTCGAGTACAAAATTTAGTTCTCGAGTAGTATTGTAACATCCCATGTTACTTCTAGGCCCCTTAACTTAGATTGAGTTAGGCATGGGGTGGGTGATAGGGGTATTTAGCTAGGTTAACCCTAGTAGGTGAGTGAAACCATGTGGGGCCCACCATAGGGCCCAAGTCAACCTAAGTCAAATTTGCCTAAATAGGGACCCTAGCCAAACCATGACCCCACCACATTGCCCTAACCCTAAAAACAATCTAAGTGGACCCTAAGGCATGTCAATAGGTCAATCCCTTTGGCCCTAGTTGACCCAAGTCAACCCTAGCCCTATTTGGGTCAAACTCATACCTATATGCCCAATTAGCCTAAGTGGGGAACACTCTTGACCCAACCCAAGTTGGGAGGTGCCACTAGGCTCATGACCATTAAGTGGAGTCAGCCCACTCATCATGTTGACCAAGTCATCTCAAAAAGTCAACTTGGTCAACATGAAGCCTAAATGAGGGAAAATTAACCCAAGCCACATTCCTTTGGGCTAAGCCCACCAAGAATGGCCCATTATCAGCCCAAGGAGTCAAAGACCAGCCCTACCCCTCTGAATTAGGAGAGAGAGTACATGCATGGGGGTAAAAGGAGAATCTAGGAGAGAGAAGAGGAGTGAGAAGAGGAAAATAAGGAAGGGAGGCCACATGGACTCTTTCCCTCAGCCAAAGACTTGCTCGCCAGCCTCCCAAAGAACTTCCAGAGGATTTTAAGGGTTGGTAGCCACTTAGCACCTTTGGTGACACAACCAAAGTTTCAAACCAAGCTCACCTCGGGTTTATCTCCCCATATACCCCACCTCAGTCCAAACCAGCCTCACCATCAGCTTCAGAAGTGGAAAACGAGTGGAGATCGATAGCCGGGGTAGATAAATCGGTGGAGAAACCAAGAATCGGGAAGTAGATCGCCGGAGCAGCTCGGTCATGGCAAACCGCCGCCGCAACTGCCGCTAAGGCCTGGAACAGGTTCGTTTCACCGCCACTCTCTCTGTACTAGCCGTCTAGATCACTTAAGGGAGATATCGGGCTCAACTGAGCCCGATGCCATGAGAGAAGAGTGTGATTTTCCGAGCTTTTGAATCTTGCTCGGGATTGCCGGAGGAGCCAACTCTGGCGGCCTCACCGCCGAGAAACGCTAGCCCCCACCTTAGTGAAGGTGGTGGCGACATCCGCCGGCGGTGATGGCGGCTCAGCTGGCCGGAAACTGCCAGCAAAGGAGGCCCAGGAAGAAGTAATCTGGGTCATTGATCCATCGGGGATGACGACCCGATCCCGTCCAAATTACTTTAAGATTCGTGCATTTTAATTCATATGTTATATTATTAATGTTATGAATAATTAAATATATGTCACATTTATACAAATACTTTGCATGTGATGTTTAGGGTACTTAGAGGAATCACCATAACTTGACCCCTGAATGGAAAATGTAGCTAGTAGGGTTACCTTTTATTTTCCACCCTAAATTTGACGTTTGGTCTAGTGGTCTGACCCGTAGAGCCATTTTGCTAGGGCTGGTCCTAGGCTAGGGCAGAAAGTAAAAATTAAGCCCATGCCAAACCAAAAGTCCACATGACCCAAAATTTTGGTCATGTGCTTGAATAGGGCATATCTAGCCTCTGCCAAAAATTGGAAATTTTTTGAATAGAGTTTTCTATAGTTTTGGTCATAATATCAAAAAGTAAATAAATGAAATATTTGGAGTTATATGCCTCCAAATTGCCCCAAATTTTGGTGGAAGGTCCTTGGGGACATCATAGGTGCCTGACAAAAATTTCAGCACATTTAGATCACTGCATGTTGGGTTAATCCACTTGCATCTGTTGGCTAAATATGGCCTTGGGTTGCAATTAGTAAAAAAATGATATGTTGTTTATTCAGCCTAATTGAGGCACCCAAAAAACATGGAATGGATTCCAGAGGTCCATTAGGATAAAGTTCACCCCTCAGATTAATTATGGGATTTTTGGGATCAAAAATCCCATTATTTGGAATTTTTAAAAATATAGCCCTTTTGGAAAATAAATTGGAAAAATAAGTTTTGATCAAGTAAAAATCCCCAAATTCTGTCAAGTCAAAATGGAGGTTATAGTTGACTTATGAAAATTTTATCCTTCTGTTTGAGAACCTTTGGAGTAAAATGCATTGAAATTACCATTTTACCCTTATTGCAATTATTCATGAATTGATGGAAATACATATCAGAAAATTTTGGAATTAATTCTAGCATTGTATATTTGTATGATTAGCCTTGTGTATTTATCTCAAAAATTTTGGATGTATTGATAATTTTTAAATTAGCATAATGACATTTTGGTAAATACTTAAGAATGGAATTTGATAGGCCATTACACTATAGAGGTTAATGAAACTTTGTCATTAGTCTTAAATTAATGATATATATGCTCTATAATTTTCCTGGAATTTTGTCTTATGTATTCCATATACTGTATTTGGAAAATGGTAATTATGTGGATTTTGTATTTATTAAGTAATAAATATAAATAATCTAAGGAAAATAATGAAACTCTGTAGACAGTAATATTTTACCAATATACAACCCAGGGAAAATTCGTTAGGTCAGTGGATTATAAATTATACTACTTCATGTGTAAAGTGACCTTGGGAATTAATTTAAATGATTTAATTAGAAGCCTTAATGACCTAGGAAAGTTATGAAAATCAACATGCTCATTTCATTAGTCCATACCACCCTAGGATAAATAATTAGGGGTTGGTGGCCCAAGGAATTAGAAGTTCCACTTCGGGGTGATATAAGGTCATGGGCTGCGCATAGTAAAAATAGGTTATACCATAAGGCCCACCGGGGGATAGATCGACAATTGAGATAGAGATTACGATTGGAAGTATAACCCTGGTGGGTAGTGTTATCTTAGTTACGAGAGTAAAGTGCAATTTTTTTGGGTAACAATTGGTGTGGAGGTCGGCGGAAGACCGTCGCCCTCCCCGATAACAACTTAAGTCATTAGGATCACCCAAGAGTAATAAGGAGAGTTGAGTGTGGATCATGGGTAGACATCAACTAAAAGTAATTATCCTTGCGAAAGGTAACTTTGGATTTTTATTCCATCTTGGCTTCTAGTGCCCCGAGATCGCTTCATCTGGCATACCCTGGGCAGTCCTGGGATTAACCCTAATTTACTAAGTATAATAACCGGTAGGCAAAGGTAAAATGTACATGTTCTCACTCGTGCCGGGTTGGAGGGACTTGGAGTCTGTTGACTACTTGCTCACCCGTGCATAGTTGGAGGTAATTGATGTGTTATATGCTCACCCGTGTCGGGTTGGAGGGACTTGGAGTCTGTTGACTACTTGCTCACCCGGGCAGGGTTAGAGGGAATCAGGAAAGGTTGGTTCTACGAGCTGGAGGATCGAGATGAAATACTTGCATGTGCATAAATTAGTGGCGGGTCATGCGGTACTGGGCTATTCGTCACACCGATGGCAGTACGGTGAACCAGGCGGGTATGAGGGTTTGAGGGGCCAGTAGGTTGTTTATACTACAGTCTAGAGGACGATCCCCAATAACACGCACCCGACCCAACAAGACTGATGGGTTGTAACATCCCATTTCCGGCTAGACCCCTAGGAGTCGGTTGGTTGCGGTAGAACCCTAGGGAGCCCAAAAGTTGAAATAAATTGACCAGGATTTCGGGTCACGGGTTGGTCACGCCCGTGACCCAGGTGTCACGCCCGTGACCTGGGGCGTGACTCCCTCGACGATCGTCGATCTCAGGTAGACGATCGTCGGGTGCAAAATTTTCCACCCGGCCCTGTCACGCCCGTGACCCAGGTGTCACGCCCGTGACCCGGGGCGTGACTCCTTCGACGATCGTCGGTCCCAGGTAGACGATCGTTAGGCGCAAATATTTGACTCATGGCCTATCACGCCCGTGACCGGCCATGTCACGCCCGTGACATAGGGCGTGACCATGATCGTCGGTTCCAGGTTGACGGTCGTCGACCCAAAATGGGCCCACGAGCATGTCACGCCCGTGACCCGCCATGTCACGCCCGTGACATAGGGCGTGACACGCTCGACGATCGTCGTTTCCTGTTCAACGCTCGTCGACCCAGAATTTGGCCACACGGGCCAGTCACGCCCGTGACCCAGGTGTCACGCCCGTGACCACCCTTCGACGATCGTCGATCTCAGTTCGACGATCGTCGAACCCAGAACTGGCTAACCGGGCCTGTCACGCCCGTGACCTATGTGTCACGCCCGTGACCAAGGCCGAAATGACAGCCAGGTTGGAAATTTCGGTAAACGACGCCATAATAAATTCTGACCATGGGAATGAAAACTAAGAGTATTTATGGGCCGTTTCCTACTTTAATTATTAAAATAATTAGGGAAATGATGGTCCAATAGGAAATCGCCACCTGGCGAACACCTCTTCATCTCCAACTTTTCAACTGCCATTCGTCATAACCGAAACGTCATAAGGGTGTTATTAATGGCCGCCAACGTTTCATCTCCAACGTTTCAACCTTTCCCCTCCCTCCTTTCTTCCCTTTAAAAAGGCCCCTTAGGCTCAAGGATGAAGTTTCCAAGCCCTTACCCTAAGTTTCGAGCCGCCTACTGTGCTGTAGAAGAATTCCGACGACGCCACCACCGCGCCATGACAGTCCAACGTCCGCCTCGCCGTCAAACCATGAATAAGGTCCTCCTCTACTCTTTCTTCTTTGGATAGATCTTAGAAATCATTAGGAGAGATATCGGGCTCTAAAGAGCCGGAACGGGTGAGCGTTTCCATGCTTTTCCGAAATCTGCATGGTGGCGGGTTCGCCGGAAACCGCCTCTCCGGCGGCCGTGCCGTCGCCCGACGGTAGCCCTCACCTCAACAGAGGTGGTGGTGGTGGCCGGCCAGGGAGATGGCTGGATGGCCGGGAAATAGCTTTGGAAAAGCTACAGGAAAAATGAGTTTTCATGCTTCTGGTTTTCGGGCTGTTGAAGAAGATGAACAGTGGCATGAGAAATAAATTCTATTTTTAAAACAATTTCTGAATGAAAATATCTGTCACCTTAAATATTTTGGGAAAAATACTTAGAGGCTCCTACAGGAAAAATGGTTAACATAGAAAATGTATCCCTTGAGGTCTACTTTAATTTAAAATTAATTTCACTCGATTTGGAATCCTGGTTAGACCACAGCACCCTTTTTGGTGAGGTCTATCCAGAGGGCCGTCTTGACCTTCGAAAAATTCCCCACTCTAAACCAGTCATCAAAATGACTTGAAATTTGGGGTGTGGTCTAATCTCATTTATATCTAGGTGTTATCCAAAAATGAGAATTTTTGGAGAATATTTTTCTATAGTTTTTAGAAAAATTCAATAGTCTTAGCCGAATTTAGTTAGATAGTTAAATAATTTCCAAACCCTCCCAAATTCTGGTGAGTGGTCCCTGGGTTCACCATGAAGTTCTATATAATTTTTCATCTCAGTTGGAGATGGTTTGGATTCGAAATGATCAACCCTAAGTGTTGCCCTAATAAGGGGTCTTAGGTTAAAAGTGCACTTTTGAGTTTTGAGTGGTCAAATCGCCTCAACAGAGGCCGAGATTTTTACCGCTGGCTAGTAATATTCTCTAGCACCCCCTCATGGAGTTTGAGGTGGATCGGGGTAAGTTTGCCCTAAGGACCAAGGCCAAACCCTAAGGACGGATCTTGGTGGTTTGTGAAGGTCATGAGGTCAAATGACCTTGGATTGACCCGAGATTGGGTGAAGAGAACCATAGGGCCAATATAGTGCTCTGGATGAAATCTTAGTAGATTTGGAGACCGTTGGGATACCTAAAAATCTAACCCTAGTTTAGGGCGCAAAATTTGTAGAGATAGGAAATGACACTAAATCACATTGAAAAGTGGTGAGATTTGAGTAGAGTGAATTATAGAGATTGTACAAGCTCTGGATATTTTTCTATGAATTTTATGATCATTATTTAGGATACTTCCTTTAATGATTTAGTAGTTGTATGATTTGCTTAGAAAATTTATTATGGAGTACACACTTTCTGGAAATTGATGAAATTTAGGCAGAGAATGTTTATTATGATTTTAAATCTCTGTGAATTTTTATGGAATTTTTGGAAGATTAATGCTAAGGCTTGCTTCATTAAGTATATTTTACCTTTATTATTTGATTAAATCTTTAGTGGTATTTAGCAAGCTAGTAAAATTATGATTCTCTGCACAAAGATCTTTTATATATCATACTACTGACTAGTGATTTTTCTATAATTTTTAGATGAATAATTTCAGTACTTCCTTCATTACGTAGAATTATCGTGATTATACAGAATAAATTATTTAGAGGTTAAATACTTCCTATAAAATTCTGACAATTTGTATTTGAGGTTATCTTGCTGTTATTTAATGAACATAATTTTTGGGTGGCAATTACTTAAGAATATCATGAAGTTTATGTTTAAAATTACCCATGGCCAATCTTTGGGAAAAATTAAATAAATATCAGATTAAATAGGAAAATTATAAATTTCTGGATTTAAGCTAATTATGTCATGATAGACCTCCATTAAATTTTATAGGAGATTTGGAAGATAATTCGGTGTACCTCCCCTTGTGTACCTCATATAGCTTAGGATGGTCTGCATATAGTAAAATCACGGAATTTTTGATAATTGAAGATTGGTAGGGTAAGTTAAGATTGAGTTCATCATTAGAAGTCAGGATAAGTTGGGAGTGGGACTGGTTAGGATAAGGGAGTACGGGAACGACGAAAGATCGTCCATCCCGGGAAGAAGAGGAAGAGTCTTAATACTCTAGGGTTAGAACTAAAGTAACTAAAGGAGGATCGGGATAAGGGACATCAACCAATAATAATAAGTGCCTTGCGAAAGGGAACTTCGGGCCGTAATGCCGCCGCCTTGGTTCCTAGTGCCCCTTGAGAGCCCTTCACAGGGTATACCGGGGGCAGTCCTGGGCTAACGTAAACCATAGGAATAATAAATTAAAAGAGCAACTAGTATAACTAGGGTTGCACATTTACACTCCCTGATAGCTAGGAAGGTAGAATAATAGGACTTGTTGCCGTTCAGACAGTAGCTCTGAAGGTAGATGCACGGACGGGACTGTCCGGGGGGCCGCGGGCTCGAGGATTGGAGTACAGAATAAAAGTGGTGGGTCATCGGTACTAGGCGATCGATCACACCGACAGCGGTACGATGACTCGGCGAAAAGTCTGGAGGGTACATCCAGCAGCAGTACGCGGATACTCTAGGTTGTGTTCTTCTAGGGGCGTACGGAAGGGCTAGGCCTGGTAGTGTGGTTACCCGCCTAGGAGTGGGGGGCCCGACTCACTGTCTCCGTTTGCCACAACGGAGGTTCCTGGGGGTGAAGCTAGCCTCCCGAACAGGGGGAACTAAAGGTCTGTGCGTATAGAGTCGTGTGCGTGTGTTGCACTTGCATGAATCATGGCATAGCATATCACTACACTCATAATTGCATACAACCGTCACCCCAACGTATAAATCGGTATGGGACTTTTTATACGATGGGAGCCTTGCAGAAGACCCCTTAACTTATAAGTTTGTATGGGCATTCATATAAGTTAAGGTTACATACTTATTTACTTGTTGTCTACTTACTGTTCTCTAGCTGCCTTTTTATATAATTTGCTACTTATTAATTGTTCTACCTATTACAACATTTAAACTGTTCACCTATTATAACTTGCTAGCATAGGTCCGCTGTCACCTGTTTATTTGGTTTAATCTCCACCTTCTTGTCCTTCCCTTTCTTCCTCTCCGCTCGGTACCTAGGAGCCATGGGGGAAGGGGTAGGGGATGATAGGGCTTAGTCTTTATGACTAATGGTTTTCGAACCACAACATTTTAGGTGTACCATTTGGAAGGGTCACGGCTTTTGCAGTTCCTGACAGAGTCGACCCCGCGACCGTGTTACCATTGTCACCAGCCGGGACATACACGGGTTAAATGCCCCTTGATGGGTGGGACTCCACCAGCTCAGCACCCAGGAGGCCGAAGACGTAGACGTAGACGTGGATCGCGAGGCGGCGACGGCAGGCCGAAAAGGAAGAAGCACCCAGAGATGCAGCAACAGCGGAGTACAGAGTCGGTGGAGATGGGCCAGTCCAGCTTGGGTGCTCTCAGTTCAATGATAGTTACGGTGACGCTTAGTTTTAGTTTTGCTTCCGCGAGTGACTTGTAGTGAGGATATGATGTACCGGGCGTAAGCCCGTATTTGCAGTACTCTGATATATTGTGGACACTCCCTTCGTGGAGATTTATTTATATACATGTGATTATTGTGGACTTGCTCTTCTTTATTATGCTACTATTCTGCGATCGAAAAGGGCCGGCAGAATTGGCGTTTTGTAGTGGCTGCCTTCCCGTGAGTCGGTGTCACCGCAAAGCGGCAATTCTGGGCTAAGACCCCGATGTTTAAAAAGAAAAAAAAAGGGGGGGTCTTACAAGTGGTATCAGAGGGAACCTCGATCGGAAAGGTAGCAGTCCACTAACCCTGGGTCACCCCCGCTCGAGTTTAGTTTGTGGACAAACTAAGCAGCGGAAGCAGTGGTGTGCCCATAAGGGAAATCACATGTGAAAGTCCACTTTATCGTTAGTTGGAATCCTTCTTTGTAGCCTGTGGCCTACCCTGCCCCCAGCAGGGAACACCTCCGGCGGCAAAGAACATTTCACATAACTCTCTAGACTACGATTTAGACTCAACCAACTAGGACTCGTGACTAACCCGGACAGTCTGTAGTATACCCTAGTTCAAAATAGACCTTGGGTATGAATTTGGTTAAGGTAAGGAGATACCCAAAGAGAATAAAGGAGGAGTTTAGCACGAGAATGACTACCTAAGACATAAAACTCTGGTGTCCCTACTATCCCAATCAACGATTATTCGAAGCGGTAGACTACTTTAAGGAGAATTGAGACCAATATACTTTAGCGGAATGGTAAAATACAAGTAGTCTTAACCCTCAACACCAGTAACAAAATTACCTAAAGGCAACCACTGAGACAAACACTGAGGGTCGGATAGGAATACAAGTTCGGAAGATACCCATTTGGGATTGGGAACATCTTGACTCGGACAAGGTTGTCGAAAATGTGACTCAAAGTGTTTGAAGTACGGGGTATATCGACGAATTTCAGGGTGGAACCCCAAGTCGAAGATTGATGCCCTAGGGATTGTGCACCCAACTGGGACGGAGATAACATGGTAATATAAAAGATGCTTAGCCCAAGGTAGGTAGAGGCTTATCTTTTGTTTATTGGGGGCTAAACTTTTATTTATTGGGCAAATAGGATTGACTTAGGTTTTCTTAGCCCGAATTTTGGAATAGTGAGATTGAATTTGACATAATTCGACGTTGTTCGGGCAAAGATAAGACTAGATCGCTATGTTATATCATCGGAAGTACGATGACTCTAGGAAACTACACGATGTGAGCAAACAATATATTGAAAGACGGATACCTTAAATATAACCCGTAAGGTTGAATTGATTGATTTTGGGCGTACTCGAAGGAATAGGACAATCATCGTGTGGAGATTTTATAGATCTATTGCCTACACACACAAATGGGAAATTAAATTACCGGAAGTGTAGTGTATCTCAGAACATCTACCCCCTGGAGTGAATATAAGTGTCATGGATTTTGTGATGCACGGTGAGGTCCTTCAGTTGTGGAAGGCTAAGTGAAATAATTTTTGGGAAACTATTACAGCCACAGCCCGAGATATAATGGAGGTACGAAGGTATAATTGGAGATTTCATGCACAAGATTCGTCGTCCCCACCCCAGGCACAATATTAAAGGGAGCGTCGAGGATAGACTGGACGAGGTAGTTGGCGTCACCTCGACCCGAAAGAAAACTCTTGTGGGTGTTTCATAAGAATGGTGAGTAGCTGTTCGTCAGCACGGGGTGCCCAAGACGATTGTGTTGAATCGGTCGGCCAACTTGGAGCCTATCAAGATCGATGACACGACAATGCGGGTCTTGCGACGGAAGAAGGTTCCGTTAGTCAGGGTTCTGTGGAACAATCATGGACTGGAGGAGCATACATGGGAGCCATAGGACTTGATGCGACAGAAGTATCCAGAACTTTTCGGTCATGTATACCCCACAACCCCTCTGGACAACCAATTTGTGTTCCTGTTTTAAACCAGTAGGACTGAAATTTTTTAAGGATAGGGGCAGATCTTTTGTTTATTGGGATATATACCTAGTCAATTGGATGAATGGTTCTTAGAATCAAAACTGCACACTGCAAACGCAACGCGGAGATGTAGATCTTTCAACTTTCATGGGATGTTACAAGCTTCCTTTTCCCGATCAGAGTCCCGTAGGCTTAACCTTGATTTCGGGGACGAAATCTTTGTTTTGTTTATTGGGATTTGTAACATCCCATTTCCGGCTAGACCCCTAGGAGTCGGTTGGTTGCGGTAGAACCCTAGGGAGCCCAAAAGTTGAAATAAATCGACCAGGATTTCGGGTCACGGGTTGGTCACGCCCGTGACCCAGGTGTCACGCCCGTGACCTGGGGCGTGACTCCCTCGACGATCGTCGATCTCAGGTAGACGATCGTCGGGTGCAAAATTTTCCACCCGGCCCTGTCACGCCCGTGACCCAGGTGTCACGCCCGTGACCCGGGGCGTGACTCCTTCGACGATCGTCGGTCCCAGGTAGACGATCGTTAGGCGCAAATATTTGACTCATGGCCTGTCACGCCCGTGACCGGCCATATCACGCCCGTGACATAGGGCGTGACCATGATCGTCGGTTCCAGGTCGACGGTCGTCGACCCAAAATGGGCCCACGGGCATGTCACGCCCGTGACCCGCCATGTCACGCCCGTGACATAGGGCGTGACACGCTCGACGATCGTCGTTTCCAGTTCAACGCTCGTCGACCCAGAATTTGGCCACACGGGCCAGTCACGCCCGTGACCCAGGTGTCACGCCCGTGACCACCCTTCGACGATCGTCGATCTCAGTTCGACGATCGTCGAACCCAGAACTGGCTAACCGGGCCTGTCACGCCCATGACCTATGTGGCACGCCCGTGACCAAGGCTGAAATGACAGCCAGGTTGGAAATTTCGGTAACCGACGCCATAATAAATTCTGACCATGGGAATGAAAACTAAGAGTATTTATGGGCCGTTTCCTACTTTAATTATTTAAATAATTAGGGAAATGATGGTCCAATAGGAAATCGCCACCTGGCGAACACCTCTTCATCTCCAACTTTTCAACTGCCATTCGTCATAACCGAAACGTCATAAGGGTGTTATTAATGGCCGCCAATGTTTCATCTCCAACATTTCAACCTTTCCCCTCCCTCCTTTATTCCCTTTAAAAAGGCCCCTTAGGCTCAAGGATGAAGTTTCCAAGCCCTTACCCTAAGTTTCGAGCCGCCTACTGTGCTGTAGAAGAATTCCGACGACGCCACCACTGCGCCATGACAGTCCAACGTCCGCCTCGCCGTCAAACCATGAATAAGGTCCTCCTCTACTCTTTCTTCTTTGGATAGATCTTAGAAATCATTAGGAGAGATATCGGGCTCAAAAGAGCCGGAACGGGTGAACGTTTCCATGCGTTTCCGAAATCTGCATGGTGGCGGGTTCGCCGGAAACCGCCTCTCCGGCGGCCGTGCCACCGCCCGACGGTAGCCCTCACCTCAACAGAGGTGGTGGTGGTGGCCGGCCAGGGAGATGGCTGGATGGCCGGGAAATAGCTTTGGAAAAGCTACAGGAAAAATGAGTTTTCAGGCTTCTGGTTTTCGGGCTGTTGAAGAAGATGAACAGTGGCATGAGAAATAAATTCTATTTTTAAAACAATTTCTGAATGAAAATATCTGTCACCTTAAATATTTTGGGAAAAATACTTAGAGGCTCCTACAGGAAAAATGGTTAACATAGAAAATGTATCCCTTGAGGTCTACTTTAATTTAAAATTAATTTCACTCGATTTGGAATCCTGGTTAAACCACAGCACCCTTTTTGGTGAGGTCTATCTAGAGGGCCGTCTTTACCTTAGAAAAATTCCCCACTCTAAACCAGTCATCAACATGACTTGAAATTTGGGGTGTGGTCTAATCTCATTTATATCTAGGTGTTATCCAAAAATGAGAATTTTTGGAGAATAGTTTTCTATAGTTTTTAGAAAAATTCAATAGTCTTAGCCGAATTTAGTTAGATAGTTAAATAATTTCCAAACCCTCCCAAATTCTGGTGAGTGCTCCCTGGGTTCACCATGAAGTTCTGTATAATTTTTCATCTCAGTTGGAGATGGTTTGGATTCGAAATGATCAACCCTAAGTGTTGCCCTAATAAGGGGTCTTAGGTTAAAAGTGCACTTTTGAGTTTTGAGTGGTCAAATCGCCTCAACAGAGGCCGAGATTTTTACCGCTGGCTAGTAATATTCTCTAGCACCCCCTCATGGAGTTTGAGGTGGATCGGGGTAAGTTTGCCCTAAGGACCAAGGCCAAACCCTAAGGACGGATCTTGGTGGTTTGTGAAGGTCATGAGGTCAAATGACCTTGGATTGACCCGAGATTGGGTGAAGAGAACCATAGGGCCAATATAGTGCTCTGGATGAAATCTTAGTAGATTTGGAGACCGTTGGGATACCTAAAAAATCTAACCCTAGTTTAGGGCGCAAAACTTGTAGAGATAGGAAATGACACTAAATCACATTGAAAAGTGGTGAGATTTGAGTAGAGTGAATTATAGGGATTGTACAAGCTCTGGATATTTTTCTATGAATTTTATGATCATTATTTTGGATACTTCCTTTAATGATTTAGTAGTTGTATGATTTGCTTAGAAAATTTATTATGGAGTACACACTTCCTGGAAATTGATGAAATTTAGGTAGAAAATGTTTATTATGATTTTAAATCTCTGTGAATTTTTATGGAATTTTTGGAAGATTAATGCTAAGGCTTGCTTCATTAAGTATATTTTACCTTGATTATTTGATTAAATCTTTAGTGGTATTTAGCAAGCTAGTAAAATTATGATTCTCTGCACAAAGATCTTTTTTATATCAAACTACTGACTAGTGATTTTTCTATAATTTTTAGATGAATAATTTCAGTACTTCCTTCATTACGTAGAATTATCGTGATTATACGGAATAAATTATTTAGAGGTTAAATACTTCCTATAAAATTCTGAGAATTTGTATTTGAGGTTATCTTACTGCTATTTAATGAACATAATTTTTGGGTGGCAATTACTTAAGAATATCATGAAGTTCATGTTTAAAATTACCCATGGCCAATCTTTGGGAAAAATTAAATAAATATCAGATTAAATAGGAAAATTATAAATTTCTGGATTTAAGCTAATTATGTCATGATAGAGCTCCATTAAATTTTATAGGAGATTTGGAAGATAATTCGGTGTACCTCCCCTTGTGTACCTCATATAGCTTAGAATGGTCTGCATATAGTAAAATCACGGAATTTTTGATAATTGAAGATTGGTAGGGTAAGTTAAGATTGAGTTCATCATTAGAAGTCAGGATAAGTTGGGAGTGGGACTGGTTAGGATAAGGGAGTACGGGAACGACGAAAGATCGTCCATCCCGGGAAGAAGAGGAAGAGTCTTAATACTCTAGGGTTAGAACTAAAGTAACTAAAGGAGGATCGGGATAAGGGACATCAACCAATAAAAATAAGTGCCTTGCGAAAGGGAACTTCGGGCCGTAATGCCGCCGCCTTGGTTCCTAGTGCCCCTTGAGAGCCCTTCACGGGGTATACCGGGGGCAGTCCTGGGCTAACGTAAACCATAGGAATAATAAATTAAAAGAGCAACTAATATAACTAGGGTTGCACATTTACACTCCCTGATAGCTAGGAAGGTAGAATAATAGGACTTGTTGCCGTTCAAACAGTAGCTCTGAAGGTAGATGCACGGACGGGACTGTCCGGGGGGCCGCGGGCTCGAGGGTTGGAGTACAGAATAAAAGTGGTGGGTCATCGGTACTAGGCGATCGATCATACCGACAGCGGTACGATGACTCGGCGAAAAGTCTAGAGGGTACATCCAGCAGCAGTATGCGGATACTCTAGGTTGTGTTCTTCTAGGGGCGTACGGAAGGGCTAGGCCTGGTAGTGTGGTTACCCGCCTAGGAGTGGGGGGCCCGACTCACTGTCTCCGTTTGCCACAACGGAGGTTCCTGGGGGTGAAGCTAGCCTCCCGAACAGGGGGAACTAAAGGTCTGTGCGCATAGAGTCGTGTGCGTGTGTTGCACTTGCATGAATCATGGCATAGCATATCACTACACTCATAATTGCATACAACCGTCACCCCAACGTATAAATCGGTATGGGACTTTTTATATGATGGGAGCCTTGCAGAAGACCCCTTAACTTATAAGTTTGTATGGGCATTCATATAAGTTAAGGTTACATACTTATTTACTTGTTGTCTACTTACTGTTCTCTAACTGCCTTTTTATATAATTTGCTACTTATTAATTGTTCTACCTATTACAACATTTAAACTGTTCACCTATTATAACTTGCTAGCATAGGTCCGCTGTCACCTGTTTATTTGGTTTAATCTCCACCTTCTTGTCCTTCCCTTTCTTCCTCTCCGCTCGGTACCTAGGAGCCATGGGGGAAGGGGTAGGGGATGATAGGGCTTAGTCTTTATGACTAATGGTTTTCGAACCACAACATTTTAGGTGTACCATTTGGAAGGGTCACGGCTTTTGCAGTTCCTGACAGAGTCGACCCCGCGACCGTGTTACCATTATCACCAGCCGGGACATACACGGGTTAAATGCCCTTGATGGGTGGGACTCCACCAGCTCAGCACCCAGGAGGCCGAAGACGTAGACGTAGATGTGGATCGCGAGGCGGCGACGGCAGGCCGAAAAGGAAGAAGCACCCAGAGATGCAGCAACAGCGGAGTACAGAGTCGGTGGAGATGGGCCAGTCCAGCTTGGGTGCTCTCAGTTCAGTGACAGTTACGGTGACGCTTAGTTTTAGTTTTGCTTCCGCGAGTGACTTGTAGTGAGGATATGATGTACCGGGCGTAAGCTCGTATTTGCAGTACTCTGATATATTGTGGACACTCCCTTCGTGGAGATTTATTTATATACATGTGATTATTGTGGACTTGCTCTTCTTTATTATGCTACTATTCTGCGATCGAAAAGGGCCGGCAGAATTGGCGTTTTGTAGTGGCTGCCTTCCCGTGAGTCGGTGTCACCGAAAAACGGCAATTCTGGGCTAAGACCCCGGTATTTAAAAAGAAAAAAAAAGGGGGTCTTACATGGGTAGTCAGCAAAGTATGTACGAAGAGACTCTAGAGTGCACCTAGGACGTGTACAGAGGCGTATGAGAGAGGTCTAGGCCTGGTAGATTGTATACCCGCTTAGAAAGCGGAGAAGCCCGATCCGCTGTTGCTGTAGCCACAAGGGTGGTACCTGAGAGTGATGGAAGCTCTCAAAATGTGGGAACTAAAGGTCTGTGATCACGGAGTCATTGTGTGTGAGTTGCACTTGCCTGCTACATAAATTGCATCATAACATTCATTCATATTAGGGCATACGCTTCATAGATCCTTATCATATAAACTAGTATGAGCTCTTTTATATGATAAGTTAATTTGGAAACTCTAACTTATAAGTTTGTATGGGCATTCATATAAGTTAGGGTACTGCTGTGATGGTAGAATAGTAGTAGTATAGCTTTCTTACTATTCATACTTCAGCTGTTGTACTTACTTCTTACTGTTCTTTTCTATCGCACTTACTTCATGTATAGAACTGCTAGAATAGAATCATTTATACTCTTTACATACTGCTAGTTAGTGCCAATGTCACCTGTTTCTACATTGATACCCCTTGTTGTCCTCCACTTCGTCCTCCCGCACAGTACCTAGGAGTTGCGGGGCGAGGTGTGGAGGAAACGACTTAGTATTTTGACTAATGGTCGGTGACCATATTATTTTAGGAGCTCGAGGAGATGGAGCACCAGCACGACGAGGAGTTAGGACTTGAGGAGCAGATACCGTTACCACCGGCTACTACTACTACTACTACTGTGGGTCCTCAGGTAGGACAAGACCAGATGATGATACAGATAGCTTCCGCTTATGTTTTGAGAGAGTGAGATATTTAGATATTCATGTATCGGGCATAATCCCTTACTTCTCTATTATTATACTCATTGTGGACTATATTTTTGTATCTACATTTTATATATGATATGTACTCTGTGGCTGTGGACTATAGTTGTTTCTCTTACTGCTATACATTACTTCTATTTCTCGATTGGCCAAAAGGTTTATGATCATTCTAGCCGGCAGGATCGGCGTCCTGCGGTGTCGACTAACCCGCGAGTTAGTGTCACCGAAAGACGGCGGTTCTGGGCATAAGATCCGGGTTAACTCCTCGGAAGGGGGAGTAGGATCTTACAAGTATTACTTTAGTTCTCGAGTAACTACGTTTAGCACTCGAGAAGACTTTATCTCTACCTCTCGAGTATTCAGATTTTTATCTCAGAAAATTTCTAAGTATAGTTCTCGAGAAGTTCCTTTTCTCTCGAGAAATCCTATACCTTGTTCTCGAGAAGTTCCTTTTTTTCTCGAAAAATCATTTCTTGTTCTCGAGTAACTTTCTTCCAGAATCAGAAATATTTTTCTAAGTCTTTGTTCTCGAGAAGTATCATTCTAATTCTCTAGTAGATTTTTAGTTCTCGAGTAATTTTTTTGTACTTGAGAAATAATTCTTCTGCCTCGAATACTTTCTGTTAGACTTCTTCTCGAGTAATTCAATTGACTTCTCGAGAACCCATCTTGTACTCGAGTAACACATTCTTCTTCTCGAGTAATTTCAGAAATTCTTTTCTCGAGTAATCTTCATTCCTCTTCTCGAGTAATAAACTTTATTTCTCGAGAAATACTTCTTCACTCGAGAAATGGAGTTCAGTTTTGCAGAATTTCTGTTAAGTCCAGAATTGACGGGATTTTCAAATCACATGATGTGATTGGTCCACGTGTACGTCATTAAGATTAATTATGACGCCGCCGATCTTCATCGTGCAAGAGCTAGGGTTTTTGATTCAAAGGATTCAGATCAAGATTGATTTCCAAATCGTGATTGTTGTTCGTTCTCCATCATCATTCCGATCGGGTGAAATCAAAAGTAGTCTTCAGATCTCTTTCTTACCGTGAGTTCTTCTTCAACAAATCTGATAGAGCCGCAATTCATAAAGAAGAAGATCCAGCCAGATTGTTTCAAGATTTGAAGATCATTTGTTTGTATTTTTCAATTTATCTCTATTTAATTCTTGTAGGAGATTTATCTCCGGTTTGTAAGAAGTTTTATCTTCCGAGTGTAGATCCGTTTGGATCGAGATTGTAGGAACTTGGTTCCAAGGCGTAAGATTGTTTTCAATCCGAGATAGTGGAGTAGCCGAGTCTAGTGGTTTGCTAGATCGGTGAGGGAATGTGGATGTACCCAAGGTTGGGGAACAAATATAAATCTTTTGTCGTCCGTGATTGCTTGGTTGATTTGTGTGCATAGTCGCTAAATTTTTATTCTTCAAAAAGACGCACAACTCACCTATTCACCCCCCTCTAGGTGATTTAGGTAGACAATTGAACTCATTCAATTGTTATCAGAGGGAGGTTTATCGCTTAAAGGTTAACACCTTGATCAGTTCCTTCTCTAGTTGTCACTTATTATCTTCCAAGCATGGACAAGGCTAAAGATTTTTCCAAGCTTCCTTTGTGCACCAAGAATAACTTTCCCATGTAGAAAGAAAGCATTAATTTTTTCATGGAAGCTGTGGATCCCAGGATCTTCATGATTATTGAAGAAGGTCCTTACATTCCCTTGACTATCTCCATAATAGATCCAACAAAGCAAGTTCCAAAGAAATTGATGGATCTAGATAAAGACGAGATTGCACTTGTCTCCTTGGACAAGAAAGCTAAGAATATAATAGCAAGTGCAGTCGATGACTCAATGCTGCAGAACTTGATCCACTGCCAATGTGCTAAGGAGATGTGGCAGTCCCTTGTCACTCTGATGGAAGGAACAGAAGAAGTGAGGGATGATAGAAGTTCCCTCCTGAATCAGAAATACGAAGCCTTATGGTAAGGACCTAAAGATACCATTGCAGATACATTTGAAAATTTCTTCAAGATAGTTAATGGCCTAAGAGTGTATGACCGGGTCTTCATAAATGGGGAGCTAAATGACAAGTTTTTGAGGTAACTCACAAAGGAATGGGACAAAAAAGTTTGTGCCATCCGGGAATTTGGCAAACTAGCTGAGACAGACCCTCAGAATCTATTTGGCAAGTTGATGTCCTATGAACTGCAAATAAACTCCAGAAAGGCTGAAGAAGAGAAAAGTCAATTCTCTTCAAAGGAAAATTCTGTTGCTTTAAAGGCAGACAGTTCAAGGAAGGGCAAAGCTGCCTCACCTACACCTACTCCAGAAGAAAGTGAAGTGGAGTCATCTGACCAAAGTACTTCAGGCTCAGAGCTATCTAAAGGAGAGTTCTCACTGCTCTCAATACAGTTCAAGAAATTCTTGAACAAGAAGAAGCAATGGATAGGCAAGGATGCCTCATACAAAAGATCACAACTTGACGATGATCAACGAAAGAAAGGCTCAAGTAGCCATGACAGGTATAATTCTAAACCTAACAAACATATTTTGACGGATATAGTTTATTATTGTTGTAACAAGCCAGGTCATGTCATTGCTGATTGCCCCCACAAGAAGAAGGAGGGTGGAAAGAGAGAAGAAAAGAAGTCCTCATACAATAAGAAGAGGACAGAGAAGATCCTAATATCCAAGAAGGGCAAAACTCTTAGTGACTCTGACTCATCTGAGTCGAGTGAAGAAGAAGAAGCCTAATTTGGGCTTATGGCTCAGACAGATGATGAACAAGAGCCCTAATTCACTGGGAAGGTAAACTCTCACACTCCTCTTTCAGAATTTGATGTCTCTGATCATGATCATGAGGACAGCTCTTCTGACAATTAGTCTGAACTCATGGCCCAATATAAGGAGTTGATGAAGGCTTGCGACAAATGTCGAAAGGTCATGAAAAATCAGGCAAAAGAGATTAAGTCTCTAAAGGCCGAAGAAAGCTCTCTGAGAGAGGAAGTATTTAAGATGGACTCACTCAGAGAAGAATTAGATGTTGGTACCCTAGTTTGGATTTGTGTTGTCTTCTCAATTAGTTTCTTGACCCAAGATGTATTTATGGTCAAAGGTTAGTTGTTAGGACAGATTCCCTCAGTTGTAGAGTTGTTGGTTATCCAGTGAAATCCTGTTAAGTTGTTGTTTGGTTCGACTATAGTCGAACGCCGCTCGATTATCGTCTATCAACAGATCGACTATCGTCTATCAGTTGGTCGACTATCGTCAGTCAGTAGATCGTCTCCCTCTGAGTTAGTTAAACTCTGTTCGTTCGATGATTTGTAGTCTCAGTATCGTCGATCGTCGAGTCTTGCTCGACTTCTTTTGCCCAGACAGATGTCTTGATAGTTCAACTATGTATTAGCTCGACTATTTGTTGTGATAGTTCGACTATCTGTCTTGATAGTTCAACTATCTTATAGCTCGATCATCTGTTCTGATAGTTCGACTATCTACTCTGTAGTTAGTTCGACGATCTTTGTGGTTCGTTCGACGATCTCTGTGAGTCGTTCGACGATGTTTTGTCTGCTTTTAGTAATATTATATTCCTTCTGTTCTATACATTATTTTTTATTTATCTGGCATATTTTATTAAAGATTATTTCATTGATTTTATGCTTACATATCAAGGCAATCTTTTCCCCATTCTTTATGTATAAGTCAAGCTCTACTCTGACAAAGTCTTTTGTCTTATTAGTTGAAATATCTTTCTGCTTTATCTGCCATGCTGTCCTTTATAGCCGTTAGACTCAAAAGTCTTCTCTGGCCGTAAAGAGTTTGTTCTGATGTGACTTTCTCTAGTATTCTTTTATCAGATTGGATATGCAGCATTTTAGAAAGCTTTATCCCTTTATAGGATGTCTGTCTGCAGGATATATTTTGTACTGTGTTATTTGCAGCCCAGATTGCAGATCTCAGAAGAAGACAAAGATTTAAAGCCGTTACAAAGGCTAATATATAAAGAGCTCTTTTGAAAGAAGTTAATAGATATATATACACACAGACATCAATACTAGTTCATATACAGATTCAAAACAACCAGAAGATACAGCTCTCAGATACTTTCACACTCAACTGAGAAGATAGACTCTCTTCAGCTCTCTTCTTCAATCCTGAGTTCATCCTGCTTCCAGGAACTTTCACACTCAATTCCTCAAGAAGAAGAAGAAGAAGAAGAAGAAAGAAAAGCTGATTAAAGAAGAACAATCATTTCTCATCAAGAGTCTTCTTCAAGCTGCTCCTTCAAGAACTTCAAGACAACAGATCATATCTGTCAAGAGTTCAGAAGAGATCCTGCACCCTGAAGCAAGGCTTCTTCCTGGATATTCTCTAAGCCAGGGGGAGCTTTGATTCCATCAGAGATTTCTATAGCTCAGTGCAATCCACTAGCTTCTCTAATCTTGTTTAACAATAGAGAAGACATTCTAACTCTCTCAACCTCCTGTACAAAGGGTTATTACTCCCTTCAAAAGTGAACCTTGGTGGCATGGCACCTTAGCAAAAGCCTATGTTGGATTTTGAGCTCCTGATCAAAAGCTCAAAGGGTCTACTTGATCTACCTAAATCAGATCAGTTGGTGGCAGGGCACCTGAACAAAAACAAGTAGTGGATTCCTACCAGGGTGGTAGAAGAGTGGATGTACCTATTGAGAGGGAAACACTATAAACCTTCTTGTGTTGTCTGTGTTGCTCATTTTAATTACTACACTGTGGCTGTGAGTAGAACTAACTAGGATTGCTTGCTGCTGTGTTAGGACTAAAGCTGAAACTGTAATTACAGTTAGCTTTCTCTTGTACACCTCACTTTGTGTTAGGCTCTAGGGTTTTAAATATCTATAAGCTCATTCCGCAAATTAACTCTAAGGGAGTTGAGTAGATTGTCATAATTTTTGAATACTCTATTCACCCCCCCCCCCCTCTATAGTTGTATCTATCCTCACTTTCAATTGGTATAAGAGCCAGGTTGTTTGACTGTACAGGCTAACACCTGAGTCACAAGATCTAGATAGATACTAAGTTTATAGATATTCACTTCATGACCCAGTATAAGGATTATTCTAACACCAGACCTTCAGTATGCAACTTAGCTAAGTTCAGCATCTAGAAGGCAAGAATCAAGTTGTATATGAATTCTATTGATGATGCTGGGAATCGTCTTCACAATACCCCAGATTTGTGGAAAGTCAGACCTGAAACTAAGATGAATTAAGTTGTATTTGATGTTGTGTTTAAGTTGTGCATGCAGGACTCTATTGCCAAGTGTAAACCAATGTCAGTCTATAGTGGGTCATCAAACACAGGACCATATAATGTAATTCCTCATTGTGTGATCCAAGGTGTTGACTCATGTATAGCCTCTCTATTGGGGTACACTTTGTTTCCATGCACTTGGACTACTGGACTCTGGAGTATTGAAGACTTTCTCAGAAGAATTTTTTTTTCTCCAAGTCCACATACTCGAGTAGTATCTTCTATATACTCGAGTGAGTGACTTAGTACTCGAGAAGATTGGATTACATACTCTAGTAGTTCTCAAGTTACTCGAGTAAGTGTTCTGATCGTACTCGAGTTGATCTGGACTTCTCATCTCAAAAAGTTTCTAAGTCCATATACTCGAGTAAATCCATTCATATACTCGAGTATCTCTTTTCCTTACTCGAGTAGGTGTTTGTATACTCGAGTAGAGCCTTAGTCATACTCGAGTAGTCTCTTACTTATACTCGAGTAGGGCTAACTGTTCAGCCTAAATATTTCTAAGTCCACATACTTGAGTAACTTCGCTCTTATACTCGAGTAAGTGGCTTAGCACTCAAGTAGATCCTTCTTATACTCGAATAGACTGGCTTAGCACTCGAGTAGATTTTTCTTATACTCGAGTAGTTTGGATTAGTACTTGAGTAGATGTTTCTACTTACTCGAGTAATCTGTCTAGAGTAACTCAGGTAGTTCTTCCAAGGCACTCGAGTAGTCATTTCTATTACTCGAGTACATGTTTCTCTTATCTACTCGAGTAGCAGACCTTTATACTGGAGTATCTTATCTAACCCGAGTATTGGCTCAGAATTCCAGAAATCGTTAAGTCCAGAATTGACGGAGATTTGAAATTAACCTTTTTCTGATTGGTCCATGTGTCAATCTTAATTACGATTATGACTGTTGGAGATAGCCTATAAATAAGTCTTTTCAGATTTGACTAAAAATACGTGTTTACAGAGATTATCTTTTAAGAAAGAGAAAATCCCGAAAACCCTAATTTTCTCATCCGCCGCCATTACCATTTTCGGAAGAAGCTCTGGATCGTCTTATCTCAGCCGCAGCTATCAATCTCTGATTCTCTAGCAATCCAGACTCAAGAAGAATCATCCGATCTCTCCGTGCTTCATCATCTCTAATTTACTTTCTTGATCATGGTGATTCCAGATCTCAGAATCGTGGATCTCAGTCAAGTCTTCTTCAACTGTTTCTGTTCAAACCGAAAAGCTCTCAAGAAGAAGATTACGTCAAAGATCCAGATCTATGATATTCTTGTTTTAAATTTTATTCAAACAAATTTTATTGTAGGAGATCTTTCTCCGAGTGGTAGGAAGTTTTATCTTCCGAGTGTAGATCCGTTTGGGATTGAGTTTGGTAGGAACGTGGTTCCGAGGTGTAGGATTGTTTTTGCAATCCGAGATAGTGGAGTAGTCGAGTCTAGTGATTTGCTAGATCGGTGAGGAAAGTGGACGTACCCAAGATTGGGGAACCACTATAAATCTCTTGTCGTCTGTGTGATTGCTTGATTACGGATCTGTGCTGTGTTATATTTTTTATTCCTCATTTGACACGAAATTCACCTATTCACTCCCTCTAGGTGATTTAGGTTGACAACTTAGCGCTCTCAATTGGTATCAAAGGGAGGTTGATCGTTAAAAGGTTAACACCTTGATCTAATCCTCATCAAGTTGTCTCAAGAGAAGTATCAAGCATGAGTAAGACCAAGTATTTTGCTAAGCTCCCTATCTGCACGAAGAACAATTTTCCTATGTGGAAGGAAAGAGTTAAGTTCTTCATGGAAGCAGTAGACCCTCGGATCTTCATGATTGTGGAAGAAGGTCCGCATGTTCCTATGACTGCATCAACAATAGACCCAACCAAAAAGGTCCCAAAGAAGTTGATGGACTTGGATAAGGACGAGATTGCACTTGTCTCCCTAGATAAGAAAGCTAAAAATATTATCGCAAGTGCAGTCGATGACTCAATGCTGCAAAATCTTATACATTGCCAATCTGCCAAGGAGATGTGGCAATCCCTGGTGACTCTGATGGAAGGGACTGAGGAAGTTAGGGATGATCAGAGATCCCTCTTAAATCAGAAGTATGAAGCCTTTCGACAAGGTCCCAAGGAACCCATAGCTGACACATTTGAAAACTTCTTTAAGATAGTCAATGGACTGAGAGTGTATGGCCGAGTCTTTACTAATGGGGAGCTGAATGATAAGTTTTTGAGATCTCTCACCAAAGAATGGGACAATAAAGTCTGTGCCATCCGAGAGTTTGGCAGACTAGCAGAGACAGATCCACATAACCTATTTGACAAGCTAATGTCCTATGAACTGCAAATCAACTCAAGAAAAGCCGAAGAAGAGATAAGTCGCTTCTCCTCAAAAGAGAAGTCGGTTGCTTTAAAGGCTGACAGTTCAAGGAAGGGCAAAGCTGCCTCACCAGCACCTCCTCAAGAAGTAAGTGAAGAAGAAGGCTCCGAGCCAAGCACCTCAGGCTCAGAACTATCTGAAGGAGAGTTCTCATTGCTCTCGCGGCAGTTCAAGAAGTTCTTGAATAAAAGAAGCAATGGAGAGGCAAAGATACCTCATACAGAAGATCACGACATAACGGTGATCAGCGAAAGAATGGCTCGAGCAGCCATGACAGGTATAACTCCAAACAAAACAAACAAATTTCAACTGACATCGTTTGTTATTGTTGTAATAAGCCAGGTCACGTCATCGTGGACTGCCCTCACAAGAAGAAAGAGGGTGGAAGAAGAGAGGAAAAGAAATCCTCATACCACAAGAAGAGGACAGAGAAGAGCTTATTAGCAAGAAGAGCAAAAATCTCAGCGACTCCGACTCATCTGAGTCGAGTGAAGAAGAGGAAGCTTACTTCGGGCTCATGGCTCACTCTGATGATGAACAAGTCCCCCAGTTAACTGGGGAGGTAAAATCTCACACTCCTCTCTCTGAATCTGATGATGATAATGAGCAAGAGGGCTATTCCTCTGAAGATGAATCTGAACTCATGGGACAGTATAAGGAGTTACTCACAGCTTACGAAAAATGTCGCAGAGTCGTGAAAACTCAAGCCAAAGAAATAAAATCTGTACAAGCTAGTGAGAGCAGCTTGAGGGAAGAAGTCACCAAGACTAATTCTCTTCAAGAGAACTTCAATGCTGCTATGGAAGAATATAATCAAGCTCTCAAGCACCTCGACCTTAAAGATGAAATCATCAAAGAATTGGAACAACAACTCGAGGCTGAGAAGAAACTTGTTGAGAGTTTCTCCAAGCCTAAGATAGTTCTTCCACTCATTGCTGAGTTCTCAGATAAGGCCAAAGGTGCTGGTTTAGGCCACATTGGTGCTTCTAGTAAATCTTCTAGGAGAAACAAGGCCAAGAGAAAGAATAAGGCTGCCCAGAAGGCTCTAGCTGAAGAAAAAGGGAAAGCTCCCTTGGAACCAGTTTTGTTCAAGAAAGTTATCTTTCCTACGAACGAATACGACTATGAGTCCACCTATGGACACTTCTCTAGGACGATCCCCAAGAAGCCTAAGTCAAGATACCAAGGTTGGACTCGTCCTCGTAACTTTGGAGAGAGTGTCTTTAAGGCCCCTTATGAAGAGGTTCAACTTCAAAGCTATGGACCTTATGCTCATGGTCATAACATCAAGAAGACACCAAAGGTAAAGCCTATTGTGGAAAAGCCTATGAAGGAGAAGACTTCATGTAGCTGCCATCATCATGAAGCTTCTTCCTCTAAGAGTGAAGTTCCTGCTAGACCATCACTTAAGAAAATCATGCAGGAATACACTAGGCAAAGATACAACAGGTTCGACTGTTGGTGCTGTTGCAAAACTGGTCATTTTGGCATCGATTGTTGGTTCAATCCTAGAAATGTTGCAACCCCTCAAGTTAGCAACGTGAGAATGACCACTCATGAGGCTAATGCTCGTAGGGGGATAATTCTAACTCGAGACCAAGGACCCAAACTTGTTTGGGTTCCTAAGGCTAAGTGATTGTAATTGCAGGTATGTCCAAAGACCACCAAAATGCCAATCTAGTACTTGGACAGTGGATGCTCTCGGCATATGACCGGGACAAGAAGCCTACTCCAGAATTTCACCTCAGTCTACAACGGACCAAAGGTCATCTTTGGAGGTTCAGATCGAGGAATAACTAAAGGCTATGGTATGATTACTAACGGTAGCGTATCCCTTTCGGATGTAGCCTATGTTGAAGGATTGGAACACAATCTCATCTGCATAAGCCAACTATGCGACAAAGGATACGTGGTTGAATTTCATGCTGACAGGTGTTTGATAAAATCGGTTGACAACATGGAAACTATTTTATCAGGCACTCGAAGCAGAAATATTTTCTGTTTAGACTTCATTTGTATAGACTCGTCTACATCAGTGTGTCTTTTAGCAAAAAGTAGTGCATCTCTTGCTGACAAATGACACAAGAGACTAGTACATATTAATCTCAAAACTATTAATAAACTATTCTCTCAAAACATAGTACGTGATGCACCAAGTGTCAAGTGCATTATGGACAGTCTTTGTCACGCCTGTATCAAAGGCAAGCAAACAAGGAGTTCATTTAAAAGCATAATAGGCAAGAATTCCAATAGAAGCTTACAACTTCTCCATATGGACTTGTTTGGTCCACTACAAGTTAGAAGTTTGGGAGGTAAGGAATATACGTTGGTTATTGTGGATGATTACTCGCGCTTTGCGTGGGTGTTCTTTCTGAAACACAAGTCAGACACCTTCAGTACTTTCACTAGTTTTGTTAAGCAAATCCAGAATGAATACAACTATACCATAGTTAAAATCAGAAGTGACAATGGAACGGAATTCAAGTCTGGAGCCATGACAGAATTCTGAAAAAGTCAAGGTATCTTTCATGAGTTTTCCTCTCCTCGCACTCCACAGCAAAATGGAGTAGCTGAGAGAAGGAACAGAACACTCATAGAGGCTTGCCGGACTATGTTGAGTGATGCCTCACTTCTAGAGTATTTCTGGGCTGAAGCCATCAACACCGCTTGTCACGTGCAAAATCGAGCTCTCATCAACAAGAACCATGATAAGACTCATTACGAACTTCTAAAAGGCAGGAAACCAACCATTTCATATTTTAGAATCTTTGGCTGTAAGTGCTTCGTACTTAACAACGACAAGTATCGCACTGCCAAGTTTAGCGAGAAAAGCTTTGAAGGTATTTTTATAGGCTATAGTAGCCATAGTAAGGCCTATAGAGTATTTAATAGAAAAACTCTGGTGGTAGAAGAGTCGATACACCTTGTATTTGATGAGACGAGTTTGGTGCAAAGCAACTCTTCTAGTGTGCTCATTGAAGATGCAGGTACCAAGATGAAGGAACTTAGCTTGGATGAGCCTACTCAAGATAAAGATGAGACATTCATCAAGATCACCTCTACTACCCCTATTGGAGAGGTAGATGATCAAGATGAAGAACACATCCCAGCTGAAGATGCAACACCAGTGGCTGAAGAGATCCCAGACGCAAGGACTATAGAGTTCAGACACTTGAAGGATCATCCCTTAGATCAAATCATAGGAGATCCTCAGGATGGTGTCAGAACTTGGAGAGGTACAACTAACGAGAATTTATTCTTGAGCTTTCTATCACAGGTTGAACCTAAGAAGTTCGAGGAAGTAAACTCGGATGCATCCTGGATACTAGCCATGGAAGAAGAGTTGAATCAGTTCAAACGTTGTAAAGTTTGGACACTTGTTCCTAGACCCAAGAGGAAGAACGTCATTGGGACAAAATGGGTCTACCGGAACAAGATGGACGAAGATGGAACAATTATAAAGAATAAAGCAAGACTTGTCGCCAAGGGCTATCGTCAAGAAGAAGGAATCGACTTTGATCAAACATATGCTCCAGTGGCAAGACTGGAGGCGATCAGGTTATTTCTTGCCTATGCTGCACTTAAGGGCTTTACCGTCTATCAGATGGACGTCAAGTCCGCCTTCCTGAATGGTGACATTAAGGAAGAAGTGTATGTAGAGCAATCGCCAGGTTTTGTTGACTCAACTTTTCCTAATCATGTTTATTTACTGCAAAAAGCCTTATATGGTCTTAAACAAGCTCCCCGAGCTTGGTATGAGATGCTGTCTAGCTTCCTTCTTGAGAGCAAGTTCACAAGAGGAAAGATAGACAAGATATTATTTCTTAGGGAAATAAAAGGTAAGATTTTGTTGGTACAAATATATGTTGACGACATTATTTTTGGCTCTACGGATGACAACCTCTGCAAGAAGTTTTCTAAACTTATTCAAGGGAAGTTTGAAATGAGCAGTATGGAAGAGCTGAAGTATTTCTTAGGGCTTCAGGTGAAACAATCTGAGGATGGAATTTTCATCTCACAGACTAAATTCACCAAAGAGCTACTTAAGAAATTCGGAATGGAGAACGCAACCTCTATGAGGACTCCAATGGCCTCAGCTATGTCTCTGGACAAGGATGAGAAAGGGAAACCTTTTAATGAAACCAAGTACAGAAGCATAATTGGGTCCTTGCTTTACCTTACCGCAAGTAGACCAGACATAATGTTTTCAACATGTGTATGCGCTAGATTTCG
Organism: Platanthera zijinensis; assembly: GCA_039513925.1. NCBI lineage: Eukaryota > Viridiplantae > Streptophyta > Magnoliopsida > Asparagales > Orchidaceae > Platanthera > Platanthera zijinensis. Next base: position 117,081,299 of record CM077080.1, on the reverse strand, counting down.
GGTGAACTCTAAGGAATCTCACTACATTGCTGCAAAGCAAATCTTGAGATACCTCAAAGGTACACCAAATCTTGGCTTATGGTACCCAAGAAGTAATGATAGTGAACTAATTGGATTTTCAGATGCAGATTTTGCAGGAAGCAAAGACGACAGGAAAAGTACTTCCGGGACTTGCCAATTTCTCGGAAGGAGACTTATTTCCTGGAGCAGTAAGAAGCAGAACTGTGTAGCCATCTCAATGGCTGAATCAGAGTACATCTCTGCAGGCAGCTGTTGTGCACAGCTTCTATGGATCAAGAATCAATTTGAAGACTATAACATGAAGTTCCAGAACATCCCCCTGCTTTGCGACTCTTCCAGTGCAATAGCAATCGCCAACAACCCAGTCTCCCACAGCCGGACAAAGCACATAGAGCTTCGATATCACTTCATCCGGGAGCATGTGGAGAATGGAGACATAGATCTACAATACGTCTCCACAGATAGGCAAGTTGCAGATATATTCACGAAGCCGCTAGATGAGACCAAGTTCTCATTCTTCAAAACTGAACTTGGGATGCTCAACAAAGAAGATTAGTGGTCTCTATCAAAGTCTTAGAGTTAAAAGTTGGTGGAGGTAAAGATCAGTGCTTCGAGAAAAATATTTTGTCGAAGTGACTTACTCGAGTAAGTGTACTCACATACTCGAGTACTTGGAAACAATCACGAGTAGTTATACGACTACACTCGAGTACATTACAATATACTCGATTAACTCAAAGTATATACTCGTGTAGGTAAAAATTCACTCGAGTACATATTCTTCATACTCGAGTACTTAGTAACTCACTCGAGTACTTCATGATCTACTTGGTCTTCGACTTACTCGTGTAGGTTACAACAGATTACTCGTGTATCCCGATATACTCGAGTACCTGGAAATTCTAGAACTTTGAAAATCTCATTTTTCTCTTTTCGCACACCTCGATTTTTGCCGCCCCCCATAAGGTATGTTTTATCTTAAAACCCAATCTTAAACCTAATTAGGGTTATGTATATAAATAGAATGATCCCGTAATCCATTTCCACGAAACCTTTCTCGAGTACTCGTCGGCGCTTCGCCTTCCAGAACCGCAGAGAGCTGTCTTCTCCAGAATCTGTTACTCCAGAACTCGATGGCTCCTCCATCCAAGATCGAAATCGGGTCTGAATTGGTTATAGATGGAATCGCGGACCTCTCTAATGACTTCCGAAACCTTCTCATTCTCCTTGACACAGCTGGGCTGTCGTTCCTGTTACAGACGTCGTGTAAGATCCTATTTTCTGCAGTGGAAGAGTTCTACAAGAATCTGAAGGTCAAGCGAAATGGTACAGTTCTCAAATCCAAGGTTAGTGGAATCAAAATCCGCCTGGACAAAACTTCCTTGGCTACTCGGTTAAAGTTGCCAGTGGTGGATGAGGAAGATGATCTGACTTCCGAAGATTCCGAGAGAACCAGTTTCTTCTGTGGAATAAACCCGTATGAAGCATATTCGTTCCGCCGTGCAGATTACAATCCAGAGGGCAAATTCCTTGTGGATGTCATTGCCAAAGTTCTTTTCTGCAAAACCTATTCCCTCAGAGAAATTTCCCAAAACTTTTTTGATGTTATGCAAGCCATCGTATGCCGGAAGAAATTCCAGTTTGGAATGATGATACTGGATAAGATCAAAGAAAGTGTGAAAAAAAACCCAGCTATGCCAGGATTATCTCCCTCCTCCTCCATGAGATTAATCCTACAGTGTTTGATTTCTCCAAAGGAACTCCCCTCCATCACATGAAAAAGGTATCCATCTCTTCCATCCAAAGATATGAAATCCAACTCAAGAACACTGCCCAAGCCTCCAAAGTCATTATGGATGAAGATGTCCCCAGCCCTCAGCATGTTGCTGATGACAGGACTCCATCTCCTCCTCTACATCAAGCTACTGACACCCTGGGTGCAGTAGTTGAGGGGGATCCTGCCTCATCTAGCTCCCAAATTCTGCTTACAGAACTTCCCTCCTAGATAGTCAGAGATCCCTATCCTCCTCCTCCTCCAGAAGATATTCCAATAGATACAAAGTCCAGCAAATAATCAAGTTTCCCAAGAGATTCAAGTTCAACAAGACCTTCTGTCCACAGCTGCAGAGATTGATAAACTCATTGAAGAACTAAGGTCAGACAGTCCCCTACCTCCAACAGACACAGTTGTTGGTGCTCCTGAGGTGCAGGTACAAGATGAATAGATCCCTCTCAAGGAACCCTCTCCATCCTCAGCTCAGTCTCCCATTGAAGAAGCAGAACAACATGATAGTATCATCCTGTCCGATGAAGAGGAGTTATCCCCAGAACCTATTGAGCCTCCTCTAAGGACATTAGCCTTCACTCTCCCCTCCTTCACAGATCCCCTAGATTCAGTAGAAATCACTCACACCAAGAGAACTGCTAGCTCAGTGGTTGTGAAAGAAATCCCTCCTTGGGCTCCCCCAGTCTCTCAGCTCCCTCGGGTCTCTACTTCTCCCATTGCTCCATCTTCTGCTTCCCTCAGCTCCTCAGACATCATCAGTAAGATTGAGAAGATGCTCTAAGAACAGAGAAATTACTTTGATGAGTCTCTGAAATCAGTTAACAACAAGGTCTCTGCTCTTGAAACTGAGATGAGCAGAGGCTTTGCAGAAATTCAAGCCAACACTGATGAACTTAAACAACTCTTCAAAATAGGTGGAAAAGCGATAGATCACACCATCACCAGCATGGGTGAAGTTAGAAATCAAGCTGAAATAGTGGCACATAACCAGATTTTGCTAGACCAAAGAGCTAAAGCCAATGTGATGAAAGTTTGTGAAGAAGTAGGCACATTCAGAGATGAAGCTATTGAAAAGCTATCTGTAGAAATCAGCAAGGGGGATAAAATCGTGAAAGAACAAGTTGAGAAAATTTCTGCTGAAATCTCTACCAAGTCTAAAGAGACCCTGGATGGATTAATCAACACCATGAAAGCCGATATTTTAGCCCAGCTACAGTCTGTCAAATTCTACATTTATGACACTACAGTTTGGGTACATAATCAGAATTTTCCAGAATTCCAGCTCGACCCCTCCATCATTCCTAAAAGCTTAGATCCTCTTGAGGAACATCCTCCATCTGATGCCCAGGTTCATGCTACCATTCCAGAGGCAGTGCCAGCCTTCTCTCCTAGACCTGCTGGAGAGATGTCTGAGCCTCCTCTTTCATATTCTGATGTGTGGAAAGAGGATGACCCTGCCAACTCTCAGGGGCACTTTGATCAAGGTACTTCCTCCTCTAGAAGACCTGCTGATCAAGGTGGCCCCAGCAAGAAAAGAAAATATGGTGACGGCGCTTCTGCTAGCCGTTCTGCACCTAAGAGAGAGCAAGCTCAAGCTTCAGAAGGCAGATCAGAGTCAGTACATTCAGAAGTTTGGAGTCCAACCTCCAAATCTTTAATCTTTGATACTCTAAATCTGGTAACTGATTTTGGGGAAAATAAAGACAAATTATACAGCTACTCAGAATGGAAAGCCTATGATGCATCTCAAATCAAGATCAGATTACATGACAGGCAATGGGGATTCAACAATCCAGCAGCTTCTCCAAGGCCAAAGACTTATTTTCCTAAACCCTTCAGTTATTTGGAAAGGAAAGAGCTGAAGAAAGCTAAACTTCACAGAGAGAATTACCCCTGAAAGTGTTTTGTGGAACTGGAAAATCTTTCTATTTAATATATCTAATTCTGATTATGGTTCCCTTATTTGCTATTATTCTCTGTTTTAGTCATTTTTTATTGCTTGTTGTTATAGATGATCATTTCTTTTCTAGAAATTCATCTTAGTGCAAAGGGTGCTGACTTCTACAAATAGGGGGAGATTATTGGGAATTGTCTTCACAATACCCCAGATTTGTGGGAAGTCAGACCTGAAACTAAGATGAATTAAGTTGTATTTGATGATGTGTTTAAGTTGTGCATGCAGGACTCTATTGCCAAGTGTAAACCGATGTCAGTCTATAGTGGGTCATCAAACACAAGACCATATAATGTAATTCCTCATTGTGTGATCCAAGGTGTTGACTCATGTATAGCCTCTCTATTGGGGTATACTTTGTTTCCATGCACTTGGACTACTGGACTCTGGAGTATTGAAGACTTTCTCAGAAGAAATTTTTTTTCTCCAAGTCCACATACTCGAGTAGTATCTTCTATATACTCGAGTAAGTGACTTAGTACTCGAGTAGATTGGATTACATACTCGAGTAGTTCTCAAGTTACTCGAGTAAGTGTTCTGATCGTACTCGAGTTGATCTGGACTTCTCATCTCAAAAAGTTTCTAAGTCCATATACTCGAGTAAATCCATTCATATACTCGAGTACCTCTTTTCCTTACTCGAGTAGGTGTTTGTATACTCGAGTAGAGCCTTAGTCATACTCGAGTAGTCTCTTAGTTATACTCAAGTAGGGCTAACTACTCAGCCTAAATATTTCTAAGTCCACATACTTGAGTAACTTCGCTCTTATACTCGAGTAAGTGGCTTAGCACTCAAGTAGATCCTTCTTATACTCGAGTAGACTGGCTTAGCACTCGAGTAGATTTTTCTTATACTCGAGTAGTTTGGATTAGTACTCGAGTAGATGTTTCTACTTACTCGAGTAATCTGTCTAGAGTAACTCGGGTAGTTCTTCCAAGGCACTCGAGTAGTCATTTCTATTACTCGAGTACATGTTTCTCTTATCTACTCGAGTAGTAGACCTTTATACTCGAGTATCTTATCTAACCCGAGCATGTTGGCTCAGAATTCCAGAAATTGTTAAGTCCAGAATTGACGGAGATTTGAAATTAACCTTTTTCTGATTGGTCCACGTGTCAATCTTAATTACGATTATGACCGTTGGAGATAGCCTATAAATAGGTCTTTTTAGATTTGACTAAAAATACGCGTTTACAGAGATTATCTTTTAAGAAAGAGAAAATCCCGAAAACCCTAATTTTCTCATCCGCCGCCATTACCGTTTTCGGAAGAAGCTCTGGATCGTCTTCTCTCAGCCGCAGCTATCAATCTCTGATTCTCTAGCGATCCAGACTCAAGAAGAATCATCCGATCTCTCCGTGCTTCATCGTCTCTGATTTACTTTCTTGATCGTGGTGATTCCAGATCTCAGAATCGTGGATCTCAGTCAAGTCTTCTTCAACTGTTTCTGTTCAAACCGAAAAGCTCTCAAGAAGAAGATTATGTCAAAGATCCAGATCTGTGATATTCTTGTTGTAAATTTTATTCAAACAAATTTCATTATAGGAGATCTGAAAGTGAAGGGATAGATACTACTCTAGAGGGGGGTGAATAGAGTTATCAAATTTTGCACTAGACAAAACTTAATAGTCTGCCCAACTCCCTTGGAGTGAAATGCGGAATGAAAAGATTATAGATAAAGAGATAACCCTAAAGCCTAACACAAGTGATGTGCACAGACTCAAGCTAACTGTAATTACAGTTAAGGCTTGGAAATCCTAATCAGCAACTAGCAAACCTAGTTATATCTAATCACAGCCACAATGCAAGTAATTAAATTAAGCAAGCCAGACAACACAAGGAATTTATAGTGGTTCCCCAAACAACTTGGGTACGTCCACTCTTCTACCCACACGGTAGGAATCCACTACAGGTTTTTGATCAGGTGCCCTGCCACCAACAAGATCTGCTTCAGGTAGATCAAGAGACCCTTTAGACTTTTGATCAGGTGTCTAAAAACCGAACACAGGTTTTTGATCAGGTGCCCTGCCACCAAGGGATACTTTTGAAGGGAGTAATAACCCTGTACAGGAGGGGGAAAGAAGGTTAAGGTGTCTTCTCTATTTTACAATAGATTAGAGAAGCACCATAACTTGTACTGAGCTAGACAGCTCTAAAAGAATCAAGGCTCCCCCTGGATCAAAGAACGTCCAGGTGAAGTCTTGCTTCAGTGCAGAAACTCTTCAGTAAGAACTGAAGGAAGAACTACAAGAAGATATAAAATATAAAATAGAAATCTTCTAGCAGCTATCTTCTTCTTCTTCTTCTTCAAAAGAACTCTGAGTTAGAACTTCCTGGAACAGGAGATCTCAGGTTGAAGAAGAGCTGAAGAGCTAACACTTCTCAGTTGAATGAATATTGCTGAGAGCAGTGAACTTGGACTTGATGAAGGCTTGAATGCTAATTGAATAACTCTTTTGAATAACTGGTTAGCTAGCTGAAATCCTTCTCCAAAGGATTCCTTTTATAGCAGCAACAAGCAACGACTCTTTTCAATTTGAACTGTTTGTCTTCTTCTGAAACTTGAAACCTGGGCTGCAAATATCACAAAGACAAACAAACTCTGCAGCAAAATATTCTATAAAAGAAATAAACCTTTTTCAAAGAAGCTGCAGGAAGCAATCTGATACTAAAGGTACTAAATAAAATCACATCAGAAACAAACTCTTTATAGCATAAGGAAGACTTTTCAGTCTAACGGCTATAAAGGACTGATAGCAGATAAAGTAAAATACAGTGACAACTAATAAGACAAACAACTTTATCTGAAAAGATTTTACTCAGGCAAAAGGGATGGAGCAGATATTGCCTGGATATATTATCATAAAACAACTGAAATAAAATGCCAGATAAAGTATTAATTTATTAAATAGAATAAATAAATAAATACAAAATAAAAAGGCAAACAGAAAATGTCGAACGACCCTCAGAGATCGTCGACCGGCGCACGGAGATCGTCGACCTATCGGGCAGATAGTCGAACGATCCAGATAGTCGAACTATCCAGAGAAGATAGTCGAACTACCTCGGTAGATAGTCGACCTATCAGAACAGATAGTCGATCTATCCGGACAGATAGTCGAACTATCAAACACAAACAGATAGTCGACCTATCAAGCAGATAGTCGACCTATCACAGAAAACAGATAGTCGACCTATCAACAGATAGTCGACCTATCAAAACAAAACAAATAGTCGATCTATCAATAGATAGTCGAGCTATCAGATAGTTGAACTATTAGGACAGATAGTCGAACTATCAAAGACGACAGATAGTCGACCTATCAACTGATAGTCGACCTATCAAAGCGGAACAGATAGTCGACCTATCAACAGATAGTCGAGCTATCAGATAGTTGAACTATCAGGACAGATAGTCGAACTACCAAACCAAGCAGATAGTCGACCTATCAACAGATAGTCGAGCTATCAGATAGTTGAACTATCAGGACAGATAGTCGAACTACCAAACCAAGCAGATAGTCGACCTATCAACAGATAGTCGAGCTATCAGATAGTTGAACTATCAGGACAGATAGTCGAACTACCAAACCAAGCAGATAGTCGACCTATCAACAGATAGTCGAGCTATCAACGCAGACAGAGCGTCGACCAACTAATAGACGATAATCGATCAGCCGATAGACGATAGTCGAGCGACGTTCGACTATAGTCGAACGAAAAACTACTTAACCAAATTCTTCATCTGGATAAGCGGGGACTCTACAGCTAGACCACTAACAATTGACCATAGATATTTCTTGGGTCAAGGGACTAAAAAGACAAGACTAAACTCAAATCAAACTAGGGTACCAACAATCTCCCCCTATTTGAGTTAAGTCTTCTCAAAAACTAAAACACAGAACTAGCTATAGAACAATAAAAACACTACAGGAAATAGTTAAGCAACTAAACAACAATTAACAATCAGTCAGATAAATAACAGCAGTCAATCAAAATATTAAGAATCTACAGAATCAGATTTGGGATCAGAAGAGCTAGGAACAAAAGAAACTTTCCGCAAGGGATCAATGGCTTCTTTCTTAGACATCTTCAAATCTTGCACGCCAATAATCTTCAGTTCTGCAGCCCTTGGAACAACTGCTTCTGGGTGCTTTTCCATATATTTAGCAGGGTCAAAAACTTCAGGGCTAACCTGGATTCTATCGAGTTCCTTCATTCTGAACATTGACATTGTAGAAAGACCTGCAGAGTCCTTTCCTTTAGCCTTTGCTTTCTTTATCTGGGCTGATCCAACAAGTTCTAAAAATCGAGCCATCCTGAAATCAGGATCTAACTCTTGGCTTTCATACACATTTTCAGATGATGTATCAATAGGCTTCACAGCTTTAAACTTAACAGATAAATCTAATAAACTTTCAGCTTTATCTTTAACTTCTTGAATGACAAGAGATGAAGGAGGAGCAATTTCAGCAAACTTCTTACAGGACTTTTCAGAGAAAACAGTTCTTTTACCTTTTGAAATATCCTTAGCAATATGAACTGGTATAGCAGAAGAAACCTTTTTCTTGGGAGAAGGAGGAGGTGAAAATGTTGGCTTTTGATATACAACCTCCTTTACTTGTTCTTTAACCTCAGTATCATGCCTTTGAGTACCAGTATATGATTTGCCTTGGTGGCTTTGAGAACTTTTTCTTGAATGAGGCTGAGAAGGAGCAGATTTTGTAGATGGAGCAGATGGATTAGCAGATAAATTGCCAGAGGCTCCTGCACCGGGAGGTGGAGGAGGAGGACCTCTGGGAGTCCATCTAGGAGCAGGACTATCATATCTCTTAGATTTCTTTCTCTCCTTTTGCTGGTTTTTGGAAAACCACATCCAATGCTGGAAGTCTTTCGACTTAGGGTCAATCCCTTTCAATATGTAATAGGGAGTATCATTGTCTCGATTGGGAGGAGGAGGAGCAATAGCTTTCCTTTTTCTCTTTGCAGCTTTCTTTTTCTTGGAGTCCTCAGACATATCTGAATCATCTTCATCTTCAGAAAGAGATGAAGGAGGATGATCATAAGGGTCATAGGCTTCTGATACAGCCTTTTCCTTTGCTTTCAGAGCAGCTTTCTCTTTTTCTTCTTCCATGGCATCCTGAGCCAGAAGAGAATCCAGATCAGGTCCTGGAGAGTCATCCCATACAGTAGATTTTTCATCTTGCAAAACTTTTTCTTTCTCTTTCAAAGTATCTTGTACTCTTTGCTGCCAGGCAGCTCTTGCTTTCTCTTCTTCTAAACTCAGTACTGGGGTCTTTTCATCTTGGCTTTCAGATACAACATCTTCTATATCAGCTAAGAAAAGATCCATTTCTGGATCTATTTGCACATCTGACTGAGCTGGTTGAGCAGACTCAGTATCTTGAGCAGCAGGCAAAAGATCAGCTGGAACAACTAAAACATCTGAAACAGATTCTTGAACAACTACTTCTACTTGAGCAGCTATATCTTCTTGAATATAATCTGTAGATTCATGAACACAAATCTGCTATATAAGCTAAAAACATCCCTTCTAGGTATTCACAAACTAGCAAATTAGTTGACTCGTCAATAAAACGGATGAGTGAATTACCTTCATACTTTACCAACTCCTAGGATTCATCTAGATAGGACGTAATAATGCCTTCTAGGAAACGGGCAACCAAAGGAGTGGTGAGATCTTCTAAACAAACTTTGACAACAAATTCTGTTTCCAAAAAAGCATCAGCAATCTCTTTTTCAGATAACACTAAAACTGATTCTTCTTGAGCTGGAGCAGTCTCTTCTTGAACTGTCATCACTATATCTGTCACCGCTGGAGGATCTGCTGGAGGGGAGGCTGGAAGCTCTGAGACATCTTCATTGAACATCTCCCCCTGCCTGATTTCAGTGGGAACTGAAACCAGGCCCCTGGATGAAGAGGGCTCAGCAGATTTAGAAAGAATTTTGATGGCATCAGATAAAGAAGCAATGGAGGAAGCAAGTGGAGCAATTGCCTCTTCAATCATGATTTTGATTGAAGGGGTAATTAATTCCATAATGCTGGAAATGAATTCAGGAGTTATCTCAAAAGAATGTAGAACTGCAGTGGATGGAGGAGCAGCAAAAATGGTTGATGTGGTAGGATGAGATGAAGTGAGGACTGGAGATCGAACGGGAGAGTTAACTGGAGAGTTAACTGGAGAATGATGTGGAGAAGGTGAGTGAGGAGGAGTAGGAATGGGAGAATGAACTGGAGAGGCAATATCAGACGCGAACAGATCAAAGCTGGGTTGAGAAGTCCCAGCAAGATCAGTTGGGTGAGAAGATGCTGGAGGAGAGCCAGAATGTCGTACTGTAGTTGAAGTTGAAGGAACTTCAGCTGCAGTAGACGGCAAAGCAGAAGAAGATGAAGGAATAGCTGAAGGAGCTGAGCCAACTTAATGAGGGTGGGGAGCGACCGAGTCAGTCCTTGTGCTCTCAGATGCAGCTGGAGCAGCCCCTGCAGGAGCGGGCTTCACAAATGTCCTCTTCCACTTGGAGAACAGATTGGGATCCATCTTCTTGCTGGCATTAATGGTTGTAGCAGTTGAAATCAGCAGCTGGGGATATCTTTCCTTCAGAAAAATCCCAATAACCCTGCCTAGGGTAACCTCTTTCTTACTGTTCTTCTTCCTTATCAAATCAAACAAAACCCCTGCCCAATTGATCCTTTTCTTGTTGAAAATTGCACACATGAGTGCAAATTGTTGTCTTGTAATGTTATCATGGGCAGACTGCTTGCCTAGCAGCACTTTTCCAACTAACTCAGCAAGAAATTTTATCTTGAAGGGGAAATTTACCTTGAGGAGCTTGGAGGGAATGCCTTCTGCATGTCCCAGCTCAATCAATATCCTTCCAAATTCTGGAGCATCTTGCTCAAATTCTTCTTCGCCATTAATTAATCCAAAAACATCGGTCAGAATGGCGGGAGACAAAATTACCTCTTCTCCGGCAATAGAGCCGGTCATCGATTCGTCGGTGGAGGACGAAGTAAATGCCCATTCCTTAATCTCGGGAATATTTAACTTAATCCTTGTAGACATTAGTCTTTCTAACCCTTGATCTCTGCATAACTGGAGGACTTCCACAATCCCTGATTCACAACAGCTGAAGGCATCGAAATTGACACTGAATCCTGCGTCGAACTTCACAACTGCGAGCAATGCTGGAGAAATCGCCATTGAAGGAGCTAGAGAGGGCGCGAGAGAGACGGAGAAGACGAATCGGCAGAAAATTGCAAGAGGAGGAGCAAGCGGGAAGACGGAATGCGAAAGGATGCTCTCCGTCGACGATAAAAGCGAAGATCTTTTAACCTAGGTCGACTATCGGCTTTATATTAGACCGGAGATAGTCGATCTATTTAAAAGATATTGGAGATGATGGTCGAACAGTCGTTCGACGATCGGTCCAGAAGCAGAGTAGTCGAGCAATCGTTCGACTATTTCTGGCTTCTCAAACAGCAAGCTGTCGTCATCCAGGGATCGACGATGAGCTTGACTTGTTCGACTATGGTCGAACGCCAGTCGACGATCTTCAAACAGGTAAGCTTTCATCAACCATAGGTCGACGATGGGCTTGACCCGATCGACTATCTTCGAACGTCGTTCGACTATCTTCAAACAAGTTTCAACAAGGCAGAAGTAGTCACACTTAGTCTCTTCCATTGATCATGCCTAGTTGAACCAAAAAGAACAGATGTTTCTGTTTATCTAAGGGCTTGGTGAATATATCACCTCTCTGAAACTCAGTGGATATGAACTCAAGACAAATCTTGTTCTTTTCCACACAATCTCTCAGGAAATGGCGCCGAATCTCAATGTGCTTCGTTCTAGAGTGGTGCACTGGATTTTGTGCAATTGAGATAACACTGGTACTATCACACATAATTTTGGTGTTCTTGTGTGAGTAACCATAATCCACAAGCTGGTTTTGAATCTACAGGATCTGTGAACAACAACTGGCAGCTGCTATATATTCAGCCTCTGTAGTTGAAGTTGAGACAGAAGCCTGCTTCTTACAGAACTAAGAGACCAATCTCTTTCCCAGGAACTGACAAGTTCCTGAGGTGCTCTTCCTGTCAACTCTGCAACCAGCATAGTCAGAGTCAGAGTATCCAATTAACTCAAATTCTGATTCTGCTGGGTACCAGAGTCCTAGATTTGGACATCCCTTCAGGTATCTCAGGATTCTCTTGAGAAGAATCAGATGAGATTCCTTGGGGTTGACCTAGAATCTAGCATAAAGGCATGTAGCAAACATTATATCTGGCCTACTTGCAGTTAAATATAATATGGAACCAACAATGGCCCTATAATTCTTTTGATCAACTGGCTTGCCATGATCATCAGAATCAATAACTACATTAGTAGCCATAGGTGTAGGCATTGCTGAAGCATCAGCCATCCCAAATTTCTTTACCAATTCCTTGGCATATTTGGATTGGGAGATGAAGATACCATCAGCATCTTGCTTAACTTGGAGACCAAGAATGTAAGACAGCACACCCATACTACTCATCTCAAACTTGGAATGCATCAAGTTGGAAAACTTTTTGCACAGTTTGGGATCAGTGGAACCAAATATAATATCATCCACATACTCTTGAACTAATAGGATTGTGTCCTTGTGGTGCTTGACGAAAAGGGTTCTATTAACTACTCCCCTAGTAAAGTTGTGCTATAAAAGGAAACTAGCTAGAGTCTCATACCAGGCTCTGGGGGCTTGCTTTAGTCCATAAAGAGCTTTCTGCAACTTGAACACATGTGAGGGCTGAGTTGAAGAAACAAACCCTGGTGGTTGTTCAACAAACACCTCTTCCTTAAGCTCACCATTCAGGAATGCACTTTTGACATCCATCTGAAAGACCTTAAACTTCATGTAGGCTGCATAGGCTAAGAAGATCCTTATTGCTTCTAGCCTTGCAACAGGAGTGAAGGTTTGGTCATAATCTATACCTTCCTCCTGTCTGTAGCCCTGAGCTACAAGCCTAGCTTTATTCCTTACAATAATTCCATTTGCATCCAACTTGTTTCTATACACCCACTTAGTGCCTATGATCAGCTGGCCTTTAGGTCTTGGAACCAAAGTCCAAACTTTACATCTCTCAAACTGATTGAGTTCCTCTTGCATAGCAATGATCCAGTGGGGATCTAGCTCTGCATCTTTAAAGGTGAGGGGCTCAACCTGTGAGAGGAAACAAGCGTGCATCACATCCTGTCTTAACTGATGTCTTGTTTGAACACCAGCTGATATGTCTCCTATCACTTGAGATGTGGGGTGATCTCTAAGTGTGACAACATCAGCAGGTGGGATGTGATCTTCAGCAACAGTTGGGATTAATTCCTCAGGAGGAATTTGATCTACTGCTGGTGGAACAACAACAGCTTCAGCAATGTCTTCATCACTGTCTGATTCAGTGATCTGAAGAGTTGATAGTTGAAAAATCTCTTGAGTAGCATCAGGTACCTACACAGAACTGGAGGAAGGAGAATTTTCCTTCTCCTTGTAAAACATCTGAGACTCATCAAAAGATACATGCATAGATTCTTCAATTTTACAGGTTGATTTGTTATAAACCCTATAAGCTTTGCTTACTTGGGAATATCCAAGCATAATTCCCATTGAAGCTTTTGCTTCAAACTTTCTAATGTATTCTTTATTATTATTATGAATATAAACTACACAGCCAAAAACTCTAAAATAGTTTATTTTAGCTTTCTTTCCTTTAAGCAACTCATAAGGAGTTTTACACTTAAGCTTGTGTATCAGACTTCAATTCAAGACATAATTGGCTGTACTAACAGCTTCTGCCCAATAGGAAAGAGGCATATTAGCATCTGCCAACAATGTGCTAGCAGCTTCAATGAGTGTTCTGTTCTTCCTTTCAACTACCCCATTTTGTTGGGGAGTTCTAGGAGCTGAGAAGCTATGTTTGATACCTTCTCTCTCACAGAATTCTTGCATGAGAAGAGTGTCAAACTCAGTACCATGATCACTTCTGATCAAGGCCACATGAGTAGAGTACTCAGTCTGCACACATAACAGAAAGTCTGTAAGGGCTTTGAAGTTATCAGCCTTAGTTCTCAAAAAGAAAACCCAACTGAACCTAGAGAAGTCATCTATAATGACTAAGGTGTAATACTTCCCTCCTAAACTCTGTACATTTATTGGGCCAAAAAGATCCAAATGTAATAAATACAAGATTCTAGGAGAATCACTTTTATTTACAGATTTAAAAGAGTTTTTGGTTTGCTTGCCTAGCTGACAAGCCTTGCATAGGCTCTCCTTCTTGTAAGGGCAAGAAGGTAAACCTCTAACAAGGTTGTGTTTAGATAACCTAGATATATTTTTAAGGTTAACATGACTAAGCCTCTTATGCCACAAAGAATTATTATTAATTGTTACTTCATTAAATAAACAGATTTCAGAATGAGTTGAATTGAAATCTACTAAATAAATATTACCTAATCTAATGCCTACTAAAACAACATTATTATTTAAAGTAATATTGCAAAGGGAGTTAGAAAATGAAACCTGGTAGCCAGCATCACATAGCTGGCTGACTGAAATCAAATTGTGCTTCAGTCCTATCAACTCTCTTGAAAGTAACAGCTCCAATTGTGATCCTACCATAGCCTTCTGTCTGACCACAGCTTGAATCTCCAAAGATAACCTTTGGGCCGAGCTTAGCTTTGAATTTTGACAGATGATTTTTATTTCCTGTCATATGCTTGGCGCATCCACTATCCAAATACCACTTACTTTGAGTGATAGGATAGGCCTTCACCTGCAAGAAATTCATTTAGACATTGTGGACCCAGGTAACCTTGGGTCCCTTGTTTTTCACATAAGAAAAGCTAGAAATAAATGAAAATGCAGGCTGAGGGTGATAACCTAATGGGTGAGATCTCCTAGGTGGGATTCTCCATGTAGACGATGGGTCAACAAACCTAGGGTTTCTATTTTCATTTAGGTTTCTACGGGTTTGATAATGATTTTGAAAATCATATCGAAAATGTCGATCGACGTTCGACGATGGGCGCTCAGATCGTCGAGCTTCGTTCGACCATTGAGCTTCTGATCGTCGAGCAGCGTTCGACGCTCTTTGTATTTCTTTAAAAAATTTCTTCCTCTTTTCTCTCTGAGCTTTATTTAAAGTTTTATTAACTTGATTTACTTGCTCAGTGTTCTTTATCCCATCAGCTGAGATAAAGTTCACTGGAGTTGAAAGATTATTTTTAAGAATAATTGGGGGTTCACTGGGAGAAGCTCCTAAGCCTAGTTTGTTATTACCTGACCTAGTGTTAGTCATGCTGGTTATCTCTAACAGCTTAAGGCTTCTACCATTTAGAGATTCTTCTAACCTCTTAGACTTAGCTAACTCAATTTTAAGAAACTTAATTTCTTCACTATAATTAGTGAGATCTTCCTTTAACTTAATATTTTCAGTAGATATGATTTTTGATTCAGCTAGCCTATGTCTAAGTTCTTTAATCTCTTTTTCAGAACTAATTAAATCTAGGCATAAAGATTTAAAATCTGATTTGAATTCTGTAGAAGTAAAGTCATAAGAAGATAGTACCTCATCTTCTGTTGGCATTTCTTCCTCTGAATCTGAACTCTCTGCAGTTGAGTGATTGCTGCAGGCATCTATTGCCGTCAGGCAAACTTCCTTTGCCTTCTTCTCTTCCTCATCCTCACTGGAGCTTGAGGAGGAGGATTCTTCATCAGAATCACTCCAGGTTTCAGCGACGAAACCTCTCTCCTTCTTCTTGTTCTTGTAGGAGGATGGCTTGGAGTGCTTCCTGTGCTGTTCCTTTTCTTTCCTCTTATCTTTGTTTTTCTCCTCTGGACACTCTGGTAAGATATGTCCAGGTTTCCTGCAACCATAACAGATAATTTCTTTAGCAGGTGAACGGTCATACCTTGGTTTGTCTTCATAGCGTGAAGACTTCTTTCTGAATTCCTTTCTCCCCATCTTGAGAAACCTCTTGGCAAATAATGCCATTAGTTCCTCATTGGATTGGCTACCTTCAGAAGCATCAGCAGCCTTAAGAGCTAGAGATTGCTCTTTTCTTGTTGGAGTAGGGGTCTTTGCTTCAGCTTCTGCTTCCCTTGTCCTCAGCACTTGCTCAAAAGACTTGAGCTTGCCGAGAAGGGCTTCTGTTGAGATCTCCGTTGTACTTCTAGCTTCCTTGATGGGCCAGATCCTCAGATCCCATGTGCTAGGGAAGCACATAAGAATCTTATCATTGACCTCTGTCAATGAAATGTCCTTGTCAAGGGTCCTCAGCTCATTGATGATTGAGCTGAGCCTTGTATACATGGCTTCCACTGATTCAGCATCAGTTTTCTTGAAGTTCTCATATTGTGAGATAAGGTTGGACCTTCTGTCCTTCCTTTCATCAGCTGAACCAGCTACAATCTGGTTCAGTGTATCCCACATAGCTTTTGCTGAAGGGCAGTCAGCAACCTTCTGGAATACCTCATCAGACATTGTCTGAGCCAGAATGTTCATTGCCTTGGCATCTGCTATCTTTGCCTTTTTGTACTCATCGTTGTAGTCTGGAGGAGGCACTGCACTCATATCAGATGATGAGGCAGAATCAGCAGCAGGTGCTCTTGGGGGTCCTGACAAAATAGAAGCAAAGATGCTTTCATCAATAGAATTCATATATAATTTGATCCTTGCCTTCCAGATGCCAAACTTAGCTAAGTTGCATGCTGGAGGTCTAGTGCTAGAATAATCCTTGGACTAGGCCATGATAGTGAAAGTGAATATCTATAAACTTTGGTATCTATCAGGATCTTGTGACTTAGGTGTTAGCCTATTCAGTCAGTCAACCTCCCTCTGATACCAATTGAAAGTGAAGGGATAGATACTACTCTAGAGGGGGGTGAATAGAGTTATCAAATTTTGCACTAGACAAAACTTAATAGTCTGCCCAACTCCCTTGGAGTGAAATGCGGAATGAAAAGATTATAGATAAAGAGATAACCCTAAAGCCTAACAGAAGTGATGTGCACAGACTCAAGCTAACTGTAATTACAGTTAAGGCTTGGAAATCCTAATCAGCAACTAGCAAACCTAGTTATATCTAATCACAGCCACAATGCAAGTAATTAAATTAAGCAAGCCAGACGACACAAGGAATTTATAGTGGTTCCCCAAACAACTTGGGTACGTCCACTCTTCTACCCACACGGTAGGAATCCACTACAGGTTTTTGATCGGGTGCCCTGCCACCAACAAGATCTGCTTCAGGTAGATCAAGAGACCCTTTAGACTTTTGATCAGGTGTCTAAAAACCGAACACAGGTTTTTGATCAGGTGCCCTGCCACCAAGGGATACTTTTGAAGGGAGTAATAACCCTGTACAGGAGGGGGAAAGAAGGTTAAGGTGTCTTCTCTATTTTACAATAGATTAGAGAAGCACCATAACTTGCACTGAGCTAGACAGCTCTAAAAGAATCAAGGCTCCCCCTGGATCAAAGAACGTCCAAGTGAAGTCTTGCTTCAGTGCAGAAACTCTTCAGTAAGAACTGAAGGAAGAACTACAAGAAGAAATAAAATATAAAATAGAAATCTTCTAGGAGCTATCTTCTTCTTCTTCTTCTTCAAAAGAACTCTGAGTTAGAACTTCCTGGAACAGGAGATCTCAGGTTGAAGAAGAGCTGAAGAGCTAACACTTCTCAGTTGAATGAATATTGCTGAGAGCCGTGAACTTGGACTTGATGAAGGCTTGAATGCTAATTGAATAACTCTTTTGAATAATTGGTTAGCTAGCTGAAATCCTTATCCAAAGGATTCCTTTTATAACAACAACAAGCAACAGCTCTTTTCAATTTGAACTGTTTGTCTTCTTCTGAAACTTGAAACCTGGGCTGCAAATATCACAAAGACAAACAAACTCTGCAGCAAAATATTCTATAAAAGGGATAAACCTTTTTCAAAGAAGCTGCAGGAAGTAATCTGATAATAAAGGTACTAAATAAAATCACATCAGAAACAAACTCTTTATAGCATAAGGAAGACTTTTCAGTCTAACGGCTATAAAGGACTGACAGCAGATAAAGTAAAATACAGTGACAACTAATAAGACAAACAACTTTATCTGAAAAGATTTTACTCAGGCAAAAGGGATGGAGCAGATATTGCCTGGATATATTATCATAAAACAACTGAAATAAAATGCCAGATAAAGTATTAATTTATTAAATAGAATAAATAAATAAATACAAAATAAAAAGGCAAACAGAAAACGTCGAACGACCCTCGGAGATCGTCGACCGGCGCACGGAGATCGTCGACCTATCGGGCAGATAGTCGAACGATCCAGATAGTCTAACTATCCAGAGAAGATAGTCGAACTACCTCGGCAGATAATCGACCTATCAGAACAGATAGTCGATCTATCAGATAGTCGATCTATCCGGACAGATAGTCGAACTATCAAACACAAACAGATAGTCGACCTATCAAGCAGATAGTCGACCTATCACAGAAAACAGATAGTCGACCTATCAACAGATAGTCGACCTATCAAAATAAAACAGATAGTCGATCTATCAATAGATAGTCGAGCTATCAGATAGTTGAACTATCAGGACAGATAGTCGAACTATCAAAGACGACAGATAGTCGACCTATCAACAGATAGTCGACCTATCAAAGTGGAACAGATAGTCGACCTATCAACAGATAGTCGAGCTATCAGATAGTTGAACTATCAGGACAAATAGTCGAACTACCAAACCAAGCAGATAGTCGACCTATCAACAGATAGTCGAGCTATCAGATAGTTGAACTATCAGGACAGATAGTCGAACTACCAAACCAAGCAGATAGTCGACCTATCAACAGATAGTCGAGCTATCAGATAGTTGAACTATCAGGACAGATAGTCGAACTACCAAACCAAGCAGATAGTCGACCTATCAACAGATAGTCGAGCTATCAACGCAGACAGAGCATCGACCAACTGATAGACGATAGTCGATCAGCCGATAGACGATAGTCGAGTGACGTTCGACTATAGTCGAACGAAAAACTACTTAACCAAATTCTTCATCTGGATAAGGGGGACTCTACAGCTAGACCACTAACCATTGACCATATATATTTCTTAGGTCAAGGGACTAAAAAGACAAGACTAAACTCAAATCAAACTAGGGTACCAACAAGATCTTTCTCCGAGTGGTAGGAAGTTTTATCTTCCGAGTGTAGATCCGTTTGGGATCGAGTTTTGTAGGAACGTAGTTCCGAGGTGTAGGATTGTTTTTGCAATCCGAGATAGTAGAGTAGCCGAGTCTAGTGATTTGCTAGATCGGTGAGGAAAGTGGACGTACCCAAGATTGGGGAACCACTATAAATCTCTTATCATCTGTGTGATTGCTTGATTACGGATCTGTTCTGTGTTATATTTTTTATTCTGCATTTGACACGAAATTCACCTATTCACCCCCCTCTAGGTGATTTAGGTTGACAACTTAGCGCTCTCAGATGAAGATATTTTTTCTTCTATTTTGACAGGACCACCAACACCACCTGCTGCAACTACTGCTACAACATCTACAAATCTCAGTGCAGTGCTACCTCCTGACTACAATGATGCTTACAAGAAAGCAAAGATAGCTGATGCAAAAGCTATGAACATTCTGGCTCAGACCATGTCTGATGAAACTTTCCAGAAAGTGGTTGATTGCACTTCTGCAAAAGCCATATGGGACTCACTGAACCAGATTGTAGCTTGTTCAGCTGATGAGAGGAAGGACAGAAGGTCCAACCTCATATCCAAATATGAGAATTTCAAGAAGACGTAAGCAGAATCTGTTGAGGCAATGTACACTAGGCTCAGCTCCATCATCAATGAGCTGAGAACCCTTGATAAGGAGACAACATTGACAGAAGTAAATGACAAGATACTGATGTGCTTCCCCAGTACATGGGATCTCAGGATCTGGCCCATCAAAGAGTCTAGAAGCAAAAATGAGATCTCAACTGAAGCTCTCCTTGGCAAGCTCAAATCATTTGAGTAAGTACTGAAGACCAGGGAAGCTGAAGCTGAAGCCAAAGCCACTACTCCAACAAGGAAAGAGAAAACCCTTGCTCTAAAAGCTGCTGATGCATCTGAAGGAAGTCAATCAAATGAGGAGATGATTGCACTCTGCCAAAAGGTTTCTCAAAATGGGCAGGAAGGACTTCAGAAAGAAGTCTTCAAGATATGAAGACAAGCCAAGGTATGACAGATCACCTGCTAAAGAAATTATATGTTATGGCTGCAGGAAACCTGGACACATTCTACCTGAGTGTCCAGAGGAAAAAAACAAGGAGAAGAGAAAAGAAAAAGAACATCAGAAGAAGCATTCCAAGTCCTCCTCCTACAAAAATAAGAAGAAGGAGAAAGGATTTGTGGCTGAAACCTGGAGTGATTCAGATAAGGAATCTTCCTCCTTAAGCTCCAGTGAAGATGAGGAAGAGAAGAAGGCAAAATAAATTTGCCTAATGGCAATTGATGCCTGCAGCAATCATTCAGCTGCAGAGAGTTCTGATGAAGAAGAAATGCTTACTGAAGATCAGGTATTGTCTTCTTATGAATTTACTTCTGCTGAATTTAAATTTGAATTTAAATCACTCTGCTTAGATTTAATTAGCTCAGAAAAGGAAATTAAGGAGCTTAGAAATAGGATAGCTGAATCAGAATCCCTCTCTAGTGAAAATAATAGGCTAGAAGCTGAACTCACTAGGTCTGCTGAGGAATTCAAATTTCTTAAAACTGAACTAGCCGAATCCAAAAGATTAGAAGAATCTCTAAATGGTAGAAGTCTTAAGCTGCTAGAGATTACTAGCATGTCAAACACTAGGACAGGTAACAATAAGCTAGGCTTAGGAGCTTCACCAAGTAAACCCACCATGGTTCTGAAAAATCATCTTTCCACTCCAGTAAACTTTATTTCAGCTGATGAAATAAAGAATACTGAGCAAGTAAATCAAGTTAACAAAGCTTTAAAAAAGGCTAAGAGAGAAAAGAGAAAGCAGAAATTTAAAGAAATACAAAAATCATCGAACTATGCTCGACGATCGAAAGCTCAATGGTCGAACGATACTCGACGATCTGAGCATCAATCATCGAACGCTGATCGACGATCTGAATATGATTTTCAAAATAAAAATCAGAACTTTAGAAACCCTAAGGTAAATAGAAACACTAGGTTCATTGACCCATCAACTGCATGGAGTATTCCACCTAGAAGATCTTATCCCTTAGGATATAAACCTCAGCCTGCTTATTCTTTCATTTCAAGTTTTCATTATGTGAAGAATAATGGACCCAAGGTTGTCTGGGTCCATAATGTCTAACTGTTTGATTTTCAGGTGAAGACCTATCCAATTACTAAAGACCAATGGTATTTGGATAGTGGCTGTTCCAAACATATGACAGGGAACAAAGCCAATCTATCTAGCTTCAAGGCAAAGCTTGGACCAAAGGTGATCTTTGGGGATTCCAGCTGTGGTCAAACTGAAGGATATGGTAGGTTTACCATTGGAGCAGTGACATTCAAAAGGGTTGCATATGTAACTGGACTGAAGCACAACCTAATCTTAGTAAGCCAGTTATGTGATGCAGGTTATCAGGTGTCATTCACTGACACTTTTTGCAATATTACTTTAAATAGTAATGTAGTGTTAGTAGGCATTAGACAGGGTAATATTTATTTAGTAGATTTTAACTCAACTCAATCTGAAATCTGCCTGTTTAATGAAGTAACAAATAATAACACCTTATGACATAAAAGGCTTAGCCATGTTAACCTCAAGAATATATCTAGGTTATCTAAATACAACCTTGTTAGAGGCTTACCTTCTTGCCCCTATAAGAAGGAAAGTCTATGCAGGGCTTGTCAATTAGTCAAGCAAACCAAAAATTCCTTTAAATCTATAAATAAAAGTTATTCACCTAGAATCCTGTATTTATTACACTTGGACCTTTTTGGGGCAATAAATGTACAGAGTCTAGGAGGGAAGTTTTACACTTTAGTGATTGTAGATGATTTCTCTAGGTTCACTTGGGTGTTCTTTTTGAGAACTAAGGCTGATAACTTCAAAGTTCTTACAGACTTTCTACTATGTGTGCAGACTGAGTATTCTACTCATGTTGCGTTGATCAGAAGTGATAATGGTACTGAGTTTGAGTCTCTTCTCATGCAAGAATTCTGTGAGAAAGAAGGTATCACACATAGCTTCTCTGCTCCTAGAACTCCCCAAAAAAATGGGGTAGTGGAAAAGAAAAATAGAACCCTAATTGAAGCTGCAGGAACATTATTGGCAGATGCTAACATGCCTCTCTCTTATTGGGCAGAAGCTGTTAGCACAGTGATGAGTCCCTATTTTATACCTTATTTTGGACTCATCTAGGCCTTTTTACTCAGCTTTGCACTATCTTTTAGTACCATTAGTACTCCTTTTGGTTAGTTACGGCACTCCACGCCCTGTGCACCTTTTTAGCCCATTTCTGTGCTTGTGTGCATTTGCATTCTTGCTATGATTATTATTGTTTGCTGTGGCTGCCGCGATCGATGTCCCGTGAAGTTTTCCTACAGGTTTGGGGATCGTGAGGGCATTCGGGATAGGCGTTTCACTATTTTTTGGCAAAGGAGTCAGTGGTCGTGCGTTTTTACCCACGCACGACCATCGACCTCCTGGCGCACGATCACTGATCGTGTGCAGCGCGGACTCATTTGTGAAATCTCTGTCTTGAACCTTCCGCACGATCACTTGCCATACCGCGCACGACCACTGCTCGTGCGCCGCCGATCGTGCGCAGTCATTCCCATTTTACAAAGTTCTGCCTGGCTATTTCCGCACGATCATCAACATTGCCTCGCACGATCACTGATCGTGCGCTGCTGATCGTGCGCGATCATTGATTTTCTGATGCAGGTCTACTGGTTGCTCGCGCACGGGCGCTGACCTTGGTCGCGCACGAACACTGGTCGTGCGCCAGTGGTCGTGCGCCCTATTTATTCTGCAAGCTATAAAACGCCCTGTTCCGCGAATTAGGGCAACAGACGTTGTTACGAAACCTCCGCCAGTCCGCCGTTTCGCCCTCCAGTAGTTCCATTCGCCTCCACCTTCATCCATACCATCGGGAGGACCTTCTCCGGCGATTCCAAAGCATTCCGCATCCTCCGGTGATCCTCCCGGCCATTGAAGAATTCTTCTCCGAGCTTTCCACCAAGGAAGAAGACGAAGCATACCTAGAGAACGGAATTACAGGCCCTCGAGGTGACAGCTCGGTGGTACCGGAAGCCCTCCTCGGACTGTGCTTAGAAGAGGATTGACAACCCGCACCTCCGGCCAACAACCGCGGTGGATCTTCAATCTCGTGGTTTTGTATTTTCTATCTTTTCTTGTTGCATTGAATGTTTATACATGTAATGAACATCAATTTCTAGTGTTAATTTGATCGTTTGTGTTTCATCTTGCTTATGAGAATTATTCTTTGATGCGCCTCGCTCCATCTCGCTCCACCCCACATGTTCGTTTCACTCAATTTCACTCCGCACTAATCACCTCACTCGCTAGACTTCCGTCCACTCACCAACCGAAGTACGGCATCGCGGCCGCTACATCCATCTCGCCTTGAGAAGCGGTGATTGCGACCCGCATAGTTTACATTAGTGTAATCGGTCGTAAGACCACCAACCAAAGCCCCTTCTTTTTCTGTTTATTTTAATTAACTCTCATAACAATAGTTTTAGAGCCTAAATCGTTCGACGCTAATTGCATTCCTCAAGAGACCGACATCCGGGGATTTATTCCCAACTTTATTACTTGTGCGACCGGTACGCTTGCCGTATTTTACGCGCATCAAGTTTTTGGCACCGTTGCCGGGGAATGCAACTGTTGAACGATTATGATTTCTGGAAGTATTGGTATAAGAGTTAGTGCTTTTTGATTTTTGTTTCTTTGTTTTGTTGCTTCAGTGGATGCAGGGACGTGCTGCAAGAGATCTCGTTACTTACGATCCTGAGATCGAGCAAACTCTTCGTGCGCAAAGGCGTACCGCTGCTATCAATCTAATCACAATGGGAGATCAGTTGAACAATGACAACAAAGTTCGTGTTGGAGGGAACCTCCATGATTACCGGAACGGGGATGAGAATGTGGTGAATCCGCCGCATGTCCGAACCATGAGAGACTACACCACTCCCACTGTAGGGAGCATTTATCCTGGGTTCGGACCGGCGATCGCAAACCAGCCGTTCGAGATCAAACCAGCAATTCTTAACATCATCCGGAACAACGCACAGTTCTCCGGAATGGCCACGGAGGATGCCCATCTTCACTTGGCAGACTTTTCGGAAATTTGCGCTACTTTCCGCTATGATGGGATTCCTGATGATACGGTCAAGCTCCGTCTCTTCCCCTTCTCTCTACGTGACAAAGCCAAGTCATGGCTTCATGCCCTTCCTCCTAGAACTGCCACAACCTGGGAGGCTCTTACCACAAAGTTTCTAGCCAAATTCCATCCGGTCGACCGTATCGTGAGCTTGAGATGGGTCATCGCTAATTTCAGGCAAAACGACCAAGAGAGCTTAGCGGAAGTTTGGGAGCGCTTCAATGAGTTGCTACGGAAGTGCCCCAACCACGGATTCCAAACGTGGCATCTCATGGAAAGCTTCTACTTCTCCATCGAACCTCAACACCGCGCCATGATTGATGCCGCCTCTGGTGGAACAATTATGAACCTTGCTCCTGAGGATGCTTTGAGAGTTTGCAGGACACCGCCACGCACAGCGCCTTTTGGACCGCAGGAAGGAATACCCCCCGTGGGACAAGTGGAGTCTTTGCTGTGGAAGCATCAAGGCCCGCTGCTGCTGCTCCGGTGTTGGCCATTTCGTGTCAAGGATGCGGAGGAGCCGATAATCATAGCTTTGAGTGCCCTGGAGCGGAGGTAACGTATGACCCCGCCTTTTCTAATGAAACTGTTAATTTTATCGCGAATCAAAACAGGGGCGCGCCTTATGGAAATGCGTATAAACCGGGTGCGAGAAATCACCCGAACTTCTCGTGGAATCAAAACGCACCGGGCCAACGATGGCAACCGGGGCAGCAACAAAATGATGCCTCCGCCTCCGGAAGCCAACCGCGGCCGCCTCACCCGAATTACCCCCAAGGGCCCCCGCCGTAAAAACCAATTCATTGGCTGAAATGTTTGAAAAATTTGTTGAAGTTTCCCAGACGAACATGACAAACCAAGATGCTTCAATGCGTAAGCTTGAGGCACAGTTGGGCCAATTGGATCAAATGGTCTCCGAGCGCACTCATGGTACTCTCCCAAGTAACACCGAAAAAAATCCCCACGAACAAGGGAAAAGCCTTGGGAAGGAAAGGCTGGGGAATAACAACGAGCTCGTGATTAGCTGTATGATCAACAATGTTGAAACCATTGCTTTATGTGATTCCGGAGCATCTAGCAACATCCTCACTCTACAGGATGTCGCGAAGATGCAATTGCAAATAAACACCGAAGACCGGAAATCACTTATTTTAGCTAATGGAAATGTGGTTGATACTGAAGGTGGTATGAGGGAAGTTGAGATCGAGGTTAACGGCAAACATTTTACCACTGATTTCCAGGTCATGGGACCAAAAGAAAATGACTCCATTCCGATACTTGGTGTCCCATTCCTGACGGCCAGTGGCGCATCCCTGGATTTTTCCAAAGGACGCGTCACCTGGTCGGCCGATGATTTCGCCCTCGATGATACTTCCGTACACCCTTTCTCCTGTTCAAAATGACGTTTTTCTGAGTAGTGCAGATTTCAAGGAAGATTCTGGAATCCAAGCTTTGAAGGCAACCCTTACGGATGAGAAAACAAAGGGAGGATTGACCGAGACGACTGATGAGAAGAATGACTTATTGACCACGAAGATGTTCAAGTGCACCAAAGACACGGCGGCCGTGCCATTTCCCACCGATGCTGTTGTTGAGCATGGCATTCCTAGTTCCATGCGGGAGAAATCCCTAGACATTTATTCTTGTAATAATATTCATGACTGTGCTAAGAGTTCTGTCGCTTGGGCTGATCCGATCGCCGTCGCGGTGCCGGAAATGACGCTATCGATCATAAAATCTGGGAAAACTGTGGAATCCAGTCCTTGGAAGTCTCCATCGGTTGAGAAGCTGAAGGAGGCCAAGCGCTTGTGCGATAAGCGTTATTCTTCCTTCCGGCGCGAAGACACGCACCATCTGAGCAAGGGGAAATCCCCTTCTCAATATGCTATGAAAAATTCTGCTTCTCCTTCGCTCTCCACCGGAAAGACTTACCACAAATCGGCATATAGCTGATTGCTTCTTTGCCGCTCTGCCTCGCTTTTCCTGCTTATTTTCCTAGTTGCTTTGGGACCTTATTTCGCTCTCTATTTCGTAGCTTTTATTTTGCTGCAAAAACATTATATACAACTGCTAATACAGGTATTTGGTCCACCTTAAGGACGGTAAACAAAAGGGCTATTCGGGAGACAACCCAAGCTTGGACCTTTTGGTCCCCTCGTTTATGCTTTTTATTTTTTGTTTTCTATTTTTTGTATTTTCTGTTGTTCGGCCTAATTCGCAGGTTCAGCTTATCTTTTGTGCGAAGCAGCAACTCCCGCGAATCATCACGCAATCTTCTGGCATGCTCCCCTCTTTGGAGTATAGGTACTCTCTCTCGCTTCAGATTTCATTCCGTGATTATCTATTTTACTTGCTTATGTTTTCATTCAAGTTTGGGGGGAAGAGCCGCTTGTGCACTCCACGAGCACATTTAATTTCGCATGCCAGTAGTTTTCCTTCTTGCTTCATTGCTTTAGACTCCTGCTGCACACACTTTGGCACCCACATGAGCACGCACTTGACCATGCGTGCGGCTCGAGTTGATGTATTATTTCGTGTAAACTTTAAGATGGTGGTGCTGACGTAGGATTTTGATTTAGAGTAGTTCGAAACTCGTGCAGTGCTCCTAATCGAGTGCTCACGTTGTGTAGAAATTGTATATATTTAGTTTTTCTTTATGCATGCAATTTATATTTTTTTTGCACTCGTAAATACTGTCTGTCCTACGCAAATCTATGAATCCGGAGTAATCACTCGGTAGTGTAGGAATGTGTGTAGGCGTCGCTAGCTTTATATTGCTCGAGTCGGGAGGACGGATCACTTTTCTCGGTGACTAAGAACTTGCCCCAGGCTACTTTCGAAGCATTGGTGCACGGTTAGTCGAGCGTGAGCGTGACATAGGCCATCACTTTGGCCCGGTTGAGCCTTGCACCCATCCTAACATAGCCCTCGCTAGCCCCGTTGAGCCTACCTTCCTTTTGTTTCAGCTCCACACTCAATTCACCAATGCCTCAAGCCAATCCTAGTCGCACACCCGCGTCGAGCTCTAGTTCCAAGCATTTTCTCGTTGGGTTGTTGATGTGGGAAGTGGTTTTGTGATAAATGTGGATTTGCCATCTTATTATATTTGCTGAAATTCAAGAATTTGAAAAAGAAAAATTTATAAAAGCAAAAATTGTGAAAAAGAAACGAAAAAGAGAAAATAAAAAGTATAAATGAAAATCTGTTTTTGAGAAATCTGTTTTGGGGTAGGCGGTGCACACACCCATGTTGTAAAAACCAGGTCTGGGGGTGTGGTGCACTCGCATTCATTTTGCTAGTGGGAAATCTGTAATTGTGCGAGCTCCGTTGGGTTGTGCGTAGCCTTCGTTTTCATCTTTTTTATCCATACCTATGTCTACACCCAAGCCCCAACTCTTCACCTAAAGTCCTATGGATTTATGCTCGAGTCGAACCAGCATCGTGGAGAAAGTGTGAACGGGCAAGCATATGGTCCCCGACATTGGTGGATTCCTTTGGAGGTGATCACGAGCCCCGCTCTTTGGCAATGCTCCACCATCCGACTTGCCTATTTTCTTCCTACACATGACCGCGCGATTCTCCGGAAATTCAACCTTTGAGTAGTGACAGTATTTATTTACGTTTATCGAAAATTATAAATTGCATAGCATGATTAAAAACTCCTATTATATTTTCTATGCACTTGTGTTTCTCGATTTCTCGTCCTACTATATTTTGAAATTACTACGTCAGCTAGCCATTTTTGAGTCCACAAGGTGATTATTTGCCCGGGACGTGCAAATGGTTAAGTCTGGGGGTGTTATGAGTCCCTATTTTATACCTTATTTTGGACTCATCTAGGCCTTTTTCCTCAGCTTTGCACTATCTTTTAGCGCCATTAGTACTCCTTTTGGTTAGCTACGACATTCCACGCCCTGTGCACCTTTTTAGCCCATTTCTGTGCTTGTGTGCATTTGCATTCTTACTATAATTATTATTATTTGCTGCGGCTGCTGCGATCGATGTCCCGTGCAGTTTTCCTGCAGGTTTGGGGATCGTGAGGGCATTCGGGATAGACGTTTCACTATTTTTTTGGCAAAGGAGTCAGTGGTCGTGCATTTTTACCCACACACGACCATCGACCTCCTGGCGCACGATCACTGATCGTGCACAGCCCGGACTCATTTGTGAAATCTCTGTCTTGAACCTTCCGCACGATCACTTGCCATACCGCGCACGACCACTGCTCGTGCGCCGCCGATCGTGCGCAGTCATTCCCATTTTACAAAGTTCTGCCTGGCTATTTCCGCACGATCATCAGCATTGCCTCGCACGATCACTGATCGTGCGCTGCTGATCGTGCACTACCATTGATTTTCTGATGCAGGTCTACTGGTTGCTCGCGCACGGGCACTGACCTTGGTCGCGCATGACCACTGGTCGTGCGCCAGTGGTCGTGCACCCTATTTATTCTGCAAGCTATAAAATGCCCTGTTCCGCGAATCAGGGCAACGGACGTTGTAACGAAACCTCCTCCAGTCTGCCGTTTCGCCCTCCAGCAGTTCCATTCACCTCCACCTTCATCCCTACCATCGGGAGGACCTTCTCCGGCGATTCCAAAGCATTCCGCATCCTCCGGTGATCCTCCCGGCCATTGAAGCATTCTTCTCCGAGCTTTCCACCAAGGAAGAAGACAAAGCATACCTAGAGAACGGAATTACAGGCCCTCGAGGTGACAGCTCGATGGTACCGGAAGCCCTCCTCGGACTGCGCTTGGAAGCGGATTGACAACCCGCACCTCCGGCCAACAACCGCGGTGGATCTTCAATCTCATGGTTTTGCATTTTCTATCTTTTCTTATTGCATGGAATGTTTATGCATGTAATGAACATCAATTTCTAGTGTTAATTTGATCGTTTGTGTTTCATCTTGCTTATGAGAATTATTCTTTGATGCGCCTCGCTCCATCTCGCTCCACTCCACATGTTCGTTTCACTCAATTTCACTCCGCACTAATCACCTCACTCGCTAGACTTCCGTCCACTCACCAACCGAAGTACGGCATCGCGGCCGCTACATCCATCTCGCCTTGAGAAGCGGTGATTGCGACCCGCATAGTTTACATTAGTGTAATCGGTCGTAAGACCACCAACCAAAGCCCCTTCTTTTTCTGTTTATTTCAATTAACTCTCATAACAATAGTTTTAGAGTCTAAATCGTTCGACGCTAATTGCATTCCTCAAGATACCGACATCCGGGGATTTATTCCCAACTTTATTACTTGTGCGACCGGTACGCTTGCCGTATTTTACGCGCATCACACAGCTAATTATGTTTTGAACAGATTTCTCATACACAAGCTTAAGAGTAAAACTCCTTATGAGTTACTTAAAGGAAAGAAACCTAAAATTAACTATTTTAGAGTCTTTGGTTGTGTAGTGTACATTCACAATAACAACAAAGAATACCTTAGAAAGTTTGAAGCAAAAGCTTCAATGGGAATTTTTCTTGGATATTCCCAAGTAAGAAAAGCTTATAGGGTGTTTAATAAATCAACATTAAAAAAAGAAGAGTCTGTGCATGTTTCATTTGATGATTCAAAGATGTTTTACAAGGAGAAGGAAACTTCTCCTTCCTCAAGCTCATTGCAGGTACCAGAATTATCTAAAGATCTCACTCAAGAGATTCTCCCTCTATCAACTCTTCATATCACTGATTCAGACAGTGATGAAGACACTGTAGAAGCAGTTGCTGTACCACCAACAGTTAATCCTATTCCTCAAGAGGAATTAATCAAAACTATTGTTAAAGATCATATCCCACCTGCTGATATTGTCACACTTAGAGATCATCCTACATCTCAAGTGATTGGTGACATATCAGCTGGTGTGCAAACAAGACATCAATTAAGACAGGATGTGATGTGTAACACCCCTATCCGTCGCATAGCATATAGTAGTAGGTCCGGCTGGGGCCCGACGCCATATACTACGGATAGACCGGTTGGTTACGCGTTGAAACCATACAACCAATCACCAACGACCTACACAAAGTCATTCTAGCGGAAGCAAATTATTAAGTTGCACAAATTCAAGAACCCTGCCAAGACGGAATGTCCACTACAGAAGCAACAATAGGAATGAAACTATAAAAGTACCGGCCTTAAGGCCTTACAAGGTTTGCTTAACAAAACATGTCTTACATACTTCGGCTCGCAGGCCGGCCATTCATGAAATAAATGGAAAGCATAAAAAGGGTTAGGCCTTCGAGGGCCAGCACCGCAACATGGGCTTTAGCCCGCTATTTTCCGCTCGGCTCCGCAGCACCTGCAAGCACAAACCACCGCCCGGTGGCAAACAAAAGCAACGGTCAGCTATGCTGACCAAATTATAACGATCCCGCCCCCAAAATCGGGGCGGCGATGCTCTTTCCCTACACTTTATTAGTATAGGCAATATATATTAATGTGAACACACATCAACACAGGCGTAGGCTCGCACGGCCACACACCCCGTGCACTCAGGGCACATTCGCGGCGAACCGGCCAACGTCACGTCAATTCAAGCCATAGACGTTCCCAATCCACCACCGCCTCTTGGACGGTCATCCATATGAGCATTTTGCCTTCCTGGCCTTGGTCACGGCAATTTAAGCCATAGACCGCCGAAGACCCTCATCCATGCCAACGGTCCTACTGAACGACATAGAACGGGTACGGTTCCGCCTGACCCGTGCTCACACCGCAACGACAATTAAAGCCATATGCGCAGGCCAAGACTCACCGAGTCCCGTTTCCACCACAATAATCACATAACCCGGTTATGTTCACGTTGGCTCCCCGGCCACCGTGTTGGCAAAACACGCTTTTGCCCAGTTTTCCGGGTGCACCTTGGAGTTAATCTCCAAGGCTCCCTGATGCAATCTACCACGTAGAAAACCCGAAAAATGCCCAAACACCCGGAGTCTTCCCCGGTTCATATGCAATGCAACATCACCGATCCGGCTCTACTTGTCCGGATAGGCTTCACACACAATGCCTATGTCCGTTTTTGCATACGGACTCTACACAAGGGGGACTTTACATATCTACCCCAAGGAACGCTCCAACTCTTCGCTCACTCGCGAGAGAGGGCTTCCTATGCAAAGGAAAAGAGGGCTTCACATGCCCAAAGATGAGAAATCGTTACCCTTGCATTCTTCCGCGGTTCCATCGAAAACTATACGGTTGGAAAGCACCGCAACGGCGTCGCCTCCGCGGATCTGGACTCGGATCGCGATTCGGAGCTCCGAAGCTCTTCAGGCGGCCGGATCTTGGACTCCTCCTTCCTCCTTGCTCTCCCTTCTCTCTAACTTTTAGAGAGAGATGTGCCAATGAAAAATGGGTTTCTAAACCCTATTTCCTGGCCATAACCACCCAGGAGCAGCCCCCCACCGTCGGATCCAAAGCCAAGGAAACGAACGGCCCGGATTAAATCCAAAATCATAAAATCTGGGCCGAACACGGGTTGGCACACGGCCGTGTGCCTGGCCGTGTAGCTCATTCGCCGTCTCGACCCAAATTGAAATCCAGCACACGGCATGTGACACGGCCTCCGACATGCCCGTGTCGCCTGCGACACGCCCGTGTCGGGACCCGTGTCACGCCCCCCGTGTGCAATAAATCAACACTTTGCAGTCAGAGGGGTACACGGCATCGGACACGCCCGTGTCAAACTAGACACGCCCGTGTTCGTGCACGTGTCACTACCCGTGTACCCAACCGCACAGCACATGTGTGACACGGCCTGGGACACGCCCGTGTCCTAGGCCGAGTTCCACCACACGACCATCGTCGACCTGAACTGGTCGACGACACGGCCCGAGATCGACACGCCCGACACGTCCTCCGACACGCCCGTGTCGGGGCCCGTGTCACCTACACCAAAAACCTGTCTTGGCCAAATTCGATCCCCGTCGCTCCCACAACATTTTGGGGTGTTATAATTCTACCCCCCTTAAAGAATTTCGCCCACGAAATTAATAAAGGAAAAACAGGGCTTAATTTAAAACAGTACCTGAGCGGAATAGTTCCGGGTACTCCTCGAGCATAGTCTGCTCCCGTTTCCAAGAGAGCTCCTCACGCCCGCAATTATCCCACCGGACCTTAACCATTCGGATCTCCTTGTTACGGAGTTTCTTTACCTCAACATCTTCGATACGAATGGGCTTGACCCTAGTCGTCAACCCTTCGTCCACCGGCACTTGATCAGCCGCGATCACCTGCGAAGGCTCTTGCACCGCCTTCCGCAACACAGAAATGTGGAACACATCATGTAATCCGCTTAACTCCACCGATAGCTTCAAACGGTATGCAGCTTCGCCGACTCGCTCCAGAACCTCAAAAGTTCCAAGGTATCTTGGGCTCAGCTTCTTCAAGCGTCTCACCCGCGAAACCCCCTTGAACGGCTTCACTTTCAGATATACCCAATCTCCTACCGCAAACTCCACGTTCCGGTGCTTGGCATTGTAATACTTCGCCTGCCGGTCCTGAGCGATCAACAAGCGCTCCTGAATGATCCGCACTAACGAGGTAGCACTCTCCACCTCCTGCTTCTTGTACAACCTTGCCTCACCCGTTTCAAGCCACGATAACGGTGTGCGACACTTCCTACCAAATAGGGCCTCGAAGGGCGCCATTTGTATACTTGCTTGGTAGCTGTTGTTGTACGCGAACTCCACCAAATACAGGTGGTCTTCCCAATGCTTACCGAAATCCAGAACACACATGCGTAGCATGTCCTCCATCGTTCTATTGACCCTCTCGGTCTACCCATCCGTCTGCGGATGGAAAGCTATGCTGAACTTTAACTTTGTTCCCAGCATCTGCTGCACCAACCTCCAATCATTTGACGTGAACCGCCCATCGCGATCACTCACGATGCTACGGGCACACTATGCAGTCTAACAATATTGTCAACATACAACTTTGCCAGTTTCTCCACTGAATCATCCTTCCTATGCGGAATGAAATGTGACACCTTGGTTAGCCGATCTACGATCACCCAGATGGCGTCGTTCCCCTTCTGCGACCTTGGCAACCCGTGCATAAAGTCTATAGATATATCGTGGAATTTCCACTCCGGTATAGGCAAGGACTTCAGAAATCCTCCCGGCTTTTGGCACTCCTCCTTCACCAAGGCGCACGTTTGGCACTTGGCCACGTACAACGCCACATCTTTCTTGAGCCCCGGCCACCAAAATAACTTTTTGAGATCACGATACATCTTCGTGCTCCCTGGGTGGATTGAGTACTTGGTATGATGAGCCTCGTACAACAACTCCGCCCGGAGGTTACCCCCACTCGGGACGCACAACCGATGATCCTTCCTTAATAAACCATCTTCCACCGAGAACTGGGAATTCGACCCATCCAGAGCAGCCTCCATAAGCTCCTTCATGGAGTCATCTAACTCCAATGCCTGCCGAACCCGATCAGCCAGGTCATACTGCACTTCTGTCCAGTTTAACATCGCTTTGGCGCTCGTCTGCTTGTCAACGCAACAGATCTCAAGCTCCTCCAACTCCCGTACTAGCCGCTCATCATGCAACGACAACCAGTTGGCTCGGGCGGGAGCCCTGCGGCTCAGTGCATCCGCAACTGCGTTGCCCTTCCCGGGTACATAATGTATTTTGAAGGTGTAGTCCCCCAGGAAATCCATCCACCTCCTCTGCCTCATATTAAGGTCCTTTTGATCCAACAAGTATTTTAAGCTCTTGTGATCGGTGTATATATCGACCCTTACGCCGTAAAGGTAGTGCCTCCACAACTTGAGTGCAAATATCACGGCCGCCAACTCCAAGTCATGCACCGGATAATTCCTTTCATGCACCTTCAACTGACGCGATCCATACGCTATCACGCTCCCATGCTGCAACAACACGCAGCCCAAGCCACTACCCGAAGCATCGCTATACACCTCAAAACCCTCGGTCCTACTCGGCGAACTAAGCACTGGCGCCGTGGTCAACCGTCTCTTCAGCTCCTCAAAAGCTTGTACGCACTCTTGCGTCCACCAGAATTTCTGATACTTCCTTGTCAACTTTGTGAGAGGTAATGCTATCCACGAGAAGTTCTCTACGAAGCGCCTGTAATATCCGGCAAGCCCGAGAAAACTACGGACTTCCGCGACAGAAGACAATGCAGGCCACTCCTATATCGCAACAATCTTCGCCGGTCTACCGCTATACCTTCCCCACTTACTATATGACCAAGGAACGCTACTGAGGGTAGCCAGAACTCGCACTTGGAGAATTTTGCATAAAGCTCCTTCCTCCTCAGAGTCTCCAACACCAGATGCAAGTGCTTGAAGTGATCTTCTTCGCACTGCGAGTACACCAATATATCGTCAATAAAGACGATCACAAAGCGATCCAGGAAATCTCCGAACGTCTTGTTCATCAAGTCCATAAATACTGATGGCGCATTCGTCAGTCCAAACGGCATGACCGTGAACTCGAAATGCCCATACCTCGTACTGAACGCCGTCTTCGGGATATCACACTCCCTGATCCTCAGCTGATAGTACCCCGACTTCAAGTCCAACTTGGAGTATACCGACGATCCGACCAACTGATCAAAGAGATCATCAATCCTCGGGATTGGATACTTATTCTTCTCCGTTAGCTTGTTCAACTCTCTATAGTCGATACACAGCCGCATACTACCATCCTTCTTCTTCACGAAGAGGACCGGTGCGCTCCAAGGCGACGAGCTTGGATGCACATACCCTTGCTCCATCAGCTCCTCTAGCTGAACTTTCAACTCTGCCATCTCCTTAGGCGCCAACCTATACGGAGCACGTGACACCAGTTTGGCCCCCGGTACGAGCTCGATGGTGAAATCAATCTCCCACTGCGGTGGGGCTCCGGGAAGACTATCCGGGAAAACATCGGGGTATTCGCAAACCACGGGGATGCTATCCAACGTGGACTTTGGCTCTACAGCCCCCACTAATGCGAAGAACAGCTCTGCACCAGCACGAACCGCCTTCACCACCTGAAGAGAAGACATCAGTTTCTTGCTCGACCCCTTTAGCCCCTCGAATGTAGTCTCCCGCCCTACACCCAGCTTGACCTCCTTTCAGTCACAGTCAATCCAAGCTTTCTGCTCCGAAAGCCAATCCATTCCAAAGATCACGTCGAACTCTACTAGTGGCAGCAATGACGCTAGCAAGTCGAACTCTTGGCTCCCAATATGAACCTTTACGGCGCACACCCTGTCCGCACGCATCGAGCACCCATTCGGTAGCAGCATATCCAACTTGTCCTTCGCCATCGAATAAGGGACTCCGATGCGCGATATGAAACTTTCGGACAAGAAGGAATGTGAAGCTCCCGTGTCGAACAGTGCCCGTGCCGGACTATCACTAATCACAACAAAGCCTATACAAACAATATTAGGCTAACAAGCAATAGATAACAGTATTAAAGCTAACTTGCTAAAAATTAACTAATACCTGTCACCACATCCGCTTGCTTGATGGCCTCCTGCTGGCTCAAGTTATAGACTCTAGGCTGATTCGGAGCATAGTGGGACGCGGTCGACTCCACCGCTTTGCCCTTCTCCTCGTAGGTAGCTCCTTGTTTCCTTTCGGACTTTGAGCGTCCACTCCAGCAATCACGGGCAAAGTGCCCCGTCTTTCCACACATGAAACAAGCGCCCAAGGTTCGATTGGTAGTTGCCCCCGAGACACCTGAAGCAGCTGGACCCGACGTCTTAGCTTTCTTATAGAATCTGCGGTAGCCCGACTTCGACGTAGTCGGTGCCTTGAACTCCGCTTTCTTACTACCGGATTCCTTCTTTGCTTGGACATTCTTCATGTCCTTCTCCAAGGACCGGGATGAACTGACCAGGGTCATGAAACCCTGCGCCTTGGGCCCCGACAGTAGCAATCTTAGATCATCTCTTAGCCCTTCGTAGAAGCGGCTCGTCTTGCACTCCTCGTCTGCGTAGGTAGCGCCGATATATCTCCCCAACCGAGTAAACTCGTGGAGGTACTCATCAACGGTGCAATCCCCTTGCACCAACTTCTGAAATTCGCTTTCTAGCGCAATTCTCTGCGCCGAGGGGAGGTATCGAGCCATGAATAGTCTCGCAAACTCCTCCATCGGAACTTCGGCCAACGGCCTTCCCCGCAACTGATGTAGTTCTAGGCCTTCCCACCATAACCTTGCGTCCCCATCCAAAAGGAACGTCGCTATAGTGGTCTTCTGCCACTCTTCCGTTTCCGTCGCAGTCATCACCCTATTGACCCTTGAGAGCCAATCCTCTGCTTGGGTCGGGGTTTCTGCCCCCGTGAATACCTGTGGATGAAAGCCCATCACGTGCTTCAGTTGTCTTTCAGTTGCTCTCCGAGGCAACTCTGGCTCCAAAACTACTTGCTCAACCCTCCTTTGCTCTGCCGTCTGAAGCGGTACTTGCTCCATTGCAGGAGCAGGCTGCTGCACCTGCCTTGCAGGCTACGTATTGATCATTGCCATGACCGCTTCTGCCACCAACCTAATGGTCTCGGTAGACAGAGGTGTTGCAGGCGCATCGCTTGGCGCACTGCTCGCCTCAGAACCTGGCCGTTCAGACGGCCCAGCGCCACTTCTGGTCACCTATAATCGTACAAAACACTGATAAGCGACCCAAAAATTACTGCAAACAACAATTATAGGAACACGTAGGTTCCTCAAACATGTATATTTTCATTCCTAAGTGGACATTCATGGGTTCTTTTCATGTTATAACGATGACGCACACATGTGCTCACCACCCCTTAAAGTGAATTCGTCCACGAATTCATTTAAGCTTGACCGAAACCAGTAGTCTGATACCAATTTGTAACACCCCTATCCGTCGCATAGCATATAGCAGTAGGTCCGGCCGGGGCCCGACGCCATATACTACGGACAGATCGGTTGGTTACGCGTTGAAACCATACAACCAATCACCAACGACCTACACATAGTCATTCTAGCGGAAGCAAATTATTAAGTTGCACAAATTCAAGAACCCTGCCAAGCAGGAATGTCCACTACAGAAGTAACAATAGGAATGAAACTACAAAAGTACCGGCCTTAAGGCCTTACAAGGTTTGCTTAACAAAACATGTCTTACATACTTCGGCTCGCAGGCCGGCCATTCATGAAATAAACGGAAAGCATAAAAAGGGTTAGGCCTTCGAGGGCTAGTACCGCAACATGGGCTTTAGCCCGCTATTTTCCGCTCGGCTCCGCAGCACCTGCAAGCACAAACCACCGCCCGGTGGCAAACAAAAGCAACGGTCAGCTATGCTGACCAAATTATAACGATCCCGCCCCCAAAATCGGGGCGGCGATGCTCTTTCCCTGCACTTTATTAGTATAGGCAATATATATTAATGTGAACACACATAAACACAGGCGTAGGCTCGCACGGCCACACACCCCGTGCACTCAGGGCACATTCGCGGCGAACCGACCAACGTCACGTCAATTCAAGCCATAGACGTTCCCAATCCACCACCGCCTCTTGGACGGTCATCCATATGAGCATTTTGCCTTCCTGGCCTTGGTCACGACAATTTAAGCCATAGACCGCCAAAGACCCTCATCCATGCTAACGGTCCTACCGAATGAAATAGACAGGGTACGGTTCCGCCTGACCCGTCCTCACACCGCAACGACAATTTAAGCCATATGCGCAGGCCAAGCCTCACCGAGTCCCGTTTCCACCACAATAATCACATAACCCGGTTATGTTCACGTTGGCTCCCCGGCCACCGTGTTGGCAAAACACGCTTTTGCCCAGTTTTCCGGGTGCACCTTGGAGTTAATCTCCAAGGCTCCCTGATGCAATCTACCACGTAGAAAACCCGAAAAACGCCCAAACACCCGGAGTCTTCCCGGCTCATATGCAATGCAACATCACCGATCCGGCTCTACTTGTCCGGATAGGCTTCACACACAATGCCTATGTCCATTTTCGCATACAGACTCTACACAAGGGGGACTTTACATATCTACCCCAAGGAACGCTCCAACTCTTCGCTCACTCGCGAGAGAGGGCTTCCTATGCAAAGGAAAAGAGGGCTTCACATGCCCAAAGATTAGAAATCGTTACCCTTGCATTCTTCTGCGGCGCCATCGAAAACTATATGATTGGAAAGCACCGCAACAGCATCGCCTCCGCGGATCTGGACTCGGATCGCGATTCGGAGCTCCGAAGCTCTTCCGGCGGCCGGATCTTGGACTCCTCCTTCCTCCTTGCTCTCCCTTCTCTCTAACTTTTAGAGAGAGATGGGCCAATGAAAAATGGGTTTCTAAACCCTATTTCCTGGCCATAACCACCCGGGAGCAGCCCCCCACCATCGGATCCAAAGCCAAGGAAACGAACGGCCCGGATTAAATCCAAAATCATAAAATTTGGGCCGAACACGGGTTGGCACACGGTCGTGTTCCTGGCCGTGTAGCTCACTCGCCGTCTCGACCCAAATTGAAAACCAGCACACGGCATGTGACACGGCCTCCGACACGCCCATGTCGCCTGCGACACGCCCGTGTCGGGACCCGTGTCACGCCCCCCGTGTGCAATAAATCAACACTTTGCAGTTAGAGGGGTACACGGCTTGGTGACACGGCATCGGACATGCTCGTGTCAAACTAGACACGCCCGTGTTCGTGCCCGTGTCACTACCCGTGTACCCAACCGCACAGCACAGGTGTGACACGGCCTGGGACACGCCCGTGTCCTAGGCCGTGTTCCACCACACGACCATCGTCGACCTGAACTGGTCGACGACACGGCCCGAGCTCGACACGCCCGACACGGCCTCCGACACGCCCGTGTCGGGGCCCGTGTCACCTGCACCAAAAACCTGTCTTGGCCAAATTCGATCCCCGTCGCTTCCACAACATTTTGGGGTGTTATATGATGCATGCTTGTTTCCTTTCACAGATTGAGCCCCTCATCATAAAAGATGCTGATCTAGATCCCCACTGGATCATTGCTATGCAAGAGGAGCTTAATCAATTTGAAAGATGTAAAGTTTGGACTGTGGTTCCAAGACCAAAAGGCCAACTGATCATAGGCACCAAGTGGGTGTTCAGAAATAAGTTGGATACCAAAGGAATTATTGTAAGGAACAAAGCTAGGCTTGTAGCTCAGGGCTACAGACAGGAGGAAGGTATAGACTATGACCAAACCCTTGCCCCTGTTGCAAGGCTAGATGCAATAAGGATCTTTCTAGCCTATGTAGCCTATATGAAGTTTAAGGTTTTTCAGATGGATGTCAAAAGTGCATTCCTTAATGGTAAGCTAAAAGAAGAGGTGTTTGTTGAACAACCTCCTGGGTTTGTTTCTTTAACTCAACCATCATTTGTTTATAAGTTGCAAAAAGCTCTTTATGGACTTAAGCAAGCACCCAGAGCCTGGTATGAGAATCTAGCTAGTTTCCTGTTAGAGCATAACTTTGTTAGGGGAGTAGTTAATAGAACCCTGTTTGTCAAGCATCACAAGGACACCATCCTGTTAGTTCAATTCTATGTGGATGATATTATTTTTGGTTCCACTGATCCCAAACTATGCAAAAGGTTCTCTGACCTGATGCACTCTAAGTTTGAGATAAGTAGTATGGGTGAGTTGTCTTACTTTCTTGGTCTCCAAGTAAAGCAAGATGTTGATGTCATCTTCATCTCCCAATCCAAATATGCCAAGAAATTGATAAAGAAGTTTGGGATGGCTGATGCTTCAGCAATGCATACACCCATGGCTACAAATGTAGTTATAGATTCTGATGATCAGGGTAAGCCAGTTGATCAGAAAAACTATAGGGCCATTGTTGGTTCCCTATTGTATTTAACTGCAAGTTGACCAGATATAATGTTTGTTACATGCCTATGTGCTAGATTCCAGGTCAACCCCAAGGAATCTCATTTGATTCTTCTCAAGAGAATTTTGAGATACCTGAAGGGATGTCCAAATTTAGGACTATGGTACCCAGCTGAATCAGAATTTGAGTTAATTGGATACTCTGATTCTGACTATGCTAATTGTAGAGTTGACAGGAAAAGTACCTCAGGGACATGTCAGTTCCTGGGAGAGAGATTAGTCTCTTGGTTCTGTAAGAAACAGGCTTCTGTCTCAACTTCAACTGCATAGGCTGAATATATAGCAGCTACTAGTTGTTCACAGATACTGTGGATTCAAAACTAGCTTTTGGATTATGGGTACACACACAAGAACACAAAAATCATGTGTGACAGTACCAGTGCTATTTCCATAGCTCAAAATCCTGTGCACCACTTTAGAACCAAGCACATTGAGATCAGACATCATTTTCTAAGAGATTGTGTGGAAAAGAACAAAATCAGTATTGAGTTCATATCCACTAACCTTCAGAGAGGTGATATTTTCACCAAGCCCTTTGATGAACAGAAGCATCTGTTCTTTTTGCTTCAACTAGGCATGATAAATGGAAAAGATCAAGTGTGAATTCTGCCTATGTTGAAATCTTCTCGAATATCGTCGAACGTCGTTCGACCATAGTCGAACAGGTTGAGCTTATCGTCGACCTATGGTTGATGACTGCTCGTTTTTTTGTGAGGACAGAAATAGTCGAACGATTGCTCGACTACTCTGCTTCAGGAAACGATCGTCGAACGACCGTTCAACTATCATTTCTAGTATCTGTTAAAATAGGTCGACGATTATTGTTCTAATATAAACCGATGGTCGACCTAGGTTAATAGATCGTGCTTTTTGCAATCGACAGAGCTTGTCTTTTCGTATTCCTCATTCCTGCTTGTAAGGTTTGACTTGAGCTTTGCCCCGTGCTTTCTGCTCTTCGTCTCTCTCGTCTTCCTAAACCAGAATCCATGGCGATTTCTCCAGCTCTGCTGATAGTAATGAAGTTTGATGTCGGGTTCAACGTCGATTTTGACTCCTTCAGTTCCTGTGACACCGACATTCTAGAGATACTGTAGTTATGCAAAGATCAAGGATTGGAAAAGCTTATGTCTACACGGATCAAGATAAATATTCCAGAGATCAAAGAATGGGTCTATAAATCGTCTTCCAGCGACGAATCGATGACCGAGACCATCGGCGGCGAGGAGGTAATTTTGACTCCTGCTGTCTTAACTGAGATGTTTGGTTTAATCAATGGACAAGAAGAATATGATAAAGATAATCAGGAGTATGGTAGGATGTTATTGGAAATAGGACATGCTGAAGGCATTCCTTCAAAGTTACTGAAGATAAACTTCCCAATGAAGATTAAGTTCTTAGCAGAACTGGTAGGGAAAGTGCTATTGGGTAAGCACTCTGCTCATGAAAATATTACCAAGCAGCAGTTTGCCTTGATGTGTGCCATTATTAACAAGAAATTAATCAATTGGGCAGGAATAGTTTTTGATTTGATCAGGAAGAAGAACTCTAAGAAAGAGGTAACCCTTGGAAGGGTAATTGGAATATTTCTAAGAGAAAAGTATCCTCAACTGTTGGGAACAGTTTCTACATCCATCAATGCAAGCAAGAAGATGGATCCCAATTTGTTTGTCAAGTGGAGAAGGAACATCCAGAAGCCTTCACCTGCTGGGGTTGCTCCTGTTTCATCTGAGAGCACTAGGACTGTACTAGTCACTCCCCACCTACCTGTAGAAGGCTCTTCAATTCCCCCCATTCAACCTTCATCTTCATTACCATCTACTTCAACTACATTACCATCCACTTCTACTGAAGTGCCATCTACATCCACTGCCTCTCTTCCACTAGATTCTTCAACTATTCTCCATACATCACCTCTAGCATCTCCACCCCCTTCACATCTTGCTGGGATTTCATATCCTAGTTTTGATCTGTTGGCTTCTGAGACTCTAACAACTCCACCTCAGTCACCAATTTCACATCAAGATCATATTGATCTTCATACATCTGCATCTCCATCACCAGCTCATGCATCTGCATCTCATCAGGAGAACATCATCCCTGATGATTTTCCATCTATTGTGATTCCCTAATCTACATCTTTTGAAATCACACCAACCTTCATTGCAAATATCATGGAGCTAATTACTCCTTCAATCAAATCAATGATTGAAGCAGCAATTGCCCCTCTTGTTTCCTTCATCTCTTCCCTTACATC
Source organism: Platanthera zijinensis (assembly GCA_039513925.1). Taxonomy (NCBI): domain Eukaryota; kingdom Viridiplantae; phylum Streptophyta; class Magnoliopsida; order Asparagales; family Orchidaceae; genus Platanthera; species Platanthera zijinensis. The sequence goes on along the minus strand of CM077080.1, from coordinate 117,038,968 downwards.
CTCCATTACAGCCCTCTCAAACTCTGCTGAGCCCTCTTCTCTTAGGGGCCTGAGTTCAGTTCCCACTGAAGTCAGGCAGGGGGAGATGTTCCAGGAAGATGTCTCAGGACTTCCCCTGATCTCTCTCTCAGCTGAAGTTCCAAAGAAAACACCATTAGATGAGTTGCCTACAACTACAGATTAAGAACTTACAACAATAGTTGCAGTGACAGTTCCAGATACAGCTGAAGAAATAGCTTAAATTATAGTCACAGCTGTTGATCTAGAAGCTCAAGAATAGAGGAAAGCTGAAGTATTAATGGAAGCTGGAGTTGCTTTCAGAGTCTGTCTTGAAGAATCTTCTACTCCTTTTATTGCCTTGTACCTAGAAGGAGTTATTACCTCCTTTCTAGATGACTTATGGGAGTTAGGGAATCCTGCAGGTAATTCACTTACTCAATTCACTGACTTGTTAACTGACATGTTAACCTGTGAATACCTTGAAGGGTTATTTCTATATCATTTAGAAAACCTTTGTATTCCTTTGGATACAGATCCAGTTCAAAAACCAGTTCAAGAAACTATTCAAGAATAAGCTCTAGAACCTGCTGTTGAAGATAAAGAGCCTGAGTTATCAATAGTCTGGGATGACACCCCAGGACCAGATTTGGATACTCTATTGGCTCAAGATGCCATAGAAGAAGAAAGAGAGAAGGCTGCTCTAAGAGCCAAAGAAAAAGCTGATCAAGACATGTTTAACCCCTATGATCAACCTCAGTCATCACTCTCTGATGATGAGGATGATTCTGATGATTCTGAAGGGACAAAGAAAAAGAAAATTGCTCGAAGGAAAAGGAAGGTTGTTGCTCCTCCTCCTCCAAACCTAGATCATGACATTCCCTACTACATATTGAAAGGGATTGATCCAAAGTCAAAGGAATACCAACATGGGATGGGACTGTCTAGAAACCAACAAAAGAAGAGGAAGAAAAGTAAAAGATATGACTCTCCAGCTCCAAAGTGGACTCCTAGAGGTCCTCCTCCTCCTCCTAGTGCAGGAGCCTCTGGAAATATTTCTTCCAACCCCTCAACTTTTTCAGCAAGATTTACTCCCTCTCAAGCTTATCAGAGAGGAGGTAATCCAAGTTAACAAGGCAGATCCCAGTCAGGCTAACAAGGACAAGAGGCTGAACCAAAAGAGCAAGTGAAGGAGATGGTTTACCAAAAACCAATATTTTCTCCTCCTCCTTCACCCAAGAGAAAAGCTTCACCTCCCAAAGAAAGAAAAAGTCTATCATCCAGAAAACCAACTCAGACAAAGCAAATAGATTCAAAAGGAAAAAGAGTAATTTACTCTAAAAAATCAAGTAAGAAATTTGCAGAGTTTGCTCCTCCATCCCCTCTGGTCATTCAAGAAAACATAGAGCCAGCTGCAGGTCTACTAGACCTTTCCATTAATTTTAAAACTTTAAAGCCTCTTGATCCAGCTGATGATAATGAATATGAAAGCCAAGAGCTTAATCCTGATTTCAAGATGGCCAGACTTCTTGAATTGGTTGGATCAGCCTAGATCAAATAAGCTAAAGCTGAAGGCAAAGATATTACAGGATTAACAACCATGTCAAAGTTCAGGAAGAAGGAACTAGACAGATTCTAGGTCAGACCTGAGGTTTTTGATGCTTCAAAGTATATGGAAAAGCATCCAGAAGCTGTTGTGCCAAGAGCAAGAGAATCTAAGATCATTGGAAAACAAAGCTTAAAGACATCAAAGAAGAATGCTCCTGATCCCATCAGAAAAATTTCTTTCCTTCCTGTTTCTTCTATTTCTAAATCAGACTCTGATATTGTTTAAATTTATTGTCAGTCTGTTTGATGTTTTGATTTTATGTTTGAGACAAAATGATGCTTAATTGATATGATATGATACACCTTAATCCTAATAGGTTATTGTTATTTTTATATCTATTTTATAGCATTTTTTTTGTTATTGTTGTTTTGAGTGACTTGACCCAAATAGGGGGAGATTGTTGGTACCCTAGTTTGGATTTGTGTTAAGTCTTCTCAATTAGTTTCTTGACCCAAGATGTATTTATGGTCAAAGGTTACTTGTTAGGACAGATTCCTCAGTTGTAGAGTTGTTGGTTATCCAGTGAAATCCTGTTAAGTTGTTTTTTGGTTCGACTATAGTCGAACGCTGCTCGACTATCGTCTATCAACCGATCGACTATCGTCTATCAGTTGGTCGACTATCGTCAGTCAGCAGATCGTCTCCCTCTGAGTTAGTTAAACTCTATTCGTTCGACGATCTGTGGTCTCAGTATCGTCGATCGCCGAGTCTTGCTCGACTTCTTTTGCCCAGACAGATGTCTTGATAGTTCAACTATCTATTAGCTCGACTATTTGTTGTGATAGTTCGACTATCTGTCTTGATAGTTCAACTATCTTATAGCTCGACCATCTGTTCTGATAGTTCGACTATCTACTCTATAGTTAGTTCGATGATCTTTGTGGTTCGTTCGACGATCTCTGTGAGTCGTCCGACGATGTTTTGTCTGCTTTTAGTAATATTATATTCCTTATGTTCTATACATTATTTCTTATTTATCTGGCATATTTTATTAAAGATTATTTCATTGATTTTATGCTTACATATCAAGGCAATCTTTGCCCCATTCTTTATGCATAAGTCAAGCTCTACTCTGACAAAGTCTTTTGTCTTATTAGTTGAAATATCTTTCTGCTTTATCTGCCATGCTGTCCTTTATAGCCGTTAGACTCAAAAGTCTTCTCTGGCCATAAAGAGTTTGTTCTGATGTGACTTTCTCTAGTATTCTTTTATCAGATTGGATATGCAGCGTTTTAGAAAGCTTTATCCCTTTATAGGATGTCTGTCTGCAGGATATATTTTGTACTGTGTTATTTGCAGCCCAGATTGCAGATCTCAGAAGAAGACAAAGATTTAAGGCCGTTACAAAGGCTAATATACAAAGAGCTCTTTTGAAAGAAGTTAATAGATATATATATACACAAACACCAATACTAGTTCATATACAGATTCAAAACAACCAGAAGATACAGCTCCTAGATACTTTCACACTCAACTGAGAAGATCAACTCTCTTCAGCTCTCTTCTTCAATCCTAAGTTCATCCTGCTTCTAGGAACATTTACACTCAGTGCCTCAAGAAGAAGAAGAAAGAAAATCTGATTGAAGAAGAACAACCATTTCTCATCAAGAGTCTTCTTCAAGCTGCTCCTTCAAGAACTTCAAGACAACAGATCATATCTATCAAGAGTTCAGAAGAGATCCTGCACCCTGAAGCAAGGCTTCTTCCTGGATATTCTCTAAGCACGGGGGGAGCTTTGATTCCATCAGAGCTTTCTATAGCTCAGTGCAATCCACTAGCTTCTCTAATCTTGTTTAACAATAGAGAAGACATTCTAACTCTCTCAACCTCCAGTACAAAGGGTTATTACTCCCTTCAAAAGTGAACCTTGGTGGCAGGGCACCTTAGCAAAAACCTGTGTCTTATTTTGAGCTCCTGATCAAAAGCTCAAAGGGTCTACTTGATCTACCTGAATCAGATCAGTTGGTGGCAGGGCACCTGAACAAAAAACTGTAGTGGATTCCTACACGGGTGGTAGAAGAGTGGATGTATCTATTGAGAGGGAACCACTATAAACCTTCTTGTGTTGTCTGTGTTGCTCATTTTAATTACTACACTGTGGCTGTGAGTAGAACTAACTAGGATTGCTAGTTGCTATGTTAGGACTAAAGCTGAAACTGTAATTACAGTTAGCTTTCTCTTGTGCACCTCACTTTGTGTTAGGCTCTAGGGTTTTAAATATCTATAAGCTCATTCCGCAAATTAACTATAAGGGAGTTGAGTAGATTGTCATAATTTTTGAATACTCTATTCACCCCCCCTCTAGAGTTATATCTATCCTCACTTTCATTAGATACTTCAGTTGATGAGTTCAATAAGGATATCAAGAAACTCGATCTGAAGGATGAATCATCAAGGGATTGGAAGAGTTATTTGAAGCCAAAAAGAAACTTGTTGAAGGTTTCTCTAAGCCCAAGGTAGTTCTTCCTCTTGTTGCTGACTTCTCTGCTCATGCCAAGGGTACTGGGCTAGTCCATGTAGATGCTCCTAGTAAATCTTCTAGGAGGAATAAGGCTCAGAGAAAGAATAAGGCCGCCAAGAAGGCCTCAACCAAAGAAAAGGGGAAGGCCCCTCAGGATCAGACTATCTTTAAGAAAGTCATATTTCCAACTAATGAGTTTGATCTTGACTCATCCTACGACCACTTGACTAGGCCTACTTATGTAGAGCCAAAGTCTCGTTACCCAGGATGGACTAGCCCCAGGAACTTTTGTTAGAGTGTCTTTAAGGCACCTTATGAAGAAGTCATTCTTCAGGGCTATGGTCCATATGATCATGGTCATAACTTCAAGAAAGAACCAAAGGTAAAACCCATTGTGGAAAAGCCTGCGAAGGAGAAGAAATCATGTGATTGCCATCATCATGAAGCCTCCTCCTCCAAGAATGCAACCCCTACTAGACAACTATCCCAGAAGGTCATGCATGATAACTTAAGGCAAAGATACAACAGGTTCGAATGTTAGTGTTGTGGCAGAATTGGTCATTTTGCCATCGATTGTTGGTTTAATCCGAGAAATGTTGCAACTCCTCAGGTTGGTAACATGAGAATGACCACTCATAATGCTAATCCTCGTAGGGGGAGTGTTCTAACATGGGACTAAGGACCCAAACGTATTTAGGTCCCTAAGGAAAACTGATTATGATTGCAGGTATGTCCAAAGGCCACCAAAATGCCTTTCTGGTATTTGGACAGTGGATGCTCTCGGCACATGACCGGGATAAGAAGCCTACTTTAGAACTTCTCTCCATTGTTAAACAGACCAAAGGTTATCTTTGGAGGTTCAGACCGAGGAATCACTAAAGGCTATGGTATGATCACTAATGGTAGTGTATCCTTTTTGGATGTAGCTTATGTCGAGGGATTGGAACATAATCTCATAAGCATAATCTAGCTATGCGACAAAGGATACATTGTTTAATTCCATGCTGACAAGTGCTTGATAAAGTCTATTAGCAATATGGAAATGATTTTATCAGGAACTCGAAGCAGGAATATATTTTGTTTAAATTTCATTTATATAGACTCTTCTACACCAGTGTGCCTTTTAGCAAAAGATAGTGCGTATCTTGGTGACCAATGACACAAGAGAATAACACATATTAATTTTAAAACAATTAATAAATTATTTTCACTGAATTTGGTACGTGATGCCCCAAATGTCAAGCATGTCAAAGATAGACCTTATCATGCATGTATGAAAGGCAAGCAAACAAGGGCTACCTTTAAAAGCGTTATTGGCAAAGATTCTAATAGATGTCTACATCTACTTCATATGGACTTGTTCAGTCCACTGCAAGTTAGAAGTTTAGTAGATAAGGATTATACGTTAGTTATCATTGATGACTACTCGCACTTTGTATGGGTGTTCTTTCTGAAACAGAAGTCAGATACCTTTGATGTCTTTACAAATTTTGTTAGGCAGATCCAGAATGAATACAATTGTTCTGTAGTCAAGATCAGAAGTGACAATGGAACTGAATTCAAGTCTGGGGCCATGACATAATTTTGTGAAAGCCTAGGTATCTTTCATGAGTTTTCCTCTCCTCGTACTCCACAGCAAAATGGAGTAGCTGAGAGAAGGAATAGAACACTCATAGAGGCCTGCATGACTATGTTGTGTGATGCTTCACTACCAGAGTACTTCTAGGCTGAAGCCGTCAACACTGCATGCCACATGTAAAATTGAGCACTCATAAACAAGAACCAAGATAAGACGCCTTACAAACATTTAAAGGGAAGGAAACCGACTGTCTCATATTTAAGAATGTTTGGTTGTAAATGCTTTGTGCTTAACAATGGTAAGTATCACACTACCAAGTTTAGCGAAAATAGTTTTGAAGGTATTTTTGTAGGTTATAGTAGCCATAATAAGGCATACAGGATATTTAGTAGAAAAACTCTGGTTGTAGATGAATCAATACATGTTGTATTTGATTAAACGAGCTTGCTGCAAAGAAACTCTTCTAGTGTGCTTATTGAAGATGCAGGTACAAAGTTGAAAGAAATTAGCTTGGATGAACCAAACAAAGATGAAGGTGAAAAGTTCATCAAGATCACCACTCCAACCCCTATTGGAGAGGTAGATGATCAAGATGAAGAAGTTGTCCAAATTAATGAAGTCACTCCAGTGGTTGAAGTTCCAGATGCAAGGACTCTAAAGCTCAGACATCTAAATGATCACCCAATATACTAAATCATAGGAGATCCCCGAGATGGTGTCAGAACTCATAGAGGTACAACTAACGAGAATTTATATTTAAGTTTTCTCTCACAGGTTGAACCAAAGAAGTTTGAGGAAGCAAACTCAGATGCATCATGGATCATGGATATGGAAGAAGAACTGAACTAGTTCAAGTGCTGTAAAGTTTGAAAACTTTTTCCAAGACCCAAAGGTAAGAATGTCATCGGGACAAAGTGGGTCTACATGAACAAGATGGACGAAAATGGAACGATCATAAAGAACAAAGCCAGACTTGGCCAGAAGAAGGAATCGACTTCGACTAGACATATGCTATAGTGGCTAGGCTAGAGGAAATCAGGTTGTTCCTAGAATATGCTACACTGAAGGCCTTCACTATCTATCAAATGGACGTAAAGTCCATCTTCCTTAATGGTGACATAAAGGAAGAAGTGTACGTGGAACAACCCCCAGGTTTCGTTGATTCAAACTCTCTTGAATATATTTATCTATAATCTAAAGCGCTGCACGGTTTAAAATAAGCTCCTCGAGCTTGGTATGAAATGCTATCTAGTTTTATTCTTGAGAACAAGTTCACAAGGGGAAAGATAGATAAGACATTATTTCTTAGGGAAATAAAAGGCAAGATTTTGCTAGTGCAAATCTATGTCGATGACATTATATTTGGCTTTACTGACGAAAACCTTTGCAAGAAGTTCTCAAAACTTATGCAAGGGATGTTTGAAATGAGCAACATGGGAGAGCTGAAGTATTTCTTAGGGCTTCAGGTGAAACAATCTGAAGATGGAATTTTCATCTCCCAGACTAAGTTCACCAAAAAGCTAATTAAGAAATTTGGAATGGAGAATGCAACCTCTATGAGGACTCTAATGGGATCAGCCATGTCTCTGGACAAGGATGAGAAAGTGAAACCTTTTGATGAAACCATGTACCGAAGCATAGTTGGATCCTTGCTCTACCTTACTGCTAGTAGACCAGACATACTGTTCACTACATATGTCTGTGCTAGATTCCAAGTGAACCGTAAGGAATCTCACTACGCTGCTGCAAAGCGGATTTTGAGATACCTTAAAGGTACACCAAATCTTGGCTTATGGTACCCAAGAAGTAATGACAGTGAGCTGATTAGTTTTTAAGATTCTAACTTTGCAGGTAGTAAAGATGATAAAAAAAGCACTTCTGGGACTTGCCAATTCCTTGGAAGGAGACTTATTTCATGGAGTAGCAAAAAGCAAAACTGTGTCGCAATCTCAACGACCGAGTCAGAATATATTTTTGCCAGCAGTTGTTGTGCACAGTTTCTTTGGATAAAGAATCAGCTGGAAGACTACAACATGAAGTTCAACGACATTCCACTATTTTGCAACTCCTCCAGCGCAATAACAATTGCTAACAACCAAGTCTCACATAGCCGGACAAAGCACATCGAACTCAGATATCACTTCATCCGGGAGCATGCGGAGCAAGGGGACGTAGATCTGCAGTATATTCCAACAGATAATCAAGTTGCAGACATTTTCACGAAGCCGCTAAACGAGGCCAAGTTCAACTTCTTCAAAGCTGAGCTTGGCATGTTCAGCAAGGAAGAATAGACAAGGTGGAATCATTTCAAGGCTCAAAAATCATCGACAAGTCAAAAAGGTTTGAAATTTCTCTAAGTGGACTTCTTTTCTTGAGACATAGAATGAATTCTCGAGAAGTAATTTCTGAATACTCGAGTAATTCCTTTCTGACTACTCGAGTAATTCCTTTCTTCTCGAGAAACAAAAAATCTAACTCGAGTACTACTCACTCAAGTAATAACCTTCTTCTCGAGAAGTAAAGAATTCACTCGAGAAATAAATTTTAACTTCTCGAGAACTAAACATCCATCTCTCGAGAACTAATTCTCCTCTCGAGAAATGACATTTCGCATTTCAAAATTCTTCAATTTCTTCAGTTTCACTTTATGCTTGATTTACACCCTAATCTAAGACTTAATTTAGCCCTAATCATCATTACTAGACTTATATAAATAGAGAATCTTAGATTTCATTAAATCTACTCGAGTTCAAATCCACTTTCTCGAATAACCTTTTCGACTTCTGCTGCTGAACCAGAGCAATTCTTCATCATCGTTCTTCCGTTTGTCGTACACCAATTTCTGAAGAATCCATGGCGCCGTAGTCCAAGATAAGTGTTGGAAGTGAGCTAGTAGTTGCTGGAATCGCTGAACTTTCGGACGACTTCAAGAATCTGCTGATACTCCTCGACAGTGTCGGTTTGATATTCATTCTACAAGAACCTTGCAAAATCTTATTTCCAGAGGTTGAAGAATTCTTCAGGAACATCAAGGTGAGCAGAAATGGCCAAGTCCTAAAGTCCAGGGTAAAAGGAATTAAGATTAAATTGAACAAGACCATTGTCTCTAAACTTCTAAGGATGTCAGTTGTGGATGAAGAAGATGATCTCACTACAGAAGAAAATGACAGGGCTTGCAGTTTCTGTGGAATCTCTACTGAAGCTACTTATGTTAGAAGACCAGACTTGAATGCTGAAAGCAAACTTCTAGTAGACATTATAGGAAAAGTCCTCTGGTGTAAGACAGGTTCTATAGGGTTCATATCTAATGATTTGTTTACTGTTCTCATAGCTATAGTGTGCAGGAAGAGATTTTAGTTTGGAATGATGATTCTTGATAAGATAAGGGAGAGCATCAAGACTCCTAGTTTTGCAAGGATTATATCTCTGATGCTTCATGAGATAAATCCTCAGGTATTTGACACTTCGAAAGGTACTCCCATTCATCATATGAAGAAGGTTTCTATTTCTTCCATTCAGAGGTGGGAAATAAAGTTAAAGAATCCAACTCAAGCTGCAAAGGCTCTTGAAGCCCCTGCCTCAGAGGACAGGACCCCATCTCCCTCTCTTCATGAAATTGCTGACACAGGTGGTGCAATAAATGAGGGGGAGCCTATCTCCTCTGTTCCCTATGTAAGAACTCCCTCTTCTTCTCTAGTCAGATCACCCCTGCCAGCCACTTCAACTGAGTTCCATACAAATGCACAAGTTCATGAAACCATTATTTCTATAGCAGAAGATATTTACAATATGATAGAAGAGCTTACTTCAAATGAGCCCATACATCTACTCCATTCTGAAATTGCTGAAGAGCCACCAAAGGTACCATCTCCCTCATCAACCCCAGCTGAGCAACCAAAGCAACCCACTCCTATGCATTCTCCATCTCCATCCCCTTCTGCTTCACCTATACAATCACCCAAGTCACCTCATGTTGATTCTCAAGCTGCTAAAAAAGACAAACAAGACACAATCCTACTTCTTGATGATGACAAAAGTGAACCAGTTGGTGCACCCTTGAGGAACTTAGACTTCTCTCTTCCTATCTTCACTGGTGAGGAAGAAGTTGTTCTTGTTCATACTACAAGAGTTCAAAGCTCAGTAGTTATTGAAAATATTGTTCCATGGACAGCTCCTCATCCTCCAGCTCATGTTTCTCCTGCTACTGCTACTGTTTATGCTTCTCCTAATTCTTCTGATATTATAAGTAAGATTGAACAGATGTTGGCTGATCAAAGGAAGCACTTTGATGATTCTTCGAAAACTGTGCAAAATCAAGTTACTGCTCTTGAGAAAGAGATGAGCAGAGGATTTGCTGAGATAAAGCATAACACAAATCAATTGAAACATCTTTTTCAAATTGGTGGAAAAGCTCTGGACCACACTATTACCAGTTTTGGTGAAGTGATGAACCAATCTGTAATTCTGGCCAACAATCAAATTCAACCTGAGAAGAAAGCTTAAGAACATGTTATGAAAGTTTGTGAAGAAGTTGGAACTTTCAAAGATGACACCATAGATATCCTCTGTGTAGACTTCAGAAAGGGGGAGACTCTAGTGAAAGAACATGTACAACAGTTTGTAAATAAGTTTGCTATAACTGCTAACACTCTCTGGATTGAGAAGTTAAATGAAATCAACAAAAATGTGCTAGCTCAGATCCAGTCAGTAAAGTTTCATACCTATGACACTATAGTTTGGATGCATAATCAAATCTTTCAAGAGTTTCAAGCAGATCCAAACATCATTCCTCATCATCACAATCCTCTTAGTGAAGGTCAGCCAGTAAATCCTGCTCAGATGCCAGCTCCAATGCCTATATTCTCTCCTACGCCTGATGATGAAACTCTTTCTCCAGAATCATATACTCAAGTATGGGAATATGTTATTCTACAGGACTTACCTGAAATTCATATTCTAAAGAAAAGGAAATATGGAGAAGGTCCTTTTGTCAGTAAGTCAGTTCCCAATCCAGAATAAGAAAAGAGAATAGATCAAGAATTTACTGAAGTATGGAGCCCTACTTCCAAGTCTTAATTCTAGATACTCTGAAACTTATAATAGACTACAATGAAAGCAGAGATCTCCATTACAGTTTTTCTGAATGAGAAATGTATGAAAAATCTCTCATGAAGAGAAGGATTTATGATAGAGAATATGACAGGAACAACCCAAAGGCACCTCCAAGATCTCCAAAGTACTATCCTAAGCCATTCAACTATCAAAGGAGGCAACAGGAAAAGTTTGACAAGCAGCATCATCAACAACATCAGAACTAGAACTTATTTTTTTAATTTTTGAGATTGTGGATTGAATGCTTGTAGAAATGAAATCTAGCACAATTCTAATTATATAATCTCTAATTTTGATTATTATGTGTTTTTCTTTATTTCTTGCATCTTATCTTATTCTTATCTTTTCATATCCAGTTCTTTCTCTTGTGATATAATTCACCTTAATGTAGAGGGTTCTGACTTGTACAAATAGGGAGAGATTGTTGGGTATTGCATCCACAATAACCCAGATTTACATGAAGTCACCCTTGAACTAAGATGAATTAAGTTGTATTTGATCTTTTATTTTAGTTATGTGTTTGCAGGACTCTATTGCTAAGTGTAGACCAATGTCAGTCTATAGTGGGTCATAAATACATGACCATACAATATAATCCCTCATTGTGTGATCCAAGGTGTTGACTCATGTGTAGCCTCTCTATTGGGATACACTTCATATTCAAGCACTTGGATCAATGGATGAAGTGTTGGTGATGATTGGATTCAAGAAGGAAAACTTTCTGGAAGTCAGAAATTCTCTAAGTCCATTACTCGAGTAAACTGTTAGTTCTCGAGTAGTAGAATTTAAAGTTCTCGAGTAATTAGTCTTATTAATTGAGTACAAAATTTAGTTCTCGAGTAGTATTACTTTAGTTCTCGAGTAACTAGGTTTAACACTCGAGTAGACTTTATCTCTACCTCTCGAGTATTAAAATTTTTATCTCATAAAATTTCTAAGTATAGTTCTCGAGAAGTTCCTTTTCTCTCGAGAAATCCTATACCTTGTTCTCGAGTAGTTCCTTTTTTTCTCGAGAAATCATTTCTTGTTCTCGAGTAACTTTCTTCCAGAATCAGAAATATTTTTCTAAGTCTTTGTTCTCGAGAAGTATCATTCTACTTCTCGAGTAGATTTTTAGTTATCGAGTAATTCCTTTGTAATCGAGAAATAATTCTTCTGCTTTGAATACTTTTTGTTAGATTTCTTCTCGAGTAATTCAATTGACTTCTCGAGAACCCATCTTGTACTCGAGTAACACATTCTTCTTCTCGAGTAATTTCAGAAATTCTTTTCTCGAGTAATCTTCATTCCTCTTCTCGAGTAATAAACTTTACTTCTCGAGAAATACTTCTTCACTCGAGAAATGGAGTTCAGTTTTGCAGAATTTCTGTTAAGTCCAGAATTGATGGGATTTTCAAATCACATGATGTGATTGGTCCACGTGTACGTCATTAAGATTAATTATGACCGTTAGGGAGATCTTATATAAAGTCTTGTAATCCGACTAACCCTAACTAGAAGGATTTTCATGCCGTCATAATTTTTCTAAGCTCTCTAAATCTTTCTCTCTCTCTCTCTAAAAATGAAAGCCGCCGACGCCGCCGATCTTCATCGTGCAAGCGCAAGTGTTTTTTATTTAAAGGATTCAGACCAAGATTGATTTCAAGATCGTGATTGTTGTTCGTTCTCCATCATCGTTCCGATCGGGTGAAATCAAAAGTAGTCTTCAGATCTCTTTCTTGCCGTGAGTTCTTCTTCAACAAATCTGACAGAGCCGCAATTCATAAAGAAGAAGATCCAGCAAGATTGTTTCAAGATTTGAAGATCATTTGTTTGTATTTTTCAATTTATCTCTATTCAATTCTTATAGGAGATTTCTCTCCGAGTTGTAGGAAGTTTTATCTTTCGAGTGTAGATCCGTTTGGATCGAGATTGTAGGAACTTGGTTCCGAGGCGTAGGATTGGTTTTCAATCCGAGATAGTGGAGTATCCGAGTCTAGTGGTTTGCTAGATCGGTGAGGGAAAGTGGATGTACCCAAGGTTGGGGAACCACTATAAATCTTTTGTCGTTTGTGATTGCTTGGTTGATTTGTGTGCATAGTCGCTAAATTTTTATTCTGCAAAAAGATGCACAACTGACCTATTCACCCCCCTCTAGGTGATTTAGGTAGACAACTGAACTCATTTAGTTGTGACTGTTCTATAAAACTCCTCATCACCAATAATCATTAAACACTCAATTAGATGATAAACAATTGCCAAAAAGCAATCATAGGAACTCTCAGGTTCCTCAAACATGTGTATTTTCATTCCTTAGTGGACATTCATGAGTTATTTTACATTAAAACAGTAACGCACATATATGTGCTCACCGCCCCTTAAAAGAATTTGATCAAGAGTTTAGATAAGGAAGACCGACACCAGAGTTTGATACACACTTTGTAACATCCCCATCCGTCACACAACAAATTACAGAAGGCCCGGTCAGGACCAACGCCATATACTACGTGCAGTCAAAGGAGTTACTAATTGAGACCATAATCCAAATACACGCATCCTATCACAGTGTGCATTCTAGCGGAAGTACTTTAAAGGTTAACAACAACCCAACCAACTGAATGTCCACTAACATAACAATAGAAATAAATAAATAAATAAATACACAAATAGTCTTGGCCTTAAGGCCTTACATTGTTCAACTCAAAATTAAATTGTCTTGTATACATCGGCATGCAGGCCTGCTTCACATGAACATTAAAATAAATGGGTAATTCGCTTTCGCCTTCAAGGAACAACTTAGCAATCCTGGGCTCCAGCCCGCTACTTCCCGCTTGGCTCGGCTACACCTATACGAAACATTCCACCGCGCGGTGGCAAACAATAACCACGGTCAGCATTAGCTGACCAAATTATAACGACCCCACCCCTCACTCGGTGTGGCTATGCTCCTTCCCTGCATGCATTAGTTTAATCATATATTGGCAAATAAAATATGTAACTTATGCACCATTCGCCACAGACGTTGGCGAAAATGCCCAATGCCCTGCTCTCAGGGCACATTCTTGGTGCATAGGACCACAAGGGTCGCACCACCGTTCTCCGTGATAGTCAACAATGTTTGAGCTTTTGTTGGGTATTATATCCACAATTACCCTGATTTGAAGAAGGGTCTAGTTAAGCTAAGATGAATTCTGACTGTATTTGATGTTGTGTTGTGTTTTTTTAGTTACGTACTTGCAGTTTACAATGCTAAGTACACACTAATGTCAGGTTATAGTGGGCCAGTAAACACGGGACTATACATTGTAATCCTTCAATGTATAGGCCATTGTGTTGACTCACGTGTAATTTCTCTATTGGAGTGTACTTCTATTCCAAGTACCTGAGGAGGTTCAAGGAAGAAGAAGATCTTAAAATTCAATAGAACAGAATTTTACCCAAGTAAAATTTATCGAGTATCGTAAGGGAAATTCGTCGAATTTGTCAAGTATCATTGATATTCGTCGAATTCTTCGAGTATACTTACTATCACTCATTGAATTCATCTTATATACTTATGGTGAAATATCTGGAAAGATTGGAAAAATATTTAAGTAAAATTCATCGAGTATCATCAAGTATACTCGTCGAAATTGTTGAATGTATCTAACGATACTCGCCGAATTCGTCGAATATACATGACGATACACGCTGAATTCTTCAAATCATCTCGACGCTACTTCTCTGATTTTTCTTAAGGCAAATTCGTCAAGAACGTCGAGTGCATCTTGGCATCGAGAGCATCGAGTGCATCTTGGCGTCGAGAACATCGAGTGAATCTTGGCTTCAAGAGCATCGTGTGCATGGATAGAATCGAGTGAGTTGAGAGCGTTAAAAGCATTGAGTCTACTAGCCTATACTCGATGAATTCGTTGAGTATACTAGCTGATACTCGACGAATTCGTCGAGTAAATTTTCTAGCCTTGACGTTGAGTGGCTAGCTAGCTTGAGCTGAATTTCTCTAAGTAAAATTAATCATATATTAATGACTATTCGGCGAGTATACTAGCGATACTCGATGAATATGACTTTGGCAATTTTTCCGACAATTTTTTTCTGGCTTGGGTTGCGGCGGCCATGCACAGTAATTTTCGGAAGTTTTTTTGGAAATTCTTTTATAGCTCTTGCTATTAAACATGTCTATATATATTTAGGGTAGATTTCTAATCTTCCCATTATTGTTAATCGTGACAATCATTCTCATTTCAATTCGAGAAACTTTCCAAAAATAATGATCCATCGGCCTCCTATGCAATACGCGAACTCCGATCGGCCAACCACAACGAACTTTGCACGATTCAATCTTCATCGACCCGTTCGACTGGATTGCTAATCTCTGAAGATCTCTATTCCTCCAAATCTAGTCGATTGAAGATTCACGATTCAAGGTCTTCAAAGATTTCTATTTTCCGAGTTCTCCCAAATTTCAAGATCTACATAATCACAGAATGTCATAGTGAAGACTTGTAATCTTTATTATATTATAATATTCCTTTTCATTGGTAGGAGATTTTTCTCCGAGTTGTAGATCCGGTTGTGGATCGAGTCGTAGATCCGATTGTGGATCGAGTCGTAGATCTGGTTATTGATTGAGTTGTAGGAGAGGTTGTTCTCCGATTGGTAGGAGCGTCGTCTCCAAGATGTAGGATTTACAGCTCTGATGTGTAAGATTTGTAAAAATCTGAGTTTGATGAAGTAGCCAAATCTAGCCCTTCATGGTAGATAGGTGAGGCGGGAAAGTGGACGTACCCAACTCGGGGAACCACTATAAATCTCGGTGTTTATGTGCTTAATTTTTAAGTAGTTTTATTCCGTAAAAAGACACATACATCACCTATTAACCCCCTATAGGTGATTTAGGTAGAGGCAAGATACTTTTAGCTTTCAGTCTTATAGGGCCAAAGCCAGAGACAATGCCCCTATGGTTACGACCAATGGTAGTGATATACACTTTGACTCACTCCAGGTCGAACGAAATAGGGGAGGGTACAGTTTAGCCATATCTCGTGCTCAAATCGTCCAACACGCATGCCTGATGCGGGTCACCATCCCCTTTCCCTTTTCCCTATGATCTATAACTCTGTAAGGATCCTAAACTAGAACTTATGGCTACCAAAGATGAGCAAATCAATCTCACACTCTATAAATTAGCCCCCAGGTCTTTGAGATCTAGGCACCCATGACCCTCAGGTCTCACAAGACAGGCTTCAACAAACAATACATCGCACACTACGAGCTATTGCCGGCGGTAGTTCTACCGCTGTGCGGTAGGGAGAAAGACTATAGATTCTTCTCCCAAATCGAGTGTTTTCCTGGAGTTTACATCCAGTACTCTCAATACAGCCATCTAAACACCCCACGTCTCCGAAATCTACGTGATAACCACAGAGTCTACTCTTGTTTATAAAACATACAAACAACACCAATCATGACCAACCTGTCTGGATGGGCTTCATATAACATGCCTATTCCATACTTCGATTTCGGATCTAAATGAAAAACTAATGGGATACACAAATCTACCCGTCGGGGGAACCAATTCAACGTTTTCGTAAAGTATTTACCCTCTAATGCCAAAAGGAAGGACTTTACATGTCTAAGGAAGAGGATCGTTACCCTAGAAGTCCGCTACGGTGCCATAGAAGAGATTCTAGCCGGATGAACACAACCGCAATGGCTTTGCCTCCATAGATCAGAACTAGCCTCGCAAATCCGAGATCCGAATATCAAATGGCGGCGAGTCCTCCTCTCTCTCCGGAGCTGCTTCTCCTCCTTTAAATGTCCAGCCCAAGTTTCTCAAACTCCAAAATAATGAAGTGAAAATGGCCAAACCAACACTATAAACTAAGCTACCTCCATGGAGTAACTAGCTACCTCTGCGTAGTACTGCTAATCATTGCCTCAATTCGCATACCACCGCCCATGCCTTCCTACCACAGGCCTACAAGTGGCCATGCCATTACAGCTTCACTATCTCCGCACGATAGGATGCTAATGGCTCGCTATAGCTAATGACGGTTACGATACGAACGCTCTTGGTACTGCCACGCGATAGTTACTACCGCCGCACAGTAGAAACCCGATAGCTTTGACAAATAAATTGCCAAGCTACTGCCTGTGGTATCACTACCGCTGGGCGATAACTTTCCGAGAACTCGGCCAATTGAATGGCTAGTGTCGTGCAATAACAACCTACCACCGACCGATAGACTAGGCGTCGAGTCAACTTGCCTCACTCAAAGCTCTCGACGACTGAAGCTACCGCCTCATGACAACCAATTCGTTGAGTCATCTCGCCTTACTCGGCGCTCTCGATGCCTAGAGCTACTACGACGCGGTATTGGACTACTGCCATATGGTACCCTCTTTTCCTGCCTACAAAAACTTTGGGTGTTACATTGTCCAACATAAACCATCAGACCAATCATCTTGAAAAGGCACTACGGTGGTAGCTACATTGTCTAACACAACCCAATAGCCCATAATAAGAGATTTGAAGATACACAAGCCGAGCATCAATGACACACCTCCTAGTGAATAAGAAGAGGATGAGGGTGTGTGTCACAACTCGCATTTTCTCAGCATTAAATAATTTATCAGAGTAAGAGAAAATACGTGTCGTGATGCCATGCCGTGCATGGGATAACTGCAGACGCTCATGCAAGAACCTACTTCTAATACTTCTCATGAAATTCTCAAGTTTGTTATGATGAAAATATAGTTTGAGTTTAAGTTTTAATATCCATGTCCCTCGGCTAAGCGGATTAACTAGTCCACTAATAAAATATACGTATACATAGTGAAAAAAATACTTTATTAGTTCATTTATTATCATATATGAGCATGAAAATCCAGCAAAACAGTTCATGATATGAATACCTCTAGATTTAAAATAAGTACTAAAAGAGCTTTTATGTTCTTTAAAATAGAGTGACATTTTATTTAAAGGGATGCTATGAGTATAAGCTAAGAATATTGATCTTTTATACTTTAAAAATAACTAACATGCAACCTAGCATAAATCTTTCCCAAAGAGCAAGTAGGTAAAACAAACAAGCAAGAAAAATAACATAGCAACTATCAAATTGTCTAACATCTACAATAATCCACTATTGGCATCAACAACTTACACGAATTCATTGAACAAAAAGCATGTCTGAACTAAGGTAAGAACAACAAAACTTTCTCACGAAGGGGAGGTAAGAACAACTGCTACTACTGTAGAAAGCCTGAGGCCACAAGCTCTAGCTATTCAAACCGCTACTGCTCTGAGCCTGAGGAATTCAAAATAAAGAACGCCTCAGTAAGAATGAACAAGTGATAGAAAAAGAACAAATGTAAATAAACAAGAGGATTCAAAGGGTAAGCAACCTAAGATAGAATAACTGTCAAACCACAATATCTAAATCATAAAATAGTAAGAATTGAAGAGTTCAAAGAAGTTAAATACGTGAAGTTGCACCAAGGGCGCTTTAGAGCTATGCTTTGTTAACGTTTACAAGAGTATGCATGTAAACTTATGTATATATATAAGAAGAGACTGATCAGCTCAAATACGTGAATCATTTACACTGTTAAAAATGGTACTGAGTCAGTGACCATATTATCCAACGCAAACCAACAGACCAATCATCTTGAAAAGGCACTTTGGTGATGGCTACATTGTCCAACACAACCCAACGACCCATAAGATGAGAAGAAAAACCCACCAGGTATAATGATTCACAAATCGGCAATGAGATAGTGGTCCTTTATCCACTGCCAACAAAAGGCCACAAAAAATCGTACTGTATATTAATAAATGAAAAGAAACCCAAGACTTAGCATCATACTTCCACGATGACGCAAAGGGTAGAACACCAAAATTTTCTTCATATATACTCGATGAATTTCCGTTCACTCGACAAATTACTGAATTCACTTGACGCCTTTCAAAAATCACTGGATACCAAGGCAACACACGACACCAAGTCTGCTTCACTCGACGCACTCGAGGTCAAGACTTCTCCAATCGACGCACTCGATACCAAGACTACTTCACTCAATGCACTTGACACCAAGACTGATTCACTCGATGCACTTGTCGCCAAGACTGATTCACTCGACTTCAAGACTGATTCCCACACAAAAGCTGCTTCACTCGACGCCAAGTCTACACTCGATGGACTCGACGCCCAGGATACACTCGATGCATTCGACGCCTAGGATACACTCGACGCACTCAATGCCAAGTTTACATTCGACAAATTCTGCTTCACTCAACGCCTAACTTAAATCACTCGGCGAATTTCACTTAATATAAAATTTTTAGACAAGGATAGCACTTAAACGCAAGAATAAGCTCCAACAAATTTAAACAAGCTAAGGAAGAATAAATTTTATTTCTAATCTCAGGAAAACTAACAAATCAGCATAATAAGGACTTTATTATACATAGGAGGAAGAAATTTAGGTTCAAAGCTTTATACATGCATTAGTCCTGGTAATTAATGAAGACTTATAAGAGGGATAAATCAAGATAATGATAAATATTTCTCATACCATAGATGCTGGCTACAATGGCAAGATATTTTCGCTAAAATTGATGGTAGATGAAAGATGAACAAGAAAATTAATTTTCTGATCATGATTTGGTTGGCTAAATAGGAGGTAATGAAGGGAAAACATAAGACATTCATAATAATAAGCAATTTTTAAGGGAACAAAAAATATGGAAGCAAGACAAACCACAACTTGCCTTAAACCTTCTTATATCAACCTTCTGAACACTCCACGACATATATTGGCCATAAAAGAAAGCGCGGCAATAAAATCTAGAGAGATTTGGACAAAACTAAAGTTTAGGGCCATACACCCCGGTGCCAAAAGTCCACGATATAAAAAATACCTAGCACCAACACGTAGATCTCGGCGAGAGTTTTTCGGATCTATGATTCGCTGAATATTTCATCAACCAGAGCTCCCGAAATGGCTGCCGGAAGGTTCAAGATGAAAAAAAATTGCCGCCTCTCTCATGACCCTCTCGATCAGACCCTTTTTTGGGGAAGAAGGATGATTAGGGTTTTCTTTTTATAAATATATATACAAGTGACAGGCACGGGCCTTCGGCCCTGGGGGCAATTCGGCGGGGGTGCGACAATCGGCGGGGTGCGACATTTGGCGGGGTGCGACATTCGCCGGAATGCGACATTCGCCGGTGGTGCGACATTTGTCGTGGGGACGACATTTGTCGTGGGAGGCAACATTTGTCATGAGCGGCGACATTTGTCGTGGGCGGCGACATTTGTCGTGGGCGGCGACATTTGTCGTGGGCGGCAACATTTGTCGTGGATAGTACCCGCCCATATGTCCTCGCATGACAGTACCCGATCGATGACGGCGGCTCCGCCCGACCCGTAATATATACATATGAGTACTCAAAATGACCGTAAAAAAATATAAATCAAGAATACAATTTTTATTTTGTAAAACAAATTATATTTTAACGTTAAAACATTAATTTTTCTCTTGTCATTCCTAGGCTAGAGGCAATAGGTTTAGGGTATCTAGTATTTTTATTTTTTGTATTTTAATATTGTAAAGTTGTGTAATTACCTAAAAGGATATTGTCTTTATAATATACTAATATAAAGTTTGGTATATAATTGTGTAATTATGAATACAACTATAAGGGCAATATAGAGACATCAGACAATGTTTCACCAAAGAGTAGTTTTCGTATATTAGTAGAGATATATATATATTTTATATTATTATTAATGTATTAATTAGAAAAACTCAAATGACGAGGGTGACCAAATCACCTCAGTTTTTGATGAAATTAACACCAAAGTTAAATGTCGGTGCTACGAATCCAATGACGAATTTGAAATCAGGATTCGACATACCAAACTCGAGTTAAAATTCCCCCAAGCTAAAACAATAATAAACTTTATAAAATTCACTGAGACTTCAAATTGACCCGGATCGCAACGAAACTTCACAAGCATGCTTTAAATTAATACTTTAATTTCCCAAGTCAAAACTCAAATTCTGGTTAGTCTAAAAACTGACTGACTTGCCCTAACGAACAAAATCTCACACTAATGACGGCGCACCATTAACAATGCATCAATGTAACGACCTCATATAATTATTATGCCACAAAAGGTATTAAAATAATTATAGAAAATTCAGGGGCTTTACAACTACTCCCCCTAAAAAGAAGTTTCATCTCGAAACTTGATATACAAATCGAATCCTGAACAAAAAAGAAATTGCAAAAGGTTACCGGATAGAGATACTCACCAAAAGAAATAGGAGAAAAGATGAGGATGAGACTTCCTCATAGCTGATTCCAACTCTCAATTCACGCTCTCGACGTCTTGGTTTCACCAAATAACCTTGACCATGGGAATCATCTTCCTCCGCAACACCCGATCCTGAGTCTCCAAAATACGAACAAGCTCTTTGACGTAACAAAGATTAGGCTGCAACTGCGGCACCAAGTAAAGGACATGTCGATCACTAAGCACACACTTTCGCAGCTGACTCACATGAAACACATCTTGAATACCAGGGAAAGTAGCAGGCAAATCCAGCCTATAAGCTGACACTTCGATGTGCTCATGAATTTGGAAAGGTCCCATATACCTAGGATCCAACTTGGGGTTCCTTTCAAATCTCTTAACACCTGGTATCAGAGAAACCTTCAGTAAAATCATACCCCAATTGGGAACTCCAAATCAACCCTTCATCAATTTGCATACTTCTCATAACGCTCCTGAGTTACATAAATACTCATTTCTTCCAAGGCATCCGGACCTAACAACGATTTCTCACCAACCTCAGCCTAAAACAAGGGAGTTTGACAGTGCCTCCCATACAAAGCCTCAAAGGAGGCCATCTGCAAATTTTCCTGATAACTGTTATTATAAGTAAATTCCATCATTCTAAGACGCTGTTCCCATGCTCCACCATGGTCCAAAATATATCATCTAATCATATCTTCAAAAATTTGATTAACACTTTCCGTCTGACCATTGGTCTGAGGGTAGTAAGCGGTTGAATACCTGAGGCTAGTGCCCAACCCTTCCTTCAAACCTTGCCAGAAATGCGTGAAACACCCCAAAACTGGAAATAGAACTTAAAAGTGGCTCTCTAGGCGACAATGAGTATTGTTTGCGATAGCGATAACACTCAACAAAGCGTTGAGTAGACTCGACGCTCTCCACACACTCAACACTCTCGAAGAACTCGATGCTCTTAATGCACTCGACGAGGCGTTGAGTTAGCTATCAGAGTGGCGATAGTGGGTATCGTCGGGTGATACTGCCACAAATGGCTGGACATGTGTCGGATGGCTGGATGCTACAGAGTTTTGGCTAGAAATATGATCTAATTGTGGTTGAGTCTGGAGACAGAAGAAAGTACTATCGCTAATGCCAGGAGATAGTGACTATTGCTGGAGATAGCTTCTAAATAGCTTTTTATTGTTACGAATCCTATTTCCGTGAAACAAGGTGTGTAGCATGAGAAGCTGTGGGGCTGGAGAGCCCAGCTTTTGGCCATGAGTGTCTTTATTGAGCATTACCGGCTAAGGTATGGGGAGACATGTGAGCGGCAAGTGATGCTGAGGGCCTGTTATGTCCAATAGTAAGGCCAGTGAGCCGAATGGGAAAGGGGAGGCTGACTCGCATCTTGTCATTTACCATGATGGTTGTGACTGTCGGCATTGACATGGCGATTTGAGCAATGGGAAATAGCTGAACTATACCCGCATTATGACTGTCCGACTAGAGTGCCTAAAGTAATTGGCGTCTTTGGAGTCCATAATGAGTGTCTTAGGCCTGGAGATAGAAAGTCTAGAAATGCTCATTGGTGACCGTCAAGTCTCGGACCTCTGAACAGTGGTGGGACCGTGGTAATCCGGTACACTAAGAATGTGTCTTGAGTGCACAGAACATTTGGCCACTAAGGCACTCGTTTGTGAAATATTGAATGGTTCTTGAGTACATCTTCTTGTGATATATCTATTGTGTTAATGCAATGCCTGCAGGGAAGGAATACCGCTGTCCCGGGAATGGGGTAGGGTCATTATAAATTTGTCTGCCGAAAGCTAACCGTTGCCTTATTTGCCACCCTTATAGCAGATTGTCCCTATGCAGGTACTGGAGAGCTGAGCGGGAAATAGCTGGTTACAACTCTTTAATGCTATGCTCACCCTCGAAGGACAGGCGAAGACTTTTTAATGTTTTTCATGTGTGGTCGGCCTGTGCGTCGATATCTGTAAATCACTTTTTTTGGGAAGAACATTTGTAAGGACTTAAGGCCATGACTTTTGTGTAATTTTGTAAACATTCCTATATGGTTTTTATTAGTGTACATTTGTGTTACTTGAGTTCAAAGTGTAACCCCTGAAGCTTCTGCTATAATGCTCTGAGTTAGGAATCGATTAGTCTTTGATATTAACATATAACTCCTCCGATTGTCTGTGGGATATGGCGTGGGGCTCCAGCCGAACGCTCTGTTATATTTCATGTGATGGATGGAGGTGTTACAATTTTGTATCAACTTGTATTGGTCTTCATCTTGCAAATTCATGGTCGAATTCTTTTGAGGGATGGAGAGTACGTGTCTGTGCTTCCTGTTATAAACAAAAATGAACTCAAGAATGTCCACTTAGGAATGAAAAAATACACATGTGTGAGGAACCTTACATTCCTAATAGTCATTGTTTGTTGTTGAGTAGTCGCTAAATTGTGTAATTTACACTTATAGGTGACTAGAAGTTATGCGGGGCAGTCCGAACCCTAACATTCTGTTGAGAGTGCGACACCAGCTGATGTGCCCACACTTCCTCCTTCTGCAAAAACAATATGCTTAGTTGCTGAGGCAGTATTTGCAATGATGAATGCACAACCGACTAGACAGGTGCGACTTGCGATGGTGCCAGTTCAAGTTGGTATAGCGGAGCCTGTAGCTGCTAGAGAAGTGCCTACTGAGGCTTTGGTGGATAAGAGAGCGACTGAGCGACAACTAAAGCAATTTATGAGCTTTAGTCCTCCTATATTTATGGGTGCACGATCCCCAATGCAGGCAGATGACTAGCTTTCGCGAGTCAAGTGGATATTGACGGCGATCGAGATAGAGGAGGGACAGAAGGTCACCTTGGCCACTTTTTTATTGGAAGGATAGGCTCAGATTTGGTGGAATGTGGTGGAGTTATACCACTTTATGGGCAACGACTATCAGATATCTCGATGGAGGAGTTTTCGAGATTGTTTTTGGCAAAGCATCCGCCGTCGTTACAGTGGATTGCTATGGAGAACGAGTTCCAGTGTTTGACTCAGGGCGAGGGTAGTGTGGATGACTACCTCCATGAGTTTTCCTGGTTAGGACATTATGCAGGGTCTATTTTTGTTGACGAAGAGCATCAGACCAATAGGTTATACGAGGGACTGCGAGATGAGCTGAGGTTGCTGCTCTCGAGTCCAATGAACCAAGGTTTCCAAGTGTTGATGAACACAACTCGTTCATTAGAAAAAGACAGGAAGAGGGTGCAGGGCAGTTGGACTTGGCGATGATAAAGCCCGAGTTCAAAATGCCACCTCCTAGAAAGTCTGACTCTCATAAGAGATGGAGTAAGAAGTCCAAATCTTCTCGATAGGCTCCTTCTACTAGTACTTCTGGAGCAACATCAGGGCGAGGTCCGCCCACATGTTATACATGTGGTAAGGTGGGACACATAGCCCGAAACTGTTGGAATGTCCCTCTAAAAGCGAAGAAAAAGGCAGGAGCATCGTATGCTGAGATGGGAAAGATGGTAGAGTCTACTGTATCCCAATATGCTCCAGCTCAGCCAAAGGTGTATAATCTTAGCCAACAAGAGGCCATCAAATAGGCGAATGTCGTCACAGTTACGAGTAGTATATAGTTTTCATGTTTTATATCCTTTATACCTTGTGAATTGCTTGTGTATAAGTTGATAAGTCTAGGCTTTGTACTTTTTCGGGACTATCTGACGAGAGCACTGTTCGATAGAGGTGCTTTTCATTAATTTCGATCTGAGGATAATGTATCGCAGATCGGAGTGTCTACTCTTGTGTCGACATATAGAGTAAAAGTGTTGTTACCTAATGGATGTGTGATGCGTGCGGATAGGTCTTGCTGTCCTGAGGTACGAATTTGAAGTCGGAATTTCGGATTGGAGGCATTTGTGCTGCCGATATCTGAGTTCGATGTAATCTTTGGTATGGACTGGCTTTCATAGCAGTGTGCATGTATAGATTGCAACTCAAAGGAAGTCACACTGGGTCAGAACACAAAACGAGAGACTATATTTACTGGTATGTGGGGATCGAGCAAGATATTGATGTCTGCTCTCCAGGTAGTCAAGGCTTTTCGGAAGTGCGTGAAGTCGTTCTTCATGTTGTTAGAGGTTGTTGAACCGAAGCCCAGTTTGAGTAACATTCCTGTTGTTTTAGATTATGCAAAAGTGTTTCCTAAAGTTCTTCCTCAGTTATCGCCCCAGCGGGAGATTGACTTCACTATTGAGTTTGTGCTAGGAGAAACCAGTGGCTTGCTCACCGTATAATGTTGCGCTAAAAGAGATGATAGAATTGAAAGTTCAATTGCAAGATTTACTAGAGCAAGGCTATATATGTCCAAGTACGTCACCTTGGAGTGCACCAGTTCTCTTTGTTAAGAATAAGGACGGAAGCTTGCAGCTATACATTGATTATCGAGAGTTAAATAAGCTAACGGAGAAGAGCAAGTATCCGATTCCACGGATTGATGACTTGTTTGATCAGCTAGTGGGTTCAACTGTACACTTAAAGCTAGTTTTAAAATCTAGTTATTACTAGTTAAGGATTCGGGAAGATGACATTCTCAAGAGAACATTTGGTACACGCTACGGTCATTATGAGTTCACTATAATGTCATTTGGGCTAACGAATGCGCCATCGGTATTCATGGATCTGATGCATCGAACCTTTAGAGAGTACTTGGACCTGTTTGTGATCGTCTTTATTGATGACATATTGGTGTACTCTCAATACGAAGAAGATCATGCAAATCATTTGCGGATGGCATTGCACACCCTGAGGAGAAACAAGCTCTATGCCAAGTTCTCGAAGTCCAAGTTTTGGCTATCGTTAGTGGCTTTTCTTGGCCATGTGGTTAGTGGAGAAGGTATTGCGGTGGATCCGGCGATGATAGTTATGATACGGGAGTGGCCTGTGTTATTTACTGTAGCGGAAGTTAGGAGCTTCCTTGGACTTGCTGGCTACTACATGCGCTTCATAAAGAACTTTTCACAGATATCCTTACCTCTCACTACGCTGACAAGGAAAGATCAGAAGTTTGTTTGGATGCCTGAGTGCGCGTGAGCTTTTGAGGTATTAAAGAGTCATTTGACCACGATGCCTATTTTGAGTTCGCCATATGGTACAAACGGCTATGAGATTTATAATGATAATTCAGGGAGAGGCTTTGGCTACGTTCTTCTTTAGTTTGGAAAGGTTATTGCTTATGGCTCACACATGTTCAATGTGTACGAGCGAAATTATCATGTCAACGACTTGGTGCTAGCGGGTGTAATTTTTGCCCTTAACTATGGCGTCATTAATTATATGGCGTGAAAGTTGACATCTTCACGGACCATAAGAGCCTTAAGTACTTTATAGATCAGAAGGATCTGAATATACGGCAGCGGAGGTGGATGGAGTTCCTTGGGGACTACACCTTCCAGATACACTATACTCCCAGAAAGGGAAATGTGGTTGCAGACGCCTTGAGTCGGCGGACTCCAGTATAGGCAAGTTGGTTGCAGATGTATAATGAGTATCTGATCCAAGAGTTGGAGGCCTTAGATATTTCTTGTGTTGATAAGAATGCTACTACAAGGGCATGCTTGAACTAGACGGAGGTATAGTATGACCTTACAGACAGGGTTCAGCAAGCAACAGAACTCGATGAGAGTATTAAACGCTATGTAGCGGATGGGTCAAATTCCCAATTCTCCTTAGATGACGGTCTTTTGAGAAAAGATGGTCATTTGTGCATCCCGATTATGTGTAAACTACGGTAGGAATTGATGTATGAAGCATACTTCACGATGTACTCAATTCACACAGGGAGCACAAAGATGTACAAGGACATGAAAAAGGTGTTCTGGTGTCCGGGTTTGAAGAAAGACATAGCTCTTTACGTGGAAAAGTGCCAAACTTGTTCCTTAGTAAAAATTGAATGTCTGAAGTCTGGAGATTTCCTGAAGTCGTTACAAATTCCGATGTGGAAGTTTGATGATATCTCTATGGATTTTGTGCATGGACTGTCGAGATCATAGAGCAAGAACGATGTCGTGTGGGTGATCGTTGACCGATTGATAAAGGTATCGCACTTCATACTGAACAAGAAGGATTATTTAGTGGAAAAGTTGGCTAAGTTGTACGTGGATAACATAGTACGATTGCACAATGTGCCCCATGGCATCGTCAGTGATCGAGATGGCACTTTACTTCGAATGATTGGAGGCTAATCCACCAGTTGTTGGGTATGAAATTGCAATTCAGTACGACCTTTCATCCGCAGATGGATGGTCAGACCGAGAGGACCAACAAGACAATGGAGGATATGCTCCGGATGTGCGCCTTGGATTTCAGGAAGAGGTGGGAGGACCATCTCTATATGATCGAGTTCGCCTATAATAATAGCTATCAAGCTAGCATTCAAATGGCGCCCTTCGAAGATTTATACGGTAAGAAATGCCGTACTCCTTTAGCCTGGGCGGAAACTGGCGAATCGAAATTGTTTAAGCATAAAGAGGTCGTAGATACAAATTCGACTATATGCTTGATTAGAGAGAAGCTATTGGTAGCTCAGGATAGGCAGACAAAGTACTACAATGCCAAACACCGAAACATGGAGTTTGCGTTGGGAGATTGGGTATATCTAAAGATAAAGCAATTCAAAGGCGTGTCCAGGATTCAGTGCTTGAAAAAGTTGAGTCCGAGGTATCTTGGTCCGTTTGAAGTGGTTGAGCAAATTGGAGAAGGTGCCTATCGATTGGCTCTTTCAGCGAAGCTAAGTGGTTCGCACGATGTGCTTCACATATCGGTGATGTGGAAAGCCTTGAAAGAGCTGACGCAACTAGTGGCTGATGTTCAGGTATCGATCGATGATGGGCTGATGAAGAAGGTTAGAGCCATTCGGATCGAGGATACTGTTGGAACCCAAGTTTGGAATTGGGCAAGGAGTACTATTAGGATGTTTTTAGATTGACCCAAAATATATAGTCAGGGTCATAGGATTATTTCTAGGTCTGCCTCAAAAGAACTCCAGAGAAATGTTGGTAGAAAAGAAATCATGCAGAAATTAGTTTTGTCTAAAGAAAAAAATCAGTTCGACGATAGTCGAACTCAGGTCGACGAAACTTAGAGTTCTATCTCTTAGTTGAGCTCGACGATCTCCGAGCTCCGGTCGATGATCATTGATCTCAAGACAAAATCTCAGCTCGACGCAAAGAGATTATTCAGGTCGATGATCTCTGAGCTGAGGTCGACGAATAGCAGACTGAGGTCGACGAAATCTGTGTAGTCTTACAGACAAAGATTTTAATATCTGGCAAAATTAATTAAGACATTTAATATCTCTCATACTTAATGCTTATAGTCGTTCAAACAGCAGCAGTTAATGTGATTAATTCCCCAAGCATATTTCTCTCTCGGGAATGCCTCAGCCGTTTGAAGATAAAATTAATCCAAATATTTGAATACGGCTTGGGGGATATATTCAGATTGGAGGTTTTGCAGACACAGAAGAAGTGACTGACAACAAGACTAAGCAGTAGTCAGAATAGAGATTCTGAAGAACACAACACATCTTTCTATCATACAGTGTTCTTCATCATCTGCTCCAGGCTTTCAAGAGACACAAATCAATATCAGTCTAGAAAGTTTGTCGGAGATCAACATCAATCTAAAGGACTACACCCTGAAGCAAAGCTTCCATTTCCTGATCATAGAAAAAAATCTCAGGGGGCGCTTTGACATCATCAACATCCACTAGTCTTCTCTCAGATCATTGACAGAGAAGACAACATCATTTCTTTTCCCTTTCCCGTGTACAGGGTTATTACTCCCTTCAAAAGTGAACTTCTTGGTGATAGGGCACCTGATCAAAAACCTATTGGTTTTTAGGCACCTGATCAAAAGCCTTAAGAGTCTCTAGATCTACCTGAAGAAGATCTTGTGGTGACAGGGCACCTGATCAAAAACCTGTAGTAGATTCCTACCAGGGTGGTAGAAGAGTGGATGTACCCAGAGATGGGGAACCACTATAATCCATGTGTCATCTGTGTTTGCTTGTTTATTTCTTTAGTTGTGTGCTCTTATTTCTTTTTCTCCTTATATATATTTATCTCTAGAGTAAACATAAGATCTATCCCTACCTTTCAATTGGTATCAGAGGAAGGTTCTTTGGTTGTACAGGCTAACACCTGAACCAAAATGATCTGATAGATCTTATATTTCTTATGAGTTTTTCATGGCACAAAATGAAGAATGTTCAAGCACTGGACCTCCTAAGTGCAATTTGGATAAGCTTGCACTATGGAAGGTAATGATTAGGCTGTTTATGAATTCTATTGATGAAGCCATTTACAACTTTATTTTGTCAAGACCCACTACTCTATCTGCAGACTCAGAAGCCCAAAAATTGCTAAAGATGGCTGATGCAAGAGCAATGGACATTCTTGCTCAATAAATGTCTGATGACATTTTTGAAGAAGTTGCAGAATGTATTTCAGTAAAAGAAATCTGGAACTCTCTCACAGCAATGGCTGCTGGATCAGCTAAAAATAGAAAATATGATGCAGATACTTGGAGAGATTATGAAGCTTCATCCTGTGCAACTGAAGATGAAGAAGAAATAAGAGCAAGATAATTCTGCTTGATGGCAGTCAATATATCTTGCAACAGCTATGATGAAGAATCTGAATCAGAAGTAGAGTCAGAAGAGGATTAGGTTATCTCTTCCTTTGATTTCTTTTCTGAAGATTTTAAAGAAGATTTTAAAATTTTATGCAATGATTTAATATAATCTGAGAAGGAAATAAAATTTCTCAGAGAGAAAGTGTATAACCTATCTTCTGAAAACAAAAATCTTAAAGAAGATTTAAAAAATATTTCTGAACAATTAGCTTCTTTAAAAACAATTAAAGAAAAAGAAAAGATAATAGATTTTGACAATATAACTGAATTTTTACCAAAAACAATTAAGAAATTTTAGAAAATTTGTGTTCAACATAATTCGTCGAACGGAGCTCGACGAAAACAACACTCTTCGTCGAACTCAGGAAGACGAACTCTGAACAGAGATTTTTATTTTATCTTTTCTGGAAATTATGATCGACGAAAGAAATTTGCTTCATCGAACCGAGATCGACGATCGTGGAACACATAAAATGGATATTATCATTCTGTGTACCGAGATCGACGAAATCGATTCCCATCGTCAAACTTAGGTCGACGAAATTATTTTTCGTCGAACTCAGAATTTCAAAACAAAAATTTTTATCCTTTTGAAAATTATAATCAAACTCAAAACTTTATCATTCCTTTTACCCAATCGCTCATCCCTTCTAGGAAATTTCACCCTCTAGATTACAAAGATCAATCTGTATGTTCTTTTATATCTAATTATAATGAAAAAGAACCAAGACCCAAGGTAATCTGTGTTCAGAACTCCTAACCCCTTATTTCAGGAAAAGACCCATCAGTACATGGGTAGTTGTATAGGGGGAGACTGCTTTAAAGGATATAGTAACAGCAGTTTCAATTAGTCAAAAATCAGGGAGATGATATAAAGGAAATTGTTGAATACAGTAGGAGCAACATATCTGAAATACGCTCAGTTAAAGATAAGCAAAGAAAAACTACAGAGCCTATCAGAAGTTTTACTCTTATTTTTAATTCAAAACTTTGTTGTTGTTTATTTTTTGTTTTAAAGCACCCATTATAAATTTTATTTGTATTCCTTTTATGTAAATAGTATCCTCACCCAAATAGGGAGAGATTATTGGAACCCTAGTTTGAATTTGGGCAAGGAGTACTATTAGGATGTTTTTAGATTGACCCAAAATATATTGTCAGGGTCATATGATTATTTCCAGGTCTGCCTCAAAAGAACTCCAGAGAAATGTTGGTAGAAAAGAAATCATGCAGAAATCAGTTTTGTCAAAAGCAGAAAATAAGTTCGATGATAGTCGAACTCAGGTCAACGAAACTCAGAGTTCTATCTCTGAGTTGAGCTCGATGATCTCCGAGCTCCGGTCGACGATCGCTGATCTCAAGACAGAATCTCAGCTCGACGCAAAGATTATTCAGGTCGACGATCTCTGAGCTGAGGTCGACGAATAGCAGACTGAGGTTGATTAAATCTGTACAATCTTACAAACAGAGATTTTAACAACTGGCAGAATTAATTAAGGAATTTAATATCTCTCAGACTTAATGCTTATAGTCGTTTAAATAACAGCAGTTAATGTGATTATTTCCCAAAGCATCTTTCTCTCTCGGGAATGCCTCAGCCATTTGAAGATAAAATTTATCCAAATATTTGAATACGGCTCGGGGGAATATATTCATATTGGATGTTTTACCGACACAGAAAAAGTGACTAACAACAAGACTAAGCAGTAGTCAGAATAGAGATTCTAAAGAACACAACATAGCTTTCTATCATACAGTGTGAAAGAGAGGGATAAATAGACTTTACTCTAGAGGGGGGGGGGTGAATAGAGTATAGAAAAAAAATTTAGTTTTACTAAGGAATTAAATTAATGATACCTATGTAATAGAGGAAAAGACAGATAAACTATCACAGCACAGCTCAGCACAAAAAGAAAACACAAAGCATCCAGATGACACAAGAAATTTTATAGTGGTTCCCCAAATCTGGGTACATCCACTCTTCTACCACCCAGGTAGGAATCCACTACAGGTTTTTGTTCAAGTGCCCTGCCACCACAAGATCTCTTTCAGGTAGATCTAGAGACCCTTTGAGCTTTTGATCAGGAGCCCAAAATCCAATAGGTTTTTGTTCAGGTGCCCTATCACAAAGAGTTCACTTTTGAAGGGAGAGATAACCCTGTACAGATGGAGGTAAAATGAAAAATTAAAAGAAATCTTATCTTTCTCAATCAAGTGTGAAGATTATATGGATTGAAGATAATGTCCAAGCTCCCCCTGAGATGTAGAATAGATTCAGGAAGAGGAAACTTGGCCCTGGGTGTAGGTCTTCAAAAAAATGTAGTAGAGCTTTCTTAGATCTGAAGACTGAAAAAGATTTGAGCTCTTTTGAAAATCCTTGAAGCCTAAGAAATGAAGAAGACTCAAGAGAGATTTTTGAAAAGGTTCTTCTTCTTCCTTATTACAGAAGATCAACAATCCTTGAGAGTAAGAGTAATAGTAATGATCAACCTACTGGAAATAATTTTTGTATATATATATCCTTTGATTGTCTGTCTGATTATTCTCTTGTATATCCTTATTATATTCTGAGATTTTGAATTATAAATTCAGTCAGAATAAGAAATGGTAAGAATTTGAATTCCCTGGACAGTGCATAATATTCTACAATACTTTAGGAGCCCAAACGGCTAGAAATGCTGGCAACATAAATGCACTTCCTTATTTGCCTTCATAAAATATGCTAAAGAAATATTCTGTGAATACCATAATTAATGCTTCAAGAAATATGGCTATTAGCCTTGGAATAACAACATTAATTATCAGAATATATTTTCCTTTAAAAAAATTGATTATAAACCAAATATAAATACTTTTGACCGATCTGAAAAAACTCATAACTAAAAGCAGCAAAAAAATCGTAGAGCCAAGTTCAGAGATCGTCGACCTGAGAACAGCTATCGTAGAAGAAATAGATTACTACTGAGAAAACCAAATCGTTGACCTGAGCTCGTAGATCGTCGAGCTCAGTTCAGAGTACAAGACTCTCAGATCGTCGATGGGAGATTGACGATCGTCGAGCTGAGTTTGACTATAGTCTAACTGATATAGAAAATCAACATAAACTTTATGAGTCTAAGTCTGAGTCCACTGCAATGCTGAACTGCACAAATCTGACCTAAAAGGACCTTACTTAGGCTAGACCAAGACCCTAGCTATACATGAGGGTCAAGAGATCCTAAGAATGAACCTAGCACAAATCCAAACAAGGGTTCCAACAATCTCCCCCTATTTGTGTGAGGTCACTCAAAAACAAAACTAAAAAGTAATAGAAATACAAAGACCATAAATATCTGTAGGGATGAAATAACATCAGCAGATATGTTATAGCAATGCATTGTACACAATCAGTTTAAGCAATAAAACATAACATAGTACAAACTATAATTTATCAGAAGGACCAGAGGAGGGTTTAGAGAAAATTATCTTTCTGGTAGGATCTGGTACATCCTTCTTAGAAGACATCAGGTCTTGTCCACCAAGAGATGTCTGAGTGCTTGTCCTGGGCACAATTACTTCTGGATGCAATGCTATATAATCAGCTGGATTGAAAAACTTCTTGCTAACTTGGAGTTTATCTAGCTCTTTTTCTATGTAGGAGGACATTGTAGTACACCTAGATGGATCTTCTCCTTCTTCTATAGCTTTTATAATCTGTGAAAGACCAATCAATTCTTGAAGCCTGGCCATCCTAAAGTTAGGATCAACTTCCTGTTCAATAGGTGGCTGATTATCTTGAGGTGGCAACACTAAAACTGCTTTGAACTAAGTGGATTGAGCATGAAAGCTTGTTGTACTATGCTGATCATCACTCTGAGAATAAAGGGATCTTAGAGGAGCAGCCTCACTATACTTTCCCTTGGGCTTGTGAGACTCATCATGTCTTCTGGACTGATAGGTGGCAGTCTTTTGAACTTTGGGTAGAAATTTCTGTTGTTTAGGAGGAGAGAAGGAGGGTTTCTGATAGATAACTTCTTTGACTTGTTCTATGGAACTCTGATTTCTTTGCTATTGACTGCTTCCTTTGGATTGAGATCTGGATGATCCTTTCTGCCTTTGATATTTCCTAGTGAAGGAGGAAGGCTTGGAAGATGCATCAGAAGCTTGAGGAGAAACCACAGAAGCACCAGCAGTAGGAGGAGGAGGAGGGCCTCTTCTGAACTTCTAAGGAGGAGGTGAATATCTCCTGTTCTTCTTCCTGGATTTCTGCTCAATTTTAGATAACCACATCCAGCTTTCCATGCCTTGATATGGTGTGATTCCTTTCAAAATGTAATAAGGAGTATAATTTGTATTGCCTGGCTTGGGTGCATCCTTAGGAACAACCTTTCTTTTCTTTGATATTTTCTTTTTCTTGGAATCAGAATCCTCTGAATCATCATCCTCATCATCATCAGATGAATCAGGAGGATTGTCATACAATTTATTTATTTCCTGTACTTGTTTGTCAGCAATCTTCTTAGCAGCCTTCTCTTTGGCTTCTTCCTGGATATCAAGTGCAATGAGATCATCTAGAGAGGGAAGATGACTTTCATCTATTGGATAGGAGGGTCCAATAGGACTTGGAATTGGATCATTATCCAATGAGGAAATTTTAGCAATAGGAGCACTTGGCTCACACAAGTTTATTAGGCTTATCTCTAGGGCTGATTTAAAATTTCTGGCAGCCACTAGATGAATCAGTTCATCAACAATTTAGAGAGCATCTAGCTCATCCTTATCTTCTATAATAGACATAGGCTCAACAGCCATAACATCTAACTCATCCATACCTGTACACATTGTAACTGTTTGAATTTCTATACACACTGGAATTGATTTGATCTGCAAGAGCTGTTCCACAGCTGATGGGCTCATTGGTCTGGTATAACAGACTATGGACTTGGAAGAATACAAAACAACTGGAAGCAGAACTGTTTCAAGCATAGAAAAAGAATGCAAAAGAATTTGAAGATCAATGGTGGGATTGATGAAACAATCACCACTAGAGATAGTAGGTTATGACACATCAGTGTCCTCATCTTAAGTCAGCAAGTCTGAGTATGAAACTATATCTGCACAGAATTTCTGAAAGGCTTCTTCTTCCTACACTGCTGGAGGATGTAACGCCCCGTCTTTTCAGCGATTATTTTATTCTCGTTTGGCGTTACGATGACGCGTTTCCGTGGCTTGTGCCATGTGTGGAGTGTGGTTTAGCTCCTTAGAACTGAGTGCCCTGTTTGGTAGCCTGTTGGCAAGATCTCCCTAGCAAACCGAGTCGTTTTGGTGACCCGGTGTGGCCTCTCGGGGGATGTTTGTGTTTGGCATTGTTTGGGTATAACTCGAGTTCTGTTCGTCGAAAGTTAATTTCAACTTCGCCGTTGTGTTCGTAGCATGGGTATTTAGCTACGGTGCGAATTTCGTCGAATTCCGAGGTGAATCGGTTTTCGCGTCGATTTGGTGCTTTATGTAATTTTGTAATTAATTATATAATTATATAATTATATATATATATATATAGTATTAGAAAAGCCATCATCTTCCTCACGATAGAAAAACCGCCGGTCCTGTACGAGAGAAACGGAGTAACCGCCTACCTTGCCTTCGGACGCCGATTCCCGGAGCGTTTGTGGACGGAATTCGATTCCGAGAGTGGATTCGGATTGCTCTCGTCGAGACCTTCATTCCTGCGGTAAGAAATTCGATTTTCGTGGAGTTTTGGAAGGATTGGAATTTTCAGTTTTGGAAGTTTTCCGCCATTAATGGCCGAATCTTTGTTCTAGGTGTTGCGGCCGTCTTGATCCGTGCGAAGAGGAGGAAAGCAGTCCAAAGCTTCGCTGAGATTTGAGGCAAGTGGTATTCTTGCCCTTGCCAAGTGTTTTCTTTGATTTTATTTGCTGAAATTGAAATCCCGGTTAGCCCAGGTTAGAGGCCTTGTTGTTCTCGTTTTCTTGCTAACTATAGGGCTTAGTTCTTCCTACTGAAACCCCCCCTATGTTGTGGTGTTTGGAATCCAAATTGTCGGCGTGAAGCCTTTATTCCCCTTGCTCTGATTGTTGCTCTGGTTCGGGCGTAGCCGAGAGGGAGAGTTAGGAGGGGGGGTGTGGTTGCCAATTCCCTTCGTTAAGGTATTATTCGAATGGTTAGGCATAGTTTGAATGGTAGTAGCGTGCGACGTGATAGTTGTCTACTGCTACTGCAGTGGCGTGGGTCGTGTGCGCGTTCCGGTGTCGTTCGGGAAATTCCAAACGGTGCAGGTTGACCGCGCATGGTCATCAACCTTTAGGGCGCACGACCACTGGTCGTGTGCCTCTGTTCGTGCGCGTATATATTTCAGTTTCCAAAGTTCTGTCTCGGGGAATCGCACGAGCGCTGGCAACAGTGCGCACGACCACTGATCGTGCGACACTGACCGTGCACAGTTGCTAGGTTTTCTGTCAGGTTTCCAGGTTCGTTTCGCACGATCATCAGCCGATGAGTGCGCACGACCACTGATCGTGCGTCACTGATCGTGCGCTTTGTATATTTTATGTTGCTAGGCGAATTTGGCTGGTTTCGAGTGCGGGAGTTTAGATACTCAAGTGGCAGGCAACTACTCGAGTTCTGGATCTTCTGCCTTGGCCGTTCGACTGTCGTCGAGCTCCGTATTCTTTAGTGGGTTTGTGGGTAGTAACTTTATTTTGGCGGCGAGTGATGCTAGCTCACTCAACGCCAAGGTTTAGGTAGGCACTGAGTGGGTTTCACTCAACGCCTAGTCGTGTTGGTTTATTTCAACACTCTTCCTTTACCTTGTGTTTCATTTCCGAGTGGATTTTTCCAGTTGTATTTCTGGGTTTTCCTTGTCGGCCGTTTTCTTTACTTTCCTAAAGGCCGAATCGTGGGTCGTGGATAGTAGTGGTGGTTGTAGCTCTTTATGGGGGTGGAGTTGTGTGATATAGCCAAGGCCACCCATGGATTTCTTGCTCCAGGTACGGGCTGGGCATGTCGGGTGGAAGGTCCCTTGTGTTTTCACGTGTTGACCCTCGAGCTTTTGACTTGGACATGGTGGATTGGGGGACTGCGTTTGCCTTCGATCCGGTTCCTCGTTGTTGTTTTTGCTACTATCACTTCCCGCAGTTTAGGGTGTTAGAAGTTTCTTCTTTGGTAGTTTGCAGCGTTCTGGCTCTTGGTAGCCTAGTAGGCCCTGCAGGATGTTGTTCCTGGGCTGGGTCGTTGCTGTTTCTTTGCACGTTGTGCATTTCTTGTTGTCCTGTTTTGGACAGTTGTGACTCTTTCTACTGCATGTTTTCTGTTATTTTGTCCTTTTGGTTGACTCTTTCATGCAGTTTTTACCATGATTTTTGCTTGCTGAGGTATTCTGTTTTCTTTTGGAATACCCCAGGTTCTGAGCTGTAGCCAGTCTGGTGGCTAGTTGGAGGTGTTGCTGTTGGTGGACTCCCGGACTTTGGAGTTTCGTTTACCTTGTTTGTGAGGTCATTTTCAGTACTTTCTTACAGACATATATGTGTGCTGGTGGGTTCGTGTCAGGTTGTTGGCGCCCACCAGTAGTTTTTACCTTGTACTAGATATATAATATTGCTGCTACCATTTATTTTTCTGGAGATAGTCTACTTGCTTTGAGAAGGTTTTATGCTAGGTTGCTAGTTATTTTTAAACTATAATTATGATTATAAATGAAGCTCATGATCAGCATGTTTTGTAAACTTAATCACTATTTTCCAAACCACGTACGAAAATCGTTTTCTTATATGTATTATATAAACTAAGTGTAGTGTCTTGCATAGCATGAGTGGTTCTCTTGGGACCCTTATGCGCTCTTTAGGGTGTAAAACCTAATTAAAGTATTTTTCCACAGCGTTTAAATATAGTTTTCTTTTGTGGACTAGATGATCCACTGAGCCGAGGGATACGGACTCTAAACATAACTGATTTTCTATTCATTAAGCACATGATTTTCTTGCATAAAGATCGTAGTTGGATTTGCCTGAGCGTCAGCAGTTATCCCCTGCTTGATGTGGCATCATGACGCGTGTTTTCTCTTACTCTGATAATTCTTAATTCGGAGAAAATGCGGGTTGTGACAGTTGGTATCAGAGGGAGGTTGCTTGACAAGTTAGTTGGGCAACCTTCCTTGGATGCTTTTAGTAGTTCAACATCATGTCATTCACACACCGATATGTCATCAGCACATCTTGGCAAAAGCACGAACACTACACTCATAGCATAACATGAAGTATACGGGGCATATTATGTAGTATGGGATGCATAATATGTGTTCGTATATGGATCCACCATAGGGGCTACATGTGAGGGTTATGTAGTATGGGATGTATAACCTCACCACATGACTGTGACTAGCACGTTTCTTTTTTCGTTGCATGGAAATGTTATGTAGTATGGGATGCATAACATTTTCATGTGTACGCCGCTCATATCATGCATTAGGGCCTTTGTTTTTAGAATGCATAGCACAATCATGCATATCATAACATTGCATAAGCACAACGCGCCAAGCTAAAGATTTGCAGGATGACATATGTACACACATGAGTTTTCAAATTAACATAAGTTCATGCATCCGATCTAGGCACAAGAGTTAGTGAGGTGGTGGTTAACCATCCTAGGATAGGGCATATCATCTAATTATTGTGAAGAAGATAAACTCTCAGAGCAAGTTTAGCAGCTTTAAGTCTATATCTACATATGTATTGTCTGTACTGGTAGTCGGTTCTAGTCGTGGGATTTGGATCTGATTTGCGTTGTATTGATTTTTAGGATGGCTAGGCGTCCTGCGACTCGATCGACTCCCCTGTCTGAGGGTGAATCTTCTGGAGCTCAGAACGATGCGGTGATCGAGGGTCTGCGTCAGAGTAGCGAAGCTATGGGGAGGCAGTTGGAGGAGGTGCAAGCCCAGATTCAGTCTTTGGTGGCAGTTGTGGCAGGGCAGGCTCAGGGTGCGCAAGTTCCTGCAGGGGGGTTAGCTGTTCCTCCTCCTGCACCCTTGAGGCCTCCATTGGTGGTGCCAGCAGAGATGGCCTTCATCTCGCAGTTTCAGAGGCTGAGCCCTCCCACTTATGATGGGAAGGCAGATTTCATGGTGATAGACGACTGGCTGATCTCCATGGAGGAGATGTTCTCGTACTCAGGGATTTCAGATGATCAGAGGGTGATGATAGCCGCCTATCAGCTTAAAGGTTTGGCTAAGAGTTGGTGGCTGAGAGAGAAGGAGAGCCTGGTAGCCGGATGTTCTTGGGAAGTGTTCAGAGAGATGCTATTGAGGAAGTTCTTACCCTCGGTCGAGCGTGACCACCTCATGAATGATTTCCTCTATCTGAAGCAAAGGCAGCTCACGGTGGGTGAGTATGAGATAGAGTTTAGTAAGTTGAGCCGTTTTGCCCCTGGATTGGTCAGCGTTGAGGCTGATCGAGTTAAGCGATTCCTCGGTGGTTTGAGGAGTGAGGTGCAGCAGTTGGCCAGTGCTTATGGGTCAGTGACTTATGCTGGAGTTGTAGAGGCTGCTCTTAAGGTTGAGGCCATTGAGACGGCGAAGAGCAGAGGCCAGCAGTTGAGGAAGGATAAGAGGAAGTTGGTAGAGGAGAAGAAACCCCTGGTACCCGATGTTGTTCCGGAAAGAGGAGCAGGGTGGTGTGTAGTTTTTGTGGCCGATCAGGCCATCCTGTTGAGAGGTGTTTCAAGAAGGCGGCAGCTCAGAAGAAGGAGCAGGTTCATGCTATTCAGGGTGCTCCTGGGAGAGATGTCTCCTGTTCAGTTTGCAAGCGATCCGGGCATGATGCAGCCCAGTGTTGGTCCAGGGATAGAGTCTGCTTTCAGTGTGGGCAGAAGGGTCACGTTAAGTCGAGGTGCCCTCAGGTCCAGTCAGCTCTTCCTGCAGTTCCATTGCAGGCATTACCTCCACCTCAGCGTGTGGACAAGGGAAAAGGGAAGCTGAACGTGATTTCTTCCGAGGAGGCTCAGACTTCGACCCAGGTGATCTCAGGTTAGTAGTTTGTTATTTTCTTTCTAGCCTGGTAGTTTAGTTGCTAGATTATTTGCGGTACTGTTGTGCTAGTTCCTTAGTTTTGTGCGTTCCTATAAGGAAATTTAAGGTGAAGAACCGCTGGGCGCGTGTTCTGTTTGACTCCGGCGCTACCCACTCGTTCGTGGCTAGAGCCTTTGTGGAGCGTCATCGGTTGTCTCTAGATCGTGTTCGGGATTCCTTCCGTGTCAAGTTTCCCTCTGGTGAATCTGTGTTGTCAGATTTGGGTATTTTGGATTGCCCGGTTTTGTTGGGGGATTTT
This sequence comes from Platanthera zijinensis, assembly GCA_039513925.1. NCBI lineage: Eukaryota > Viridiplantae > Streptophyta > Magnoliopsida > Asparagales > Orchidaceae > Platanthera > Platanthera zijinensis. Next base: position 116,998,902 of record CM077080.1, on the reverse strand, counting down.
CTTGTGAAGGCGGATCTGAAGATGATTGATCTAGAGGACTTCGATGTCATTTTGGGCATGGACTGGCTCTCTCGGTATGATGCGGTCATTCAGTGCAAGGGAAAGCGCTTGGACTTCATCAGGGACGATGGTCAGCCCGGCAGCGTGTATGCTGATCCGTGTCAGGATTCTCCTGTTCTCTCTGCGGTATGTGTTCAGAGATTGTTTCTTTCTGATTGTTGTGTTTGTTTAGTCTCGGCGGTTGGAACCGTTGTTAGCGTGCCACGCTTGGAGGAGATTCCTATTGTTCGTGGTTTCGCCGATGTTTTTCCTGATGATCTTCCTGGTATCCCTCCTGAGCGGGATGTGGAGTTTGTTATTGATTTGGAGCCGGGTACGCGTCCTATTGCTAAGGCGCCGTACCGGATGGCCCCTCGTGAGTTAGAGGAGTTGCGAATTCAGTTAGATGAGTTGTTGGCTAAAGGTTTTATCAGGCAGAGTTCGTCGCCTTGGGGTGCTCCTGTTTTGTTCGTAAAGAAGAAAGATGGGTCGATGCGGCTTTACATTGACTATAGAGAGTTGAACAAGGTCACTATCAAGAACAGGTACCCTCTGCCGAGGATCGATGATTTATTTGACCAGTTGCGTGGTAGCACGGTGTTCTCCAAGATCGATCTTCGTTCGGGCTATCATCAGCTCAGGATCCGTGAGGAAGATATTCCACGGACTGCGTTTAGGTCGAGGCATGGGCACTTTGAGTTTTTGGTGATGTCGTTTGGTCTGACCAACGCACCATCAGCCTTCATGGATATGATGAACAGGGTGTTCAAGGATTTCCTAGACAAGTTCGTTGTGGTTTTCATTGATGACGTGTTGGTTTATTCTCGCAGTGCTGAGGAGCACGAGCAGCATTTGCGTTTGGTCCTATCTGAGTTGAGGAACCACAAGTTATTCGCCAAGTTGAGCAAGTGTGAATTTTGGTTGCCTCAGGTTTCTTTTCTAGGTCACGTGGTGAACAAGGATGGGATCTCGGTTGACCCAGAAAAGATTGCAGCAGTGACGGATTGGAGTAGGCCGAATACTCCTAAGGAGATCAGAAGTTTCTTAGGGTTGGCTGGCTATTACAGGAGATTCGTGGAGGGTTTCTCTTCTCTAGCCGCACCGTTGACCAAGCTGACTCAGAAGAATGTGGCTTTTGTTTGGAGCGAGAAGTGCGAAGAAGCTTTTCAGGAGTTAAAGAGGAGATTGTGTACTGCTCCCGTTCTGACCCTTCCTACTGAGGGCATGGTTTATGATGTGTATGTAGATGCTTCGCATATAGGTCTGGGATGCGTATTAATGCAGGATGGAAAAGTAATTGCTTATGGGTCAAGGTAGTTGAAAACTCATGAGCGGAATTATCCTACGCATGACCTTGAGTTTGCAGCGGTTATCTATGCGTTGAAGTTGTGGAGGCACTTACTTTATGGGGCTCAGTGCAAGATTTTTACGGACCATAAGAGCCTGAAGTACGTGTTCACGCAGAAGGAGTTGAATCTGCGTCAGCGGCGGTGGCTTGAGTATGTGGCGGATTATGATGTGGAAATCCAGTATCATCCGGGCAAGGCCAATGTGGTGGCCGACGCCCTGAGTCGAAAGACGGGAAAGATCTTTAACCTCTCCGCCGATCGATTAGTTGAGGAGTTCCTCCTTATGGATATTTCAGTGGGATGTTGTAGTTTGCAGAGTAGCTTATCAGTGGAAGAGCCGTCCTCGATTTCTTTGACTAGGCTGCATCAGAAGGACGATCCGGATCTGTTGCACCTTTTTACCAGGACAGAGAAGGGAGAGTTGCCAGATTTTTCTATTGATGATGCGGGTACTCTGAAGTACCGCGACAGGTTTTGCGTTCCCGCTGTTGGGGACATTAGGAGTATGATTTGCAGTGAGGCTCATGGTTCCAGCGTTGCCTACCATCCAGGATCTACGAAGATGTACCGTGACTTAAAGTAAATTGCTTGGTGGTATGGTATGAAAGGAGATATAGCCCGATATATTGCTGAGTGTCACACTTGCAAGCGTGTGAAGGCCGATCATGGAAGGCCTGGTGGTAAGTTGACTCCGCTAGAGATCCCGACTTGGAAGTGGGAGAGCATATCTATGGACTTCATTGCGGGTTTGCCAAAATCCCCGAGAGGATTTGATTCTGTTTGGGTTATAGTGGATAGATTGACGAAGTGTGCTCACTTCGTGCCTTATAAGATTGATTACCCGATGAAGAAGATAGCGGAGTTGTACTTGAATGAAGTCATCCGACTCCACGGTGTGCCGGTTAGCATCATTTCTGATCGAGACTCCCGGTTTACTTCTCGTTTTTGGCAGAGTCTGCAGGAGGGTTTGGGTACGGATCTGAGGTATTCTACTGCGTACCACACTCAGACCAATGGGCAGACGGAGCGGGTCAATCAGATTGTTGAGGATATGATCCGGTGCTATATTTTAGACCACGGTGGAGCGTGGGATGAGCGTCTGCGACTCATGGAATTTGCTTACAACAATAGTTATCAGGAAAGCTTGCAGATGGCTCCGTTCGAAGCTTTGTATGGGAGGCGCTGTAGGACTCCGTTGTTTTGGGCTGAGGCTGGTGAGAAGCCTTTGTTGGGTCCTGATGCTCTAGAAGAGATGGAAGTTGCCCTGAAGCTTATTCGGGAGAAGCTTCGTTTAGCCCAGGAGAGGTATGAAAAGAACGCCAATCGGCGTAGGTCTGCTTTGGAGTTTTTAGTAGGGGATCATGTATACCTCAAGGTTTCTCCAATGGTTGGTGTGAAGAGATTTGGTAAAAATCGGAAATTAGACCCAAGGTATGTGGGCCCGTTTGAGGTCTTGGAGCGGATTGGTGTGTCTGCTTATAGATTGGATTTGCCAGCGAACTTCCCTGGTGTTCATAATGTTTTTCATGTTAGCCAATTGCGGAAGTTTGTGCGCAGCAGTGGGCAACTCTTGGATGTTGTGCCCCAGTTAGAGCCCAACCTCTCTTTCGTTGAGGTGCCAGTTCGTATTTTGGATACTCAGGAGCGTGTGCTGCGAAAGAAGTCCATACCGATGGTGAAAATTCTATGGAAAAATCAGGATTTGGAGAGCGCGACTTGGGAGCTACAGTCGGCCATGAGGAGGGTGTACCCTCACCTATTTCGCTGATTTGATCGGTATGTTTCCCTTTGTAACTTCTGTTTGTTACTTTTTCCTTCTTTTGTAGGAGGGTTGTGCGTAAAGTTTCGGGATGAAACTTTCTTTTAGGGGGAGTGACTGTAATGCCCCGTCTTTTCAGCGATTATTTTATTCTCGTTTGGCGTTACGATGACGCGTTTCCGTGGCTTGTGCCATGTGTGGAGTGTGGTTTAGCTCCTTAGAACTGAGTGCCCTGTTTGGTAGCCTGTTGGCAAGATCTCCCTAGCAAACCGAGTCATTTTGGTGACCCGGTGTGGCCTCTCGGGGGGATGTTTGTGTTTGGCTTTGTTTGGGTATAACTCGAGTTCTGTTCGTCGAAAGTTAATTTCGACTTCGCCGTTGTGTTCGTAGCGTGGGTATTTAGCTACGGTGCGAATTTCGTCGAATTCCAAGGTGAATCGGTTTTCGCGTCGATTTGGTGCTTTATGTAATTTTGTAATTAATTATATAATTATATAATTATATATATATATATAGTATTAGAAAAGCCATCATCTTCCTCACGATAGAAAACCGCCGGTCCTGTACGAGAGAAACGGAGTAACCGCCTACCTTGCCTTCGGACGCCGATTCCCGGAGCGTTTGTGGACGGAATTCGATTCCGAGAGTGGATTCGGATTGCTCTCGTCGAGACCTTCATTCCTGCGGTAAGAAATTCGATTTTCGTGGAGTTTTGGAAGGATTGGAATTTTCAGTTTTGGAAGTTTTCCGCCATTAATGGCCGAATCTTTGTTCTAGGTGTTGCGGCCGTCTTGATCCGTGCGAAGAGGAGGAAAGCAGTCCAAAGCTTCGCTGAGATTTGAGGCAAGTGGTATTCTTGCCCTTGCCAAGTGTTTTCTTTGATTTTATTTGCTGAAATTGAAATCCCGGTTAGCCCAGGTTAGAGGCCTTGTTGTTCTCGTTTTCTTGCTAACTATAGGGCTTAGTTCTTCCTACTGAAACCCCACCTATGTTGTGGTGTTTGGAATCCAAATTGTCGGCGTGAAGCCGTTATTCCCCTTGCTCTGATTGTTGCTCTGGTTCGGGCGTAGCCGAGAGGGAGAGTTAGGAGGGGGGGTGTGGTTGCCAATTCCCTTCGTTAAGGTATTATTCGAATGGTTAGGCATAGTTTGAATGGTAGTAGCGTGCGACGTGATAGTTGTCTACTGCTACTGCAGTGGCGTGGGTCGTGTGCGCGTTCCGGTGTCGTTCGGGAAATTCCAAATGGTGTAGGTTGACCGCGCACGGTCATCAACCTTTAGGGCGCACGACCACTGGTCGTGTGCCTCTGTTCGTGCGCGTATATATTTCAGTTTCCAAAGTTCTGTCTCGGGCAATCGCACGAGCGCTGGCAACAGTGCGCACGACCACTAATCGTGCGACACTGACCGTGCGCAGTTGCTAGGTTTTCTGTCAGGTTTCCAGGTTCGTTTCGCACGATCATCAGCCGATGAGTGCGCACGACCACTGATCGTGCGTCACTGATCGTGCGCTTTGTATATTTTATGTTGCTAGGCGAATTTGGCTGGTTTCGAGTGCGGGAGTTTAGATACTCAAGTGGCAGGCAACTACTCGAGTTCTGGATCTTCTGCCTTGGCCGTTCGACTGTTGTCGAGCTCCGTATTCTTTAGTGGGTTTGTGGGTAGTAACTTTATTTTGGCGGCGAGTGAGGCTAGCTCACTCAACGCCAAGGTTTAGGTAGGCACTGAGTGGGTTTCACTCAACGCCTAGTCGTGTTGGTTTATTTCAACACTCTTCCTTTACCTTGTGTTTCATTTCCGAGAGGATTTTTCCAGTTGTATTTCTGGGTTTTCCTTGTCGGCCGTTTTCTTTACTTTCCTAAAGGCCGAATCGTGGGTCGTGGATAGTAGTGGTGGTTGTAGCTCTTTATGGGGGTGGAGTTGTGTGATATAGCCAAGGCCACCCATGGATTTCTTGCTCCAGGTACGGGCTGGGCATGTCGGGTGGAAGGTCCCTTGTGTTTTCACGTGTTGACCCTCGAGCTTTTGACTTGGATATGGTGGATTGGGGGACTGCGTTTGCCTTCGATCCGGTTCCTCGTTGTTGTTTTTGCTACTATCACTTCCCGCAGTTTAGGGTGTTAGAAGTTTCTTCTTTGGTAGTTTGCAGCGTTCTGGCTCTTGGTAGCCTAGTAGGCCCTGCAGGATGTTGTTCCTGGGCTGGGTCGTTGCTGTTTCTTTGCACGTTGTGCATTTCTTGTTGTCCTGTTTTGGACAGTTGTGACTCTTTCTACTGCATGTTTTCTGTTATTTTGTCCTTTTGGTTGACTCTTTCATGCAGTTTTACCTTGATTTTTGCTTGCTGAGGTATTCTATTTTCTTTTGGAATACCCCAGGTTCTGAGCTGTAGCCAGTCTGGTGGCTAGTTGGAGGTGTTGCTGTTGGTGGACTCCCGGACTTTGGAGTTTCGTTTACCTTGTTTGTGAGGTCGTTTTCAGTACTTTCTTACAAACATATATGTGTGCTGGTGGGTTCGTGTCAGGTTGTTGGCGCCCACCAGTAGTTTTTACCTTGTACTAGATATATACTATTGCTGCTACCATTTATTTTTCTGGAGATAGTCTACTTGCTTTGAGAAGGTTTTATGCTAGGTTGCTAGTTATTTTTAAACTATAATTATGATTATAAATGAAGCTCATGATCAGCATGTTTTGTAAACTTAATCACTATTTTCCAAACCACGTACGAAAACCGTTTTCTTATATGTATTATATAAACTAAGTGTAGTGTCTTGCATAGCATGAGTGGTTCTCTTGGGACCCTTATGCGCTCTTTAGGGTGTAAAACCTAATTAAAGTATTTTTCCGCAGCGTTTAAATATAGTTTTCTTTTGTGGACTAGATGATCCACTGAGCCGAGGGATACGGACTCTAAACATAACTGATTTTCTATTCATTAAGCACATGATTTTCTTGCATAAAGATCGTAGTTGGATTTGCCTGAGCGTCAGCAGTTATCCCCCGCTTGACATGGCATCATGACGCGTGTTTTCTCTTACTCTGATAATTCTTAATTCGGAGAAAATGCGGGTTGTGACAGAGGAGACTGATCTTGAAGTTCTGTTGAGGCTAAACCTATTGTATCTTCATTGGACATCTCCCCCTGCCTAGTTTAAGTGAGAACTGGAACAAGGCCCGTAGATGAAGAATGGACAGTGGAAGCGGCAAGGGAAGCAGATAGAGTGGATATAGAGAGAGTAAGAGGTGAAATAGCCTCTGCTATTAAGGTTTTGAGAGTTAGAGTAATGAGCTCCAAAAGATGAGAAAGAAAAGAGGGATCAACTTGAAAGAACTCAGTTGGAGTCTAAGTTGAGACAGAATGAAGAGAGGGAGGAGGAGTGAAATCAGTCATGATTTCATCCTGAATAGGTGAGTTTCTGGGAGAGTTGATGGGTGAATCATTGAGACAGGATGGGGATGAGTGTGGTGAGAGTAGGTCAAAATTTAGAAAAGATATGGTCTGGAGGTTTTAAGATTCAATAGGATGGAGGGAAAGTGGTGACTGAGTAGTAGAAGAGATGATAGCTGGGGATGAAGTAGAGGTTTGAATCACAGTAGTAGGGATAGAAGAGACTCTGGGGATGACTGGGGAAGCTGGAGGAGGAGGAGGAGGAGGAATTTCTTCATTAGGGTGAGGAGTGGCTGTTACTGCCCTTATGTCCTCAGATAAGTTTGAATAAGTTCCAGCTTTGGAGGGCTTTTGAATTGTCCTCTCCCACTTCCCAAACAAGGAGGGGTCCAACCCCTTGTTGGCATTGATGGCTATGGTTGAAGAAAACAACAGCTCTGGAGCATTCTTCTGAAGGAAGATTCCCAGAATCCTTCTTAGAAAGACTTCCTTCTTACTGTTCTTTCTCTTAATTAAATCAAAGAGCAACCCAGCCCAGTCTATGGACTTTTTATTAACTAAGGCAGACATAATGACAAACTGTTGCTTGTTAATATTGTCATGCGCTGAATGCTTACCCAACAACACCTTGCCCACTAAATCAGCAAGAAACTTAAAAGCAATAGATAAATTTTTCTTTAGAAGCTTTGATTAGAGGCCCTCAGCATGAACCATCTCTAATAACATCCTGCTATACTCAGAGCTATCCTGTTCCAGCTCATCTATTCCATTTTTTAATTCAAAGATTTCAGTAAGAATCGCAGGGTTTAGAGTCACCTACTGTCCTGAGATGGATCCGATAATTAAACCGTCATCAGTTGAAGAAGAGAAAACCCATTCTTTGATTTTTGCGACAGATAACTTTGTCCTTGTAGTCATGAACTTCTTCAAGCCCTGATCATCACATAACTGTATCATTTCTTGAAAAATAGGGTCACAGAGACTGAATGATTCGAAGTAGACATCGAAGCCAATGTCGAACTTCATTGCTGAAAGAAATGCTGGAGAAATCGCCATGGAAAACCTGTAGACTGAAGAGAGAAGAGATCACGAGAAAAGGGAAATTATGAAAGCGCAGGACAAAGATCGAAGAGAAACCTACATATAGGTTTTTGTAATATGAAAAGACGATCTCTGTCCAATGACAAAATCACAAACGTCGATCTTAGGTCAGCGATTAATTTGGAAATAAATAATATCGTCGGTCTCAGATTTAAGTAGCATAAATTTATAGTCGAGATTAGGTCGGCGATTAATTTACTGAAGCAAAGTCGTCGAACTCTGGTCGACGATTTTTGTCTTCACACAGAGCTGTCGTCGAGCTTAGGTCGACGATCGAGCTCAAGATGAGTTCGAAGATCGTCGATCTCTGGTCGACGATTGTCGAACAAATCTTTACAAAGACAAAATTCAATTTTAATCCATTCCATTTATCATTCCAAGCTGATTCAAAAAGAATAGATGTTTTTGCACATCCAAAGGCTTGGTAAAAATATCTCCTTTTTGAAAATCAGTGGGGATAAACTTGAGATTAATCTTGTTTTTTTCTACACAATCTCTAAGAAAATGATGCCTTATTTCTATATGCTTGGTCCTAGAATGCAGGACTGGATTTTGTGCGATTGATATGGTACTGGTACTGTCAAAAAATATGGTGGTATTTTTGAGAGAGTAATAATAATACAGTAGCTGATTTTGAATCCACAAGATCAGAGAGCAGCAACTACCAGCTGCTATATATTCAGCTTCTACAGTTGATGTAGACACAAAAGATTGTTTCTTGCAAAACTAGGATACTAATCTATCACCCAGGAACTGAGAAGTTCCTGAAGTGCTTTTTCTATCAACTCTGTATCTAGTATAGTCAGCATCAGAATATCCAGATAATTCAAATTCTGACTCTGTAGGATACCAAAGTCCTAGATTAGGACTGCCCTTTAAATATCTTAAAATTCTCCTGAGGAGAATTAAATTAGATTCTTTAGGGTTGACTTGAAATATAGCATAAAGACATGTTGCAAACATTATATCAGGTATACTTGTAGTAAGATATAATAAGGACCCAACAATTGCCCTATAATTTTTCTTATTAACAGGTTTACCCTTTTCATCAGAATCAATTACTGTATTGGAAGCCATGGGTGTCTTCATAGCTGAGCCATCAGTCATCCCAAATCTTTTTACTAATTACTTAGCATACTTGGACTGAGATATGAAGATTCCATCAAGAGCTTGCTTCACTTGAAGACCAAGGAAGTAAGAAAGTTCACCCATGCTACTCATTTCAAACTTGGAGTGCATCAAGTCAGAAAACCTTTTGCAAAGTTTAGAATCAGTAGATCCAAATATAATAACATCAACATATACTTGAGCTAATAGAATCTTATCATGATGATGTCTTATAAATAAAGTCCTATCTACAATGCCTCTAAAAAATTGATGTTCTAAAAGAAAGCTAGCTAGGGTTTCATACCAAGCTCTTGGAGCTTGCTTTAGACTATAGAGAGCCTTATGCAGTTGGAAAACATAAGAGGGATGGGTTGAAGAGATAAAACCTAGTGGCTATTCAACATATACTTCTTCCTTGAGTTCCCCATTGAGAAAAGCACTTTTGAAATCCATTTGATATACCTTGAATTTCTTGTGAGCAGCATAAGCCAAGAAAATTCTGATAGCTTCAAGCCTTGCAACAGGTGGAAAGGTCTGATCATAATCAATACCTTCTTATTGCCTGTACCCTTGTACCACTAGTCTTGCTTTGTTCCTGACAACTATTCCATAAGTATCCAATTTATTCCTGAAGACCCATTTAGTTCCAAAAACTAGATGTCCTTTGGGTCTAGGAACCAAGTTCCAAACTTTGCATCTCTCAAATTGATTGAGCTCCTCTTTAATTGCAATAATTCAGTGAGTATCTTGCTCAGCATCTTTAATGGATGAGGGCTCTATTTGAGATAGGAAGCAGGCATGCATCACATCTTGGTTAAGTTGATGCCTTGTCTACACACCCACTGACATGTCTCCTATCACTTGAGATATGGGATGATCTCTAAGTGTAACATAGTCAGGAGGTGAAGTTTGTTCAACACCATCACCATTATGAACTAATTCCTCTTGTGGAATTAAGTTTACTATTGGAGGGGCTTCGGCAATTTCCAGAGATTCCTCTTCACTGTCTTCATCTATTTGTGGAGATGGATGAGATATCACCTTCTGAGTGAGATTTAGATCATCTAACTTTTTACATAGATTTGGTACCTACAAATAATTACTAGTAGAAGCTTTCTTCTCCTTATAAAATATATTAGTTTCATCAAATATAACATGTACAGATTCTTCAATTTTCAGAGATGATTTATTGAAAACTCTATATGCCTTGCAAACTTGGGAATATCCTAGAAAGATCCCCATTGTAGCTTTGGCTTCAAACTTTCTAAGATAATCTTTGTTATTATTGTGTATGTAACAGATACAACCAAAAATTCTAAAGTAATCTATTTTAGGTTTCTTCCCTTTGAGAAATTCATAGGGAGTCTTGCCCTTAAGTTTGTGTATCAAACTTCTATTCAGGACATAATTTGCTGTTCTTACAGCTTCTTCCCAATAGGATAGAGGCATGTGAGCATCAACAAACAATGTGCCTGCAGTTTCAATGAGTGTTCTATTTTCCTTTCAACTACCTCATTTTGTTGAGGAGTTCTAGGAGCAGAGAAGCAGTGCCTGATACCTTCCTTCTCACAGAATTCTTGCATAGGAAGAGATTCAAACTCAGTGCCATGATTACTTCTGATTAATGCAATTGGAGTAGAGTACTCAATCTTTATGCATTTTAGAAAATCTGTAAGAACTTTGAAGTTATAAGACTTATTTCTCAAAAAGAAAACCCAAGAGAACCTAGAGAAGTCATCTACAATAAAAAAAGTATAGAACTTCCCTCCCAGGCTTTGTACAACAATTGGTCCAAAAAGGTCCAAATGAAGCAGATACAAAATCCTAGGTGAATCACACTTATTAACTGATTTAAAACTATTTTTAGTTTGCTTGCCTTCTTGATAAGCCTTGCAAAGGCTTTCCTTCTTGTAGGGGCAAGAGGGCAATCCTCTAACAAGGTTATCCCTAGATAACCTAGCAATGTTTATAAAATTTACATGTCCTAGCCTTTTATGCCACAAGGTATTATTGCTAACCTGATTGAACAAGCAAATTTCTGAACAGGCAGAATTGAAATCAACTAAGTAAATATTGCCTAACCTAATACCTGATAACACAATATTTCTGTCTAAAGAAATATTATATTTTGATTTAGTGAAACATACCTCATAACCTGCATCACATAGCTGACCTATGGATATCAGTTATGTTTCAGGCCACTTACATATGCCACTTTCCTGAATGTGACAACTCCAAGTGTACATTCTCCATATCCTTCTGTCTGACCAAAGCTTGAGTCTCCAAATATGACTTTTGGACCTAGCTTTGCCTTGAAGTTACTAAGATTTGCCTTGTTTCCTGTCATGTGCTTGGAGCACCCACTATCCAGATACCACTTATCCTGTATGGTAGGATAGGTCTTCACCTACAAAATTACAACTCATATATTTTGGACCCAGGTAACCTTGGGTCCTTGCTTCTTTTCATACTTAAAGCTTGAAATATTAGAGTATTCAGGTTGACTTTTATAGCCTAAGGGATGAAATCTCCTAGGTGGGATTATCCAGTCAGTTAAGGGATGGAAAGGTTTGGAGTTATAGATCATAGAGAAATTCCTGTTGAAATTGTAATTTTGATAAAATTGCTCTGGATTCGAAGATTTATGTTGAGATCGTCGATCTGCATTCGACGACCAGTATTGATATCGTCGATCTTGGTTCGACAATTTTTGTTCTGACTTAGCTTTTTGTTTTTCTTTATTTATCTCAACTTGTTTTAACATTTTGTTTACTGTTTTAATTTGTTCTATATTCTTCTTTCCTTTATCTGAAATAAAATTTATAGGTTATGAGAGATGGTTTTTCTGAATAATAGGTGGTTCACTGGATGATGCACCTAAGCCTAAGTTACTTCCATTAAGTCTATCATTAAGTGTACTGGTAATTTCTACTAGTTGTTTACTTCTATCATTCAGTGATTCCTCTAGGTATTTTTCTTTACTCAATTCAATTTTCAGAAAATTGATTTGTTCATTACACAGATCTATTTCATTTTTCAATTTGAGATTTTCTGATACTAAGCTATCATAGTTAAATTGTTTATCTCTGAGAAGTTTGATTTTCTTCTCAGATCTAATTAGATCACTACACATAGATTTAAAATCATGTTTAAATTCTTCAGAAGTAAAATCAAAATCTTCCAATACCTGATCACAATCTGAACATTCTTCAGATTCTCCTTCTTCTGAAACATGTCCTAAAGCATTGATGGCCATCAAGCAAATTTCTTTGGCCTTTGCTTCTTCTTCATCTTCACTAGAGCTGGAGGAAGATGATTCTTCAGTGTCACTCCATGTTTCTGCAACAAACCCTCTCTCCTTCTTCTTGTGCTTGTAAGAGGATGGTTTGCTGGAGTGTTTCTTGGAGTCTTTCTCCTTTCTCCTTTCTTTGTGCTTGTTTTCTGGACACTCTGGAAGAATATGTCCAGGTTTCCTACAACCAAAACAGATAACCTCTTTAGAAAGGGTTTTGTCATACCTTGGTTTATTATCACTTCTTGATGATTTCCTTCTGAATTCTTTTCTCCCCATCTTGAAGAATCTCTTTGCAAAGAGACTCATCAGCTCTTCATTTGATGGAGAAGTTTCTGATTCTTTTGAAGCTTTGAAAGCAATATTCTGCTCCTTCCTAGTTGGTGTAGCAGTCTTTTGCTGTTCAGCTTCTCTTGTCTTTAATATCTGTTCATAGGATTTCATCTTTCCTAGAACTGATTCTGTAGTCATTTTATTAGTGCTTCTGGTCTCTCGGATAGGCCAGATTCTAGAGTCCCATGAGCTGAGAAAGCACATGAGAATCTTGTCATTTAATTCTGTGACTGAGATGTCTTTGTCAAGCATTTTCAGCTCATTAATAATGATGCTGAGTCTGTTGTACATATCAGAAAATTGTTCAGTTTCTTCCTTTTTAAAATTCTCATACTGGGAGATGAGATGAGCTCTCCTATCCTTCCTTTCATCTGCTGATCCTGCAACCATCTTGTTTAAGGAATCCCAGATAGCCTTAGCTAATTCACATTCAGCTATCTTCTGAAATATGTCATCAGACATTGTTTGTGCTAGTATGTTCATGGCTTTTGCGTCAGAAATCTTTGCTTTCTTGTATGCATCATTATAGTCTGGAGGAGGTACTGCAGTCATGTCTGTGGAAGTACTTGGTGGAGCAGCTGGTGGAGATACTCCTGTTAATATAGAAGCATAAATATCTTCATCAATAGAATTCATATAGAGTCTGATTCTTGCCTTCTATATTCCAAAATTTTGCAAGTTACAAACTGGAGGTCTGGTGCTTGCAAGATTCTTGTACTGTGTCATGGTATAATAGAAAAATAGTAGAGTAAAAAGAATATCTATCAGAGATCTTAGGTTCAGGTGTAAGCCTGTACAACCTTAAAATACCTCCCTCTGATACCAATTGAAAGAGAGGGATAGATAGACTTTACTCTAGAGGGGGTGGGGGTGAATAGAGTATAGAAAATTTGTTTAGTTTTATTTCGGAATTAAATTAATGATACTTATGTAATAGAGGGAAAGACAGATAAACTATCACAGCACAGCTCAGCACAAAAAGAAAACACAAAGCATCCAGACGACACAAGAAATTTTATAGTGGTTCCCCAAATCTGGGTACATCCACTCTTCTACCACCCAGGTAGGAATCCACTATAGGTTTTTGTTCAGGTGCCCTGCCACCACAAGATCTCTTTCAGGTAGATCTAGAGACCCTTTAAGCTTTTGATCAGGAGCCCAAAATCAATAGGTTTTTGTTCAGGTGCACTATCACCAAGAGTTCACTTTTGAAGGGAGAGATAACCCTGTATAGATGGAGGTAAAAGGAAAAATTAAAATAAATCTTGTCTTTCTCAATCAAATGTGAAGATTATGTGGATTGAAGAGAATTCCATGCTCCCCCTGAGATGTATAATAGATTCAGGAAGAGGAAACTTGCCCCTGGGTGTAGGTCTTCAAAAAAAAATGTAGTAGAGCTTTCTTAGATCTGAAGACTGAAAAAGATTTGAGCTCTTTTGAAAATCCTTGAAGCCTGAGAAATGAGGAAGACTCAAGAGAGATTTTGAAAAGGTTCTCCTTCTTATTTATTACAGCAGAGCAACAATCCTTGAGAGTAAGAGTAATAGTAATGATCATCATGCTGAATAAAATTTTCTGGATATATATATATATATCCTTTGATTGTCTGTCTGATTGTTCTCTTGTATATCCTTATTATATTTTGAGTTATAAATTTTTGATTGTCTGTTTGATTGTTCTCTTGTATATCCTTATTATATTTTGAGTTATAAATTAAGTCAGAATAAGAAACGGTAAGAATTTGAATTCCATAGACAGTGCATAATATTCTGCAATACTTTAGGAGCCCAAACGGCTAGAAACGCTGGCAACATAAATGCACTTCCATATCTGCCTTCATAAAATATACTAAAGAAATATTCTGTGAATACCATAATAAATGCTTCAAGAAATACGACTATCAGCCTTGGGAATAACAACATTAATTATCAGAATATATTTGCCTTTACAAAAATTAATTATAAGCTAAAAATAAATACTTCTGACCGATCTGAAAAAAATCATAACTGAAAGCATCATAAAATCATAGAGCCCAGTTCAGAGATCGTTGACCTGAGAACAACTATCATAGAACAGATATTACTACTGAGAAAACTAAATCGTCGACCTGAGCTCGTAGATCGTCGAGCTCAGTTAATAGTGTAAGACTCTGAGATCGTCGATGGGAGATTGACGATCGTCGAGCTGAGTTTGACTATAGTCGAACTGATATAGAAAATCCACATAAATTTTCGGAGTCTAAGTCTGAGTCCATTGCAATGCGGAACTGCACAAACCTGACCTAAAAGGACCTAACTTAGGCTAGACCACGACCCTAGCTATATATGGGGGTCAAGACATCCTTAGAGTGAACCTAGCACAAATCCAAACAAGGGTTCCAACACAGTGTTCTTCATCATTTACTCCTGTCTTTCAAGAGACACAAATCAATATCAGTATAGAAAGTTTGCTGGAGATCAACATCAATCTGAAGGCCTATACCCTGAAACAAAGCTTCCATTTCCTGATCATCTACAAAATCTCAATGGGAGCTTTGACATCATCAACATCCACTAGTCTTCTCTCAGATCATTGACAGAGAAGACAACATCATTTCTTTTCCCTTTCCTTTATACAGGGTTATTACTCCCTTCAAAAGTGAACTCCTTGGTGATAGGGCACCTGATAAAAAACCTATTAGTTTGTAGGCACCTGATCAAAAGCCTGAAGGGTCTCTAGATATACCTGAATAAGATCTTGTAGTGATAGGGAACCTAATGAAAAATTTGTAGTGGATTCCTACCAGGGTGGTAGAAGAGTGGATGTACCCAGAGTTGGGGAACCACTATAATCCTTATGTCGTTTGTACTTGCCTATTTATTTCTTTATTTGTGTGCTCTGATTTCTTTTTCTCCTTATATATATATATTTATCTCTAGAGTAAACGTAAGATCTATCCCTACCTTTCAGATATGGAGGCCAGGAATTTATGAAACAAGACAATCAGGATGGTCAAAGTCCGTTGGGATAATTATGGTCGTAAAGAATTGACATGGGAGCGTGAGCAAACCATGCGAGATGAGTTTCCCGAGTTGTTTTTGTAAAAGTAATAATGTAATAATTTGTACAATTTTCCTTCAGATGAATAAAATTTTGGGATGAAATTTCTGTAAGAAGGGGAGGTTTGTAATACCCCAAAATTTTGAAAACAGAACTTAAAAGTGGTTGTCGCTGGAGATAACGATAGCACTCAACGAAGCATTGAGTAGACTTGATGCTCCCAATGCAGTCCACGCTTTTGATGCACACGACTCTCTCATCGCGCTTGACGCTCTCGACGCACTCGATGCACTCGATGCTCTCAATGCATTCAACGAGGAATTGAGTGAGCTATCGGAGTGGCAACAGTAGGTATCAACTCGCGATACAGCCACGCATGGTTGGACACGTGTCGGATGGCCAGATGGCGGCCAAAGAGCAGTGGTTGACTGGGGTCAAAGCGGCTACCAACGATATCGCCTAGGCGATAGCGGATATCTCCAGGCAAAAGCGTTATTTTTGACTTGTTAACTAAAATTGTGGCCTTTGCTTTCTTTTGATTAGAGGATCATGTGGCTGGGTTTATTCTCGGGGATGCTTAACCAGAGAAGAGGTGAAAAGAAGATTCATTTCTTTTTACTCACCCTCTCTCATCCCTCTCATCAAGTTCTTGGAGGAAAGGAAGAAGATAGCTGAGGATGAGCTTTGCTAGCATGGTGGAGGAGATCCCGTGGTCAGAATTGAGAATGAAGACAAGATCCGTAAAGAGGAAAGCGAGGCGCTCCTTTCTAGCAGGATAGAAAGTTTTCTAATGGCTCCAAACGAGTTTCGAGGGTAACGATCTTACTTCATAGACAAGTGAAGTCCACCTTTTGCATATGCATGGAATCCCCCACCAAAAGGTGGAGAATTGAGGGAATTCAAATAAGTTGATACGTCATATACCCGGTGGTTTTGTATATAGAATCCGGAAATCACAATACGGAATAGGCATGCTGTGTGAAGCCCATCCGGATGGGTTGGTCAGGATTGGTGATGTTTTATTTTGCGTTCCGGAGAATACTCGAAGTATAAACGAGTTTTTATGCAGTCTATGGATTGTACTTGGGAAATAAGAGTAGTAGGAAGTACTGGAGTTGTGCTCCAGGAAAATACCCAAAAAATATCACAGTTTACATAACTGTTGGATATCGATGTGTGATAGTGAGCATCGCTGGCGATATCTCTTGGTGAGCTATGATTGTTGTGAACGACCAGTTTTCCGGCACTGCAGGATGCTGCAGAATTTTTGCTAGAAAGATGTTCCAGTTGTGGCTCAGTCTGGAGATAGAAGAAAGTCCTATCACTAACACCAGGAGATAGTGACTATCACTGGCAATAACTTCCAAATAGCTTTTTGTTGTTGCGAAGCCTATGTCCGTGAGACAAGGTGTATAGCATGAGAAGCTGTGAGCCTTGAGAGCCCAGCTTTTGTCCATTAGTGCCATGATTGAGCACTGCCAGCTCAGGTCCTGGGGACATGTGAGAGGTAAGTGAAGCTGAGGGATTGTTATGCCCAGTAGTAAGGACAGTGAGCCGAACGGGAAAGGGGAGGCTGACTTGTGTCTTGTCCTCCAGGTCTAGTACCTTCAGATCGACAAAAGCTAGGAAGTCACCTAAAAGGATCGGGCAACTCAGGATACCCTGGTCCGACACCACCGAGTCACTAGAGGGAAACTTAATGCAAACCACATCGCCAACTTGATCGAGAGTCAGACAATGACGTTCCACGAAAGTTCTAGCCATGAATGATGGGTAGAAACATAATAAAAAAGAACACACGCCCAACAGTTCTTTACCTTAAACTTCTCTATAAAATCTTACATATAACTAGCTAAATCAACATCGAAGCCATAACTGAAAGCTAAGAGCTAGTTTAGAATCTAACCTGAGATCACTTGAGTGAAAGTCCTCTCTTCTTCCATGGTCACCACATTCAACTTGACCTTCCCTTTATCCAGATGTTGCGGCAGCAGCAGCAAGGCTTGAAGTGGGACAGGCTGTAGTGGGGTTGAGACCGTGGGAACTTAGACTTCAAATTCCCTTTCTGTCTACACTAGAAGAAGACCTTATACTTTGTCCAATAATGCACAACATCATGCCCATTCTACTTACACGAAGCACAGACCAGGTCTCCTTTTGGTGTTCTTTAAACCGCAAGCACTTGATGTTGCTTCTAAGATCCCAACCTCTTGAAACATTTCTCAAAGGGATGGCTTGGCCGACCAAAGAAACTATACGCTTCATTGCTTCCTTTCTTCGAAGCAGGGCCAGATGCCTGAGAGCTTCTACTATCATTAGACTTTCTCTTATCCTTCCTTGCCTAGAACCCACGATTCTTTGCATTGTCGATAGCCTCGACCTTCAAAGCATCTTCTACTGCTTCAGCATAAGTCTCTCATCTATACGTGCTAGCCAACTGCTGGATGTCGCTACGAAGTCCTCCCGGGAATCGCTTCACCCTACCTGCCTCAGAGGCTACTAAATATGGAGTAAACTTGCTCGGCTTACTGAACTCCACCTCGTATACACTAACTGTAAGTTGTCTTCGCTTCAGGTGTACAAATTTGTTCATCATACAGTCTTTCTCGACAGGTGGCAGAAAATTCTTGAGCTACATCTCTTTTAAAGATTCCCACGAGCATCCTCGGCGAGGCTCTCTTTCTCTCAGATCCACTAGCTCTTAGCAAGGCCCTTCAACTGGTAAGTGGAGACCATCACCTTCTGGTCCGCAGAGATTCCTAAATATGAAAACATTTCTTCAATGAGAATGATCTAATCATCCAATGCTATGAAATTGTCTCTCCCGTCATAGGTAGGAGGTCCTAATTGCTTGAAGTGCGAAATGAAATTCATCTCTGGTGGCAGGAGAACTGGAGGCACTAGAGGAGCAGGAGGAATAGGTGTAGACTGTTCCACTACAGGGTTCTGCACCACAGGCTGATGCCGTAAAGCGACAGTCAACAATGCCTGAATCTGCGATTGCATTATAGTCACTTACCTTTACAGAGCATCATTGCTCTACTGCAACCCTTCAATCATAGCCTCACTTTGCGCACTCGACGACTCACCCTCAGACTGGGGGTGGGTGGTGGGGGGGGGGGTCGACTTATCGCAATTTTCTTTGGTGGCATTCCTAATAATACAAATGAACAACTCATCAAAACCTAGATTAATGCTAGAACTACTCAACTTAGTTCATACCATACATGTATAGTTACTTGCTCTTGCTGCAACCTTGCTCTGGGATTTTCACAAGTGATGTTATGTTTTAACTTAGGATGATACACAATCATCCTATTGAATTATGTGTATATAATATGAATGCATGAATTCTTATTTCTTTATTTTAAAATCATGTGTGCACGTGTGTCATCTTGTACATCTTAACATAGCACGTGCGCTCATACTATGTTATGTTATGCATGTAGTGCTATGTATTATAATAAAGTCCTTAATGCATGTTATGAGCGGTGTACATATGAAATATTATGCATCCCATAATACATAATATCGCATGTAATAAAAAATAAAATCTAATGGACCTCCATATGATGATTGTTATACATCTCATACTACATAATAGTCACACGTTGCTTCCTATGAGGATCCATATACAAACACATATTATGCATCCCATTATACATAATATGCCCCATATACTTCTTGTCATGCTTATGAGTATAGTGTTCATGCTTTAGCCAAGACGTACTTATGACATATTGGTGTGTGTATGCAATAAGACAAGATAACTAAAACTTTACCAGAGGTAGCTGTTCGACCAACTTGTCAAACAAACCTCCCTTTGAAACCAACTGTCATAACCCGCATTATCTCAGCATTAAATATATATCAAAGTAAGAGAAAATATGCGTCGTGATGCCACACCGTGCAAGGGACAACTGCAGACGCTCAGGCAAAAACCTACTACTAACACTTCTCATGAAGTTCTCCAGTTTGTTATGATGAAAGTATAGTTTGAGTTTAAGTTTTAATGTCTGTGTCCCTCGAATTAGTGGATCAACTAGTGCACTGATAAAATATACGTATACACAGTAGAAAAATACTTTATTTAGTTCATTTATTATCCTATATGAGCATGAAAAACCAACAGAGCATCATGATATGCATACCCCTAGAATTAATATAAGTACTAAACGAGCTTTTGCGTTCGTTATAATAAAGTGACATTTGATTTAAAGTGATGCTATGAGTATGAACTAAGAACATTGATCTTTTTATACTTTTAAAATAACTGACATGCAACCTAGCATAAATCCTTTCCAGAGAGCAAGTAGGTAAAATAAACTAGTAAAAAAATTGCATATAAGCTAGCAAATAGTCTAACATCTACAATAATCCACTATGGGCATCAATAAACTGACAAGAACCCACAGAACAAAACGCATGTCTGAAACAAGGTAAAAATAACAAAAATACCTCACGAAGGGTAGGTAAGAACCACTGCTACTACTGTAGAAAGCATGAGGCCACCAACTCTTGCTACTCAAACCACTACCGCTCTGAGCCTGAGGCATTCAAAAGAAATAACGCCTCAGTAAGAATGAACAAGTGGAAGAAAAAGACCAAAAGTAAATAAATAAGAGGAGTCAAAGGGTTACCAACCCAAGAAAAAATAACTGTTAAACCACAATATCTAAATCATAAAATATTAAGCATTGAAGAGTTCAAAGAAGTTAAATATGTGAAGTTGCACCAAATGCGCTTTAGATCTATACTTCATTAACGTCTGCAAGAGTATGTATGTAAACATATGTATATATATAAGAAGAGACTGATCAACTTAAATACGTGACTCATTTACACCGGTAAAAATGGTACTGAGTCAGTTTCCACATTGTCCAACACAAACTAACAGACCAATCATCTCGAAAAGGCACTGTGGTGGTGGCCACATTGTCCAACACAACCCAACAACCCATAAGAAGAGAAGAAAATCCACCAGGTGTAAAGATTCACAAACCTGCACTGAGGTTGTGGTCCTTTATCCACTACCAACCAAAGACCACAAATAATCATACAGTATATTAATAAATGAAAAGAAACCCAAGACTTAGCATTAGACTTCCAGGATAATGCAAAGGGGAGAAAACCAAAAGTTCCTTCAGGTATACTCGACGAATTTACGTTCACTCGATGAATTAATGAATTCACTCGATGCCTTTTTGAAATCACTCAATGGCGAGGAAACACATGACGCCAAGTCTGCTTCACTCGACACACACGACACCAAGACTATTCCACTCGACGCACTCGATGTAGAGACTCCTTCACTCGACACATAGAATCCTTCACTCGATGCCAAGATTGATTCACTCGATGCACTCAACACCAAGACTGATTCAATCGATGCCAAGACCTATTCCCACACCAAGGCTACTTCACTCGATGCACTGACTACACTCGACTCACTCAATGCCTAGACTACACTTGATGCCCAAACTACACTCGATGCACTCTACGCCAAGTCTACACTCGATGAATTCTGCTTTAGTTGCCTAATTGAAATCACTCGACGAATTTCACTTGACATAATTTTTTTAGACAAGGATAACACCTAAATGCAAGAATAAGCTCCAACAAATTTAAACAAGCTCAGGAAGGATAAGTTTTATTTCTAATCTCAGGAAAACTAACAAATCAGCATAATATGGACTTTTTTATACACAGGAGGAAGAAATTTAGGTTCAAAGCTTTATACATGCTTGAGTCCTGGTAATAAAAGAGGACTTCTATGAGGGATAAATCAAAATAATGATAAATATTTCTCATACCATAGATGTTGCCTACAGTGGCAAGATATTTTGGCAAAAACTGACGGCAGACGAAAGTTGAACAAGAAATTTAATATTTTTGATCATGATTTTGTTGGATAAACTGGAGATAATGAAGGTAAAACATAAGACATTCCTAAGAATAAAAAATTTTTAAGTGAACCAAACTATAGAAGCAAGACAAACCACCACTTGCCTTAAACCTCCTTATCTCAACCTTCTGAACACTCCACGACACAGATCGGTTGAAAAAGAAAGCGCGACAACAAAATATGGAGAGATTTGGACAAAACAAAGTTTAGGGCCACACACACTAATGCCAAAAGTCCAGTGTTAAGCATATAGATCAGTGACAGAGTACAATCACAGACAGAGCATCTTCGATCTTAGGCGAACGAGGGTTATCAGCTCCATGATTTCGCAAGGCACATATCTCAAGTACACCAATTAGTAGAGGTCTTTGGGCGCTTTCTCAATTGAAAAATGGAAACTGTCAAGAGCTTTCCGGATCTATACTGCGCTGATGATTTCATCCACCGGAGCTCCCGAAATGGCTGCTGGAAGGTTCACGATGGAAAAAACTCTCCGCCTCTCTCACGACCCTGTCGATCAGACCCTTTTTGGGGAATGCAGATGATTAGGGTTTTCTTTTTATAAGTATATATATATAACTATATTATTAATATAATAACTAGAAAAACTCAAATGACGAGGGTGACCAAATCACCCAGGTTTCGATGAAATTCGCACTGAAGCTAAATGTCAGTGGTACGAATCCAATGACAAAGTCAAAATCAGGATCCGACAAACCAAAATCGGATTAAAATTACCCGAAGCTAAAACAACAATAATTCTTATAAAATTCACTGAGACTTCAAATTGGTCTGGATTGCAATGAAACTTCACAAGCTCGCTTTAATTTAATAATTTAATTTTCCAAGTCAAAACACTAATTTTGATGAGTCTAAAAACTAGCTGACTTGCCCAAACGAACAAAATCTCACACTAACGACTGCACACCTTTAACTTTGTGTCAACGTAACACCCTTACGCCATTATTACGCCACTAAAGGGATTAAAATAATTATAGAAAATTCAGGGGTGTTATAGTGTGGTCATTCTAAAAGAAGATCCAGGTTGATTAGAAATGGTAGGTGATCTTCAGGACCCTAAAGTTAAGGTTCAAGATGCTGAATAAAGGATGCCAGCTATAGGTAGACACCTGAGAGATCATCCCAAAAACTTAATCATTGGGTATGCAAGCCAGGGTGTTACAACAAGGAGCAAAAACCTCAACATTGCAATATACTCATGCTTTCTGTCTCAAGTTGAACCCAAGTAGTTTGAAGATCCTAACATAGAATCATTTTGGATTGTGGTTATATAAGAAAAACTAAATCAGTTTAAGATATGCAATGTCTGGAAGCTGGTTCCCAGACCTCATGGACATAACATCATTGGGTCTAAATGGATTTATAGAAATAAGCTTGATGAAAATGGTGTTATCATCAAAAACAAAGCTAGACTAGTTTCCAAAGGATATATGAAAGAGAAAGGTGTTGATTTTAATCAAACCTTTGCCCTAGTTGCTATACTAGAGGCTATAAGATTATTCCTTACATACGCTGCATACAAGGGATTTAAGATCTACCAAATGGATGTTAAGTCAACTTTCCTGATTGGTGACCTAAAAGAGGAGGTCTATATTGAGCAACCCTCAAGTTTGGTCAATCCAAACTTTACTGATTATATATTTCAATTAAGAAAAGCTTTGTATGGGTTGGCCCATAGGTCATGGTATGAAACCCTGCCTAGCTTTCTCATTGAGAACAAATTCTCAAGGGGGATGATAGATAGGACATTATTCCTAAGGGAAGTCAAGGGTAAGCGATGCAGGACAAAAGTTCCGGCGAATAAAACTACGCGCGTTTGGGTTCGATAATTAAAAATTTGATTTGTAGCTTTCGGGATCACTCTAAAAATCTACCAAATATTTAACCAATTTAACAATACACAAATAAAAGGGACGCTACCCCTTTTTATAGATTGAACAAGGGCTATATACCAATGTTTGCTCAAGCGAATATGACCTACCCGATCCGGATAATTAGCAAATCATATTAAATCTATCTGCAAGCATTCACAAACCAGCACGAGAGGATCCAGGCTAAAATAGGGATTTAAACAAAATTCCAAATTCAATACCAAATTAATCTAAAACTAGGTAGGCCAAATCGTATGAACTCGAGGGGAAATCACGGATAATGAATCCAATTTCTACTAGCGTTCACAAGATCTACCCAATCCGATTCATACGAAAATATTCGGAAGAATAAATGCTTAAAAATCAAATTTTAATTAAGGCAGTAATTTCAATATAAATCAGAATAAATTACTAGCCTTCTAATCCACCAAATCTCACAAATATTTTAGAAGAATTCACACAAGAGATATTTATAAATTTGTTACCCAAATCCCAAGAAAATCTGTTCTTAAGATGAGTGGAGGAAACACACACAACGGTGGTTAAATATATTTCCACGCAAAATCCTCGGATCCGCACCGGACGATGATGACGCGGGGTGTTTTCCTTTGCAAGAAACCCTAAGAGAGGGAGAAACCTTGAAAGCCAAAATTATTGTGAGAGGAGAGAGAAAAGGTGGTGGCCAAATTATTTAGGAAAGAAAAGGAGAGGGAGTTTGTGGTTGTCCGTTTTGGTGTTGGAAGAGATGAGTGGGCTCAGATTCGTGGTGGTAGTGGGTTGCCAGAATTTTGATGGGGAGGGAGAGGGTGGAGTCTAGGAGTTGGCCGAACCCTAGAGGGGTGGTGGTGGCCGGCAGCTAGGGAAGAGGGTTGCACGGGTTGGTATGGAAAGAGGGTGGCCAAGAGAGGGAGAGTAAGGGGAGATGTTGGGCTGTTTGGTGGTGAACTTGAGGAGGGAAGAGGAGGAGGAGAGGTGGCAGAGAATAGAGAGGAGGGAGAGAGTGGCCTGCGGCCAAGAAAGGGAGAGGAAGAGAGAGGACTAAATTTCTCAAAGTGGTAGGAGAAAAGAGGGGGAAAAATCAAAACTTGAATTCTTGGTTTTCTTTTTTTTCGTCAATCTATCCATTCCTACCACAATATGGTTATATATAGCCTACACCACTCCATCTCCACCCTTCATGAAAATCAAAACACTCTTGATGGTCATAAGCACCCATCTTACAAATGAAATGAAATAATAAAAAACCACACATGATGGTTATACGCACCCATCATTACACATGAAATGAAATGATTAAACATGAAATAAACACTAAATATAAAATTGCTTAAAATATAACTTGCTAAAATATGTAATTATAATTATTTAATTTATAATTATATATTTTATTTAATAGCGGCTGACATCGTACAAAACATGTAGCGACAATGGCGACAAACGGCGTGGTAGTCTCCCATCTTCAAGCTTGCGGCAACGATCATCCCAATCCATGAACACTCTATGAAGGGGATCAACGACCGCATCAGCAATGTCTCCATAAATCCTCCCCCCTCATAATTATTCATCACCGATGAGTGACAATAGGGGGCAAATCTTGCCCCACTATCCATGTCGTAGTAACATGAACATCCATCAACACTGAGAACCTGTCAGGTATAGAAACAACATGACTTTCGAGGAAACTCGAAAGGGTGTCAAGAAAAAGAAATAAAACTTGAATCTTACAATACGGTTACAGAACTAAGGAATCAACGTGGAAAATAGACATGGCATAACTAACACTCCCCAGCCCAAGAGGATGTTTAGTGGGAGAGAGAAATGATGGAGAAAGCCACTCAGGTGGAATAGAGACGTATAGTAAAAAGTCCGAAAACTTGAAATAAAGTGAAACACCCTATGCTTTATAAAAATCTTAAAGAAAAGCATGAAATCTGGCGTTCTTCATAATAATGGATGGGTCGGCATTCCTACGTATTAACTTATTAACGGAGCCAGAAGGCATCCCCTCGGGGACTTACAAGACTAAACCCAAATCATTAAATCTTGCATCGGATAGTCTCGGAAGGGAGCGGAAGTGCGTGCCACATAACTTATGATGAAACACTTACATCCTAGATACATGAGGAGTGAACCCATATGCTACATGACTTGACCCAAATGCGCTGGATAAGGGGGTTAAGTCAGGTGGCACGGGAGCCTTATAATCAAAGATGATTTTAATGAGCTCCAAATTCGCAGTTTAAATTTTATATTTTAAATACTCATGCTTAGCCTGAAGATATGCCAAGGAGAACTACTCATCATGAACAATAGAGTTAGATGCTCCTGGATATGAAAGGATGTGCGAGCGATACAACTCAAGGGGCCTTTCTATAGTCACTAATGTGTGGAAATGAGGGTCATCAAAAGGTGGTGGGTAAATGCGTGTAATTGGGGTTTGTATATAAGTATGTTTAAGTGAAACCACATCCAGAGGCACAATGGACAAGGACTCAGAATCAGTCGCATTCGCGGACAGAAACATAGACGGACACGCAGAAAAATGAACAGTCAAATGTGACACGTAGTCAGATCTACGGGGTGCGGTGAATAGACCAAATACTAATGCGCTCAACCTAGTAATATCTATACGCTAAGGCAACACCAATATAGGAACTAATAATGTGGGTGTCACACAAAAACTCAGACTAGGACTACCGGTTCCACGTCCTAAAAAGTCATCTAAGATAGGCAAATAAATAGGAGGAAGGGGCGGTAAAATCAATCCCAGGATAAAATCCAAATCAGTAAAAATTTTACCCAACGGTGATATCATCGAAGAACTCTCATCCGGGTGTACAACCAAAGAATCATCCAAAAATACCCTTCCCTCAGATGGTAACTCATCCACAAAAATAATAGGGACAGCCTCTCTCTCAGGCTCCTAAAATAACTCAGATACACTCTCAGTGGGAGCAATTGTAGGCTCTATCACGATGGGGATTTTATCTTGGAGAGGGCACTCAATACAAGAGTGGTTAGACACAACACTAGCAGTGTAAGTAATAGGCAATGGAATACTCTCACAGATCAGAATGTAATCATCCCATACATCGTCTTATAAATCACTAGGTATTCCCTCAATGTCAGAATCATCAGACTCGTCGGGCACTATCGTGCATGAAGAATACTCTCACCTAATTGGTCATCCTCAAGATCAAGAGATACCACATCTACATCAGAATCCTCATGGGTATCATTCACAATCGTAGGAGGATTAGATGACACCGCTAAAGGAGGAAAGAACCTAGTGGTAACAACTTTCGAGTCCAAGATATATGACCTATAAGGCATGGTTTTCTTAAAGGTGGTAGTAGGTACACTATGGGCAGGCCGACCTTTGGGGGAAAATGATCTAGCGTTAGGTTTATAATCATTCCTATAGGAAGGTATGGGACTAGCACCATAACGATACTCACTCACGGGCTTGGTGTCAGCAGTACGGAGGTAGGCGGTATCAAATTGATCCGAGAGTAGGCTACGCATTGCTGGCCAAGCATGTTTATAACTACCAACACGATGCTCTTCGTTTAGCCAAAATACGTGGGCTTGGCCTACTAATCATTCTCGGGCTACAATAACCTTGTGGTGGTCGTTCCAGTCGTGACAATCAAATTCAATTTCTATTCCCTTAAGAAAGTCTCTAAAAGTTTTGGAACACCCATAACCATCATAAGTGGGTACCTATCTTCTAGTGTCAGGATAAGCGTGGGTACGGTTAGTATTCCTATGGTATGAAGGCAAGGATGGGGTGTGTTTAGAAATGGCTTTATCATACCAATAGTCTAAATGGGAAGCGTAACGTCATAGGCCATATCAGTGAGAACCGGAGAGAAAACTCACCCAGATCTGGTGCACATGCAATGAATAAAAGGACTCTGACCCTATATAAATTACAACAGATGGATTTGTTCCCGCTATCTAACTAAGGTAATAAATATACGAATTTTATTTTCTTGCTGGAAATATTATGAAGATTATTAAAAAAAAAATTGCAGAAAGATAAAAATATAGGCCACTCTTTGCATACCAAAAATTAAAATTTTATTTTATTGTTTTGGCAATGAAACGTGCAAGTGCGTGTCAGCGTACTAATAAAAGGTGGAGGGTGCTAATTAGGAAATTGATATGAACCTCCTGAAAGTCCACCTAGTGCCAACTACCTTCACCTATAGAGGGGGGGGGGGAATAGGTGTCTAGCAGCATTTTTGCGGAATTAAAACTATACCTGCACAAATAAACAAAACAACACAGCACAGAAAGACACAGGCAATTTATAGTGGTTCCCCGATTTGGGTACGTCCACTCTCCCCCTTCGACCTATCTCCCAACAAGGGACAACTCGGTCACTTCACCAACAGGATTGAAAACCAATCCTCACACTAAGGAAGTAACTCTTCCACACGAAGGAGTCACCACTCCTCCACGGGTTGCACCCAACCCTTACACAGAGGAACCAACGTTCCTTTACAACAAAAGAAAAACTTGAATGTATAAAATACAAACTACTTTTGGAGCCCTTGGTGTCCCTCTTCGTTCGACATTGCGTTCTTTAATAAGTCGAAGAGTCCACGACCTAAGTGCTCCCTTAGAGAGAATCTCCCCGAAACCAGTGGCGGCAAGAAGTGCGGCGGCGTAGCTGTCAGGATCGGCGGCGGCAACGAAGTGCGGCGGCTGAGCTTTGGAGATCCAACCTTCGTAGCAAAGCTAGCAAGGTCTACCAACGGTCTTGCTAGGATCTATCGTCTCGATCAATTCGGAAAGGGAAGGTATTCCCGATCAACAAATCGAGAGATAAAGGATCTCTAGGTAGACGCGTGAGACGTGTTGCTTGGCTGAGCTTCTGTCGCCAAGAGATCGAGAAGAAACCATGATTAGCAACGGCGACAACCTACACGAGTAACGATGGTGATCCGAGCGGCGACGGCGGCGGAAGGAAATCCGCGATGCTTTAGGTCACGATGGCGGCTCGTTTCTTGTTCTCGGTATTCGGTATCTGTAATGATCGAAATACAACAGTATTTATACTATAGGTCATACATTATGACCGTTGTGGGCCCCACCAGTAGAAACCCTAAGTCAGGTTCAAAATAGCGCCTGAATATTTGGACCGGTCCAGCGAGCAGAAGAAATTGGCTTAAGGCAAATTCGGCGAGAATCATTGGTGATTCTCGACGAATCGGCGAGAATCACTTATGATTCTATCCGAATTCTACTTGGCAGAATTCTGGCTGAAGACCATGCCATCCAGAGAGAATCGGCGAGAATCATAGTTCATTCTCGACGAATCAGCGAGAATGCAAAGTCATTCTCGACAATTCGGCGAGAATCAACTAGTGATTCTCGACGATTCTGCCTTAAGAAGAAATCAAGACGTCGTTGAGACAGCAGGCAGTAATCGGCAAGAATCAGCGAGTGATTCTCGACGATTCGGCGAGAATCACTTAGTGATTCTCGACGATTTCTACTTAGACGATTTTCGTCTTTCTTCCAGCGAGTTGCTTTGACCCATCCTTGCTCCTTGTCTGCTCTTGATCTTTCTCAGCCCTGTACTTGAAAGTAAGTACACTCCAATAGAGAGAGTACACGTAGGCCAACACACTAATCTGCTCAACAAGGGATTACGTTGCACAGACCCGTTTATATTAACCCACTGCACCCTGACATTAGTGTGTACTTAGCGTGGAATAACTGTAATCACAACTTGAATACAAATGATCAAATACAATGTCAATTCGCCTTAGCTGGTCCAGGGGCTTCTTCAAATCAGGTACATTGTGGATACAATACCCAACAATCTCCCCCTATTTGAAGAAGCCTAAACCCTACAAGCTAAGGTGAATATAACGGATGGAAGAAAAACATAAACTGAATAATCAGTTGAGAAAGAATTTCCATACCATTATCTTTAGAGCATTTGGAGCATACTTTGCGAGAGCACCTTTGCCCTTAGCACCTTAGCCGAGAGGGCAATCTCCCCCTTTTTGTCTTCTACAAATCTACGACTTTAGCACTTGCCACAATGCTCCCCCTCAGTTCTTGCATTTGTGCTTACACTTGAGTTTCTTGCGGATGCTCCCCCTTGATCCAAGAGCCGGGAGCCTCTGTATTCTTCATTCCTCAAGGTTTAGCATACCCAGTTCAGTTTTGAAGAGACTGAACTTGGCTTCGTCTAGGGGCTTTGTAAAAATATCTGCAATCTGCTTATCCGTGGGGACATAGCAGAGAGAGATGTCCTTGTTTTCCACATGCTCCCGAATGAAGTGGTAGCGCACTTCAATATGCTTCGTCCTGCTGTGCGACACGGGATTGTTTGCAATTAATATAGCACTTGAGGAGTCGCAGTACATTGGTACTTTTTTGAACTGAAGGTCATAGTCTGCTAGCTGATTTCTGATCAATAGAAGTTGTGCGCAACAGCTGCCTGCTGAGATGTACTCAGATTCAACTGTGGAGGTTGCAACACAATTCTGCTTCTTACTATTCCATGATATAAGCCTTCTTCCGAGGAATTGACACGTCCCGGAAGTGCTTTTCCGAACATCCCTGCTTCCTGTAAAATCATCATCTGAAAAACCTATTAGCTCGACATCATTGTTTCTCGGGTACCACAAGCCAAGATTAGGTGTACCCTTAAGGTATCTAAGAATTCGCTTTGTAGCGACATAGTGAGATTCCTTAGTGTTCACCTGATATCTGGCACAAATGTAAGTGGAGAACATAATATCCGGTCTACTTGCAGTAAGGTAGAGCAGGGATCCAATAATGCTTCTGTATTTGGTTTCATCAAAAGGTTTCCCTTTCTCATCCTTATCCAGAGACATAGTGGATCCCATTGTAGTCCTCATAGAGGTTGCATTCTCCATTCCGAATTTCTTGAGGAGTTCAGTTGTGAACTTCGTCTCAGAAATGAAAATTCCATCCTCATACTGTTTCACTTGAAGTCCCAAGAAATACTTTAGCTCTCCCATACTGCTCATTTCAAACTTTCCTTGCATAAGTTTTGAAAACTTTTTACAAAGATTGTTATCCGTTGAGCCGAATATAATGTCATCAACATAGATTTGCACCAGCAAGATCTTGCCTTTGACTTCCCTAAGAAACAATGTCTTATCTATTTTTCCTCTAGAGAACTTGTTCTCAAGAAGAAAATTAGACAGAGTCTCATACCAAACTCGAGGAGCTTGTTTTAAGCCATATAAAGCCTTATTAAGAAAATATACATGATTGGGATAAGTCGGATTAACAAAACCTGGGGGTTGTGCGACGTATACTTCCTCTTTAAGGTTGCCATTTAAGAATGCAGATTTCACATCCATCTGATAGACAGTGAATCCTTTGTGTGAAGCATAAGCCAGGAACAATCTGATCGCCTCGAGCCTTGCCACTGGTGCAAAGGTCTTGTCGAAGTCAATCCCCTCCTCCTGTCTGTAACCTTGAGCCACCAACCTGGCCTTGTTCTTTATGATGACACCGTGTTCATCCAGTTTGTTTCTGAAGATCCACTTGGTGCCGATCACGTTTCTCCCCTTTGGTTTGGGAACCAGCATCCAGACGTTGCATCTTTCAAATTGATGTAGTTCATCTTGCATGGCCAATATCCATGCTGCATCCTTGTTCGCTTCGTCGAACTTCTTGTGCTCAACCTGTGATAGAAAGCTAAAATGCAGAATCTCGTAAATTGTACCTCGGCGAGTTCTGACACCATCACGGGGATCTTCGATGATTTGATTTCTGGGATGATCCCTCACGTGACGAAGCTCTAGCAGTCTGGTATCTGGAGCTCTAACATTTTCTGGGGCTCCTTCCTCTTCAGGGTGGACAACTCCATTCTGGCTGTCATCATCTCCGATAGGTGTTGTGGTGGTGACGTTGACGTACTTGGGAGTTGCATCTTTAGCGGTCTCATCAAAACTAAGCTGTTCAATTCTTGTACCTATATATTCAAGAAGACCACGTAACCCCTGGTGACTCCTCGATCTGATCCCCCAAAGATGACTTTGGGTCCATTCTTGACTGGAGAGTAATCACGCAGCAGGCTTCTGGTCCCGGTCATATGCCGGGAGCATCCACTGTCCAAGTACCATATGGGAGTTTTGGTGGCCTTTGTACATTCCTGCAAAACAGAATTAATTTCCCTTAGGAACCCAATCGAACTTGGGTCCTATATTCCTCCTTAGCATACTCCCCCTCGGATGGTTAGCCCTACGAGTGGTCTACCTCGCATTGCCAGCATGAGGTGTCTCGTTATTTCTCGTATTAAACCAGCAATCCACGGCAAAGTGACCAACTTTGCCACAGCACCAGCAGTCAAATCTGTTATACTTTCTCCTAGGCACCTGCTTCACCCTCTGAACGGAAGGTTTAGTCGGGGCCTTAGACCTGGAGGTGGAGGCATCATGATGACAACAGTCGCATGATTTCTTCACCTCCTAGTTTCTAAGTGTAACAGGCTTTGCCTTGGGTGCCTGCTTCCTATTATGGCCGCTAGAGAAGTTGCCATAATCCTCCATTTGAACTTCCTCATAAGGTTCCTTGAAGACACTCTCGCCAAAGTTGCGGGGGAAGGCCCACCCCTCATACCGGCTCTTGTGCTTTTCAACCGAGGTCTGGAAGAAGTGGCCATAGGTTGACTCAAAGTCCTGTTCATTGCAGGGAAAGCCAGGCTTCCTGAATACAACAGGGTTGAGTGGGGCCTTTCCCTTTTCTGCAGTAGAGGCCTTCTTAGCAGCCTTATTTCTCCTCTGCTTTTTGTTTCTCCTGGATGATTTACCAGGCACACCCACATGCCCCAAGTAAGCCCCCTTAGCCTGAGCAGAGAAGGTATCAACCAGTGGAAGAACAGTCTTTGGCATAGAGAAGCTTTGGACAATCTTCTTTTCTGCCGTAAGATGTTCTTCCAACTTATTGATTTCTTCCTGTTTAAGGTCAAGGAGACTTATAGACTCTGAGTGCTTAGAGATCAGGTCCAGGTGCTCCTGTCGGAGAGAAATCAAGCTAGTGATCTCTTCCCTTAGGGAGACACCCTCGACCTTAAGGAATTTAACTTCCTTTTTCTGAGCCCTCAATCTCTTGCGGCATTCCTCGAAGGTGTTGAGCAGAAGCTCATACTTTTCGATGAGCTCAGCTTCTCGAGCAGATGGGCTGTCCTCGAGATCATCATCAGGAGACTCATAGTCAGAGTCAGAGAGGGGGGTACGAGCTTTTACCTTCCCAGTGAATGGGGAGCATTCTCCTTCTGAGTCAGAGCGACCCACCAGCCCGAAGTAGGCTTCCTTATCATCACTGGAGTCTGAGGAATCAGACTCACTCAGTGTCTTTGACTTTTTGGCGATGTATCTCCTCTCCTTCTTTTTATCTCTAGAGGTTCTGTGCTCTTCCCCCTTCCCCTTCTATCTCTTGCCTTGATGGCAGTCGGCCACGACGTGTCCTGGCTTATTGCACCCAAAACAAATGATGTCAGTATGACGATGTTTGTTTGGTTTTGATTCATACCTGTCAGAAGAATAATTCTTCTTCTGATTTATGGAGGAGGAACCGTCTCTCTTTCTTTGATTCCTCATCTGGAGGAACTTCTTAAATTCTCGGGTGATGAGGGAGAAGTCTTCTTCAGACAACTCTGAGCCAGAGGAGCATGGATCGGAGTCTTCCTCCTCATCCTTTTTCCCCATACGGGATGAAGCTGAACCCTTTCCCTTCCTGGAGTGAATGGCTTTTAGGGCCATAGTCTTTTTCTTGGCTGCGGCCTTCTCTACTTCTTCTTCAGCTTTCCTCGTGTTCAACTGGAGCTCATAGGACATGAGCTTCCCAAAGAGTATCTGAGGATCAGTTTCAGCTAATCTGCCAAACTCTCGGATGGCATAGATCTTCGTGTCCCATTCCTTAGTAAGGGACCTAAGGAATTTATCATTAAGTTCACCATCAGTGAACACTCTTCCATATCCCTTGAGAGCATTGACGATCTTGAGGAAGTTCTCGAAGGTAACTCCGATCTCTTCCTTGGGCCTCTGCCTGAAGGCCTCATATTTCTGGTTCAGGAGGGATCTTCGATCATCCCACACTTCATCTGTTCCCTCCATCAGGATAATCAAGCTGTGCCAGATATCCTTGGCTGTCTTGTAGTTGCAGAAGTTCTGCATCATGGAGTCATCGACTGCGCTGATTAGTATGTTCTGTGCCTTCTTGTCAAGTCCGACCAGCACCATCTCGTCCTTCTCCATTTCAGAAAGCTTCTTTGGCACCATTTTGGTAGGATCAATGGTGGAGGCCTTAGTGGGAATATAAGGTCCCTCCTCAATGATCATGAAGAGTCGAGGGTCGACTGCTTCCATGTAAAATCTAATCCTTTCCTTCTAGATAGAAAAGTTTAGCCAGGTGCACACTAGGATCTTGCCTGAGTACTTGAGTCCGTCCATAGTAGATATCTGCCTTCTTCTTGACACTAGTGGCAGGAACTTACTCAAGGTGTTTACCTTATTGCTGAGTAACCTCCCTCTGATACCACTTGAAAGTCCACCTAGTGCCAACTACCTTCACCTATGGGGGGGGGGGTATAGGTGTCTTGCAGCGTTTTTGCGGAATTAAAACTATACTTGCACAAATAAACAAAACAACACAGCACAGAAAGACACAGGCAATTTATAGTGGTTCCCCGATTTGGGTACGTCCACTCTCCTCCTTCGACCTATCTCCCAACAAGGGATTACTCGGTCACTTCACCAATAGGATTGAAAACCAATCATCACACTAAGGAAGTAACTCTTCCACACGAAGGAGTCACCACTCCTCCTCCACGGGTTGCACCCAACCCTTACACAGAGGAACCAACGTTCCTTTACAACAAAAGAAAAACTTGAATGTATAAAATACAAACTACTTTTGGAGCCCTTGGTGCCCCTCTTCGTTCGACGTTGTGTTCTTTAATAAGTCGAAGAGTCCACGACCTAAGTGCTCTCTTAGAGAGAATCTCCCCAAAACCAGCGGCGGCAAGAAGTGCGGCGGCGTAGCTGTCAGGATCGGCAGCAGCAACGAAGTGCGGCGGCTGAGCTTTGGAGATCCAACCTTCGTAGCAAAGCTAGCAAGGTCTACCAACGGTCTTGCTAGGACCGATCGTCTTGATCAATTCGGAAAGGGAAGGTATTCCCGATCAACAAATAAAGAGACAAAGGATCTTTAGGTAGACACGTGAGACGCGTTGCTTGGCTGAGCTTCTATCGCCGGGAGATCGAGAAGAAACCACGATCAGCAACGGCGACAACCTGCACGAGCAGCGATGGTGATCCGAGCAGCGACGGCGGTGGAAGGAAATCTGCGATGCTTTAGTTCACGATGGCGGCTCGTATCTTGTTCTCGGTATTCGGTATCTGTAATTATCGAAATACAACAGTATTTATACTGTAGGTCATACATTATGACCGTTGTGTGCCCCATTAGTAGAAACCCTAAGTCCGGTTCTAAATAGCGCCTGAATATTTGGACCGGTCCAGCGAGTAGAAGAAATTCGCCTAAGGAAAATTCGGCGAGAATCATTGGTGATTCTCGACGAATCGGCGAGAATCACTTATGATTCTCTCCGAATTCTACTTGGCAGAATTCTGGCTGAAGATCATGCCATCCGGAGAGAATCAGCGAGAATCATAATTCATTCTCGACAAATCGGCGAGAATGCAAAGTCATTCTCGACGATTCGGCGAGAATCAACTAGTGTTTCTCGACGATTCTGCCTTAAGCAGAAATCAAGACGGCGTTGAGACAGCCGACAGCAATCAGCAAGAATCAGCGAGTAATTCTCGACGATTCGGCGAGAATCGTCGAATCGGCGAGAATCACTTAGTGATTCTCGATGATTTCTACTTAGACGATTTTCGTCTTTCTTCCCGCGAGTTGCTTTGACCCATCCTTGCTCCTTGTCTGCACTTGATCTTTCTCAGCCCTGTACTTGAAAGTAAGTACACTCCAATAGAGAGAGTACATGTAGGCCAACACACTGATCTGCTCAACGAGGGATTACGTTGTGCAGACCCGTGTATATTGACCCACTTCACCCTGACATTGGTGTGTACTTAGCGTGGAATAACTACAAGAACAACTTGAAGACAAATGATCAAATACAATGTCAGTTCACCTTAGCTGGTCCAAGGGCTTCTTCAAATCAGGTACATTATGGATAAAATACCCAACACCTCCCTCTAA
Organism: Platanthera zijinensis; assembly: GCA_039513925.1. Classification (NCBI taxonomy): domain Eukaryota; kingdom Viridiplantae; phylum Streptophyta; class Magnoliopsida; order Asparagales; family Orchidaceae; genus Platanthera; species Platanthera zijinensis. The sequence continues at coordinate 116,963,469 of CM077080.1, read as the reverse complement.
TACCAAATTGATGCAGGCCCATAGTTTCGACGGATTAACTACGTGCGCTTGGGTTCGACAATTAAAAATTAGATTTGTAGCGTGCGGGATCACTCTAAAATTTTACCGAATATTCAACCAATTTAACAATGCACAAATCAAACGGACACTACCCCTTTTTATAGATTGAACAAGGGTTATATGCCAATGTTCGCTCAAGCAAATAGGACCTACCCGATCCGGACAATTAGCAAATCAAATTAAATCTATCCGCAAGCATTCACAAACAAGCACGATAACATCCGGGCTAAAATAGCGATTTAAACAAATGTCCAATTTCAATCCCAAATTAATCTAAAATGAAGTAGGCCAAATCATATGAACTTGAGGGGAAATCAAGGATAATGAATATGATTTCTACTAGCGTTCACGAGATCTACCCAATCCGATTCATACGGAAATTTTTGGAAGAATAAATGCTTAAAATAAGATTTTAATTAAGGCACTAATTTCAATATAAATCAGAACAAATTACTAGCCTTCTAATCCACCAAATCTCACAAATATTTTAGAAGATTTCACACAAGAGATGTTTAGAAATTTGTTACCCAAATCCCAAGAAAATCCATCCACAAGATGAGTTGAGGAAACACACACGACGGTGGTTGAATCTATTACCATGCAAAATCCTCGGATCCGCACCAGACGATGAAGACGCGAGCCGTTGTCCTTTGCAAGAAACCCTAGGAGAGGGAGAAACCTTGAAAGCCAAAAATATTGTGTGAGGAGAGAGAAAAGGTGGTTGCCAAATTCTTTAGGAAAGAAAAGGAGAGGGAGTGGGTGGTGATTAGTTTTGGTGTTGGAAGGGAGGAGTGGGCTCGGATTGGTGGTGGTAGTGGGTGGCCAGAATATTGATGGGGAGGGAGAGGGTGGCGGCTAGGAGTTGGCCGAACCCTAGAGGGTTGGTGTTGGTCGGCGGCTAGGGGAGAGGGTTGCTCGGGTTGGTGTGGAAAGAGGGTGGCCGAGAGAGGGAGAGTAAGTGGAGATGTTGGGCTGTTTGGTGGTGAACTTGAGGAAGGAAGAGAAGGAGGCGAGGAGGCCGAGAATATAGAGGAGGGAGAGAGTGGACTACATCCAAGAGAGGGAGAGGAAGAGAGAGGACCGAATTTCTCAAAGAGGAAGGAGAAAGAAGGAGGAAAATTCAAAACCTGAATTCTTGGTTTTCTTTTTTTTTTCATCAATCTATCCATTCCTACAACAACATGGCTATATATAGCCTACACCATTCCATCTCCACCATTCATGAAAATAAAAACACTCTTGATGGTTATAGGCACCCATCTTACATATTAAATGAAATAATTAAAAACAACGCATGATGGTTATAAGCACCCATCATTACACATAAAATGAAATTATTAAACATGAAATAAACACTAAATAAAAAATTGCTTAAAATATAACTTGCTAAAATATATAATTATAATTATTTTATTTATAATTATATATTTTATTTAATGGCGGCAGACATCGTACAAAACATGTAGCGGCGATGGCAACGAACGTCGTGGTAGACTCCCATCTTTAGGCTTGCGGCAATGATCATCCCAATCCACGAACTCTCTATGACGGGGATCAATGGCCGCATCGGCAGCGTCGCCATCAGTAAGATAATCCTAGTCCAAATTTATATAGATGACATAATTTTTGGCTTTGCTGATGATAAACTTTGCAAGAAGTTTGCAAACATATACAAGGGCAGTTTGAAATGAATAGTATAGGTGAACTAAAGTACTTCTTGGGCCTCCAAGTTAGACAGTCTGAGGATGGATTATTCATCTCTCAGTCTAAGTGCATCGAGGTGTTAGTCAAAAAGTTTGCAATTGAGAGTTTCTCCATCATGAAAACTCCTATGAGGTCAAGTATGTCAATAGACAAGGATGAGACTAAGAAATTAGTTGATGAATCCATATATCGTGGCATAATTGGACTCTTCCTCTATTTAACATCTAGTAGTCCAGACATTATTGTATGTTATATGTGTTTGTGCTAGGTATCAGGCCTACCCTAAAGTGACTCATTATTCTGCTGACAAAAGAATTTTGAGATATCTCAAAGGCACACATGATCTTGGTCTGTGGTACTCTAGGAATAATGATTTTGAACTAATAGGGTATTCAGATGCAAATTTTGCAGGTTGTAAAGAAGACAGGAAAAGCACATCAGGCACCTATCAGTTTCTAGGAAGAAGGCTAGTGTCTTGGAGCAACAAAAATCCGACTAGAGTGGCCATCTCCACTGCAGAATCAGAGTACATATCAGCTGGAAGTTGCTGTGCACAACTACTATGGATTCAACATCCACTCCAAGATTTTAATCTATAGCTAAGTAAAACCATTATGTTTTGTGATTCATCTAGTGAAATTTCAATTACTAAGAATCTTATTTAACATAACAGGACCAAGCATATTGAAATTAGGTATCATTTCATTAGAGAGCATGTTGAGAATGAAGATATCAGCCATGAGTTTGTCCCCACAGACAAACAATTGGCTGACATCTTTACCAAGCCTCTTGATGAAGACATGTTCAACACCTTCAAATTTGGATTAGGTATGTTGAACTTGAAGCAGCACTAGTATGGCAATACATTTCTATTACATGTATGTGTGTATTTGGAGGTTAACCTTTTGTAGGTAAACTAGGAAGAAAAATACTAACTGTTTAGGCGTTGAGATCCATGAGGTAATTCCAGGCATCGAGTGAGTTGAGTTTACTCCTGACATTGAGAGCATCGAGTGCACTAAACGCATACATTCTGAAGGGTCAGATTACAGAAAATTCAAGGGACTAATCACAACCGTTCATTATCTTGTGTAAATGACGACAGGTACACGCCTTTCTACATTCTTGAACATGGTAACTATAAATAAAAATGTGTGCCTAGGATAATACACATAATTCCTTAGCCTTTTGTGACTCTCTGCGTTCCTACCCTTGTATTCTCGAGCCGAATTCATAGTCTCTCCAACAATTCACTAATTTAATGGCTCCAAAAGGTATTGATTTCCTGTTCGAGGGTTATGAACTTGTGAGAAATGGATTCAAAGACGAACCTAAGGAAGTACAACTAGTCATTCATCTTATAAATTCCACTTACCTAGAGTTTGTTCTGTCAGAATCATGCTCAATCTTGAAAAGAGAGGTGTTGAACTCTTCTCTAATGCAAAAGTATACTTATCTTCCAACAAGATTAAAACATCAATAAGTGGAAACAAGATCAAGATTACTTCAAGGAAGTTGACTATGGCTCTGAAACTAACCAAGTTTGGGCCATCAAATGATGAAGATGAGCTATTTGTTGAGGATGTCAAGACAACTCTCAAATGACATGGATTGTCTAAGCAAACCACATGTTCCATCATGAGGAAGGAGATGAACCTGAAAGGCAAGTTCATAGTAGATGTGATTGGCAAGGCATTGATATATAAGACTGGGTCAAATGATAAGATTTCATGGAACATGTTGGAACTAATGACAAGAGTGATTCTGACAAAGAAGACTTATTAGGGGAAGAGACTTTTTAAGAGGATTGTAGAATGTATTCCAGAACCTAATCTGGGTAGAATACTTTGTTTTTACTGAATTATGCTAGAAGAATGCTTAATTTGAGGTTAGGAGCTAAGATCCAACACATGAGGAAGATGGACATGAGAATGTTTGATAGGTGGGAAAGGGTCTTGATACCTCATGTGATGGATCTTAGCTCCTAGCCTCAAATTAAGCACTCTTTGAGCCTTATTAAAATAGGGGTGAAGAGACCTTATGATCTAGAGTTATCAGACTCAAGTATAGAGACCGGGAAGGATGTAAGTGCATAGGTCTTAATGTTATTTAAGCCTACTGCAAGAACCTTTCCAACCAGTGTATCTCAAATAGAAGACACCCTAGTAGAACTTGCTGAGAAATTAGTTGTTGTTATTATGGACAAGATTTATGCATATATTGAGGGGGAGACCCAGAGTTTATATGCTCCTGCTTAGGGGGTTCAAACACAATCTCCTGCTGCTCTACAGGCCCAGATTGAAAATTTTCTAGTGAATCTTCAGGAAAAGATTGATCAGATACCCTCTAACTCTCAGGGGGAGCAATTCTAAGCAGAAGTCCCAAGGACAAATGCTGATGTACATCAAAGTGATATGGATGTTGCTGAGGTTGAGGGGGAGACTTATCTTGAGCTCCCTACTCAATATGCTAACAATGTGATTGAGTTATCTGATACTGATGAACATGTTTCCAGTATTCCTGCTCACTCCTCAGAGTTTGAAGTGGCTGATTCAGAAGCTAGGGGAGGTATATGCAATTTGATGAAGATGTCAATCTTCTAGGGACTACTCAATAATCTATGAAGATGTCATCCTCTTTTCTGGCTTAGTTGAAAGGCTTGTTAGATGAGTATAATAGGTGAATAGAACATTATATGGATAATTCTATAAAAGAACTGAGATAAAATCTATCCACTAAGGTCAAGTCTAAAAGATTTGAACTGAATCTGCCCAAGGCTAAAACAATTGCATTCTTTAAGAGAGCTTCTCCTGCTGTGAACATTATAGAAGAAAAGCTTTCACACATTGAGAAAAGGCAAAATTATATTATAGAGAATCAATGCATCACTACAGAAAACATGAAGATGGTGTATGAAGTACAAAAGAACATCATGAAAACCAATAAGGTCATTCTAGAGAAGTGAATGGATGCATGCACCAAATTCTTAGATGATCACATGCTATAGGTGAAAAATGTTGTCACTGTAGGTGTCAATCATTCAACTCACAAGACCACATCCTTGGACAAAGTTGTATCTGAATAAGTCATAAAGGAGAAAGGTTAATGATAAAGGCCAGTGCTCGTCATGCAATCTAGACCTCAAATATTATTAGGATTGTACTAGGCCTTGAACCCATCATATATGAGGAGCCTGTACTCCACAGAGTTGTTGATAGGGCTGAATCAGTTGATGATAAAGCTGCTTTTATGATTGCATTCATTCTAACCACTCAACAACTGTTCAAGGACAAAGGTAAGTCCGTTGCAGACGAGGAAGAACAAGCCAAGTAGAACAAGAAAAATCATAGAGAAGAGATGGAGACTAGACCAGATTTTGAACTATGGAGACCTCAATCAAGGACTATCATCCTATCTGCCTAAGATCAAATTAAAGAGAACAAGGATAGGGCCAAACTCATAAGTTCTATTAAATGTGCCAAGTTTGAAAGGCAAGAAGAAGTGAGGAGAAGATTCAAAAGGGATAAGAGAGATGGTACTATTCAATCAGATGCTCCAGAGCCTATCAGATAATTTCCAAAGCTATACAACTAATTTGAGAGGTAGAGGAAAAAGAAGAAAGAAGCTAAGGAGAAGGTTGTAAAAAGATCAAGCAGTGGCATAGTCATTAAGGATCCTAATACCTAACAATGACATTTGAAATAGGTTCCTTAGGGCCTTAAGAAAATGAACTATTATTGTTAGCACACTTCTATGGATAGTTTTCCAGTTTTGTGTTAATCAAAATTTATCTATGTGCTATTTTATGTTCTTTATTATGCGAAATTAATATTTCTGTGAGTTAGTGTATATCATTGACTAGGGTTCTAGCTTCTGCAAATAAGCGGAGATTATTGGGTCCATTGACTACAATGTCCTTGATTTGAAGAAGGTCATAAGTCAATAATATACACAAGAATATATTTTATATGTATTCAAGTTCATATTTGCAGTATATCTACTATTCAATGATTAGATAGGTTATATATGTATGAGGTTTGGCTGGACAGAAAAAAAGAACACTTGGGAGAGCCAGTAATTTGGTTAAGTACAAATGCGTTGAGTGATCACACATCAATCAATGCTAGAGGCCAAAAAGCATTGACAGATATTCAGTCAATCAAAGCCTCAGGGGTGCAGGACTTAAAATTGGCTAAGTACAAATGCATTGAGTGAAGAAGGTTCATTCAATGCATGCTCAAAGAATTTAGGTAAGTTCAATGCGATGAGTGAAGACAGTTCACTCAATGCCTACTCTGAAATGTTGCTAAGTGTAAATGTGTTGAGTGAAGGCCAATCAATCAATGCCTGCAGAAGGAAAACTATCAGAGTGCAAATGTGTTGGGTGAAGGAAGTTCACTCAATGCCTTCTTAAGAAATAGAGTTGAAGTCAAAAGCATTGAGTGATCAACATTTACTTAACGCCTCTTTAATAAGGCAGAATTCTGCTAAGGGTAAATACATCGAGTGAAGGTTGTTCACTCAACACTTATGGACTTAGCCATTTACAACTAATTCATTGAGTCACACAACTACACTCAACGCCTGTACCAGTTATCGGGAAGTTTTTTTATAAGTCCATAGGGGGAATGTAAAATATACTGACGTCATTCTTAACTTCAAATTTAATCAGAAAGAGAACTAAAAGACAAAGAATGTCGTACTTCACCGACAAAGTTATTGGTGATAAAGCAATAATTAATGCAGCCCTTGTCGTGTTCTAAAAGAGGCATAGAGTTGTTTCTATGACAGACATATATAAGCAGAGCAGGGTCAATCTTTAAAAGAACTTTTAGCTATCTATCAAAACCATAATCTTTTCTGCAAAAGTCAGCTAGTAGAGCTCAAGACATTTTCACTGTTTATCTTCAAGCCTGCTTTATAGAACTCAAATTTTCTCAAGCCTGAAGAAGGAGCAGATCTCTGTAAGAGATCTTCTCAACACAAGTTGATACAATACTGAAAATATACTTTCTTGTTGATGTGAAGCTGGAGTGTTTTCCACACAGTCCAGGAAGAAGAATCAAAGATTTTTATCTAGGGTCAGTTTCATAAAACCTTTACTCAAACCTATAGGATCTTTGTGAGATTTGAGTTGTAAGCCTGATTTATAAAGACTGATTTGTAGGACTGTGAAGTAGTTTGAGGTAGTAGTTGTTGAACTCTGAGTTAGGGTCCTGGAGTGGATCTGAGGTAGGATCTTAGAGTGGATTTTAGGTAGGATCTTAGTTAATATCTAAGTTATAAGAGTTATTGAACTTTGAGTTGTAATATCTTTAGGGATCTGAGGTGTAAGCTAAAGGAGCCATGTATAAAAGAGGAGTTAGCTGAATCTACCATACTGCTAAATAATTGAAGAGGGAAAGTGGATATACCCTAGATAAGGGAACCACTCTAAATCTTGTGTGTTGTTTTGTAATCTTGAAAGCTAACTACTAACTTAAACACACTCCAATCTCAAATTTGAAAAGATTCAAAAATTTAAAACAAACTTATTCACTCCCCTCTAGGTGTTTAGCTACCCTTAGAAAATACTTTCAATTAGGGTTCTCCACTGCTTGTGTGAATACCTATAGAGTCGAAGATATATTTCAGCATGGACTCAGTCGCCTATATTCTAGACTAGATCATTATGTTGGAACATGCATTCCACATCTCTTGATTTGAGAATAACAAATTTTAGTTTGTATTTGAACATATTTGTTGCATGTTTATAGTGTCAGGGATTACAAGTATGATAACACCTTGGTTCCACTTTCTGTGACCTACCGCTGGCCTCTAGCCTTACCGCCAATGCTAGCTATGCTGGCTTACAAGCTGGGGATATTAGATTTTCATTGTGTCCTACCACTGGGAGCTAAGATTACTATGCCGTATTAGCCATGTTGACGATCGTTGGGTCGGTAGTGTCGAGAAGAGAAGGTAGCATCGAGAAGAGTCGGTAGCATCGAGAAGAGATGGTTGACCAGACTATCGTGCCGCGATATACTATAAAAAAGTGACAAAAGAATATTTTAGGATTTTTTCCTAATTTGGTGATGGACAGCTGGCAATAATACGTGAAAAGACCTACCACCTCATGGTAACCTTAGCTCTGGCAGTAGCTCATTTTAGAATAACTATAAAAGCTGGCAAATCTTCAGCTAATTGAGGAGTAGAAAAGTAAAGAGCTCTGACAGTGTAGTGCATACAAAGCTATTGCCTGACAGTAGCTTTAGAAATCTCCAAATATATCATGATTTGATTGAGAAACTAGAAGGAGCATCAAATATCTTCTAGAAGGCAAGAATATATCTTATTTTCATGAGGATTTATTTCTAAAGTTGAAGGAAAAATTCTCAAAATTAAAAAGAAGATAAGGAAGGAATTTGAATACTATGTGTTACCTCCTCACTACTGCCACATGGTAGCTCCCTACACAACTTTCTATATTTAAAACATCCCGAAATTGAGTTTTAGGAGATGGTTTTTCACGAAATTTGAAAGGGGATTTCGCCCTAGCCGACCAGAGTGAAGGAAGGGATTTTCCCAAATCATTTAGGAGGAGATTTCTTCAGAGGACATCAAAAAGAATTCATGCGCAAGGACTGTAGGCTATCAACATGATGATCAAAAAGCCTTTTTCCTAATATTTATGTGGAGGATCCTTGCAACAAAAAATTCTCATCAAGCGCACACCTTCTCGGATCTGAACAACATCGAAGAGGAAGACTCTCAAGCCATAAAGATTGAAACTTTGCAAGCGAATTGACATCAACATCAAGTGTTTGATCTAGTTAGAGTGGATTTATCTCTTATTCTTGTATTTTATTTAACCTTTTTTGTATTCTATGAAGAGAAATCGTCTGATGAGCATGTCGAATTTCTAGGAGGAGTTTGTGAGAAATCAGCCTGGGAGTCCATCAAATTTTTGGGAGGAATCTTTGGAAATCATCCTAAAAGGACATCTAGATCTGGGAGAATTAGTAGGTTCTAAGACCCCTATCGGGAGGAAGGTGAGGAGCTGGCTCATCAATCTTCTCGGGAAGAAGATAGAGAGCCAACCGCTCCTAGAGAAGGGTTTGTATAGAAAATGAAAAGATATTTTTTTATTTATCACCTTGATCTTAGCATCATAATATCAAAGTTTTGTAATCCTTTTTATTGAAATAAAAATCATGTTTATCCTTTTGTTTTATTATAACCTCATTTCACATGTCATGAAACACTTTATATAATATCTATCTATCAAAGCCTAAACTCTAAGTACATTGGAAATTACTCCTGGTAAATTTGCTCTAGGATTTCATCTTCTGGTAGTAGCGCTCGACGGTAATATTTACAACTATTGATAGTGAAGATCAATTGTATTCTCACCTATCAGAAACAATCTCCAATATAATATTTTATGAGATATAAAATATATCCTTCTGCTATAATATATTCCGATACTTCTTAAAGTGATTTTGATATTTTTTTAAGTAAGATTTAAATTTCCTTAAATCCCTTATTCACCCCCTTTAAGGGCGCCATAAGATCCAATAAGTAGTATTAGATCTAGGTTTTTCCAAATCGGCTTAACAATCGGGAATAATGGCACATCATGATCTCATATTATTTAGAGGGGATTAAAGTTTATTAAATGAAAAATCTTTAGCACCACCTTTATTTATGTGTGAAAATTATGAAGGGTGGAAAATCGCTATGGTGAAATTTGTAAAATCTTTAGAAATGAGGTTTGTAATATTATAATTAGGAAGCCCCCAAGCATACTAAATAAAAATGAAATGTTTTAAATACAAAATCAATGAATAGTTTATTTTGTGTGCTTCATTAAGAAATTCTCAAACTTATTTATACTTTACCTACCGCTTATGAAATTTGGAATTTTCTTGAAAATACTTATGATTTCCCTTCTATAGGTAAGGAGTGCACGTCAAGAGAAAAAAAGAAGGGAACACATCAAGCAGAAGGAAAGATGAAAATATATCTTAAGATAAGGAAAGCCATGAGGAAGATGAGCAAGGAATCTTATGTTCAAATCATACCTCGTACAAGATCACTGTAAGAAAATCAAATTCCCTTCTTTTTTGTAATCCTATTTCTACATTGCATGTGCTAGATGCGACTCAATGTAGAATTAAGAAATTGAAAAATATTAATTTAGAATTGCGTTTAGAAAATAAAATTTAAAAGCATAACTAAATATAAAACCAAAGCTAGATGTATCTTGTTCTCTCTCTTGCTCTGTAGTTGAAAATATTATACCTTGTTTTGATTGCAATGAATTTAGAGAAAAATTCAAGGTTTTTGAAAAAGTGCTAAAAATTTCTAAAGAGTGTAGTAAAAATTTGAATGATGAAAATAGTGTCATAACTCGTAAACTAGAATCATTAAAAATATTTGTTCAATCAATAAAAAATCTTTTATCTCTAGTTTATCTTCAAAATTATGTAAGATATCAACTAGCGTTTCAAATTTCATAAAACATGCACCTAATAGAATATTTAACCCCCATTTAGTTTCTCCCAACATTAAAGTAACAGATAACAAATTTCCTATTAATAACACTTTCAAAAATCACTATCATTATAAGCATCAACTTATTGATTATGGAAATTTGTCATATAAAAAGAATATTCAACTAAAGTATGAATGGAGGCCCATCATTAAAAATGACACACCTACTTCGCTCAAAAGGGCCCATTCATCATTATCTTCCCAAGGATTATCACGCTATGTTTGGGTACCCAAAAGAACCACAACACTTGGATCCTTTTGGATATCTAAATATCTTATCCATTAGTATCCACCTATTGCACAAAGTAGAAACAAATCTAAATAAAATTACTCAATAATCTACTTCACGATGTGTATAATGCCCCCATTTTATGTTGTTTTTGTTTTTGTTTTTTTTTCTTAACCCAACATGCCATGGACACTTGACATTAATTTTTTCTATATAACTTACACATATTAAGTCTAATGATAGATCAATTCAACAAGAATTAATTTTAATAAAAGTCATATCCTTGCTAAGTGACCAAAATTTACTTATTCTCTAAATTTATCCTTTTAAATTCATTACCTATAAATGTCTTATATTATCACTATAAATTGAATAACTTTCAATAATGGATTTAAATAGGCTATAAGGGGCCTTAAGCTAAATTATAAAAATGCAAAACCTTTTTGATATTTCTCTAATATCTTTGATGCATTTGATAGCCCCTTTATTGGGAAATCATAATCAAGAAAAATCAGAATAAAAAGGGTTTAAAAATATGCTTTTTAAATAAAAAAACCAAATTTTGTTACTATCGCCCGACAATAGCTATTACCGTCGGCGCTAGTCGTTTTGCAAAAAATATTATTTCTCAAAATACATAATTAAAAAATTATTTTTCTTGAATCCTTGCTTTCAAGAAAGTTGTATATTGAAAGAATTCACTATAATAAATTCATGTTACCTATGCGGCTTTTTGATCAACTATCTTTTAAAATCAATAAATAATTACAATATTCATCCATAGGATATAGATCAGTATTTAGGATCAATCGCTTAGTATAAGCATGCTTACTTACCCATATCTTGTGTCTCACCATAGTGGGGGCAGAGGATTGTGTGCATTAGTGATTTGACCTCTAAGTCATGTCTTGTCCTTAACCTAGGAGGGTTCCATTGGGGCCTTGTGAGGAACTAGGGGGAAAGAGTTCTAGGTTAAGAGTTATCTTGTGTATGCATATAGGTTTAACACCCCAACCTACGACATGTGTGCAACACCTCATGCCCATCCATCACTCTGTGCAAGGCTAGGGTGTAGACATATAGATAGGGTATTGGATTTTAGGGCATACTCATATACATTGCATGAACATTATTTCACTTCTCATGTTCATTATAATCATGCAAAATATTCTTTCATGTTATCATATGTTTGCATCATATATATCTTTAAGCTTTCTTTTTTTAGAAAAATACAAGTATTTGGAAAAAAAATTTGCATATTCTAAACACCTTTAACATAAATTCTTTATCCGCAACTCTTTCATTATTATTCAAAAGTTTTTGCGGTAATTGGTGTCTTAATTTTCAAAAAAATGAATAAAAAATAGAAGAAAAATTATCTCAGAATATTTTTTCTAAGCCAAAAAGTAAATCTCTATTGCTAACACCATTCATTAGTACTAACGCTGGTGGTAGCATAAAATCATTTCTTTTTCTTTTTTTTGCTTCTTTTTTTTCTAGCATAGAAAATTACATAACTGAAAGGCTCGCTAAAAAATTCTATATTTTCCAAAAATCTATTTATTATAAAATATTTGAAAATAAAATATAAAAATATAAAATGATTTAAAAGAACAAAAATATGTTTTTCCTATATCTCTTTGTGTTTTTTTTATTTTATATTTTTTAGTAAAAAAATAAAAAATTATAAAAACTTCTTATTATTCATGTTATTGTTAAAGGTGATTAATTATATCAATTTAAGATGAATTACAATGTGTAATTTAATTTTCAAGAATCTTAAAATATTTTTTTGTTTATGTTATGTCATGATAAGAAAATATGTGTAGGATTGCTTAGCATGTTTCTAAGTATGGGAAATATTTTATGTTTGATAATGATTCACTCACTCAGCTATTTCTGATAACCTACATGTGTTCTTAATCGTATACTTGTATGATTGTGTAGTGTAATAACATGATAATTTAAAATACATAAATAGATTACCTACACTATAATGAATTGATTGTTTCAATTCTTTGTTTTTCATGCACTTATTCATTGAAGAAAGGTGTTCTTAAAAATTGCGAATGTTTGCACCACAAGTGAATTCAGAGTTCTTTGTCACAAAAATAAAAATAAAAAAAAAATTGATAAGAAAAACTCCACCAAGCACTACTCACCCTCCTGATAAGTCTTAATGAGTATTGTGAAGTTGAGCACCTTGGGAAAAAATTATACAGTGTCTTGTAGCAAACAAATCATAAACCACCTTCTTAGTACACCAGATCACAACAAGAAAAATAATGTTAAAAAGAATAAATGTGATCCCCAAGCACTACTATACTCCCTAATAAGTCTTAATATTGTGTGTGTAGAGTACCTTGGTAGTTGTACTTCTTACTCTTGTGCATTAAAAAATTGTGGAAGCAATATTATTTTTGTATTTTTATGTTATATCATTCATTATACATGTCATGTGTTTTGATTAATTCACTTATATATTTTGTCAAAACACTATTTGTACACATCATTATTTCTAATAAAACTTCTACTCATGAGAATTGGACACTAATGCATACCTATACTATTCTCTAAAATCATAAGTAAATGCACTAGATAGTAAATCATGACCGCTACAATGTTTATTTTTTACTTGAAATGCAAATTAGGTTACATTATAGTTCTTCTCTCCTTTTAATATTTTAAAATCTTGCTTGCAAAAAAATTCAATGAAATAACATCTCTTGGACTTAAATTGAATTAAAAACATTTTATTATTAGGCTTAAAACTCCTTACCCTTAATATGATCATATTTTCCAAAAAGGTGTTTATTTTAATATTGCTTATCATATTTTTATGTGCACTACTTGTACTGAATCATGAATCTTTACTCTCTCAACAAGTGGTAAACTATGTTTACTAAGTGGTATTATTTGGTTAACAAATGATATTTTCTATTTTTATCACTATATTACTTTATTAAATCATGCATACATTTTGATCAATAAGTTGTAGAGAGATATTTATGATCTTGCATATTGGATCTCATTTTCCTTCTCTAACATAGACCTTTTTAATTCTCATTACATACAATCACCTCTATCCTCTTTTTATTGTACTAAAAAGGGGGAGAACATCGTGCATAAATTTCTTAATTCAGGGGGGAGTGCATTAATTTTCTTATAGAAAGCATCTATGTAGGAGAAGTATTCTTAAGACCGATACTCTACTTATGCTCACTCATGGTAATTAACTTAACAAGTGGAAATATGTGTTTGTTTTAAACAAGTGACAACATATATTAATAAATCGGTGGTATCATGCAAATTATTTTTTTACTACATAAAAAACTTCACTTGTTAATACACTCTATTCGACCCTCTTTTTATAACTCCAAAAGGGTGAGAATGAAATTGAAGAAATATCTCATTTAGGAAGAGTGCGAACTAGGAAGAATCTATGTAGGAGTGTCCATCTAAGGGGAGTACGCACTTAACGCTTATCAATTACAATAAATGCAAACACCATTATTTATGCATTATTTCTTCATAGTCGATTTGTTATTATCAAAAGAGAGTTTGTTGGAACATGCGTTCCACATCTCTTGATTTGAGAATAACAAATCTCAGTTCGTATTTGATCGCGTTTGTTGTGTGTTTATAGTGTGTATTGTTGGATCCCTAGTTGGATTTGGGCTAGGTTCACTAAGGTAGGATATGACCCAACATGTATAGACAAGGGTCATGGTTGTGTCCTAGAGTCTAGGTCAAGTCCTTAGAGTGAACAATGCCAAGGACTTGCCCTCAACAAAGTCAGAGACTTAAGACTTAGAGAATTCAAGACTTAGAAAAAGGAGTTCTACGTTCATCGATCTCCGATGGACGAAAGTCATGCTCAGCTTGTCGAACTCAAAGACAAATCTTTAAGCTCAGCTCGACGATCTTGGACCAGCTAGACGAACTCAATTCTCAGGGCTCTGCTCGACGATCATAGATCTCAGCTCGACGAACTTGATGGACAGAAGAAGAAAGTTATCAAGAAGCATTCAGAGGTCGACGATCTTGGATCTCAGCTCGACGAACAGCTATTCTCAGCTCGACGAACTATGGACTCAGGTCGACGAATCCAGTCTTGGCTATTTTCCTCTTTTGTCCTTATTATGTGGCAATGATTCCTTAATAATTAATGTTCTAATATTTTCTGAATATTACCGTTAGACAAGAGCATTAATTACGGTCTTCATCATGATTTTTTCCTGCTATTTTTTTAAGGGACAGTTGGGGAAACAAATCAATGCCAAATTATTCCAAGGCCGTCAGCATTAATTATAGGAAGAATTTCAAAATTCAAAAGGACTTCCACATGGAAAATATAAAAACAAGAAGTTCTCTTTCTTCCAATATATACACAATCTAAGAGACATACAGAATTCTTGAGACATAGAGAATCGATCAGTCAAGAAATCAACAACTGCTAGACTAGAAGAAGAATAATCTTTTTGAAGAAGAAGAACAATCATCCAAATCAAGAATCTTCTTCTTTCATACTCTCAGGAACTTTCAGTAGGATAACAATACTATATCTATCAAGAAGTTCCTGAAGTTCTTCGGGTTAAAGTTTAAAGCTTGAAGGCCTATCACCCTGAAGAAAAAGTTTCATTCCTCCCTGAACAAAATCAATATTTCAGGGGGAGCTTTTTGTTAACATCAATTCCACTGGTCTTCTCAGTTGTATTTGAGAAAGAGAAGACACCATCACTCTCTCACCCCCTCTGTAAAAAGGGTTCTCTACTCCCTTAAAAAGTTATTCTTGGTTACAAGTATCCTAACCAAAAGACTTGAGGTTTGGTTTTTGAGAACCTTACTAAAAGCTCATTGGTGGCATTCACCTGATTAAAAACCTGAGTGTATTCCTACCAGGGTGGTAGAAGAGTGGATGTACCCAGGTTGGGGAACCACTATAAATTCTTATGTTGTCTTGTTGCCCTCTTCTTCTTATTCTTGTTGTGGTGGTATTATTTAGCTTTTCTGTGATTTCATTTATTCCAATTTGGTATGCTGTGATATAGTATCTAAGTTTAGTTATAATCTTTATAATTTAGGAAAAGTTTTTAAATATACATACATACTCTATTCAACCCCCCCCCCTCTAGAGTATATCCGATCTAACCCTAACTTTCAATTGGTATCAGAGGAGATTCTTTTGGTTGTACAAGTTAAACCCTTGAACCAAAGATCCAAAGTTAGATTTGTTCTTTATCTTTACTAGATTTATATATACAGCATGTCACAGAATAAAGAATATGCAAGCACCAGACCTCTAGTGTGCAACTTATCCAAGTTCACAATCTGGAAGGCAAGAATTAGGCTTTACATGAACTATATTGATGAAGATATATTTAATTCTATCTTAACAGGACCACCAGCTCCAGTGGCTTCAACCTCAACTGCATCAACTGAATTGAGTGATGTTCCACCCCCTGGATGGGCAGATGAAAAGAAAAAGGCTAAGATAGCTGATGTCAGAGCCATGAACATACTGGCTCAAACTATGTCTGATGAAATATTTCAAAAGATTGCTGAGTGTCAATCAGCTAAGGATATTTGGGACTCTTTGAACCAAATGGTGGCTGGATCAGCAGATGAGAGGAAAGATAGATGATCAAACCTCTTCACTCATATGAAAACTTCAAGAAGGATGAAGCAGAAATAGTTGAAGTGATGTACAATAGACTCAGCTCCATCATTAGTGAGCTAAGGACCCTAGATAAAGAAATCACTTTAACTGAAGTGAATGACAAAATCCTTATGTGCTTTCCCAGCACATGGGACTCAAGAATCTAGCCCATCAGAGAAGCTAGAAGCATGACAGAGATCTCAAAAGAATCTCTTCTACGAAAGCTAAAGTCTTATAAGCAACAGATGAAAGCAAGCGAAAAAGCAGCTGAAGTGAAGACTCCTACACTAATTAGGAAGGAGCACGACATAGATTTCAAAGCTACAGAACATTCTGAAGTCATTCGTGTGAATGAAGATTTGATGAGTCTCTTTGCTAAGAGATTCTTCAAGATGGCTAGAAATGACTTCAGAAGAAAACCATCAAAATATGAAGATAAGCCAAGGTATGACAAAACACCATCTAAAGAAACAGTTTGTTTTGGCTGCAGGAAACCAGGGCATTTCTTCTCTGAGTGCCCAGAATTTTAGAAGAAGGATAGAAGAAAGGAGATGGACTCAAGGAAGAGTCACTACAGCAAACCTTCCTCAAGGAAGCACAAGAGGAAAGACAAGGGCTTTGTTGCTGAAACATGGAGTGATACTGAAGAAGAGTCAACATCCTCTAGCTCCAGTGAGGATGAAGAAGAGTAAAAGGCTAAGGAAGTTTGCCTCATGGCCATTGAGGCAGGTTGTAGCAGATCAGATACAAATGAATCTGAAGATGAGGAATTCTTATCAGTTGAAGATCAGGTAATAGCATCTTATGATTTTGAATCAAATGAGTTTAAACTTGAATTTAAAATTTTGTGCTTAGACTTGATCAGGTTTGAGAAGGAAATCAAACTTCTCAGAGAAAAACTAAATGATTTAGAAAAAATCACCTCAGAAAATGCTAATCAAACAAATGAGCTGATTTATGCTAATGAACAAATATCTTTTCTGAAATCTGAACTTAACAAGGCTCAGAAGTTACAAGAATCACTAAATGGAAGAAGTTTGCAACTGCTAGATATCACTAGTACTGTAAATGCTAGGATTAACAATAGCAAAAAAAGGACTAGGTGCCTCCTCTAGTGATCCACCTCTAATTAAGAAAAATAACCTTTGCAAACCAGTAAAGTTTATATCTTACAAAGGAAAGAAGAATACTGAACAGGTTAATATGGTCAATAAATTTCTTGAACAAATTGAAACTTAGAATAAACTTAACAACCAGAAGAATAACAAAAATAACAATGTTCAGCAGTTATCGTCGAACTCAGATCGATGATATATGAACAGATCGTCGAACTCAGAATGACGATCTCTAAACGCAAACTTAAGTAATAATTATTCTTCGATCTATGATCGACGATACCAGTATGGTTTGTCGACTAGAGATCGATGATTTTGGTTCCCCAAGAATGAATATCTTCATTCTTCGAGTAGAGATCGACGATCTCATCCAACATCGTTGAGCTCAGGTCGACGATCAAACCAAAAATCATCGATCGCAGATTCTTACAATAGAAACCTAAATTCTAACAGCAACTTTAATCCTTTTAGTAAATGGATAATACCACTAAGAAGATATCACCCCAAAGGCTATAAAGATCAACCTGAATGTTTTTACATTTCTAGTTATAGCTATGTAAATCAACAAGGACCCAAGGTTACCTAGGTCAAGAACAACTAACTATCTCATTTGCAGATGAAGATCTGTCCAGCATATAATCCACATTGGTATCTGGATAGTGGCTGCTCCAAGCACATGACAGGAAATAAAGACAATCTAATTGATTACAAGCCCAAGATAGGACCAATGGTCATCTTTGGTGACTCTAACTTTGGCCAAACAGAGGGCTATGACAAAGTCAGGATTGGAATAGTAACTTTCAAGAGAGTTGCATATGTAAGTGGACTAAAACATAACCTCATCTCTATAAGCCAACTCTGTGATGAAGGTTATCAAGTATCATTCAACTTTAGCTCTTGTACTATTACCTCTAAAGAAAACAAACCTATTTTAAATGGCAATAGACAAGGAAACATATACCTAGTTAATTTTCATTCTGTTACTTCTGGCATATGTTTGCTTAACATAGTTAGGAGTCAAAATGACTTATGGCATAAAAGATTAGGACATGTAAATCTGAAAAATATTGCTAGGTTATCTAAGGACAACCTTGTTAGAGGTCTACCTTCTAGCCCCTACAAGAAGGAAGGACTTTACAGGGCTTATCTACTAGGCAAGCAAACTAAATCTAGTTTCAAATCAATTAATAAGAGTGATTCACCTAGGACATTATACTTACTACATATGGACCTTTTTGGCTCTGTGGTTGTACAAAGCCTACGAGGGAAATCTTATACCTTAGTGGTTGTAGATGACTTCTCCAGATTCTCTTGGGTATTCTTTCTGAGATCTAAGTCAGATACATTCAAGGTTCTTACAGATTTTCTCAGGACCATACAGATTGAGTACTCTACCCATATTGCATTGATCAGAAGTGATCATGGTACAGAGTTTTAGTCTTCTTATACATGAGTTCTGTGAGAAGGAAGGTATCAGGCACTGCTTCTCAGCTCCTAGAAATCCTCAACAAAATGGGATAGCTGAAAGGAAAAATAGAACACTCATTGAAGCTGTAGGCACATTAATTATAGATGCTTACATGCCCCTATCATATTGGGCAGAGGCAGTGAGCACAACAAATTATGTCCTGAATATAAGCTTGATACACAAACTAAAACATAAGACTCCCTATGAATTTCTCAAAGGGAAAAAACCAATAATCAACTATTTTAAAGTTTTTGGTTGTGTATGTTATATTCATAACAATGACAAAAATCACATTAGAAAGTTTGAAGCAAATGCTGCAGTGGGAATTTTTCTAGGATATTCCCAAGTCAGCAAAGCTTATAGGGTATTTAATAAATCTACATTGAAAATAGAGGAATCTATGCATGTTAAATTTGATGAGGCTAACATGTTTTATAAGGAGAAAGAGATTTCTACCAAAGAGTCCTTGCAGGTACCCAACTTGTGTGAGAAATTGGATGACTTAAACCTTACTCCAAAAGTTGTACCTCATCCTTCTCAACAAGTCAATGAAGAAAGTGATGAAGAAACTGTGGAAGAAGCTGACCCCACTACAACAACAGAAGCTACTCCAAAAGAAGAATTCTCTCCAAATGATGTTGTAGAACCAACTCCACCCACTAATTTTGTCATACTGAGGGATCACCCTAGATCCCAAGTGATTGGAGACATAACAGTAGGTGTACAGACAAGTCATCAACTCAACCAAGATTTGATGCAAGCCTGTTTCCTTTCTCAAATTTAGCCTCAATCTATAACTGATGCAAAACAAGATCCCCACTGGATCATTTACATGCAAGAGGAGCATAATCAGTTTGAGAGATGCAGAGTTTGGGTTTTGGTTCCCAGACCAAAAGACTACCCAGTCATTGGAACCAAATGGGTATTCAGAAATAAGCTTGATGCCCAAGGTGTGATTGTGAGGAACAATGCTAGGCTTGTTGCTCAAGAGTATAGGCAAGAGGAAGGGATTGACTATGATCAAACCTTTGCTATAGTTGTCAGGTTAGAAGCTATAAGGATATTTCTGGCTTATGCTGCATTCAAAAAGTTCAAAGTTTATCAAATGGATGTGAAGAGTGCTTTCTTAAATGGAGAACTTAAAGAAGAGGTTTATGTTAAACAACCTCCAGGTTTTGTTTCTCCAACTCATCCCACTTATGTGTTTAAATTGCATAAAGCTCTATATGGTTTAAAGCAAGCTCCAAGAGCTTGGTATGAGACCTTAACCAGCTTTCTCTTAGAGCATGGTTTTTCAAGAGGCATAATAGATAGGACTTTATTTACCAAAATGCATCATGATAAAATACTGTTAGTTCAAATATATATAGATGACATAATATTTTGTTCTACTGATCCCAAATTATGCAAAAGATTTTCTTATCAAATGCATTCAAAATTTGAGATGAGTAGCATGGGTGAGCTCTCCTACTTCCTTGGTCTCCATGTGAAGCAGCTTCCTGATGGCATCTTCATTTCCCAAGCTAAATATGTTAAAGAGCTTATTAAAAAGTTTGTGTGGCTGATGCCTCAGTAAAGAAAACACCCATGGCTATAAATGTTGTAATAGATTCTAATGTGCATGGGAAACCTGTGGATCAGAAATTATATAGGGGCATTGTTGGGTCTCTACTATACCTTACAACAAGCAGAACTTATATTATGTTTGCTACATGCCTTTGTGCTAGGTTCCAAGTGAACCCTAAAGAATCCCATCTAGCTTTTCTAAAAAGGTTTTTAAGATATATAAAGGGTTGTCCTAGTCTAGGTCTCTAGTATCCTACTTAATCAGAGTTTGAGTTAACTGGATACTCAGATGCTTACTTTGCTGGATGCAGAGTGGACAGAAAGAGTACCTCAGGAACCTGCCAGTTCCTTGGTATAAGATTAGTGTCCTGGTTCTGTAAGAAACAATCATCTGTATCCACATCAACTACTGAAGCAGAATACATTGCAGCTGACAGTTGTTGTTCCCAGATACTGTGGATTCAGAACCAACTCCTGGACTATGGGTTAAACTTAAATAATTCAACTCTAATTTGTGATAACACAAGTGCTATAGTAATAGCACAAAATCCAGTCCATCACAGCAGAACTAAACATGTAGACATAAGACATCATTTCATTAGAGAGTGTGTAGACAAAAACTAAATTAATCTTGTCTATATCTAAACTAATTTACAAAGAGCTGATATTTTCACCAAACCCCTGGATGAAAGAAATCACTTATTCTTTATAAATCAGCTTTGAATGATAAATGGAGAAGGGTTAGTTTAGTTTATGTCTGCAATCGATGAATTTTTTGGAGTTTGTAGAACGGAGCTCGACGAATGAGGAAAAGTTCTTGAGATTTTCGTCGACCAGAGATCGACGAACTCTCTGTGAGCTAAGTTAGTTTAATCAAACTGAGATCGACGAACTTACTTCAGAAAACTTTCGTCGACCAGAGATCGACGAAATTTCTTCAAACCTTCAGACTGAGATCGATGCACTGTTTAAATCTAAATTATTTCGTCGACCTCAGATCGAAGATCTTTTCATTTTTTAGTGGAATGGAGTCTGTCGATTCATATTCTAGAAAACACTATATCTAGGTTTTCTTCAACCTCCATCCCGCGCTTTCAGTTCTTTTGCACTTCATCTTCGTTTTCCTTTGCAGGTGCTCTCATGGCAATTTCCGCAGGATCTCTTGCTGCTATAAAGTTTGACTCTTTTTTTGATTTGGACTTTGAATCTTTCCAGTACTCCGATCAAATCTTTCTGAACATTCTACAACTCCTTGAAGATCAACAACTAAAGACTCTGCTTTATACTCGCATCAAGATATCTGCAATAGAGATCAGGGAGTGGGTCTATACAGCTACTACAGACGGGAATACGAAGACATGAACCATCGCAGGTAATGCTATTTCTCTTACCTCGTATATTTTAACTGAGATTTTTGGATTGAAAAATGGTGAGGATGAATTAGAAATAGACTCTAAAGAATTTGATTTGATGTCGAGTACAATGGGTTATTCTGGAGACACCCAAACAAATTACTTCAGAAACTATTGTCTGTCGAGTATAAGTTTCTTGCAAATATAGCTGGAAAAGTGCTGCTAGGAAAGCACACAGCACACGACTACATCACCAGGCATAAATTCCTAGTTATGTGTGCCTTAGTAAATAAGAAAGCTGTGAACTGGGCTCAAATTCTGTTCGACTTGATTAAAAAGAAGAACAACAAGAAAGAGGTGTGTTTTAGAAGGGTCCTAGGGATCTTCCTTAAGGAAAAGGCAGTTGAATCACTGGTCTCCCTGACCATATTCATTAATGCTAGCAAGAGACTAACTTGTGCCTTGTTTAGCAAGTGGGAGAGGACCATCACTAAGCCAGCCAAGTCTCCCTCCTCTTCCACTAGAATTTCAGAAAGTACAAGGGCTGTACCTGCCTCTCCCCACCCCACTAAAGGGATCCACTCCACCCCTCCACCACCTCCAGCCCTTCAAGTTCCATCCCAACTAACAATTCAACCAACCCCACCTTCCACTACCATTATAGTCCATACCCCTACACCACCAGCATCTCCAATTCCTTCCTCTCCTACACACATACCATCCAATCCGACCTCCCCCTATCCTGATACATCTGTACCTACACCACCCCAATCTCCTATTCCATCTCATCTTACTGATATCCCCCACACCAACCTCTCATCATTCCCATCCTTCAACCTATTATCATCTCCACTAAACACTCCCTCTCCTCCAAATAGCTCTCCCCTAGACACTCAAATCCCACCTCCACCTCCACCTCTAACTCCCCCAGCACCCACCATATCCACTCAACAAACCACTACCCAAACCTCTACCTCCCCACACTTGGATTCCTCTCTTCTCACCCCACTCTTTACCCTCCTCACACCGCTCCTCCAGTCCCTCATAGCAGAAGCTATCTCTCCACTTGCTGCCTCCATCTCCTCTCTAGCTGCCCAAATCTCTGCATAACTACTGCTCCCTTTTCAATTGGGGGCCTCGTTTCAGTCCCTACGGAAACCAGGCAGGGGGAGATACTTCATGAAGAAGTAGCAGCAGTTGCAGT
This sequence comes from Platanthera zijinensis, assembly GCA_039513925.1. Taxonomy (NCBI): domain Eukaryota; kingdom Viridiplantae; phylum Streptophyta; class Magnoliopsida; order Asparagales; family Orchidaceae; genus Platanthera; species Platanthera zijinensis. The sequence continues at coordinate 116,940,574 of CM077080.1, read as the reverse complement.
AGCAGCAGCAGAAGAACCAGTTGAACAGGATATGGACACAACATCAGTAGAAGAAGAAGCAACAGTAGTTTCACCAGCAAAACCAACAACAGTACAAGAAGCAGGAACAGGTGCTGATATGGAAAAAGATTTCATGAATTTTAATGAATCTGATATGGAAACAGATGTTGCAGAAAAAACAGCCTCAATAGCAGATGCAAGTAACATTTATTGTACAAATATTATAGTGTCAAATACTCAAGAGGTCATTTTGCCAAAAATTCTGCATGGAAGGGTTTATTTCATTAATCCCAAAGTGAATCTAGTAGCTTTACTAAAAGTATTTGGGTCATATATTTATTTCTGTCTTACCTTCCTCATTCTATCATCTAAAGCCATAGTGTGCTATACCTCTCCTGCCAGCTCAGAAATGTTAGACACTATAAAGACAAGTTTGACAGCTCCTCCAGCAAATAAGTCTGATGATCAGACATCTAGCTCTCTTGGGCCATCCTATGTTATGGATGATATCCCTCTCCTCAATCTTGATGATATTATAGCTCAGACATTGCTATGGAAACTGAAGCAGTCTATGTTGAAGTTATCCCTACTCCAGGAAGTAAAGAAATTCCCAAAAATATAATAAAACAAATTGATGATATGTATGACAATCCTCAACCTTCTGATGATGATGATGATGATGATGACCCAAAGAGGAAGAAAATCTCTAAGAAAGGAAGGCTCCTCCTTCTCCTGCTCCTAAGCTAGGAAATACAAATTACACTCCCTACTATATTCTGCAAAACATAACTCCATACAAAGGGATGCCAGCTTGGATATGGTTATCAAAAAATGAACAAAAGGCTAGAAAGAAAAGCAGAAGATACTCCCCTCCTCCTCCTCATAGATATAAGAAGGATCCCCCTCCTCCTCCTCTAACTACTGGTGCTTAAGGAACCACTTCTCAAAGGTCAGATGCACCTTCCAAGCCTACATTCACCAGAACATATCAGAGGCAGGATAGACCAACTAGACATCAATCTCATGGAAGTAGCCAACAAAGAAGTATTGGTTGTACAGAGCAGATAAAGGAAGTAGTATATCAGAATCCATAGTTCTCTCCTCCCCAACAATAAGCTAAAAAAAGAAGGCATTCAGAATCACACAAACCTAAAGGAAAATATAGTGAAACTGCACCTCCAAAGTCACTATACACTCAGAGTGATGAAAGCCAGAAAGCAATAAGCTTTCAAGCACAGTCTACTCAATTCAGGCCTGCTACTCTGCTACCCTCCCAAGATGATCAATAATCTGTCAGTCAGGATGTTGATCCTAATTTCAGGATGGCTAGGCTTCAAGAATTGATAGGTTTGTCACAGATAAAGAAGGCCAGAGAAGAAGGAGAAGATCTAACGAAGTTCACTATCTTGTCCTCATATAGAGAGAAAGAACTTGAAAGACTTCATGTAAGCAAGAAGTTATTTAATCCTACAGATTATATGGCTAGACACCAAGAGGCTGTAGTTCCCAGAACCTCCAACCAGATAGTGATTGGAGCAGCAGATATATATATATCAAAGAGAGAAGCTGTTAATACTAACAGGGAAATTATTTTTACTCAGCCTAGTGATAAGAGAAAAGAAGCAAAGGAGAAGAAACAGAAAAACTAGAACCTGAACTGTTATATGTTTGTGGTACATTTTTGATAAACTATGTTTTTTGTTACAAAGCTAACAGTGTAAATATATCTGCTGCATACTTATTGTTTAATTCTCTGCCAGATATATATTGTGTTCTTGCTTTATACATTTTCTTTTATTGAGTCTGTAATTAGTGACCTCACCCAAATAGGGGGAAATTGTTGGATCCCTAGTTGGATTTGGTCTAGGTTCACTAAGGTAGGATATGACCCAATATGTATAGACCAGGGTCATGGTTGTGTCCTAGAGTCTAGGTCAAGTCCTTAGAGTGAACAATGCCAGGGACTTGCCCTCAACAAAGTCAGAGACTTAAGACTTAGAGAATTCAAGACTTAGAAAAAGGAGTTCTACGTTCATCGATCTCCGATGGACGAAAGTCATGCTCAGCTTGACGAACTCAAAGACAAATCTTTAAGCTCAGCTCGACGATTTTGGACCAGCTGGACGAACTCAGTTCTCAGGGCTCTGCTCGACGATCATAGATCTCAGCTCGACGAACTTGATGGACAGAAGAAGAAAGTTATCAAGAAGCATTCAGAGGTCGACGATCTTGGATCTCAGCTCGACGAACAGCTATTCTCAGCTCGACGAACTATGGACTCAGGTCGACGAATCCAGTCTTGGCTATTTTCCTCTTTTGTCCTTATTATGTGGCAATGATTCCTTAATAATTAATGTTCTAATATTTTCTGAATATTACCGTTAGACAAGAGCATTAATTACGGTCTTCATCAAGATTTTTTCCTGCCATTTTTTTAAGGGACAGTTGGGGAAACAAATCAATGCCAAATTATTCCAAGGCCGTCAGCATTAATTACAGGAAGAATTTCAAAATTCAAAAGGACTTCCACATGGAAAATATAAAAACAAGAAGATCTCTTTCTTCCAATATATACACAATGTAAGAGACATACAGAATTCTTGAGACAGAGAATCGATCAGTCAAGAAATCAACAACTGCTAGACTAGAAGAAGAACAATCTTTCTGAAGAAGAAGAACAACCATCCAAATCAAGAATCTTCTTCTGTCATACTCTCAGTAACTTTCAGTAGGACAACAATACTAAATCTGTCAAGAAGTTCCTGAAGTTCTTCGGGTTAAAGTTGAAAGCTTGAAGACCTATCACCCTGAAGAAAAAGTTCCATTCCTCCCTGAACAAACTCAATATTTCAGGGGGAGCTTTTTGTTAACATCAATTCCACTAGTCTTCTCAGTTGTATTTGAGAAAGAGAAGACACCATCACTCTCTCACCCCCTCTATAAAAAGGATTCTCTACTCCCTTCAAAAGTGATTCCTTGTTGCAAGTCTCCTAACAAAAAGACTTGAGGTTTGGTTTTTGAGCACCTTACCAAAAGCTCATTGGTGGCAGTCACCTGATCAAAAACCTGAGTGGATTCCTACCAGGGTGGTAAAAGAGTGGATGTACCTAGGTTGGGGAACCACTATAAATTCTTGTATTGTCTAGTTGTCCTCTTCTTCTTGTTCTTGCTGTGGTTGTGAAATTTAGCTTTTCTGTGATTTCATTTATTTCAATTTGGTATGTTGTGATATAGTATCTAAGTTTAGGTATAATCTTTATAATTCAGGAAAAGTTTTTAAATATACATACATACTCTATTCACACCCCCCCCACCTCTAGAGTATATCAGATCTAACCCTAACTTTCATGCATGATTACAGGTATGACAACACTGTAGTTCCACTTTTTGTGACCTACCCCTTGGAACTAACCCTACTGCCTGCGCTAGCTATGTTGGCTTATAAACTGGGGACGACAAATTTCCTATGTAAACTACCATCGAACACTAAGACTACCGTACCGTGTTAGCCATGTCGACTACCATCGAGTCAGTAGCATCGAGAAGAGTAGGTAACATCAATAAGAGAAGGTTGTGTCGAGAAGAGCTAGTAGTGCTGAGAAAAGATGGTTTACCAGACTATTGTACCACGCTTGCTACCACGCCAAAAAGAGGCAAAAGAATATTTTAAGATTTTTCCATAATTTAGTGATGGAATACTGAGAACAATTCATGAAAAGACCTACTGCCACGTAATAACATTAGCGCCAATAGTAGCTCATTTTAAAACAACTATAAAAGATCGTAAATCTTCAGCTGATTGAGGAGCAAAAAGGAAAGATCTTTGATAGTATAGCACAAACAAAGCTATCGCCCAGATGTAGCTTTAGAAAACACCAAATATATTATGATTTGATTGAGAAACCAGAAGGAGCATCGAATATAATTTGGAAGGAAATTATATATCTTATTTTCATGAGGAATAATTTATTTCTAAAGATGAAGGCAAAATCCATAAAATTGAAAAGAAGATAAGGAAGGAATTTGAAGACTGCGTGTTATCGCCCCGCTACCACCGCGTGGTTGCTCCAAACATAACTTTCTCTTTTTAAAACATCCTGAATTTTATTTTCAGGAGATAGTCTTTTACGAAATTTCAAAGGGGAGTTCGCCCTAGACTTCTAGAGGGAAGGAAGGTGTTTTTCCTAAATCATTTAGGAGGAGAGTTCTTCAGAGGAGATCAAAAGAAATTTGTGTGCAAAGAATGAAGGCTATCAACATGATGATCAAGAAGCCTTCTTTCTAATATTCACATGGTGGATCCTCAATACGAAAAACTCTCATTAAGCACACACACCTTTACCGATCTGAAGAACATCGAAGTGGAAGACTCTCAAGCTACGAAGATAGAACCTTTGGAAGTGAATTGACATCAACATCAAGGGTTTTGGTTAGAGGGGAGTTTTCTCTTATTCTTGTATTTTCTTTAACATTTTTGTATTCTATGCAGATAAATCATCAAGTGTGGACGTCAAATTTTTGGGAGGAGTTCATGAGAAATCGGCCTAGGAGGCCATTGGATTTCTAGGAGGAAACTGTGGAAATTGCCTTGGAAGGACATCTAGATCAGAGAGATCTAGTAGGTTCTAAGACCCTTTTAAGGAGGAAGGTGAGGAGCCGACTCATCAATCTTCATAGGAAGAAGAGAAAAAGGGCAAACCTACCCTAGAGAAGGGTTGGTATAAAAAATGAAAAAGTATTTTTATTTATTTATCGCCTTGATCTTACCGTCATAAGATCAAAGTTTTGTAATCCTCTTTATTGAAATAAAAATCATGTCTATCCTTTTGTTTTATTATAATTTCATTTCATATGTCATAAAACCCTTTATATAATATCTCTCTATCAAAGCCTCAACTCTAACTACATTGGAAGTTACTTATGGTAAATTTTGTAAGACCCCTTTTTTCTTTTTAAACCACCGGGGTTTTAGGCCCAGAACAGCCGCTTTGCGGTGACACCTTCACGCCCGAGAAGGTCATCACTACAAAAGTCCAATCCTGCTGGCCGATTCGATCATAAAACAGTAGCAAAATAATAAAAGGCAAGTCCACAGAAATCACATCTTTAGTAAATAATCTCCATGAAGGGAGAGTCCACAGAAATAACAAGGTACAGAAAATAGGGATCATGCCCGGTACATCAATATCTTCACAACAAATCACTCGGTGTGGAAGCAAAAGCTAAACATCTACTAATGATTGGGACTCACAGTCCTAGCTGTCTGAATTCCGGTGCAAGACTGTCCCATCTCCAAGCGTGTCGACCTCCGGGGCTGCTCCTCCATGGTTGGCTCAACGGTTCCCTAAAATGATGTGGTTTGAAAATTGTTAGTCTAAAAGACTAAGTCCTATCATCCTCCGCCTCTTACCCCATGGCTCCTAGGCACCGAGTGGGGTGGAGTAATGGAGAGGAAATGAAGGTGGAGAATAACAAAGTAACAGGTGGCGATGGAACAAATCTAGTAGTTCTAAGAGTACATGTGACAGTAATGAAAGTATGAAAGACTGAATATATAATATGTAACCTTAACTTATATGAAACACATAAGCTAAGGGATCTTCTACAAGTCTCCTATCATATAAAAAATCACATACCAATTTATATGATATGGTGTCAGTTTTCTAGCAGCATGTATATATCTACAGAGTAAAAACCTTAACTTATAAGCACACTCACGCGAACTTATAAGCCAAGGGGTCGTATTGCAGGGCCTATTGTATAAAACATCTCATACCACTTTATACAATAGGTGTCAGGGTTATATGCAATGATGATGGTATGACATGCAAAATATGTTATGCTGTGAACATGCAAGTGCAACTCAACCACTCGACTCTGTGTACACATACCTTTAGTTCCCCCTTTTTGGAGCCTAACCTCCCAGGATACCTCCATAGTGGAAAACAGAAGCGGTGAGTTGGGCCTCACCCACTTCTAAACTGGTATTGCACTACTAGTCAGACCTATTATACGCCTCGATGCTGGTGCACTAAGAGGAGCTCCTGCATAGTCTTGCCGGCTGGCGCACCGGACTTTATTTTGTGAAGTGTTAAACCACACTTGCCGAGTCAGCATATTGGTGTCAGTTCATCGACCCTCGAATACCGAAGACCCACCACCTTATCTTTATGCACATGCAACCTTATGTATCACCTATTGAGCCAAAGCTCCCCGGACCATCCCGTCCGTCACAACTAACAACTGAGCCAAAGCTCGTCGTGCTAACCTGCCCATCACCAAACCACCGAGCCTACTTCCTGTGTGACCCAACCTAATATCCTGAGACATCGAGGCGAGTGAAAGTGAATCCCTAGTTATGCTAGTTACTCTTGCAGTTTAGTTTTCCTACAATTTAGGTTAGCCTAGGACTGCACTCGGCATACCCCGTGAAGGGCTCTCAAAGGGCACTAGAAACTACGATGGGCTGAAGCCCAAAGCTCCCTTTCTTAAGGAACTTATTATTATTGGTTACTACTCGATTCCCGATCCCATTAGTATTACACTGGTTCTACCCTAATGAGTTTTGACCCTGTCTCCCCCTTTGCAGGATAGACAATCTTCTGTCGATCCCGAGTACCACCTAATCTTAGACAACTCTACAATCCTACTCTTCCCATATTCTAATGGTATACTCCAATCCACTTACCAAAATCAGTAAACACAATCCCATCTCTCTACGACCATTCCCCATGGTAACACGATTTCTGCAGTTTTACTAAACGCAGACCATCCTAAGCTATATAATGTATACAATGGGAGGTATGCCAAATTATCCTCCAATATCCCTATATTAATTATTGGGGGTCTATCATGACATGATTAGCCTAAATCCAGAATTTCATAATTTTCCTAATTTACTTGATAATTTATTTAATTTCCTAAGAATTCCAAATAGATTTGTTTGAACATGAAGTACCTTTTTCAGGTATGCCAAATGCTCCACAAATTTATGATAAATACAAGATGACTAATTAATAGTAAATTCAAAGTCTCCAAATTTTTTAGTAAGGTTTGGGCCTTTGATCCATAATTTTAAACATAATCACATAATTAACAGCTAATGAAGTAAATATTGTAAATAAGCTTCTAAAAATTATAATAAAATTCAAGCATGGCTAATATGCCCTAAAAACACTTCTAAAAAAATTTCCAAACTTCTCAGTGAATAATGAGCTCCCATTTTAATTTAAAACAATAATCCTTATTCTTACATTATTGAAACAACTACGGTAAATATTCATCTAAAAATTATGGTAAAATTTTCTCAAGTGTATATTGACCTACTTACACCTTTAAATGAGTGCCATAATTTTAAAGCCATTATTGAGCTCTGAATCTAATTTTGAATATAATTGCTTTCTAAAAATCTTGTGAAGAAAGTACTAAAAATACACAACTAAAAATTTATAATAAAATTCAAGTATGAGTATATTGACCTAAAACAACCTCTGCCACATTTTCATAACTTTCTATTAAACAGTGTGATCATAATAATTAAAAGATTATCAAGGGCAATTCCATGTACTATAAAGGAGGTGCTAAATGTATTGTTCCAAAATTACCAATAAAATCATCAAAGGCTCCAATTAACCTTATGACCATATTACCCAAGTTTCATGACTTTTCATTAAGTTTTGGTGGCCTATCTTGCATGTATAAGGGTTGTGCCCTAAATTAGGGTTAGTGTTTTGAGGGTTTTATCCATCTCCGAATCCTCTAAGATTTTTACTAGAGGACTTTAGCTACCCTAGTATCCTCTCTACCAAATTTTAAGACCATACAAGGGCATTTGACCCCATGCCCTTCTCAAACCACCAAAGTCCAAACTTAGTGTTTGAACATGGGTCCTAGGGCAATCCTACCCCAAACCACCCCATAATCCATATAGGGTGTTATATTTCATGTCAAACAAGTTTTCCAAACTTCAGCCTCTGTTGAGGTAGTTTGGCCACCCAAACCCACAAGGTGCATTTTTGACCTAAATACCCTTCTAAGGGTAAAACTATGGTTTACTCATTTACTAACCAAATCAACTCAAAATGAGGTGAAATTTTGTACAACACCTCATGATGACCCCAAGGACCACTCACCAAAAGTTTGGAGGGTTTGGAGGTAAATAGGTCCCCTAATCAACTTACCCTAGGGTTATTAAATAATTTCAAAAACTATAAAAAAATTATCCCCAAAAATTCTCATTTTTAAGAAGGACTTAGGTATAGTCTAGGGTGGCTCCCTGTCCAAATTTCAGGTCATTTGGACAAGGGATGAAGTGGGGGCACACATTTTAATCTCTATCTAGCCCTAGGTATAGCCCCCACCAAAATGAGTGTTGTGGTCAAACTACCTATCCAAATTGGTTGAAATATATTTTTAAATAAAGTAGACTCTCAGATCTACAAATTTCATGTTGACCATTTTCTCTGTAAAAGCCTCTAAGTATTTTTAAATTAATTTACAATGTGACTGAATATGTGTGATAGAATTCATTAAAATGAAATATTAATATAATGCTCCTACACGGATCTTGGCGCAAGATTCAGCTGTTCTGGCTTATCTTCTTCCTCCAACTGACAGGTAGGATTGACCCGACCTAGAGCTTCTTCTAGCCGCAACCGTCGGCCACCCGGCCACCTCCCTGGCCGGCCACCGCCACCACCACCTCCGTTGAGGTGGTGGCTATCGCTAGGCGACGACACAGCCGCCAGAGGGCCCTTTTCTGGAGATCCCGACAATATCATTTTTCACGGAAAAAACATGAAAACAAAAGCTTCGATCGGGCTCAATTGAGCCCGATTTTTATTCTAAATGATCCCTATGATCTACCCATAGGAGAAGAAGAAGAGGAGGATCTTGTTTGCGTCTTGGAGGCGGGTTGATCGTCGGGATGCCATTTCTGATGGTGGCGCCGCTCAGTTTCTGCAATAGTATAAGGAACTGCTCTGGCTCCTTCAAGTAAGGTGTGTAAACGACTCCTAGGAATCCAGTGAAGGTTTTAAGACAGTGAACAGGGGAGGGGGTCGTCATGGCATCAATGCCATTAATGGCCATGAATGGCTTGGCTCGGCCATGGTGGTGGGGAGGTTAATTGGGCTCAATCTAGCAAGAAAATGGCTGGAAACTCCTCCTCTTCCCCAAAGGAGTTGAATCCAACCCTTAATGGAGGGAGGATAAGGGCCTTCCTTCATGGCACCATTAATGGCCATGAATGGGCTTTTTCAACCATGGTGGTTCTGTGCATTCCAGCCAATTAAAAGGGTTGGAAAAGCTCCTGATCTTCTCAGAGCTATTAGGGGAGATGAATCAAGTAAGTAATAAGGGCCCTTGGTTTCCCTATGCCATGAATGGCTTTTTACTCCTTTTATATCTCCTCCATTAAAGAGGAATTTGGATTTTTCTCTCTTCTGCCCTTCTTGGCAGAATTATGTCATGGCCCTAGCCTAAATACAGCCCACTAAGCTAATATAAAGTGGTTAGGAGGTGGTTAGCCCAAGTGGCTAGGGGCTTGAGCTTGAGTTAGCCCTTTTTGAGCTAAGTTTGACTTGACCTAGCTTAGGGTTTACTTTTGTCAAATTGACCTTTTGTGTCACCATCAATGGGGCTTTGGTGACCTATTGGCCTCCCCTAGGGTCTAGGTAGGGATGGGTAGGGTTGACTTGGCACCTTGAAGGCCACTTGACCCTTATTAAGGGAACTTTGACCACTTTGGGGTGTGAGTTGACTTGGGTCATCTTAGCCACTAGGGTTGAACCCAATGGCTTGGTGACCCATTGACCCCACTTTAGGGTTAGGAGGGCGTGAGTGGGGTCCACTTGGATAAGGTAAGGTCAATTGACCCAATGTAAGTCAGCTTGACCCATTTATAGTTAGGGTTAACTTAGGTCAACTTAAGCTCTATGGTTGACCCTAATGGATCTTGGTGACCCATTGACTCCACTCTAGGTCTAGGGAGACCTTGGTATGGTTGGTTGGGCTCATTAGAGCACTTTTCCCTTAGCTAGGGTATCTTGCCCTATTTAGGCCTAAGATGATCCTAGGTCAACTTGGCCATCCTGGATTGACTCCAATGGAACCTTAGGGACTTTTAAGAGATTAGTGAGGTCATGGTGGGGTCTTTAAGTCTCATGATCATCCTATACTAGGGTTTAGGAATCTATTATTTGCAGACCATTCATCCCAATCACCTTTATTCCTAAGTCTACTTGGTCTTCTTGGGCTTCCTAGGGTTTTGTCATGACCTAGTCATGACAAAACCACTCCTAGGGGATCAAGTTGTCTGAGGGATGTTACAAATTTTCTCTCGGATTTCATCTTCTTGTAGTAGCGCTCGACGGTAATACTTACAGTTGGAGGTAGCGAAGATCAATTATAATCTCACCTATTTGAAACGATCCCTAATATAATATTTTATGAGAAATAAAATATATCCTTCTGCTATAATATATTTTGAAACTTCTTAAAGTGATTCTGATATTTTTTAAGTAAGATTTACATTTTATGAAAGCCCTTATTCACTCCCCCTCAAAGGTCATCATAAGGTCCAACACATTGGAGCATCTTTGTCTAGTAAAGATTCAATTCCTCTCAAGTACAATGTCTTGTTGTATACTTTTATTTTTCGATTCATGAAGTTCTCAAGATCCATTACTCTTTTGGGTTGTTCTTGTATGTTTATTTTGTTGTGCACATGTATTGTGCATTCCACCTCTTGTATAGAAAACCTAATAGTGGTATTAGTGCTAGGTTGCAGATCCAGTGTGTATAAATCATGAGGTTTAGAATTGTTCTAAATGTCCAGATATATTCCGTACTGCTCCTTGGACCCTGTTGAGGTTTCAACCCAAGACGTTACTGGAGGTCTTCTCACTAGCAGATTGCATGAGCAGAAATGCTCTAGGAAGTAAGAAAGTAGTGGCAGGAACCTCAATGTTAACGACACATTCCCCTATTTGGCAAAATAGGTATGCTAAGACGTGGGACAACTTATTCAAATTTCCAAAAAAAATTGTCACTTTTCCTTCACCATCAAATGCTTCCCACAACCGCATCACAATAGGAGACACCCTGGCAGGATCGAAAGCTCACTTAAATAGATATGGATGAGAAACGCCAAATAGGGCTTTGTTTTTTATATGATTACAAGTTCACATCAGGGCACAAATGATTAGAGAGGCGACAATTATATGTGCTGGAGTTATTACCATAAGACTATAAAGGAGATGAGAATGAAGTGTGTGAGGAGGAAATTCAGATTTATGAAGAACCAGAGGAGGATCAGCCAACGCCATAATTATCTGTGCACTTTGATAAGCACTCCACACTTTTACACCATACGGGTCACGATGTTTTATTAAGGACAACCCATAAATATTTTAATTGATTTCGAAATCACATAATTTTTTAGACAGCTCTATCGCCACGAGACTTCAATGTAAGTTGACTCCCATTCCTTCCTTAATGTGGTGGTTGACGACAGAAAGAGCCTATCCCGCTCGCGCAAGGTGGCTGATTTTTGCTGGAGTATGCAAGGAGTAGTATTCACGGAGAGACCACTACCATATGCGCTCCCCCTTGGACCCCGTTAGGGACTTTGCCCCTAAGACCCCGCCAAAGGCATAGCCCCTTAGAACCCTGCTAGGAATGCCTGTGATTTATTGTGATTTCCATGTTTCAGAATCGCTTTTCCCTTAATAGTAATTATCTCTCCATGTGGTTTGTGAAACCAAATTCTATCTTGAATTTTAATTCAATGATGAAGGATGAGCTTGTATACTGTCATAAGAAAGATTGTTTGTGGCTGTGTCCAATACATGTAAATCTGAAGATTTAGAAATGTTCTAAATGTTCGAGTTTAGCCCTTTTTACATCAAGTGTTGATGGTTTTCTTTTGTGCACATCTAAGATTTATCTGGAATGTGAATGATGTATTTTTTGTATATGTACACATTGATTAAATGTTAAATATGATAAGTGTTAATCAATTATAATAAAATCCCTTAACCCAATATTAAGTATTGGGATGCATTCCGAAGGATGACACTCTTTCTGCCTCGATCGATGAAGTGTGGGCTTGTCAAGCAAGGTGCATTAATCTATCTTGGTAAGGGTACTGGAAGATAAGTGTGATATCCCACTGTCAACATCGGGTCTAACTTAACTAGGTGACCTCAAAGGCTGAGTGCCTAGATGCATGGGGTTAGCATGCACCATATGATGGATACAAATAAATAGTTATTCACCAATCATACAAGAGTTGCAAGATGATGCAATTGGCAAAGGCTGCCAACCTAAATAGCCACACTATGAGTGATTAGCCAAAGCTAACTTTAGGTGTTAGTGAATATAGATCTTGTCCATTATAGAGTAGCTTACATAAACTCTCTGAATTGATATTGAGGGTTAACAATTTCATTAAAATAAAGAGAGTTCTTTTAATTAATTTCCATATTAAAATTAAATGTATTTTGAAATAGAGTACTAAAATAATTTTGCATAACTTTGTAGAATTTCCATGGCAAGTGGATCTCACTTCACCTTGTCTCTGAGGTATTTCCTTGAGAAGGACAAGCTTAATGGGACTAACTTCTTAAACTAGTATAGAAACCTGAGAATTATTCTCTAGCAAGAGCACAAGATCAATGCCTTGGAAGAGGATACCCCCAAAAATCTGAACAGGAATTCGTCTTGAAGCGACAAAGATGCTTAAATAAGTGACAAGATGATTCCTTGGATGTTGAATGCCTCATGATTGCTACCATGAACCTTGAGAGACTTGGATATCCCTAAGGCTAAGAGTTGACCGCTGATCTGATCCTGTAATCATTTCTGGACAGTTATTAGCAGTTTGTCTTGAACTATAACATGTATGGGATTGACAAAACAACGCCCTAGCTCCTAAGCATGTTATGAACTGCTGAGAACAGCATGAAGAATGCCAAGTGATAACTCTAATTTTAGAGATATTCTTATATAATTTTATTTAAATAATTGGTTTTATTTTATTACTTTTTGTTTAAATAACCTCTAATTTATTTCTTTTTGCAATTCAGGATATTTTGGGCTGCAATTATCAAATTGGAACTCATTGGAGGAATTTGGGTACTTTTTGGAAGTTTTTTTGCAAAACTTAGAATTTACAAGCCTTGGTCACGGGCATGACCAGGGGGCATTACTAATCCCACTCAATATGCCCATTCTCCAGCGCACCAAAAAAGACGCCACATCAGATGAAATTTAAATGCCCTATCACGAGGGTGATGGGGGGGAGTGTCCAGTAGTCAAAGGGGCATTGCTAGGATTTCAATCTAGTCATTCACACCGGAGTGACATTATAGTAAACATACCCTGGTCACGAGTGTGACCATAGGTCGTGAAACCTTCCCAAACCTATAGATTAAATGCAAATCACATAGTTTCCCTACCACTTTATAGACTCAGCCAAGACACGCCCGAGGTAATGGGCTTGACCTAGGGGCGTGACCCGCTGAATAATGACTCTAAGCAATTTACCTCACTGGGATTCCCAAGGTTTTTATGGGGGTGGTTCCATAGTAGACACACAAATATCACGGGCATGACTAGGGGCGTGACTCCTCAGATGAAAATTCTACAAGTAGCAACAAAGTTCTTGAGCTAAGGAGGGAGATTATATGGCTATAACTTTGTAATTATGGTCAGTTCTAGTTGTAATTTTCATTTCTAGTTGTAGTGTAGCTTTATTATTTTCTCTCATAGTTTAGTACTTTTCAATTCAAGCCCTATTTAGCCCCTTAGCCCTTGCTGCTCTTTATTTCTCAGAGAGTTTCTCTGTGCTTGCTATTGAAGGTGAGAAAGACAACAAATAACTTGTATCAACTTTCAGATTAGTAGTCATAACAACTTCTTTTGGCTTTGCAATAGTGTTGATAGGAAGAAGATGAAGTCCAGTGTTATTCCAAAAGTTAATTTCTTCTCTATGATCTGATCCCTTTTCTATTCCGCCATCCAATGGCTCTTTGAGCCTTGGGCCGACTTTGATTTGTTATCTGTAATCTTTCTTTTTCATTAAATGCAGTACAGGAGGCTTGCGGTGCCGTTTGTCACGTATTGTTGACTTCCCGCAACATTTTGAATTTTTGCTGACATCAGCACCTGTGGACTTAGTCGATTTCAGAAAATTCATCATAGGCATTGAGTGAAGGTATGCTACTCAGCGCCAAAACACTTAGCCAAATATTTTGCAGCACTAAGCGTTGAGTGTGTTGACAATACTCAACGAATATAGACTTTGCCTGTCTTAACTGATTAGATGTTGAGTGAACCTTCATCACTCAACACATTTGGACTTAGCTGCTTTTCTTCTGTATGAAGACGTTGAGTGAAGATTATGCAATCAACGCTTTCTACCTTAGCTCGCCATCTTGATGAGGCGTTGAGGGAACAGCCTTCACTCAACGCTTCTGTACTTAGTAGAATTTCTTGTTGAGTTTGTGTTGAGTGAATAGCCTTCACTCAACACATCTAGACTTAGACAGAGTTTATGTCTTTAACTTATGAAGCTTTGACATCACTCTGTTATGTCGATGCTTTCTTCTTTAGGTGTTGAGTGAACTACCTTCACTAAACTCTTCTGGACTTGGCCAGAATTTTGCTCTGATTCTTAGATGCTTTGATTGCCTGAGCATGACTCAACGCTTCTTATCATTTTATGTAGACTTCACTCAAAGCTTTTGGACTTAACCAAAATTCTGCCTTGGAAATAGTTAGGCTTTGGACTGTCCATGCTTTACTTAATGTTTTGGCTTTCTGGCATTGAGTGAACTGCCTTAACTCAATGCCCTTGGACTTAGATACATTTCTGTCTTTCCTGACTCTTCCTTGTGTCTACCTGACATGTCTTATCATTGTTACAAGTAATCACCTGTATACAAAGAACTTATCGCAATCATTAGTTACACACATGTCACTCTAATCATAGTATTAACCATCATACTGATACTGATTATCCTGATGAGCCATTTTCCCTTGATTCAGTGCCTGTTGAACTTGTTTAGGAACCATGGGGATGTTTTCATACTAAACTTGATCCAAACCAAAGGATCCTCTAATAACATTTGATACCCATACAACATTCTATATATTAATCATGATTATCTCCTTCCCCCCCCCCCCCCCTTTGGCTTGTTTAATAATAGGGTTAGTCTGGGAGGTAGAGGCTTTGGTAAACTGTACATCAAGGTAATTTACACCTACAGTAACCTGGTTCTTGACTTACAGTATGTGATCATCCAGAAGTTCTATACAAGCATCTAGTTTAGTGGTAAGAGAGGTAGTTTGTGAATCTCGGAATACCTTGTCAGCATTATGAACTGTCATCATGTTTCCAGTAGTGATGTTTTGATTTTCTAGAACTATGTTTTGAAGATTTCTTATCTCATTCAATTTATTTGTAGTATAGTCAACAACAAGAGCTGCTCTTGTGAAAAATTTGATAGTTTGTCCCTTCAGTAGATTCACCTCAAGTCTTATGGATTTTGTCTCAGTTTTTAAATAGTTTTTGAGATTCTTTATTGAATCATCAAAAAAATTCTCAATGATTCTTCTTTGATCATCCAGTAACCCTTTCTGCTGAGCTAGAAAGAGGGGTGACATCTGATCTATGGATGTAGCTTCATCAATGACTGGATCTGGTTATTGAACTAGACTGGCACCTTCCCTGGCAGCAGAATCATCCATCTCAAATTCAGATGAATGTTGCGTTCCCATGTTCATAGCATCAATAGTTCCCTTGTCGGAATCTGAAGATTCTATTTCATAAATAATACCTTGAGCAGGGTATTCAGGCTGAATCTCCCCCTCAATCACTGTCATGTCCTCAATGACATGTAGCTCTTCAACATCATCTTCTTCCACATTCTCAGTAGGTAGATTTGTCTCTTGAGGAGCCTAAAGTTGCTCCCCCTTAGCAAATACCGCTTCCATGACTTGATCCAAAAGATTCTCCCCTCACTTTGAGGATTGAAGGCATCTTGTTGATCTTCAATCAAAGATGTAGGAGCATCTTCTGTTGGAGCTGGTGACTTGGAGTCCCCTTCTCCATCACTGTAGATATCTTGGTGACTATGTCCTCTACCAGTTGTTCAGCAATTTCAGCAGAAGGTATCTCCACAACATCTATGAGAGCCTCTTCAGAATGAGTCCTACTTAACTATGGCCTTACTGCAGGGTCAGAGGATATTGATACTTGGGCACTCATGTCCTTTCTGGTTTCTTCAGTATACCCAGACAGATTAGGGCCATGAGGCTCTTCCTCTGATTTCTCTAATGAGCTACTTTTAGTACTTTACTCTATAACTTGAACTGTTGTCTTCTTTTTCTTTGTGGCAGTCTTACCATGTGGCTGCAGGATCCTGTCCCATCTATCGCGCGAGAGACAATCGTGCTTAGTCAGTAGTTTGACGATGTCAACGTGTAAGCCTACATCATGGATCCTTGTTACTAACCTTTGGTTAAGGATCCCTGGAATAGTCTGAAGCAGAAATAGGGATAGAGTTCTACCTATGTTAGGTTCAGTTATGCACTCCACAATTTTGTCAAACAGAACTCTTCCTCAATCAGTCCTTTTAGAAAGGATTATCCTTGCTAGCAGCTCAAACATCTTCTTGGAAATTTTGTCGTAGGAACCAAACTTACACAACAAAGCCTTTCCAACTACATCAGCTAGGAACTTACCTTTCAGATTTAGTCCTTCCTCAGTATTGAGCCAGTGGTGTGCTTGGATAGTCCACACCACTTCAGTGCTGACTTGATATAAGACTAATCCAGTTCCTATTCCCAATCAGATTCTGTGAGCTTTGGCAGTTGGAGTGCCTTGCTTAGTCTTCTAGGAGATATTTTTATCTTATTGCCTCTGATAACCGTCTTGATTTTACTAGCAGATGTGTCTATTTTTGCATTGATGTAGAATTCTATAACTTCTCTCTTCCAAAACAAGCAGGGTTCTGATAGGAGAAAATCTAGGTCAGTGACCTGGAGCAAGTGTAGAATGAACTACACCTCTTCTGGGGCATCTGTGAATCCATTGTGAACGAGCTCTGATCCTTCAAATAAGAAATCCAAACCCTTTGGTTCCATTTCAATTGCGAAATTCGGAATTTTTGCGAAGCTTTTCCGTCGATTCATCGTAATCGGGCAGAGAAGGTCAAGGAACAGTGTATCTTATCTTATGCACAAATCCTTCTATTTATACTAGTTTCTATTTTAGAAGGTGGAGAGGCGCGTATCTGTTTAAGATCAAGATGTTGATCAACGACTAGTATTAATTCCCTTAACTTAGCCACTAACAAACAACCTGGGAGAATTTGTTGAGTGAATTTGATGCACTCAAAGCACTCGATGCCTGGAGTGAACTCAATGTAGTCAACGCGAGAGACTATTTACTTAGCGCACTCGACGCTTTTATACTTAGTCTAATTCTCCTTTACTATCCTCAAGAAATTGTTCTACCTGCAACAAGACAAGTATAATATACTGTAGAGTGCTACTAAAGCTTAACTAGATTATATATACCCAATTCAAATTTGAAGGATTTGAATTTAGCTTCATTTATTGGCTTAGTGAAGATGTCAGCCACTTGCTTGTCTGTAGGGACAAATTAAAGACTGATATCATCCTTTTCCACATGCTCCCTAAAAAATTGATACATAATCTCAATATGCTTAGGCCTGCTATGTGAGACAGGATTCCTAGCAATAGTATTGCATAAGTAGAATCACAATACATAGGTGTGTTACTTATCTTTATGTTGTAGTTCTAGAGCTGATGTTGGATCAACAGCAACTGTGCTAAACATCTTCCTGCTGATATATACCTTGACTCAGCTATTTAAATAGCCATACTGGTCTGCTTCTTATTGCTCCAAGACACAAGTCTTCCTCCCAGGAACTGACTGGTGCCTGATGTGCTTTTCTTATCCTCTCTACAACCTGCAAAATCTGCATCTAAATACCCTATTAGTTTGAAATCTCTATTTCTAGGGTACCATAGTCAAAGATCTAGTGTGCCCTTAAAATATCTCAAAATTCTCTTAGCAGTAGAGTAGTGTGACTCTTTAGGGTTAGCCTGATATCTAGTACAAATACATGTAGCATACATGATGTATGGCCTGCTTATAGTAAGATATAGGTGGGAGCCAATTATCCCTCTATACAAAGTTTTATCAATAGTTTTCCTTGCCTCATCTCTGTCTATAGACATACTTGACCCCATGAGATGTTTTCATTACGGAGGCACTCTCCATTCTAAACTTTTTTTTATTAACTCCCTAGTGAACTTAGACTGAGATATGGACAATCCATTTTCAATCTGCCTTACATGGATCCCAAGAAGTACTTAAGCTCGCCCATACTGCTCATCTCAAACTTCCCTTGCATAAGTTTGGCAAACTTTTTGCAAAGGTTATCATCAGTAGACCCAAAGATTATATCATCTACATAAATTTGGACTAGGATGATCTTGCCCTTAGATTCCCTTAGGAATAGAGTCTTATCTATCTTCCCCCTTGAGAATTTATTCTCAATGAGGAAGCTAGATAGGGTCTCATACCATACCCTGGGGGATTGCTTCAACCAATATAGAGCTTTCCTTAGTCTATAAACATAATGTTACTCAACATATACTTCTTCCATAAAGTCACCATTCAGTAAGGATGACCTCACAACCATCTAGTAGACATTAAATCCCTTATAGGCAACATATGAAAGGAATGGTCTAATGACTTCAAGCCTAGCTACTGGGGAAAATGTTAGATTAAAATCAATACCTTCTTCTTATCTATATCCCTTATCCACCAATCTAGCTTTATTAAGGTTAGATTAAAATCAATACTCTCTTGGTCATACCTGTTTGATAGTAACATCACTTTCTTAAATAGGATGGGAGGCTTAGATGCTAGGGGCTGAATTGGGAATTTGCCATTCCCTTTGTGAAGGGCAACTATAGTGTTTCCTTAGAATCCCAAAACCCTCTTATACTTTTGATAGGTGAAGGAATCTATTAAGCGCAACACTAACTTAGGCCTAGAGTAACTAGCCATGATTTGTTTTCTCCCTCTTGAGTTTCTCTTCAAGATCCATAATGAGACAGTTCTTATATCTGATGGTACCAATCTAAATGATTGTAATGTTCTTCAGTTGGCTTACTTCCCACATTTTCTGATTCACCAAAGATGTTGACTCAGACAACAGAGAAGCAGCTAGCTGAAGGGAGGTGATCTCCTCAGCTTACTTCTTGTCAAACTTCTTGCTTCTTTTCAAAGCATCTAGAAGGGCACCATATTTGTCAATCAATTGATTGAAAAATTCTCAAAATTCAGAGTCATCTTCATCACTGGATGAAAATGCTTCTGAATTAGGACTAGTCTCATAGCCAGTCTCAGATGAGGAGCTAGATAAAGATTGTACCTTTTCTGGACCAGGCTAATCCTGGTAGGATTCTTCATCTAACATGGCCATCAGCCCATAGTAGCTATTAACATCTTTATCCTCATCATCATCCTCCGAGTCACTATCTAAATGTGATAGAGGGACCCCAATACCTATCCTAGCATCATGATAATCTTATGCTTCAACTAAAATATCAATAAACAACCCAATGTAGGCTTCTTCTTCTTATTCTTCAGACTTTGAGGAAGATGAGTCACTATGACTCTAGCTCTTTTAAGTATTCGCAAGGAAGTTCTTTTCCTTCTTTCACTTGAGATGGTGATGCTTCTTCTCACCAGACTCTTTTCTCTTGACTGGGCAGTCAGCAATTACATGCCCAGGTTTGCTGCAGCAATAGAAAACATCTTTAGAAGAAACTTGTTTACTAGATTGGGAGTCATACCTATCTCCCTTGGAGTATTTCTTCTCAGCCTTTTATTGGTCCTTCTTGTGATGATAGGATGGGGAATGTCTTCTCCTCCACTACTTCCTCTTCATCATAAGCTGAAATAACCTAGAGAATGCTGCAAACTCTCCATCAGACATGTTGTTGTCGGATGTGCTTGGATCTATTCTTTCTGAATCAGTAGTCCTCCTTGGAGGAGAGGAAATCCTCTCCTTATTCTTCTTGGTGCTCTCTGCTTTGAAGTTCATAGACTTTTCCTTGACCTAGAATCTGCTGATAGTCTCCTCCTCCTTCCTGGCTAACAGCAGCATCTCATAGGAGAGAAGCTTCCCAAATAGTGTGTGAGGGAAAGTATTAGCAAGCTTTTCCACCTCTCTGATAGCACAAATCTTTGTGTCCCAGTCTCTAATTAAAGATCTGAAGAACTTGTCATTAGGCTCATAACGGCTGAAGACCCTCCCATAGGTCTTCAGCTCATTCACAATTCTGAAGAATTTCTCATAGCAATCTTCTATGCTATCCTTCTTGTTCTGTCCCAAGGTATCATACTCTTTATTGAGTAGGGATTTCCTATCATCCCTGAGTTCTTCAGTCCCTTCCATGTAGACCACCAGGGTATCCCACATCTCCTTTGATGTCTTTCAATGGACTAGATTCTAGAATGTAGAATCATATATGTCACTCACTATTATGTTTTGTTCCCTCTTGTCCATTGTAGCGAGAATTACCTCATCCTTGGTCATTTCAGAATACCTTTTAGGTGTCTGGACAGTTGCATCCAAAGCTGAGATCTTCGTTGGGATGAAGGGTCCCTCTTAAACAGTTATAATGATTCTTGGGTCAGATGCATTCATAAACAACCTAACCCTCTTCTTCCAGATCCCAAAGCTTTCATTTCTGTATATTGGAAGCTTCATGGAACCCAACTCCTTATGGTTCTCTCCTGAACCCACAAGGAAATACTTGTGCTACTCTTGGAGATCAACTCAGACTGTTAAATCCTTTTTGAGTAACCTCCCTCTGATACCACTTGAAAGTCTTTAGATTCTAGAGTAGTTAATGTTGGGTTTTCTATGGAGATTGGCACAACACTTGTGCACGCAGCGGAAGGAGTAAAACAAAAACAACCCAAAGAGAAATGGATCGGGCCATGAATGTTGAATCAAGAAGTTATTAAAATAATAAGGCAAAATTACCTCTTCGGTGTTGAGTCACAACTCAACAAAGATTCTCCAAGATCTGAGTCCTGTCAATGGGGAGTTTCACGTAGAATAATGTCTATGTTTCTGCAGAAATCCACACGAGCGGGAGAAAACCTAGCTTCATCGCACGAAGGGTCGGGAAGGAGATCAACCGCACCTTGCGATTCCACAGACTACTAGGTCCGCGCCAGGAAAGGCAATACTGACGACGATCGTCGGAGAGGAGGAGGTCGGCGGAGCAAACACGGCGGCAGAACACTTCCGTCCGGTGGGGTTCGGGATTCGGCGGATCGGTAGAATGGTGGAACGCTTCCGTCGGGTTCTATTCGGCCGCAGGAAAAATCTCCTCTTATTCCCAAAACCCTAAGTCCCTATTTATACTAAAAGTATAAACAGACCTAAAAGCATCGGTATCCGCAGACCACACAGTGTAGGGTCATCGAATCGTTCGACGAGAAACAGTCGATGGATTTGGCGAGAATCAACCGCAGAATCATCGAGAATCAGGGACGACTCTCGACGAATGGCCTCAATCGTCGAGTCATACTCGACGACACTCGATGATTCTCGTCGATCTGCGGTCGACGACAATCGTCGAACCCCGGTCGATGATATTCGTCGACCCGCGTTCGACGACAATCGTCGAACGGCAGTCGACGATATTCGTCAACCCGCGTTCGACGACAATCATCGAACGGCGGTCGATGATATTCGTCGATCAGCGGTCGACGATATTCGTCGACCCACATTCGAAGACAATCGTCGAACGGCGGTTGACGATATTTGTCGACCCTGCTTCAGTCGTCAAGTCATACTCGACGACTCTCATCGACTCAGTCTCAGTCGTCGAGTCACACTCGACGACTCTCATCGAAACAGCCTTAGTCGTCGACTATCCATTCTCAATGAACTTTCTTGGCAATGATTGCCTGACCCCATACAATATGGTGATTGGTAACCATTACCAACATAGTCAATCTTCCAACTTATCCACAGCTCTTATGTGCGACCCTGCAGGCTCATATCGCATTGGCAGTGAGATCACATGTTTGACCACTTCTAGATCACCATGGTAACTCCAACAGTCTCCCACTTGATCTTGAAAGTATCAAACTAAAAAACCTCACAAACAGTGAGCGGCATCTAGCAATGCATCACTGCTCCCCGAGTAATAAGAGTTTACAACTCACAAGCCTTTATGACCAATGTTCCAGCGTTGTCTTTGTCCCTTTGTCCCTTACATCCGAAAAGAACTAGAGGCATGGACCGTGTCACCCTCATAATAGCTCAATCCAAGTTTCTTGATCTAGAACAGACTTCCAGAGAATGGTGAGTCCAATATCACATATTGACTCAACCAAGCATGGACATGCATTTCTCAGTCCAGTTCCATCAAGGGGCCCATACATGCAACTCCTGTCATATAGGAGGACAAATCCCATATCTGCTCACACACAAACACCCAAATGATTCGTAACATGCCCAACAACCACCCTTATCATCAACCTTTCTCAAGGAAGACTTTAGATGGCATCAAAGCACGCTCTTCCTCACTTGATGAATGCTGCGACGTCTGGTCAAAGGACCACAACACCATTGCCAATAGAGACCTACTTATGACACGATTAGATAACAATCCACAAAGTAGTCTCAGGATGGGTCTGTCCAGCACAACTTGTTCATTAACCAGTACCCACGTGATGACTTGATATCACAATATCATGACCTGTGAGAACTGGTCATCAGTCAACGCACGTGCTAGTCTTAAGGAATCATCATCACCCTTAGCTTCTATGATGATACAACGACCAGGGACCTTTTAAGAATGAAGCTTCAAATAAATCATAGGCTCTAACATTCAAGTCACGTACTTGATGTCCTATGGAAGCGAACACTCTAAGGGTATTTATTATGTTACAATTTAACTATCACATAGGAAAATCATAATAAAAGAACTTGTCATTAATTGTAAAAAGAAATATTTGGTACACAATTCATCATATGAATAAACAATAAACAGCCAACAGAATATATGTTTACATGCAACCAACAAGACTCCAACTAGAGTTGATCATTTAGGTATCGCATACCCATTGATCTAGTATGACCATCATGCTTTCTCTGCGTGAGAGGCTTTGTCAGTGGATCCACAATATTCTCCTCAGTCGGCACTCTTCAAATGTTCACATCTCCTCGTTCGACAATCTCACGAATTAAATGGAACCGCCAAAGTATGTACTTGGAGCGCTGATGGGATCTAGGTTCCTTAGATTGTGCAATTGCACCATTGTTATCACAGTAGAGAACTACGGGACCAACAATGCTAGGAACTACATCAAGCTCGCCGATGAATTTCCTAATCCATACAGCCTCCTTCCCTGCGTTAGCAGCAGCGATATACTCGGCCTCTGTTGTAGAATCAGCAACTATCTCTTGCTTGGAACTCTTCCAGCTCACAGCTCCTCCATTAAGGCAAAACACAAACCCTGATTGAGACTTTGAATCGTCCCTATCAGTTTGGAAGCTAGCATCCGTGTAACCACTTATAATGAGCTCTTCCTCTCCACCATACACCAAGAACACATCCTTAGTCCTTCTCAAGTACTTAAGGATATTCTTGACTGCAATCCAGTGACACTCACCGGGGTCTGACTGATACCTGCTAGTTATGCTCAAAGCAAAGGAGACATCGGGTCGAGTACACAACATTGCATACATAATTGATCCAATTGCCGAAGCATATGGAATCAACTTCATGCGGTCCTTATCTTCACAAGATTTTGGACATTGGTCCTTAGAGATATTCATACCATGAGACATGGGTAAAAATCCTTTCTTGGACTCAAGCATGTTGAACCTCTTCAACACCTTCTCGATGTATGTACTCTTGGTCAAACCCAGCAACTTCTTCGATCTATCTCTATAGATCTTAATACCGAGTATGTAAGTCGCTTCACCCAAGTCCTTTATAGAAAAGCAGTTCCCTAGGTTGTTCTTAACAACTTTTAGGGTAGGAATGTCATTCCCAATCAACAGTATGTCATCTACATACAATATCAGGAAGACAACAATGCTCCCACTGATTCGCTTGTAAACACAAGGCTCATCTTCATTCTTGACGAAACAAAACTCTTTGATTTTCTTATCAAAATGAAGATTCCAACTTCGAGAGGCCTGTTTCAGTCCATAGATTGACTTATTCAGCTTGCATATTTTAGTGGATTCATTTGGGGATACAAAACCCTCGGGTTGTGTCATGTACACTTCCTCAAGGAGGTTTCCATTAAGGAAAGCCGTTTTGACATCCATCTGCCAGATCTCGTAGTCATAATACGCAGCAATAGCAAGCAATATCCTTATGGACTTTACCATGGAAACAGGGGAAAAGGTCTCATCATAGTCAATACCATGAATTTGCTTGAAACCCTTAGCCACCAGTCACCCTTTGAATGTCTGTACATTCCCATCCATGTCGGTCTTCTTCTTGAAGACCCATTTGCACCCTATAGTTCGTACCCCTTCAGGTGGTTCCACCAAGTTCAAAACTTGGTTTGCATACATGGAGTCCATTTCGGATTTCATAGCATCAAGCCATCTGTCGGAGTCCGGTCCATTCATAGCCTCTTGGTAGGTCGTTGGTTCATCATCATGATCCATAAGCAACACATTACCTATTTGAGACATGAGAAATCCATATCTCTCAGGCTCAAACCTCGGTCTACCAGATCTATGTAGGACTTGTGTTTCTTGAGCAGGTTCTCTAGCTATAACATCTTGTAGTCCTGTCTCAGAATCCAATTCTGGTTCATTCACTACTTGTGGTTCTTGAACTTCTTCAAGTTCTACCTTTTCAGTCTTTCTTGATAAGAACTCTTTCTCCAAGAAGACGTCAGTCCTTGCGACAAACACTTTGCCCTCGGACGGTAAGTAAAAGTAATACCCTTTCGTTTCCTTAGGATATCTCACCAGATAACATTTATCCGATTTGGGTTCCAGCTTGTCAGGCATTTGACGTCTCACATCCCCAAATTTTAATGAACGACATACTAGGATGCTTCCCAGTCCATATCTCATATGGTGTCTTCAGAACCATTTTCGTTGGAGCGCGATTCAGTGTCATTGCAGCAGTCTCTAAAGCAAAACCCCAAAAGGAAACAGGCAAGTCTGCATGACTCATCACCGAACGTACCATGTCTAAAAGAGTACGATTTCTCCTCTCAGACACACCATTATGTTGTGGTGTTCTAGGTGGAGTGAGCTGTGATACAATACCACACTCTTTCAGATGATCACAGAACTCATGACTCAGGTATTCGCCACCTCGATAAGAACAGAGTGCTTTAACCCTTTTTCCAACCTAATTTTCTACTTCATTTTTGAACTCTTTGAACTTTTCAAAGGTCTCGGATTTGCACTTCATAAGATACACATATCTGTATCAACTGAAATCATCAGTAAATGTAACGAAGTGGAAATACCCACCTCTAGCCATGGAGCTCATGGGTCCACATACATCACTATGTACAACACCCAAGAGATCCTCAGCCCTCTCAGTATAACCAGTGAAAGGGGCTTTAGTCATTTTACCTAACAAACAAGATTCGCATCGCTCAAATGATTCAAAATCAAATGAGTCCAAAAGTCCATCTTTATGGAGCTTGGATATGCGCTTCTCATTTATATGGCCCAAACGATAATGCCAGAGATATGTAAGGTTTGAGTCGTTTGTTCTTAGTCTTTTATTATTTTATGCATTATAGATCTGATGGTCCAAGTTCAAAATGTAAAGACCATTAAACAATTGGGCTACAGCATAACAAACATCATTCTTAAATATAGAACAACAGTTGTTCTTAATTATAAAAGAAAATCCAATCATGTCCAAGCATGAAATGGATATAATGTTTCTTGTTATTGCCAGAACAAAATAACAGTTGTCTAGTTCTATTACAAGCCCACTGGGCAAAGAAAGATGGTAAACCCCTATGGCTATAGCAGCAACTCTTACTCCATTGCTGACGCACAGGTCCACCTCCCCTTTACTCAGCAATCTTCTCCTTTCCAGTTCCTGCATATTTGTACAAATGTGTGAACCACATCCGGTATCCAATACCAAAGATGAAGGAGCAGAAAGGTTTATCTCTATAACGTAAATATTTGAAGCGGAAGTCATACCTCCCTTCATTTTCTGTAGACCCTCAATGTACGAAGGACAGTTCCTCCTCCAATGACCAGCCTTGCCATAGTGGTGGCATTTCCCCTCCTTCACCGTGCTCTTCTTTTTCATCAGTGTAGAAGACTTGGGCTCGAGATGTGACTTAGGTCCCACCTTCGTCTTCTTAGAGCCCTTGGCCTTGCCCTTGCCCTTATGCACCATCAGTATGGGGCTGGCAGGCTTGGCCTTCTTCATATTGATCTTGGCAGTTCTCAACATGCCTAGGAGCTCGGGCAGTGTCTTGTCTATCTCATTCATGTTGTAGTTCAAGACAAACTGCTTGTAACTGTCCGGCAACGATTGCAGGATCGGATCTGTGGACAACTCTTGACCTAGAGGAAAACCCAGTCTTTCAAGGTTCTCTATATACCCAATCATCTTGAGTACGTGATTCCCTACTGAGTCTCGAACTCCCATCTTGCACTGAAACAACGCTTTGGTGACGTCAAACCTCTCTTGACGAGCTTGCCCTTGAAACATTTTCTTGAGATGCTCGTCAATCTCCTTGCACCCCATGTTCTCATGTTGCTTCTGAAGCTCAGAGTTCATGGTGGCAAGCATAAGGCATTCGACGTCAGAGGCATCATCAGTATACTTCTTATAAGTATCTTTATCAGCACGGGAAGAATTCCTGGTCGGCACCTCGGGGGCTTCTTCTTCCAAGACATAGAGCTTTCGCTCTTACCTGAGAACAATTCTCAGGTTCCTGTACCAGTCCATGTAGTTAGTCCCACTGAGCTTATCCTTCTTTAGGATGGCTCTCAGAGATAGAGTGGAGTGTGAACCACTTGCCATGGAATTCTGCAAGAATTCATGCAGACTAAATCAGTACCAAAATTTCAAAATACAATTATTTTCTTAATTTGGACTTCAATTAAAAAACTCCCACTATTTTATTCGAAATAATAGCCCTCACTATCAATTCGGAGAGTTCATGCGAGCTACTCTCTTAGTGGACAAGATCCGTATTTCACCAACACTATGAGTCAGCTTTGGCTTTCCTCTCACAATGCAGTTATTTAGGTAGGCAACGCTTGCCAATTGCATCCGCATGCAATTCTTGTATGGTTGGTGAATAACTCCTTATTCGCATCCATCATATGGTGCATGCCAACCCTATGCCTCTAGGCACTCAACTTTTGAGGTCACCTAGTTAAGATGGACCCGACGTCGACAGTGGGATATCCCAATTATCCGCTCGTACCCTTACCAAGATAGATTAATGCACCTTTCTTTGGCAAGCACACACTTCATCGATCGAGGCAGGAAGAGTGTCATCCATCAGAAGGCATCCGAACACTTAATATTAGAGGAAGGGATTTTAATTATAGGTTAACAATCAACCACGATCAACATTTGATCAATGTGCACATCCACAGAAGAACAATTCTAAAATCCACATGCATCCCTTATGTGCACAACCTGACATTATCAACATTTGATAGAAAGGAAGGGTTAAATCTGAACATCTGGACTCTTCCAAATCTTTAGATTTACATGCATTGGACAAAAACAAAGACAACTCAACTTAAAGCAGTAGACAAGCTTGTCTCTCATTGTTGGATGCAAAATCCAAAACAATACATTGGTTCACTAACTATTCGAGGGACGGTTACTGCTAAGGAGACAACAATTTCTAACAATTAGAAATAACCACGAAATTCCAGACGTTCCTAGTAGGGTTCCAAGATTAAATCTCGACATTTAGAACACTTCTAAATCCCTAGGTTTACACGTACTGGAATAACCTAACTTCCAATACAATAATCATGGCCAAAACCTCCCTCTGATACCACAGTTGGGTTTTCTATAGAGGTTGGCACAACACTTGTGCACGCAGCGGGAGGAGTAAAATAAGAACAACCCAAAGAGAAATGGATCGGGCCATGAATGTTGAATCAAGAAGTTATAAAAATAACAAGGCAAAATTACCTCTTTGGTGTTGAGTCACAACTCAACAAAGATGCACCAAGATCCGAGTCCTGTCAGTGGGGAGTTTCACGTAGAATAATGTCTACGTTTCTGCAGAAATCCACACGAGCGGGAGAACACCTAGCTTCGTCGCACGAAGGGTCGGGAAGGAGATCGACCGCACCTTGCGATTCCACGGACTGCTAGGTCCGCACCAGGAAAGGCAATACCGACGACGATCGTCGGAGAGGAGGAGGTCGGCGGAGCAAATACGGTGGCGGAACACTTCCGTCCGGCGGGGTTCAGGATTCGGCGGATCGGTAGAACGTCGGAACACTTCCGTCGGGTTCTATTCGGCCGCATGAAAAATCTCCTCTTATTCCCAAAACCCTAAGTCCCTATTTATACTAAAAGTAAAAACAGACCTAAAAACATCGCTATCCACAGACCACACAGTGTAGGGTCATCGAATCGTTCGGCGAGAAACAACGGATGGATTCGGAGAGAATCACCCGCAGAATCGTCGAGAATCAGGGACGACTCTCGACGAATGGCCTCAGTCGTCGAGTCATACTCGACGACACTCGACGATTCTCTTTGATCGGCATTCGACGACAATCGTCGAACCCCGGTCGACGATATTCGTCGACCCGCATTCGACGACAATCGTCGAACGGCGGTCGACGATATTCGTCGACCCGCGTTCGACGACAATCATCGAACGGCAGTCGATGATATTCGTCGATTGGCGATCGACGATATTCGTCGACCCGCATTTGACGACAATCGTCGAATGGCGGTCGACGATATTCGTCCACCCTACTTCAGTCGTCGAGTCATACTCGACGACTCTCATCGACTCAGCATTAGTCGTCGAGTCATACTCGACGACTCTCATCGAAACAGCCTTAGTCGTCGACTATCCATTCTCAATGAACTTTCTTGGAAACGATTGCCTGACCCCCATACACTATGGTGATTGGTAACCATTACCAACACAGTCAATCTTCCAACTTATCCACAGCTCTTATGTGCGACCCTGCAGGCTCATATCGCGTTGGCAGTGAGATCACATGTTTGACCACTTCTAGATCACCGTGGTAACTCCAACAGTTAACACCTAGAAGGGGGGAGGTGAATAAGTTTTAGGACTTTTTGAAATTTCTCATACTTTAGGTGTGTTGTGATTTAGTTATTTTTAGCTTTCAAGACAATCACTAACAATACACACAAGATTTATAGTGGTTCCCCATATTATGGGTATATTTATTGTCCCTCCCACATTTCTAATAGTGTGTTAGTCAAGGTACTTCTCAAAAATTTGGCTCCAAAGGGCTTACAACTCAGATCCCTCAGGATCTCTCAGTATCCTCTAAGACCTACAGCTCAGGAACAAAGCCTTACTTCTCAGAGAAGTCATCTCCTACAACTCAATCACACAGGCCCTACCTCGGACTTGAGCATAAGTACTATAACATAGTCTAGTAGGATAGACCTACAACTCAGAGATGTAATCTCCTACCTCAGATCTGGACCAGATCCTACCTCAGTCAAACTTCCTTTGTACTCAGATCCAGTCCACGATACTACCTCAAATTCACCTCAGAATCCTACCACTCAGATCTATAAAAGATCTTATACTTGACCTTTATAATATTAGGCTTACACTTAGATCTAAAGGATCCTGTAGAGAGAGTAAAGTGTGTTGATGATGACTAGACACCAGAGAGATTTTCTCTATGTCTACCTTCTTCTAAACTGAAGGAGCTCAGTCTAGTTTTCTTCTTCACAGCTCTAGAAAATGTTCTTCAGGAAAAATCTGCTAGAATTGTGAATTAGTTGCAGCTAGGGTTATCCCTTGCTGCTCTTTTTTTCTCAGAGAGTTTCTCTGTGCTTGCTGTTGAAGGTGAGAATGACAACATCTAACTTGTATCAAATTTCAGATCAGTAGTTAGAAAACCTTCTCTTGGCTCTACAATAGTGTCGAGAGGAAGAAGTGGAAGTCTAGCGCTATTCCAAAAGTTTATTTCTTCTCACTGATCTGATCCCTTTTCTATTCCGCCATCCAACGGCTCTTTGAGCCTTAGGCCCACTTGGATTTGGTAGTTGCAATCTTGCTTTTGCATTAAATGCAGTACAGGAGTCATGCGGCATCATTTTTCGTATACTGTAGACTTCCCACAACATTTTGAATTTCTGCTGACGTCAGCACCTATGAACTTAGTCGATTTCAGACAATTCATCATAGACATTGTGTGAAGGTATGCCACTCAGTGCCAAAACACTTAGCCAAATATTCTGCAGCACCAAGCATTGAGTGTGTTGACAAAACTCAATGAATATAGACTTTGGCTATCTTAATTGATTAGGGGTTGAGTGAACCTTCATCACACAATGCATTTGGACTTAGCCATTTTTCTTTTGTATGAAGGTGTTGAGTGATGCTTATGCACTCAACGCTTTCTGCCATAGCTCACCATCTTGATCAGGTTTTGAGTGAATAACCTTCACTCAATGCTTCTATACTTAGTAGAATTTCTTGTTGAGCTGGCGTTGAGTGAACAGCCTTCACTCAACGCATCTGGACTTAGACAGAAATTCTATCTTTAACTTCTAAAGCTTTGACATCTCTTTGTTCTATCGATGCTTTCTTCTTTAGGCATTGAGTGAACTGCCTTCACTCAACACTTCTGTACTTGACAAAAATTTTGCTCTGATTTTCTGATGCTTTGACTTCTTGAGCTTGACTCAATGCTTCTTATCATCTGGTGTGGAGTGAACTGACTTCACTCAATATTTTTGGACTTAACCAAATTTTTCTTTAGAAATAGTTAGGCTTTGACTATCAATGATTTACTCAATGTGTTTGGCTTTCTGGCATTGAGTGAACTGCCTTCACTCAACGCCTGTGGGCTTAGACAAATTTCTGTCTTTCCTGCATCCTTCCTTGGGTCCACCTAACCTGTCTTAACATTATAACAAGTAATCACTTGTATACAAATAACTTATTATAACCATTAGTTACACCCATGTGTATGTCATTGTCTTGTAGGCCTTCTTCAAATCAGGGACATTGGGATAAATAGACCCAACAAGTTTTTCATAGTTCATTTTTATTGAAAATTTTATTTTAGATTTTTATAATCAAGTTTTCTTGATAAAGGGCCGTGTTGGATTATCATCTCACAAGACCTCCTAGTACCTTGCAAACCCTTCATCAGATATTCCTTGGGAAATCTAAGAGAATTTCATTATAAAATTATAATTATAATTTTTTTGGTGTATGACCCGAGGAAATCCATCAGATTTTGTTGAATTAGATTCGGAAATCGAGTGAACCATTCGATAATGCTTATGGGCCATTAATCTTTATTCCTAAGATTTGGTTGAGGAATTCATCGGAGGCACTTTACATCCTTCATCTCTATCTTCTTCACCTTCGTCAATTCCTTTTACTTTTATTTTTTTCTTCTTCTTCTTCTTCTATTTCTTCCCTTTCTTCTTTTATGAGGGAACCAAATCCAAATCAAAATCCGAATATGGCTGATCAAAGGACTATATCTTATTATGCCCAACCAAATTTAGACAATGTTTATTCAAGTATTTGCTGGATCTTGAGGCGCCCTTAGACGGGGGGGGGAGATAAGGGCAAACAATAATTTTACGAATTAATAAATTACTTAGCCAATATTTTTAAAATGAAGAAAGCTTAATCACAACCAAATATTTAAAACAAATCACTTAGAAATTTATAATAAAATGAATTGCATGTTATTTCATAAGTGATAAAAATTACAAACAGAAGATTTCAATAAAGCTTGAAATCTAGGCTGTGATGAAAGAATAAAATCTTCTTTTTTGAATTTACCGGTCCTTCTCCCAAGGACCGGTTGGCAAAAGCCTATCTCTCCCTAGATATAACACCTAGCCTCCCCTAGATTTAACAACAATATAGTCACTTTACACACGACAATGATTTTCCCCTAAACCTTGCACGAGCCTAATTGCCACTCGCAAGGCGGTGAATTCTCTACCAAGTATAAAGAGAATGAAAAAAGGAAAAATAATTAGAGAATCAAAAACTCCCTCAGGTCTTGAGCGCTGAAGAGGCTGAAAAATCCTTACTAAGATCGCCAAAGATGAGAAGCATGAACGGTCCCTTCTTCGATCTTGAGATTTCATGAACACTTAATAAGTTTTTTGGTTCCACGGAGTTATCTGGCTGGAGATGCACGAAATTAAAGCTCCTGGAGGTGTATAACAACAAATTCCCAAAGTTCCGCTCATTTATCGTATATACACTAACGCACAGTGGTAGCGCGATATCACTTTTGATAACTCTAATGGTTGACAAGTGTCCCACTCTGCAATAACCGCACCAAGATGCTAGAGTTCATGTATGGTCGCGAGACTATCGTGCCGCGATTGTTCGATATCGCTAGGCGGTATCTTCGATAATGTGTATCGTGGCATCCATTCTCAATTGTAGCCTTTGACATCCATTTTACTTCCTTCATCTCTATCTTCTTAACCTTCGTCAATTCCTTTTACTTTTATTTTTTCTTCTTCTTTTTCTATTCCTTCCCTTTCTTCTTTTATGAGGGAACCAAATCCAAATCCAAATCCGAATAAGGCCGATCAAAGGACTATGTCTTATTTTGCCCAACCAAATTTGGACGACGTTTAATCAAGTATTTGTTGTATCTTGAGGCGCACTTAGAGGGGGGGGATAAGGGAAAACTATAATTTTGCGAATTAATAAATTACTTAGCCAATTTTTTTAGAATGAAGAAGGCGAAATCACAACCAAATATTTAAAACAAATCACTTATAAATTTATAATAAAATGAAATGCATGTTTATTTCATAAGTGATAAATATTACAAACAGAAGATTTCAATAAAGCTTGAAATCGAGGCTGTGATGAAAGAATAAAATCTTCTTTTTTGAATTTACCGGTTCTTCTCCCAAGAACCAACCGGAGAAAGCCTATCTCTCCCTAGATACAATAACAAGCCTCCCCTAGATTTAACCACAATCTAGATGATTTACACACGATGATGTTTTTCCCCTTAACCATGCACGATCCTAGTTGCCACTCACAAGGCGGTGAATTCTCTACCTATTATAAAGAGAATGAAAAAAGGAAAAATAATAAGAGGATAAAAAAACTCCCTCGGGTCTTAAGCCCTGAAGAGGCTGAAAAATCCTTGTTAAGGTCGCCAGAGATGAGAAGCATGAATGATCCCTTCTTCGATCTTGAGATTTCACGAACACTTAACAAGTTTTTTGGTTCCACGTAGTTATCTAGCTGGAGTGGCACGAAATCAAGGCTCCTGGAGGTGTATAACAACAAATTCCCTAAGTCTCGCCCATTTATAGTTTATACACTATCGCACAGCGGTTGCGTGATATCGCTTGTGATAACTCTAATGGTTGACATGTGTCCCACTCTGTAATAACCACACCAAGATGGTGGAGATCATGTATGGTCATGGGACTATCGTGTCGTGATAGCACGATATATCTAGGCAGTATCTTCGATAATGTGTATCGTGGCATCCATTCTAAATTGTAGCCTTTGTTATGGCTGACTTTATCACGCTAATTCAGGGAGGTAGTGACTATCTCCTATGATAGCTCAACTTTGTAAAACTAATGTACTTTGCCCATCCATAAATTATCAGAATGTTATTCTTGTTATATATGCACACCACAAACATATTATGATAAAATATATTTGAGGTTTGGTATTTTTCAAACCAAGGTGTATGGAATAAATGCTCCAACAATCTCCCACTTTTTATAATAACAAATCCTCTTCGAAAGAAAAACTGCTATGAGGTGTGTAATAGCTTGTACAAAATATGATAAGCAACAAAAGTACTTGAAGTGCACATGCTACCCCTAAATGGATGACTGTAAATGTTTATTAAAAGTAAATATATTACTCCCCCTTAATGTAAGCTACCCACCATTAATAATAGTGTTAGGTCTAGTTCTTTGCATATTCTCCCCCTTTTATTTTTGGCAAAAGATATGAACGTGGAAATGTGAGAGAAAAGTATAACAAGAATTTGAAAAGAAATGGAATGAGAAACATTAGAGGAAATAAACTTGACATAAATAGAGATGAAAATTTTGATTTGGGATGACAAATAAAGTGAACAATTTGTATGTTATAAAATATTAAGCAATCAAAAACATTTGTAGATCCATGACAAAAATATCTAAAGTATGGAATATGATATATAAATATTAAAATCATTTTCAATCTAATTCTCATGAGAAGAAATTTTATAATTGATAATGATGTGTATATGGTGTGCTTTGGTAGATAAGAACAAGAGATGTAATTAAAATCACATGAAATTGTGAAATGTAAACACATAGCAAAGATAATACACAAGATAACTTGATGGTCATGTATGAAGCTATTATAGGTTAGAGAAAAGAAAAATGGTCATAAATGAGTGCACAAGGTACTTTATGTTTCTTTTCAAGATGCTCAACCTCACAATGCTCATGAAGACTTATCAGGAGAGTGAGTAGTCCTTGTTCGAGTATCATGAACATATTATTAAAACTTTTTTATAACATATTTTTATTTTCTCTTTTTTATCTGTTATCATTCAGTATTTTGAATCAACTTGTATATCACAACATAATATTTTTTTAAATTCCATTTAAAGTAAAATAAAATGTGCAAGATTCAATGATAAACTAGTTATTGTATATATATCAAATGTGTAATGTTAATCAAAAACACATTCATGTAGATGAAAAATTGTCAAACACTTGTATAGTACCAAAAGTGTAAACATGAAATCATTATCAGGTATAAAATATTACTCATACTTAGAGGCATACAAAAACAATTTGAAATATTTACTATATACAAATCCACTATAAAAGAGAAGATATTCAAAGCATGAAAGTTCGTATACAAAGTTATATGAAACTTGAGAAAATGAAAAGCACATTGAACTACTTTCGAAAAATATAAACCAACAGATAAGAGTTTATATCATATGTCTAAACTATGTATAGTATACAACAAACAAGAGTGGATAAAGAAATTACAATTTTGAAGAACCAAGTCACTATCGCGATCGATAGCAATATCGCATAGCGATAATGATTTTTATATAAAAGGGCGGATTTCAGTTCAGATTTCAGTCTTCCCAATTTTTTCCTGTAACCCTAATGCGAGAAACAAAGGTGACACCTGTGGAAGCTTTGGATTTAAGGTATTCTTCATGTTTTGTTGAAATTTTTTATAGATCTTCATTTTGTTTGATATTGTTTGAGTTCTTTGGGATTAAAATTGTTTTTATGATGAAAATTTGGAATTTAAAGAGATTGGAAATGGTTTTATGGGTTAGGTTAATTTTGCCTAGATTTAGTAGATCTCTAACATTTATCGTATTTTTAGGTTGATTTTTGAGTGAATGTAGTCTTAGACACAGAGATCTAAAATTTTTGACAAAAAATTTGGGATGGAGAAGCTTAACTGATATCTTCTGACAACAGTCATTTCGCCCGGTGTTAGTAAAAATTCGCCTTTTAAATGATTTTTTGGATAATTGCAGGAATGGCTTTCAGTTCAAGAACATGAAAGAGTTCTTCCAGCAATTCGCATTCATCCTACCAATCCTTTCTATGGATTGAAAAAGCGGTGATATGGATTTCAAAAATTATGGAGTTTTACATTCCTCAAGATGAACATATTTACGATCTCCTAGTACAGGTAGGTATAATTTTTTACAATCACTTGGAAAATACCTCACACTCCGGGTTGAATGGAGTGAGATCTCACATACAAAGAGGAATAGTTGAGATTACTCATGAAGACTTGAGGAATGAATTTGGTTGAATAGACTATGAGAATGTGCTTTATATAGTGGAGAACTATCGCAGGGATAGAGAATAGACACATGTGAATATACTTCTCCGTGGAACTATAACTAAAACACTGATCCACTCCACAATGACTCTCAATCCGGATACGTACATGGTGTAGTACATTCTTAAAAATACTATTCTATTAAAGGGAGGAGACACTAAGAAAATCACTTCAACACTCATATTTGTCACTTATAAGACTTTAGAGGAGTCGTTTAATGTCACAGATTTAGCATTATCTGTGATCCGCTACACTTATATGATGAATGATCCATTGAGAAAAAAAATTAATATGCTTCCATTTGGAAGTGTAATTCAGCGAGTGATATACTCGAAGTATAAATGGATTCATCAAAGTTTATATGTAGATGATTGTATTCCTCCAATTTATAATATAGAGATGACTTGATTCCCATCAGGACATGTTGGAGCATCTACTTCAGCCATACAAGGACTGACTCAAGGCGAAGCTTATACAATGACTATACCTCCACTTCCTCGAGCTAGATCTCTACGAGAGAAAATAGATAGCCTTTATGACTTTGTGGAGACCTGACATGCTGAGATGATAACAAGGCTTAAAGGAATCAAGAATTTTTTGAATTTCATTGCTCGAAATTTGAAACTGAAAGAGACCCCAGCAAAAGAAAAAGAGTGGGAGAGTCTATTGGAGGATCCTCCTCGTCACACTATTTGACGAATGAGATGACCAAGGCAGCAGTGAGATCAAATCTCGAGTGAAGACCAATTATCCACCAGTGAGGATTGGGTGTTTTAATTTTATTTTATACAGGTTTAGGTTTCTGGAGCTATCGCGAGGCGTTAGTTGCTTTCACTCGATGATAGTTAATTTTTATAATTTCTTATTTTTGTGATGTAATACATTATGTTTTGTGTGTTGATTATTGTACGATCTGGCATTATGTGTTATGTGTGATGTGAGACATTATTGGTTATGATAAGACTATTTCTGATGGTTTTGATTACGCTTGATAATGTGTGTGAAGATTATCTTAATTTTTGTGAATCCTTATATTTTTGTTAACAATTTAGTTATTACTTTTTTTAAGTTTCACTAATAGTTTTAGTTTGAAATATCTAAGACTCCTAATTCTAGTCTTAGTGTAGAAAAGCGTGAATCAGGAAGTGGCTTTGTAAAAATATCGGAAAGTTGTGAATCGGATCCTATAAAGTTTATTTTAGTATTATCCTTTTTAATATGATCTCTAACAAAATAATGTCGAACATCTATGTGTTTAGACCTTGAATGATGTACTAGACTATGGGTAAGATCGATTGCACTTTTACTATGACATTTCAATTCTCTAATTTGTTGTTTTACCCAAAATATTCTAGAGTTTATTTCATCCAAAGGGCTTGTACATAACTACCTAGTGCAATATATTTGACCTCAGTGGTAGAGAAGGCAACATAATTCTATTTCATACTCGACCAAGAAATAAGTAAAGGGCCTAACAAGTGAAAAGTGCCACTTGTGCTCTTACAATCTAAAGAACAACCAGCATAATCAGAATAAAATAACCATGTAAGATAAAATCATCATTAGGAGGATACCATAAACCTAATTTCAAAGTACCAATAAGATATCTAAAAATACATTTAACTGCTTTCAAATGAGAATCTTTAAGATTAGCCTAAAATCTAGCACATAAACAAAGTGCAAACAAAATATCAGGTCTAGATGAGGTTAAATATAATAATGATCATATCATACCCTATATAAAGTTTGATCAATAGAAATGCCACTTTCATCTTTTCCTAACTTTAAAGAAACACTCATATGAGTACTAACTTACTTAGGTCATCAAATCCAAATCTTTTAAAAACATCATGAATATATTTTATTGACAAATAAAAATTCCATCATGTTTTTGAGTAATTTGGAAACCTAGAAAATATGTAAATTCTCCTAACATACTCATCTCAATTTCATTTTTCATAACATTCACAACATCATTACAAAACTCTTCATTAGTGGTACCAAAAATAATATCGTCAACATAAATTTGTAAAACTATTAACTCATCATTAAAATGCTTAATGAAGAGTGTACAATCAACACTACACATTTTATACTCATTCTTTACAAAATATAAATTTAATCTCTCATACCATGCACGAGGTGCTTGTTTCAAACCTTAAAGTGCTTTTTCTATTTATAAACACGATCTGGAAATTTTTCATTCACAAAACCAGGGGTTGTTCTACATAAATTTTTTCCTTAATGTACCCTTTTAAAAAAGTAGTTTTAACATCCATTTAAAATAATTTAAATCTTTTGAAACTAGAAAAAACAAGAAAATTCTAAGTACTTCAGGACGTGCTACGGGTGCAAAGTTTTCATCAAAATTTACTATTTAAGCATATCCTTTTGCTACAAGCCTAGCTTTATTTCTAGTGATCCTAGATCCAATGTCCAATTTATTCTTAAAAATTCATTTACCACCACAACAGGATGATCAGATGGTCTCTCTTCAAGTTTCTAAACCTTATTACATTAAAATTTATTAAGTTCATCATTAATAGCTAAAAACCAAGACTCATCATTTAAAGCGGTTGAAACATCCTTAGGTTCTATATTAGAAATAAAACATAGGTTTGAAAATAAATAATGTAAAGAAGAATGAGTACTTAACCCTCTTATTGGTTATCCAATTATCAATTCTAGTGGTTCCCCAGATTATGGGTACGTCCACTTTCCCTCCCGCCTTTATAATAGTGTGTTAGACAAGGCACTTCACCAAAAACTCGCTCCTAAGAGCTTACAACACAATCTCGCAGGACCACTCATTCTCCTCAAGGACCTACAGCTCGGGCATCAGGCCCTACAACTCAGTGATCAAAAGATCACCTATCTCAGGCCAAAATGGCCTACCACTCGGGCAAGGAGGATAGTCCTACCACAGATCCTTGTCGAGAATCGAAGGAACACTTCCGTCGGGCCGGGGGTGGATGTTCAGACCCAAAACGCGCGTCATGATGCCACGTCAAGCAGGGGATAACTGCTGACGCTCAGGCAAAACCAACTGCTACTCTTTATGAAAGAAAATCATGAGCTTGATTAGAAAATCAGTTATATTTTAGAGGCCGTATCCCTCGGCTCGGTGGATCACCTAGTCCACAGTTAAAAAAACTATACTTATGCGCTGCGGAAAAATACTTTATTCAGGTTTAGCATCCTAAAGGGTGTATAAGAGTTCCAAGAGAACCACTCATACTATGCAAGACTCTACATTTAATTGATATTATATATAGGAAAACGATCTTTATACGCTGCTTGGAAAATAGTGATTTAGTTTTATAAAACATGTTGATCATGAGCTTACTTATAAGAATAATTATGGTTTAAATGTAACTAGCAACCTAGCATAAATCCTTCTCAGAGCAAGTAGACTATCTCCAGAAAACGGTAGCAGCATAAGTAATATATCCAGTACAAAGGTAAAAACTACCAGTGGGCGCCAACAACCTGACACGAACCCACTGGCACATATGTATGTCTGTAAGAAAGTACTGAAAACTACCTCACCAACAAGGCAAACGGATCTCCAAAGTCCAAGAGACCACCAACACCACCACTACAAACTAGCCACCCAACTGGCTACAGCTCAGAACCTGAGGCATTCCAAAAGAAAACAGAATACCTCAACAAGCAAAACAAGGTAAAAACTGCATGAAGGAGTCAACCAAAGGGGGAAAAGTAACTGAAAATCATGCAGTAGAAAAAGTCACAACTGTCCAAAACAGGACAACAAGAAATGCACTACGTGCAAGGAAACAGCAATAACCCAGCTCAGGAACTACATCCTGCAGGGCCTACTAGGCTACCAAGAGCCCAAAGTGCTACAACCTACCAAGGAAGAAACTTTAACACCCTAAGCTGTGGGAGATGGTAGTAGCAAAACAACAGCATGGATCCGGGTTGGAGGCAAACTCAGTCTCTCAACCACCAATTTCCATGCGAACAAGCTCAGGGGTCTACATGATAAAGCACAAGGGACCTTCCACCCCCATGCCCAGCCCGTACCTAGAGCAAGATAGAAGAATAAGGGTGGCCTTGGCTAGATTACACAACACCTCCCCATGAAGAGCTTCAAACCACCACTACTATCCACAACCCACGATTCGGCCTTTAGGAAAGAAAACATGGCCGACAAGGAAACTACAAATTTAATCAAGGAAACTCACTCGGGAACATAAATCGAGGAAAGAGAAATAGTGTTGTAGCTACTCAACACGGCTCGGCGTTGGGTGGTATCCACTCGGTGCCTAACCAGACCTTGGCGTTAAGTGAGTTAGCCCCAATCAGCGCCAGAACAGCCATGGCGTTGAGTGAGGTCCACTCCCTCAACGCCTTCAGCAAAACCACAAAACCTAACAGCGGCGTGGAGTGAGTCTACCACCCTCAACGCCACAACAGCTTTGGCGTTGAGTGAGGTCAACTCACTCTACGCCAAAGTTCACTTCCGCAGGAGAACCCTAAGCCAACGCCAACAAGATAAGGTCGGCGGGAATGCCGACTGATTCTTACCGAATCGGCGGGAATGCAGGACGATCCTCGCCGAATCGGCGAGAATGCAGGATGATTCTCGACGACCGGCGGGAATCCAGAATGATTCTCTCCGAATCGGCGGGAATGCAGGACGATTCTCGCCGAATCGACGAGAATGCAGGATGATTCTAGACGACCGGCGGGAATCCATAATGATTCTCGCCGAATCGGCGGGAATCAAGGATGATTCTCGCCGAATCGGCGGGAATCAAGGTTGATTCTTGCCGATCGGTGGGAATCACTGACGATACACGTCGAAATCGACGGGAATCCGATTTTGACTTAGACGAAGATTTTCACTCAATCACCCCACCACTCAGTCGCAAAGAACAAACCGAACTATGGCTTTGAGTGTGTCCACGACACTCAATGCCAAGTCCGGACAGCTTTTGGCTTTGAGTGTGTGCACCACACTCAACACCAAAACTCGAGAGTCTACCAAGACTAGTTCTAACCAGAGCCCTACCACAACAACCTCCCTCACTCTATCTCTTGGCTCCACCCGCAAAAGCACCCAACTAGAACTACAAATCTGGAGTCTAAATGGTGAACACAACTAGTACGAGGAGCAAACAGCCCAAGGAGGGGGCTCATAGGAGAATCTAAGCCCTAAAACTTAGCAAGATAAAAGAGAATAAGCATGGTTTCTACCCTAGGGCTAACCGGGAAACATTTCAAAATTCAAAAGAACAACAATGGCAAGGGCAAGAATACCACTTGCCTCGATTTCCGGGGAAGCTTGGTCGGCTTTCCCTCCTCTTCGTTCTGTACTAGAAGGAGAAGCACCTAACAAGCAAACCGTACATTAATGGCGGAAAACCACAAGAACCTGAAATCCAAGTCTCCTAAAACTCCACGAAAATCAAATATCTTACCGTCGAAATGAAGATCTGAGTGAGAGCAAGACAACGCCGCTTTCGGAATCGAAATCCGTCCACGAACAAGCCCGGAATCACCGTCCGAAGGGGAAGCAGGACGGCGGTTTTCCTCCGTTTTCTGCGAACAGGAGGGGCGACGGTTTCGGTCTGGTCTCGGGAAGGAGGAAGGAGAAGTGGGTCCGCCACTTCTTAACAAGGCTTTTATAATAAAAGGACACGCCTATTCGGCTCTAACCGCTGCCTAAACTGCCGGTTCACTTAATTTAAAAGGGTTTCTAATTTGTTTTTACTAATAACGCACCCAAAACGACTCGAAAACCAAACCACCTCGGAATTCGTCGAAATTCGCACCGTAGCTAAATATCCATGCTACGAACACAACGGCGAAGTCGAAATTAACTTCCGACGAATAGAACTCGAGTTATACCCAAATAAAGCCAAACATAAACATTCCCCTGAGAGGCCACACCGGGTCACCCAAAACGACTCGGCTTGCTAGGGAGATATTGCCAATAGGCTACAGAATAGGGCACTCAGTTCTAAGGAGTTAAACCACACTCCACAAATGGCACAAGCCACGGAAACGCGTCATCGTAATGCCAAACGAGAATTTAAATAATCGCAGAAAAATCGGGGGCGTTACAGTCACTCCCCCTAAAAGAAGGTTTCGTCCCGAAACTTTACGCACAACACTTCTACTAAAGAAGGAAAGTAATAATCCAAACATTACAAGAATAAAAACAAACCAAACTAATCAGGGAAAAAGCTGAGGGTAAGCCTCCCTCATAGCCGACTCTAACTCCCAAGTCGCGCTCTCCAGATCCTGATTCCTCCAAAGAACTTTCACCATCGGAATAGACTTCTTTCGCAGCACCCATTCCTGAGTATCCAAAATACGGACCGGCACTTCAACAAAAGAGAGGTTGGGCTCTAACTGGGGCACAACATCCAAGACTTGCCCACTGCTGCGCACGCACTTCCGCAATTGGCTAACATGGAAAACATAATGAATACCTGGGAAGTTTGCTGGCAAATCCAACCTGTAAGCTGACACGCCAATCCGTTCCAAAATCTTAAACGGGCCCACATACCTCGGGTCCAATTTCCGATTCTTACCAAACCTCTTTACACCCACCATCAGGGAAACCTTAAGAAATACAAGGTCCCCCACAGAAAACTCCAAGGCAGACCTACGCCGATTGGCGTTCTTCTCGTACCTCTCCTGAGCTATACGAAGCTTTTCCCGAACAAGATTCATTGTGACTTCCATTTCTTCGAGCACATCAGGACCTAACAATGGCCTCTCACCAGCCTCAGCCCAAAACAACGGAGTTCTTCATCGCCTCCCATACAAGGCTTCGAACGGAGCCATCTGCAAGCTCTCCTGATAACTATTGTTGTAAGCAAATTCCATAAGTCGCAGCCGCTCATCCCACGCTCCACCGTGGTCTAATGTATAGCATCGGATCATATCCTCAACTATCTGATTCACCCGCTCTGTCTGCCCATTAGTCTGTGGGTGGTACGCAGTAGAATACCTCAGATCCGTACTCAAACCCTCCTGCAGACTCTGCCAAAAAACGAGAAGTAAACCGGGAGTCTCGATCAGAAATGATGCTAACCGGCACACCGTGGAGTCGGATGACTTCATTCAAGTACAACTCTGTTATCTTCTTCATAGGGTAATCAATCTTATATGG
The DNA here is from genome assembly GCA_039513925.1 of Platanthera zijinensis. Lineage (NCBI taxonomy): Eukaryota > Viridiplantae > Streptophyta > Magnoliopsida > Asparagales > Orchidaceae > Platanthera > Platanthera zijinensis. The sequence goes on along the minus strand of CM077080.1, from coordinate 116,897,285 downwards.
AACGAAGTGAGCACACTTCGTCAATCTATCCACTATAACCCAAATAGAATCAAATCCCCTCGGGGATCGCGGTAAACCCGTGATGAAATCCATAGATATACTCTCCCACTTCCAAGTCGGAATCTCTAGCGGAGTCAACTTTCCACCAAGCCTTCCATGATCGGCCTTCACCCGCTTGCAAGTATGGCACTCCGCAACAAATTGGGCTATATCTCCCTTCATGAGATACCACCAGGCAATTTGCTTTAAGTCACGATACATCTCCGTAGATCGTGGATGATAGGCAATGCTGGATCCATGAGCCTCTCTGCAAACCATACCCCGAATGTCCCCAACCGCGGGGATGCAAAATCTACCACGGTACTTCAAAGTTCCCGCATCATCGATGGAATAATCCGGCAACTCTCCTCTCTCAGTCCTGGAGTACAAGTGAAGAAGATCCGGGTCGTCCTTCTGGTGAAGTCTGGTTAAAGAAATCCAAGACGGCTCTGCCACTGACAAACTACTCTGAAGGCCACCGCATTCCACTGATATATCCATAAGGAGGAACTCTTCCACTAAACGGTCGGCGGAGAGATTAAAGATTTTACCCATCCTCCGACTCAGGGCGTCGGCCACCACATTGGCCTTGCCTAGATGATACTGGATCTCTACATCATAATCGGCCACATACTCTAGCCACCGACGCTGGCGCAGATTTAACTCCTTCTGCGTGAACACGTACTTCAGGCTCTTATGATCGGTGAAAATCTTACACTGAGCCCCATAAAGTAGGTGTCTCCACAACTTCAACGCATAAATAACTGATGCGAACTCGAGGTCATGCGTAGGATAATTCTTCTCATGAGTCTTCAGTTGCCTTGACCCATAGGCAATCACCTTACCCACCTGCATTAATACGCATACCAGACCCACATGCGAAGCATCCATGTATACATCATAATCTATGCCCTCGGTAGGCAGGGTCAGGACAGGAGTAGTGCACAATCTCCTCTTTAACTCCAGGAAGGCTTCTTTGTACTTCTCGCTCCAATCAAAAGCCACGTTCTTCTGAGTCAGCTTATTCAGAGGTGCAGCTAGGGTAGAGAAACCCTCCACAAACCTCCTGTAGTAGCCGGCTAACCCTAGGAAGCTCCTGATCTCTTTGGGCGTGCCCGACCTACTCCAATCCATCACTGCTGCGATCTTTTTCGGGTCAACCGAGATCCCATCCTCATTCACCATGTGGCCCAGAAACGAGACCTGAGGCAACCAAAATTCACACTTGCTTAACTTGGCGAATAACTTATGGTTCCTTAACTCCGATAGAACCAAGCACAGATGCTGCTCATGCTCCTCAGTACTGCGAGAGTAAACCAACACATCATCGATGAAAACCACCACGAACTTATCTAGGAAATCCTTGAACACCCAGTTCATCATATCCATGAACGCTGATGGAGCGTTGGTCAATCCAAATGACATCACTAAGAACTCAAAATGTCCTTGCCTTGATCTAAACGCAGTACGTGGAATATCTACATCACGGATCCTAAGCTGATGATAGCCTGAACGAAGGTCAATCTTGGAGAAGACCATGCTACCGCGCAACTGGTCAACTAAGTCATCGATCCTCGGCAGAGGGTACCTGTTCTTGATTGTGACCTTGTTCAGCTCCCTATAGTCGATGCAAAGCCGCATTGACCCATCTTTCTTCTTCACAAATAGAACAGGAGCACCCCAAGGCGACGAACTCTGCCTGATAAACCCTTTCGCCAACAACTCATGTAACTGAACTCGCAACTCCTCTAGCTCTCGAGGGGCCATCCGGTACGGTGCCTTAGCAATAGGGTGGGTACCCGGCTCCAAATCGATCACAAACTCAACATCCCGCTCGGGAGGAAGACCAGGAAGGTCATCAGGAAAAACATCGGCAAAATCTCGCACAACTGGAATCTCCTCTAAGCGCGGTACACTAATAGCGGTCCCAACCACCGAGACCAAACAAGCAAAACAGTCCGAAAGAAAAAACTTCTGAGCACATACCGCAGAGATGACAGGAGAATCCTGGCTCAGATCCGCATACACGCTTCCTGGCTGACCGTCATCCCTAATGAAGTCCAAGCGCTTCCCTTTGCACTGAATGACTACATCATACCTGGACAGCCAGTCCATGCCCAAAATAACATCGAAGTCCTCCAGATCAATCATCTTCAGGTCTGCCTTTGCAAGGAAGTCCCCCAACAAAATAGGGCAATCCAACATGCCCACATCTGACAACACAGATTCACCAGAGGGGAACTTAACACGAAAGGTATCCCGAACTCGATCTAAAGTCAACCGATGTCGCTCTACAAAGGCTCTAGCCACGAACGAGTGGGTAGCATCGGAGTCAAATAGAACACGCGCCCAGTAGTTCTTCACCTTAAACTTCCCTATAGGAACATATATAACTAAGGAACTACCACAATAATACTACATTTTAGCAAGACAAGAACAAAACATTCAGGCTGGAAGACAACTAACCTGAGATGACCAGAGTCGAAGCTTCAGCCTCCTCGGAAGAGATCACGTTCAGCTTTCCCTTTCCCTTGCCCACACGCTGAGGTGGAGGTAATGCCTGAAGGGGCATTGCTTGCAGGGCAGGCTGGACCTGAGGACACCTAGACTTGATGTGTCCCTTCTGCCCACACTGGAAACAGACCTTATCCTTGGACCAGCACTGGGCAGCATCATGCCCGGGTCGCTTGCAAACAGAACAGGAGACATCTCTCCTCAGAGTACCCTGAATTGCATGAACCTGCTCCTTCCTCTAAGCTGCTGCTCTCTTGAAACATCTCTCGATCGGGTGGCCTGACTGGCCACAGAAACTGCACACCACTTTGCTCTTCTTCCCAGGAACCGCATCCCAGGAAGTATATGTTGATCAACCATCAGGTTTTGTAGATCCACACTTTCCTGATCATGTTTATAGTCTTTTGAAAGCTCTGTATGGGTTGAAACAAGCACCTAGAGCACTAGTCCACTGACTTCCTCTTATCCTTCCTACTTTGCTGTCCTCTGCTCTTCGCGGTCTCAATAGCCTCCAATTTCAGAGTAGCCTCCACTACTCCTGCGTAAGTTTCTGACCCATAAGCACTAGTCAACTGCTGCACCTCACTCCTCAAACCACCGAGAAATTGCTTAACTCGATCAGCCTCAACGCTGACCAATCTAGGGGCAAAACGGCTCAACTTGCTGAATTCTATCTCATACTCACCCACCGTGAGCTGCCTTTGCTTCAGATGGAGGAAGTCGTTCATGAGGCAGTCACGCTCGACCGAGGGTAAGAACTTCCTCAATAGCATCTCCTTGAACACTTCCCAAGAGCATCCGGTTACCAAGCTCTCCTTCTCTCTCAGCCACCAACTCTTAGCCAAACCTTTAAGCTGATAGGCGGCTATCATCACCCTCTGATCGTCTGCAATCCCTGAATACGAGAACATCTCCTCCATGGAGATCAGCCAGTCGTCTATCACCATGAAGTCTGTCTTCCCATCATAAGTGGGAGGGCTCAGCCTCTGAAACTGCGAGATGAAGGCCATCTCCACTGGCACCACCACTGGAGGTCTTAAGGGTGCAGGAGGGGGAGGAACAGCAATCCCCCCCCCCCCCCTCGCAGGGCCTTGCACTCCCTAAGTCTGACCCGCCACAACTGCTACCAAAGACTGGATCTGGGCTCGCCCCTCCACCAATTGCCTGCTCAAGGAATCGCTACTCTGCCGCAAGCTTTCCATTACCGCATCATTCTGAGCTCCAGAAGACTCACCCTCAGACAGGAGAGTTGATCTAGTCGAAGGACGTCTCGCCATCCTAAAGTCATAGCAACACTAGTTAGATCCTAGTACAACGGCTAGACTCAACTACTAGTACAGACCATACATATATATATGAACTTAAAGCTGTTAAACTTGCTCTGGGAGTTTACCTTTTACAAAACTTTATGTTATGTCCTAACCTAGGATGGTTAACCACCACCATACTAATTCTTGTGCCTAGATCGGGAATGCATGACTTTATATTATTTTTGACTCGAAAACTTATGTGTGTACATATGTCATCCTGCCAGTCTTTATCTTGGCACGTTGTGCTTATGCTATGTTATGCTATGCATATTTGTGCTATGCATTCTAAAAAGGCCCTAATGCATGTTATGAGCGGCGTACACATGAAAATGTTATGCATCCCATACTACATAACATTCGCATGCAACGAAAAAGAAAACGTGTTAGTCGCAGCCATATGGTGAGGTTATGCATCCCATACTACATAACCCTCACATGTTGCCCCTATGGTGGATCCATATACGAACACATATTATGCATCCCATACTACATAACATGCCCAGTATACTTCAAGTTATGCTATGAGTGTAGTGTTCATGCTTTTGCCAAGACGTGTTGATGACATATCGGTGTGTGAATGACATGATGCTGAACTACTAAAAGCAAACAAAGGAAGGTTGCCCGACTAACTTGTCAAGCAACCTCCCTCTGATACCAACTGTCACAACCCGCATTTTTCCCGAATTAAATAATTATCAGAGTATGAGAAAACGCGCGCGCGTCATGATGCCACGTCAAGCAGGGGATAACTGCTGACGCTCAGGCAAAACCAACTGCTACTCTTTATGAAAGAAAATCATGAGCTTAATGTAATGATTAGAAAATCAGTTATATTTTAGAGGCCGTATCCCTCGGCTCGGTGGATCACCTAGTCCACAGTTAAAAAAACTATAATTATGCGCTGCGGAAAAATACTTTATTCAGGTTTAGCATCCTAAAGGGTGTATAAGATTCCAAGAGAACCACTCATACTATGCAAGACTCTACATTTAATTGATATTATATATAGGAAAACGATCTTTATACGCTGCTTGGAAAATAGTGATTTACTTTTATAAAATATGCTGATCATGAGCTTACTTATAAGAATAATTATGATTTAAAAGTAACTAGCAACCTAGCATAAATCCTTCTCAGAGCAAGTAGACTATCTCCAGAAAATGGTAGCAGCATAAGTAATATATCCAGTACAAAATGGTAACAGCAGTCTTGGAGGATGACTCAAAGCCGACCTTATTCATACATTTCATTCGGTCTCCTCCAGGCCTGCATCCTCATCTCTTCCTCTTTGATCGCCGATCCCGAAGAAAAATTGGCGGCGCATCCCTCTTCAGTGATCGAAGATCTTTTTCTTCCAACCTGCAGATCCAAAAGATAAAGATGGTTATTGGCCATCTAGATTTCCTTCCTTGATCAAGCTACTGGTCGTCGGCCATTTCTAATTTCAGATCTCTGAAGTCGTCGCCGCTCATGATCAGATCGACTCTTCTGTTGTCGATCAAGAAGACTTGTTGTTCAAGGATTCTCATCTTCTCCTTGATCAAGTTGGTCAAAGCTTTCTCGGATCAGATCTACTCATCTTCTTCAACATTTCTGAAAGAGCTGCAAAGTTAAAGAAGAAGATTCAAATATTCAATTTTCCAGATCAGAGACATCGCGATCAGAAATGATGCTAACCGGCACACCGTGCAGTCGGATGACTTCATTCAAATACAACTCCGCTATCTTCTTCATCGGGTAATCAATCTTATATGGCACGAAGAGAGCACACTTCGTCAGTCTATCCACTATAACCCAAACAGAATCAAATCCCCTCGGGGATTTCGGTAAGCCCGTGATGAAATCCATAGATATACTTTACCACTTCTAAGTCGGGATGTCTCCTGCAGGGCCTACAGCAACAACCCAGCCCAGGAACTACATCCTGCAGGGCCTACGAGGCTACCAAGAGCCCAAAGTGCTGCAACCTACCAAGGAAGAAACTTCTAACACCCTAAGCTGTGGGAGATGGTAGTAGCAAAACAACAGTATGGATCCGGGTTGGAGGCAAACTCAATCCCCCAACCACCAATTTCCATGCCAACAAGCTCAGGGGTCTACATGATAAAGCACAAGGGACCTTCCACCACCTTGCCCAGCCCGTACCTGGAGCAAGATAGAAGAATAAGGGTGGCCTTGGCTAGATTACACAACACCTCCCCCATGAAGAGCTTCAAACCACCACTACTATCCACAACCCACGATTCGGCCTTTAGGAAAGAAAACATGGCCGACAAGGAAACTACAAATTTAATCAAGGAAACTCACTCGGGAACATAAATCGAGGAAAGAGAAACAGTGTTGAAGCTACTCAACGCGGCTCGGCGTTGGGTGGAATCCACTCGATGCCTAACCAGACCTTGGCGTTATGTGAGTTAGCCTCAATCAGCGCCAGAACAGCCATGGCGTTGAGTGAGGTCCACTCCCTCAATGCCTTCAGCAAAACCATAAAACCTAACAGCGGCGTGGAGTGAGTCTACCTCCCTCAACGCCAAAATAGCTTTGGCGTTGAGTGAGGTCAACTCACTCTACGCCAAAGTTCACTTCCGCAGGAGAACCCTAAGCCAACGTCAACAAGAGAAGGTCGGCGGGAATGCCGACTGATTCTCGCCGAATCGGCGGGAATGCAGGACGATTCTCGCCGAATCGGTGAGAATGCAGGATGATTCTCGACGACCGGCGGGAATCCAGAATGATTCTCGCCGAATCGGCGGGAATGCAGGACGATTCTCGCCGAATCGGCGAGAATGCAGGATGATTCTCGACAACCGGCGGGAATCCAGAATGATTCTCGCCGAATCGGCGGGAATCAAGGATGATTCTCGCCGAATCGGCGGGAATCAAGGATGATTCTCGCCGAATCGGCGGGAATCAAGGTTGATTCTCGCTGATCGGTGGGAATCACTGACGATACACGTCGAAATCGGCGGGAATCACTTGGTGATTCCCGTCGATTTTGACTCAGAAGAAGATTTTCACTCAATCACCCCACCACTCAGCCGCAAAGAACAAACCGAACTATGGCTTTGAGTATGTCCACCACACTCAACGCCAAGTCCGGGCGGCTTTTGGCTTTGAGTGTGTGCACCACACTCAACACCAAAACTCGAGAGTCTACCAAGACTAGTTCTAACCAGAGCCCTACCACAACAACCTCCCTCACTCTCTCTCTCTAGGCTCCACCCGCAAAAGTACCCAACTAGAACTACAAATCTGGAGTCTAAATGGTGAACACAACTAGCACGAGGAGCAAATAGCCCAAGGAGGGGGCTCATAGGAGAATCTAAGCCCTAAAACTTAGCAAGATAAAAAGAGAATAAGCATGGTTTCTACCCTAGGGCTAACCGGGAAACATTCCAAAATTCAAAAGAACAACAATGGAAAGGGCAAGAATACCACTTGCCTCGATTTCCGGCGAAGCTTGGTCGGCTTTCCCTCCTCTTCGTTCTGCACTAGAAGGAGAAGCACCTAACAAGCAAACCATACATTAATGGCGGGAAATCAAATATCTTACCGTAGAAATGAAAATCTGAGCGAGAGCAAGACAATGCCACTTTCGGAATCGAAATCCGTCCACGAACAAGCCCGGAATCACCGTCCGAAGGGGAAGCAGGCCGGCAATTTTCCTCCGTTTTCCGCAAATAGGAGGGGCGACGGTTTCGGTCTGGTCTCGGGAAGGAGGAAGGAGAAGTGGGTCCGCCACTTCTTAACAAGGCTTTTATAATAAAAGGACACGCCTATTCGGCCCTAACCGCTGCTTAAACTGCCGGTTCACTTAATTTAAAAGGGTTTCTAATTTGTTTTTACTAATAACACACCCAAAACGACTCGAAAACCGAACCACCTCGGAATTCGACGAAATTCGCACCGTAGCTAAATATCCACGCTACAAACACAACGGCGAAGTCGAAATTAACTTCCGATGAACAGAACTCGAGTTATACCCAAATAAAGCCAAACACAAACATTCCCCCGAGAGGCCACACCGGGTCACCCAAAACGACTCGGCTTGCTAGAGAGATATTGCCAACAGGCTACAGAATAGGGCACTCAGTTCTAAGGAGTTAAATCACACTCCACAAATGGCACAAGCCACGGAAACGCATCATCGTAATGCCAAATGAGAATTTAAATAATCGCAGAAAAATCGGGGGCGTTACACGCTCCAAGCACATACTTCGGCGGTTCCATCTTATTCGTGAGATTGTCGAACAAGGAGATGTGAACATTTGCAGAGTGCCGATTGAGGAGAATATTGTGGATCCACTGACAAAGCCTCTCGCACAGAGAAAGCATGATGGTCATACTAGATCAATGGGTATACGATACCTAAATGATCAACTCTAGTGAGAGTCTTGTGGGTTGCGTGTAAACATATATTCTGTTGGCTATTTATTATTTATTCATATGATGAATTGTTTACCAAGATTTTTCTTTTATAATTAATGGCAAGTTCTTTTATTATGATTTCTCTATGCGATAGTTAAATGTTAACATAATAAATACCCTTAGAATGTTCGCTTCCATAGGACATCAAGTATGTGACTTGAATGTGAGAGCCTATGATTTATTTGAAGCTTCATTCTTGAAAGGTCCTTTGTCGTAGTATCATCATAGAAACTAAGGGTGATGACGATACATTAAGACTAGCACGTGCGTTGACTGAGTACCAGTTCTCACAGGTCATGATATTGTGATATCAAGTCATCACGTGGGTACTTGTTAATGAACAAGTTGTACTGGACAGACCCAACCTGAGACTACTTTGTGGATTGTTATCTAAACGTGTCACGAGTAGGTCTCAATTGACAATGTTGTTGTCATCCTTTGACCTGAAGTCATAGAATTCATCAAGTGAGGAAGAGTGTGCTTTGATACCATCTAAAGTCTTCCTTGAGAAAGGTTGATGATAAGGGTGGTTGTTTGACACGTTACGAATCATTTGGGTGTTTGTGTGTGAGCAGATATGGTATTTGTCCTCCTATATGATGGGGGTTGCATCCATAGGCCCCTTGATGGAACTTGACTGAGAAATGCATGGTCATGCTTGGTTGAGTCAATATGTGATATTGGACTCACCATTATCTGGAAGTCCGTTCTAGATCAAGATACTTGGATTGAGCTATTATGAGGGTGACACGGTCCATGCCTCTAGTTCTTTCCGAATGTAAGGGACAAAGGGATAAAGACAACGCTAGAACATTATTCATAAAGGCTTATGAGTTGTGAACTCTTATTTCTTGGGTAGCAATGATGCATTGCTAGATGCCACTCATTATTTGTGAGGTTTTTTGTTTGATACTTTCAAGATCAAGTGGGAGACTGTTGGAGTTACCATGGTTATCTAGAAGTGGTCAAACATGTAATCTCACTGCCAACGCGATATGAGCCTTCAGGGTCGCACATAAGAGCATGTGGAGAAGTTGGAAGATTGACTGTGTTGGTAAAGGTTACCAATCACCATAGAGAATGGGGTCCGGCAAATGTTGCCAAGGTGGTTCGTCGAGAATCGTCGACTATGGTTCGTCGAGAATCGTCGACTATGGTTCGTCAAGAATCGTCGATAATCGTCGGCTATGGTTCGTCGAGAATCATCGGCTATGGTTCGTCGAGAATCGTCGGCCATGGTTCGTCGAGAATCGTCGGCCATGGTTCGTCGAGAATCGTCGAGAATCGTCGAGAATCGTCGAGAATCGTCGAGAATCATCGAGAATCGTCGAGAATCGTCGAGAATCGTCGAGAATCGTCGAGAATCGTCGAGAATCGTCGAGAATCGTCGAGAATCGTCGAGAATCGTCGAGAATCGTCGAGAATCGTCGAGAATCGTCGAGAATCGTCGAGAATCGTCGAGAATCGTCGAGAATCGAACTGTTCGATAATCGACGAATGCTAATTCCCGACGAATTATTCCAGAAACCCTAATTCTCTGTGGTCTGTGGATAGCGATATTTCTAGGCCTGTTTATTCTTCGGGTATAAATTAGGACTTAGGTTTTGGGTCTGAACATCCACCCCCGGCCCGACGGAAGTGTTCCGCCGATTAGCTCATTCTGCTGATTCGCTCACTCCGCCTACCTCCTCTCCGACGATAGTCGTCGGTGCTTGTCTTCCTGGAGCGGACCTAGTAGTCCGTGGAAGTGCAAGGTGCAGTCGATCTCCCTTCCCATTTTTCGTGCGACGAAGATCGGCGATCTCCCGCTCATATGGATTTCTATAGAGACGTAGACGTTATTCTACGTGGAACTCGCCGCCGATAAGAACTCATACATTATAGCATCTTTGTTGAGTTGTGACTCAACACCGCCAAGGTAATTTTACTTAGTTATTTCTTAACTTCTTGATTCAATTTTCATGGCTCGATCCCAAATCTCTTTTGGGTTGTTCTTTATTTTATTGTTTCCGCTGCGTGCACAACTGTTGTGCCACCTTGTAAAAAACCCAACAGTAACTGCAGCAGGGGTAGGCCTTGGCTGCTTTTCTCTCATAGAAATGTCTCTGATCTTATTGTTGTCGATGTTAAGCGCAGCAGCTAACTTGATGACCTTTTGGGTTCAGTCGATTTTTAACTTCTGCTTTGAGGTCTGCAATAATGGTGAAGAAGAAGAAGAATTTGCACCGCTTTTCGAAAAGATAAACCCTAAAAGTTGTTGTCTTCTCTGCTGATCTCATTCCTTTTATTATTTGCAGTCCAATGGCTCTCTTGACACATGGGTCCAGCTTTAATTGCAGATATATAGCCTTCCTATTACAGAATAAATCTTACAGCTGGCCGTCGGCGCCATTAATTGTGGACTGCAACTTTCCCGCGATGAATTTGAATTCTTTTGACTATGTTGACTTTTGCTGACGTCAGCATCTGTGGACTTAGACAAATTCTTTGTTCCAGCTAGGGCGTTGAGTGCGTTGAGTGAACTGGCTTCACTCAACGCCTATGGACTTTTCGATTACTGGGAGTCAGAACATTCGGTATTGTTCATTGGGAATTGAAGAGGGGAGAATGAGCAGACATCGAACGATTCATTTCTATTTCTCGTTATCGTGGAATTCGTCATCAAAATGGATCTCCATTATGCAGCCAATGAACTCATACTAATGCAAGGACTTGTCGCAAGCTTTCCTAAATCCATTCTTTTTCTCTACACCACATAAGCAGAACATTTCCCTGTTTATTGTTGTCGCTTGCCTTTCTTTTTTATTTCTCCATAAGGTTAGGCAGCAAGTGTTGAAAGGACTTCAGGTCAGGGGAGGACCCATTGTAACGCCCCCGATTTTTCTGGTATTATTCTTTTGTCTGCTGATGTCATAACGACGGAAGGGCGTTACGTGTCCGTGAGTTGACGGTGCGACGTCGTTTGTGCGTTTTTGCGTCTGTTGGGTTTGACCAGCTATATTTTAAGTATATGCGTCGGAACCAAAAAATTTTTACATCGGGAAGCTAAGTTATATAATTTCTGATTTGCTCGTCAAGTTTCGTCACGATCCGAGCATTTTTGGAGACTCGGCGCGCGTTTGAAGTTTTAAATAATTTATAAATTATCCTAACTTCGTTAGGCTATAACTCAGGATCGGTGCGTCGGATTTTGATTCCGACTTCGCCGTTAGGTTTGTAGCATCGACATTCGCCTACGGCGCGAATTTCGTCTGTTTCGGCACTCGTTTGGGCCTTCGTAATAGCATGTGAAATATAAATTTTATAGCCTATATTTTATCTCTGAGCGGAGCTCAGAGATATAAATTTATTAGCCTATATTTTATCTCTGAGCGGAGCTCAGAGATATAAATTTTATAGCCTATATTTTATCTCTGAGCAGAGCTCAGAGATATAAATTTTATAGCCTATATTTTATCTCTGAGCGGAGCTCAGAGATCTGCAACTTTCGGTCGACGATTTGGGTCCTGTGCGTACTGACTTTTCGGTCGACGATTTGGGGGTCAAAACGACTCCTAATTAAAAAGTGTTGAACATCAAAGTTGTTCGTCTCGACGAGATCTACAACTTTCATGTTGGCGACTTTTCGAAATAAAGCCATCTTGACCCTCTATTTGTCGTTCTCGTGTGGCTGCGCGTAGGAATTTCGAAAAAACTGCCCCTTTCGTTTTAAAACTTCAAAACAATTTATATATCCTAGGTAATGCCCTATTAGGCAATTGATAATGACCTTGGCTGAGAATAAATAGGTTGAGATAACCAAATTTCCTCCTCCTTTCCCAGTTACAGCCGAACCAGAGAGAAAAGCGAGAGCGTGAGTTTTCTTGTCCGTAAGGCTTCCGGTGACCGCCGACGGAGCTCCAGTGCTCGGTTTCTCAGTTTGAGGATAGATCTGGAAAGCTCTCGAAGAGAGCTTCGTTTTCGTGGTAAGCGTTGTCCGTTTCGTGAAACTTTTTTGTTAGGTCTTTTGTGCCCTAACCTCTTTTAGCCCGATCTCTTGTAGATCTTGACTCCTCTCGTCTTCTCTTAACCCGATCTACAACGGGGAGCAATTCAGAGAGTTTTTCCAGCAAAACCTAAGGCAAGTGGTGTTCTTGCCCTTGCTCTTTCCCTTTTTCCATATAACCGCTCTAAGCCGGTGCTTTGATTTAACTGTGCCATATTACCCCTCCTTTTTCTCTTTTGCTCCATTAATTTCGGTTATGCTAGTTTCATTGTCTGCTTAGCCCTTTGCTTAATAAAATTTTCTCTTCCTCACCTTGTTATTTGAAAGGTTATGTTATGTTCTGATGGGTCTTGCCCCTTTGCTTGTAAAATGATAAATATGTTGGGGATCGTACACGATGTTGGCGGTGCCACCGGTGCGATGCCCCTTTTAAAATATGAATATGATTGGAGAGTCGTGACGATGCGAGATGGAATATCCCCGCACGCTCTCATTTAAAAATATGAATTTGTTTGGAGAGTCGTGACGATGCGAGATGAAATATCCCCGCACGCTCTCATTTAAAATGTTATATCTGTTGGAAACTCGTGACGATGTGAGATGGAATATCCCCGCACGCGTTCCTTTTTTTTGATGAGCTGATCAGTCTCTATAATTCTGAACAAGAGTAATATGATTAATAATTTGAAAACGGATGGCTTTTCTTTTGCTTATGGCGAGTTTTGTCATCGCCTGTGTTCTCTCCTTTGTTTGGTGAGCTTATTTTTACTGATTAGATACTCCTGTTATTTCATTTCTTGTCGATTTCTTGCTGCTAGCTTGTCATGACTGACCCTTGCAGCTCCTGTTTCCCTCCGGTCTTGCGGAGGTTTGCTTACTTTCTTTTTCTGCACCACTTGTACTTGTTTCTGAGGTGTTCTCTCTTTGAATGCCTCAGGTTCTGGACAGTAGCAGGTGTTAGTGCAGAGCTGTTTTAGTTGCTGTCTTCTGACTCTTTGAGGTAGAGTTTCTGTGGACTTGTCGGCCCATGGGTTCGTGTCAGGTGTTGACGCCCGTGGAGTCGTTTAGTTAGTTTTTTTTTTGCTTCAACTGCTGCTGTTACTTATGGTTCACTTTTGAACGCTTGTTCTGGAATGGTTGGATATTGGTGGGATTTATGACTCCCCCTTGTTAGATATGTTAAGGCAATTGTTGCATTGCATAATATGTTTTGAAATGCTGATCTCACTATTTTCTACGCGTGATAAATCTATTTCTTATATATGGTAAATCCACACGTTCGATCTGGCATGGTGCACCTCACTAAGTCTTCATGTTCACTTAGGCCACTAAGTAGTTAAATCAAGTATTTTTCCGCTGCGTAAAACTATATTTTTAAAAGCGTGGACTAGTTGATCCACCAAGCCGAGGGACGCGGCTTGTTAATTTTTTCTGCATAAATTTTACTTGAATCTCTTGAGTTAATGATAATATTTCTTGAACTGCGAAGAAGGATGAATTGCCTTAACGTCAGTAGACGCCCCCTACGTGACGTGGCATCGCAACGCGTAGCTTTCCCTACTCTGATAGCATTTTAAATGTTGGGAAAATGCGGGTTGTGACAGTTGGTATCAGAGGGAGGTTCTGTGAAAAAGGTAGTTGGTGGTTTGGCGTGTGAGCCAAACGACCGCTATCCTAAGCAGAACCTCATTAGATCATTTCATTGTATACACACACCGATATGTCATCAATATGTCTTGACCGAAGCATAGTCACTACACTCATAGCATGATAAGAAGTATACGGGGCATATTATGTAGTATGGGATGCATAATATGTGTTTGTATATGGATCCACCATAGGTGGCAACATGTGACGGTTATGTAGTATGAGATGCATAACCACCATTACATGGATGCCCATTAGCACGTTTTCTTTTTCGTTACATGTAATGTTATGTAGTATGGGATGCATAACATTACATGTGTACGCCGCTCATAACATGCATCAAGGCCTCTTTCTAGAATGCATAGCACTGCATACATTCATATCATCGCATAAGCACGCGTGCCAAGTTAAACACATAACAGATGACATATGTACACACATGATTTGAAAAGAAATTTAAATGTTCATGCACTCATGTCATAGCACAAGAGTCAATAGGATGATGGTGCATCATCCTAAGTTTAATCATTTCATCATTTCATGAAATTCCAGAACAAGGTAACAGCAATAGCAGGTTGTCTTCTTTCCTGTTCCGAGTTAATCCGGAGTATTTCCGAATCTGTTTGGCTTAAGCATTTTAAGCCTATTTCTGATTTAATGTGCCTCTATCTTGTAGACATGTCTCGTAGGAGAGTGACGTGATCGACTCCCCTACCTGAGGGAGAGTCTTCTGGTGGTCAGAGTGAGTCCGTTATCGAAGGTCTGCGACAGAGCAACGAGGCCTTGACGAGACAGTTGGTTGCAATGCAGACTCAGATTCAGTCCTTGGTGTCTGCTGCCTCGGCGCAGCAGCCTGTTGTGCAAGAACCGGTGGTGAGCCTAGCCGTTCCTGCTCCCCTGGTGCCTCCAGTGGCATTGCCACCGGAGATGAACTTCATTTCTCACTTCCAGCGTTTGGGACCTCCTACCTATGATGGTAGGGCAGACTTCATGGCCCTGGATGATTGGGTGATCAGCATGGAGGAGATGTTCTCCTATTCAGGTATCTCGGAGGCTTCAAAGGTGATGGTGGCTGCTTATCAACTGAAGGGTTTGGCGAAAGGTTGGTGGACTAGGGAGAAGGAAGGTCTCACCGAGGGGTGCTCTTGGGAGACATTTAAGAAGTTGTTGCTTAAGAAGTTCCTCCCTTCAGTGGAGCGCGACCGATTGATGAACAACTTTCTGCATCTGAAGCAGAGGCAGCTCACCGTCAGTGAGTACGAGATCGAGTTCAGCAAGTTGAGTAGATTCGCCCCTGAGTTGGTGGCCTCGGAGGAAGGAAGGGTGAAGCGGTTTTTGGGTGGTCTCACTGGCGACGTCCAGCAATGGGCTAGCGCCTATGGGTCAAGGACTTATGCTGAAGCGGTGGAGGCCGCATTGAAGGCCGAATCTATTGAGAAGACAAAGATTCGTGGACAGCAGACCAAGAGTGATAAGAGGAAATCTGATGAGCGGGAGATTTCTAAGGCGTCACACTCGGACTCGAAGAAGAGGGGTGTGGGGCACTGTAGCTTCTGTGGCAAGCGAGGCCATCCGTTCGAGAGGTGTTTCAAGAGGCTCGAGGCGTTGGAGCCGTTAAAGGTTAGTGCAATTCAGGACGCACCTAAGGCGATCCCAGTGTGCTCTTTCTGTTCTAAGCCCGGGCATGAGGCGGCCCGTTGTTACAAGAAGGCTGGTTGTTGTTTCCAGTGTGGACAAAAAGGGCATCGTAAGGCCGACTGCCCATACTTTCAGACCGTGACTTCGGCGGTTCCCCTGCAGACCTTGCCGCCGCCCCCGCAGTTCGTGAGCAAGGCTAAAGGAAAGCTTAATGTGCTGACCAGAGAGGAGGCTCAAGCCTCAGCTCACGTGATATCTGGTTAGTTTCTTTCCTCCAAACTTGTTCTCTTTTCTTCTAAATTTAGCTTACTAGTTGTCTAGTGACGCACGCTTATTTAGGTGAATTCAAGGTGAAGAATAAATGGGCGCGTGTCCTGTTTGATTCGGGAGCGTCTCACTCTTTCGTTGCTAGGAGCTTTGTTGATAGGCACCGATGGTCTATTGATCGGTTGGATGATGCCTTGTCCGTTAAGTTTCCGTCTGGAGATCAGGTTACGTCAGATCGGGGTATCCGGGAGTGCCCCATTTCCTTGGGTGGTGTCCAGGTTCTGGCAGATTTGAAGATGCTAGATTTGGCAGATTTTGATGTGATTCTTGGGATGGACTGGTTGTCAAAGTATGATGCCGTGATCAAGTGCAAGGAGAAGCGGCTAGATTTCAAGTTGGGCGATGGAAGTCCTTTGAGCATTTATGGTCTCCCTCGGGAGAGTTCCTCGATTATTTCTGCGGTACGTGCCTGCCGAGCTTTAGCTTCTGGTTGCGAGGGTTTTCTAGTTTCTATCTGTGCGGTGGATGCTTCTCGTGTGGAGCCAACCGTGGAGAGTATCCCGGTGGTGCGAGAGTTTCCTGATGTTTTTCCTGGCAAGCTTTCCGCTCTCCCTCCCGAAAGAGAGGTGGAGTTTTCCATAGACCTCGAACCAGGCACCCGACCCATTGCCAAGGCACCGTACCGCATGGCGCCTCGTGAATTAGAAGAATTGCGTGTCCAGTTGGATGAGCTTCTGGAGTGTGGTTTCATCAGACCGAGTACTTCTCCATGGGCTGCTCCTGTTCTCTTTGTGAAGAAGAAGGACGGTTCCATGAGGCTGTGTATTGATTATCGAGAGTTGAACAAGGTGACGATCAAGAATAGATATCCGTTGCCGCGGATTGATGATTTGTTCGATCAGTTGCGTGGGTGCACCAAATTCTCGAAGATTGATCTTCGTTCAGGCTACCACCAGCTGAGGGTTCGTGAGTCAGACATTCCCCTGACTGCTTTTAGATCCCGGTACGGACATTTTGAATTCCTCGTGTTGTCCTTTGGTTTGACCAACGCGCCTTCTGCGTTCATGGATCTGATGAACCGGGTATTCAAGGATTTTCTTGACCGTTTTGTTGTCGTCTTCGTCGACGACGTTCTTATCTATTCCCGCAATGATGAGGAACATGCCTATCATTTGCGTCTGGTTCTGTCTGTCTTGAGAGAGCATAAGTTGTATGCTAAGCTAAGCAAGTGCGAGTTTTGGCTGCCTCAGGTGTCCTTCTTAGGACATGTGGTTAGCAAGGATGGAATCTCTGTTGATCCCACCAAGATTTCAGCGGTGATGGATTGGAAGAGACCTTCTACTCCGAAGGAGATCAGGAGTTTCTTGGGTTTGGCCGGATACTATAGGAGATTTGTGGAGGGTTTCTCCACGTTGTCCGCTCCGATGACCCGGCTTACGCAGAAGAATGCCGCCTTCATTTGGAGTGATAAGTGTGAGGAGGCTTTCCAAGAGCTGAAGAGAAGGTTGTGTTCGGCTCCAATTCTCATTCTGCCTATTGAGGGAGTGGAGTTTGCGGTGTATGTTGATGCTTCCCACATCGGGCTTGGATGCGTTCTGATGCAAGAGGGGAAGGTGATCGCCTATGGATCTAGACAACTGAAGGTTCATGAGAAAAATTACCCTACTCATGATTTGGAGTTTGCGGCGGTGATCTATGCCTTGAAGCTGTGGAGACACTTACTATATGGCGCTGTGTGCAAGATTTATACCGACCATAAAAGCTTGAAGTATGTATTTACACAAAAAGAGCTGAATTTGCGCCAACGCCGGTGGTTGGAGTATGTTGCTGATTATGAAGTGGACATCCTTTATCATCCTGGTAAGGCCAATGTGGTGGCCGATGCTTTGAGTAGGAAGGCGGCTCAGATCTTCAATTTATCTGTTCAAGCCTTAGTTGAGGAGTTTCTTTTGATGGATATTTCGGCGGTGAGCTGTGGCGAGCGCTCTCGGTTGGAGGCAGAAGAGCCTTCGTGGATCACCCTCACCAGGTTACATCAGAAAGAAGACCCAGATCTTCAGCATCTCCGAGGAAGGACCGAGAAAGGAGAATTATCTGATTTCTCCATCGATGAGCTTGGCACCCTCTTGTATAGAGGTAGATTCTGTATCCCGGCGGTGGAAAATATTCGAGTTATGATTTGTAGGGAGGCTCACGGATCTAGTGTGGCCTACCACCCGGGTTCCACCAAGATGTACAGAGATCTGAAGCAAATCGTGTGGTGGTCGGGCATGAAGAACGACATCGCCAAATTTGTATCGGAGTGCTTCACGTGCAAACGAGTGAAGGCCGATCATGGCAGGCCTGGAGGAAAACTGACCCCTTTGGAGATTCCCATGTGGAAATGGGAAAGCATATCGATGGATTTTATTACAGGATTGCCCAGGTCTCCTCGTGGACATGATTCAGTTTGGGTTATAGTTGATCGATTGACGAAGTGTGCTCACTTCGTTCCCTTCAAAATAGGTTATTCTATGAAGAAGATAGCAGAGTTATATTTGGATGAGGTCATCCGTTTGCATGGAGTGCCAGTGAGTATCGTGTCAGATCGAGACTCCAGGTTTACGTCGCGATTCTGGCAGAGCTTACAAGGAGCTTTGGGCACCGACCTCAGGTTTTCGACCGCATACCATCCGCAGACCAATGGACAAACGGAGCGAGTTAATCAGATCGTGGAAGACATGATTAGGTGCTACATTTTGGAGCATGGTGGAGCTTGGGACGAGCGCCTCAGACTCATGGAGTTTGCTTATAATAATAGTTTTCAAGAAAGTCTGCAGATGGCCCCTTTTGAAGCGCTGTATGGGAGGCGCTGCAGGACACCCTTGTTTTGGGCCGAAGTCGGTGAGAGACCGTTGCTAGGTCCGGAAGCTTTGATGGAGATGGAAGAGGCAGTGACTAATATCCGGGAGAAGCTCCGGGTTGCTCAGGAGCGGTATGAAAAGTATGCCAATCAAAGGAGGGCGGATCTGGAGTTTGCGGTTGGGGACAGTGTTTTCTTGAAGGTCTCTCCGATGCCGGGCGTTAAACGATTTGGGAAGAATCACAAGTTGGATCCCAGATATGTTGGGCCTTTTCAGGTCGTTGAGCGCATCGGAGTATCTGCCTACAAGCTGAATTTGCCTGCTACCTTTCCTGGCATCCATGATGTATTCCATGTGAGCCAGTTAAGAAAGTGTGTTCGCGATGACCGTCATGTACTCGACTCGGTGCCCCAGATTCAACCCAATCTGTCTTATGTTGAAAAACCCGTCCGAATCTTGGAGACTCAAGAGCGAGTGTTGCGGAGGAAATCTATCCCCATGGTCAAAGTCTTATGGCGAAATCATGACGTCGAGAGCGCGACTTGGGAGCTAGAATCAGTCATGCGGGAATCTCACCCGCACCTCTTCAGCTGATCATCTCGGTGAGTCTCTTCTTCCTTGTCTTTGTATTCTTACTTTCATTATTTACTATCAAATGTTGTATTCCAGTAGTTTTCATAAGATCTGAAGCGGTTTCCGTTCGTATGTCAAGTTTCGGGACGAAACTTTCTGTTAGGAGGAGTGACTGTAACGCCCCCGATTTTTCTGGTATTATTCTTTTGCCTGCTGATGTCATAACGACGGAAGGGCGTTACGTGTCCGTGAGTTGACGGTGCGACGTCGTTTGTGCGTTTTTGCGTCTGTTGGGTTTGACCAGCTATATTTTAAGTATATGCGTCGGAACCAAAAATTTTTTACATCGGGAAGCTAAGTTATATAATTTCTGATTTGCTCGTCAAGTTTCGTCACGATCCGAGCATTTTTGGAGACTCGGCGCGCGTTTGAAGTTTTAAATAATTTATAAATTATCCTAACTTCGTTAGGCTATAACTCAGGATCGGTGCGTCGGATTTTGATTCCGACTTCGCCGTTAGGTTTGTAGCGTCGACATTCGCCTACGGCGCGAATTTCGTCCGTTTCGGCACTCGTTTGGGCCTTCGTAATAGCATGTGAAATATAAATTTTATAGCCTATATTTTATCTCTGAGCGGAGCTCAGAGATATAAATTTATTAGCCTATATTTTATCTCTGAGCGGAGCTCAGAGATATAAATTTTATAGCCTATATTTTATCTCTGAGCGGAGCTCAGAGATATAAATTTTATAGCCTATATTTTATCTCTGAGCGGAGCTCAGAGATCTGCAACTTTCGGTCGACGATTTGGGTCCTGTGCGTACTGACTTTTCGGTCGACGATTTGGGGGTCAAAACGACTCCTAATTAAAAGGTGTTGAACATCAAAGTTGTTCGTCTCGACGAGATCTACAACTTTCATGTTGGCGACTTTTCGAAATAAAGCCATCTTGACCCTCTATTTGTCGTTCTCGTGTGGCTGCGCGTAGGAATTTCGAAAAAACTGCCCCTTTCGTTTTAAAACTTCAAAACAATTTATATATCCTAGGTAATGCCCTATTAGGCAATTGATAATGACCTTGGCTGAGAATAAATAGGTTGAGATAACCAAATTTCCTCCTCCTTTCCCAGTTACAGCCGAACCAGAGAGAAAAGCGAGAGCGTGAGTTTTCTTGTCCGTAAGGCTTCCGGTGACCGCCGACGGAGCTCCAGTGCTCGGTTTCTCAGTTTGAGGATAGATCTGGAAAGCTCTCGAAGAGAGCTTCATTTTCGTGGTAAGCGTTGTCCGTTTCGTGAAACTTTTTTGTTAGGTCTTTTGTGCCCTAACCTCTTTTAGCCCGATCTCTTGTAGATCTTGACTCCTCTCGTCTTCTCTTAACCCGATCTACAACGGGGAGCAATTCAGAGAGTTTTTCCAGCAAAACCTAAGGCAAGTGGTGTTCTTGCCCTTGCTCTTTCCCTTTTTCCATATAACCGCTCTAAGCCGGTGCTTTGATTTAACTGTGCCATATTACCCCTCCTTTTTCTCTTTTGCTCCATTAATTTCGGTTATGCTAGTTTCATTGTCTGCTTAGCCCTTTGCTTAATAAAATTTTCTCTTCCTCACCTTGTTATTTGAAAGGTTATGTTATGTTCTGATGGGTCTTGCCCCTTTGCTTGTAAAATGATAAATATGTTGGGGATCGTACACGATGTTGGCGGTGCCACCGGTGCGATGCCCCTTTTAAAATATGAATATGATTGGAGAGTCGTGACGATGCGAGATGGAATATCCCCGCACGCTCTCATTTAAAAATATGAATTTGTTTGGAGAGTCGTGACGATGCGAGATGAAATATCCCCGCACGCTCTCATTTAAAATGTTATATCTGTTGGAAACTCGTGACGATGTGAGATGGAATATCCCCGCACGCGTTCCTTTTTTTTGATGAGCTGATCAGTCTCTATAATTCTGAACAAGAGTAATATGATTAATAATTTGAAAACGGATGGCTTTTCTTTTGCTTATGGCGAGTTTTGTCATCGCCTGTGTTCTCTCCTTTGTTTGGTGAGCTTATTTTTACTGATTAGATACTCCTGTTATTTCATTTCTTGTCGATTTCTTGCTGCTAGCTTGTCATGACTGACCCTTGCAGCTCCTGTTTCCCTCCGGTCTCGCGGAGGTTTGCTTACTTTCTTTTTTCTGCACCACTTGTACTTGTTTCTGAGGTGTTCTCTCTTTGAATGCCTCAGGTTCTGGACAGTAGCAGGTGTTAGTGCAGAGCTGTTTTAGTTGCTGTCTTCTGACTCTTTGAGGTAGAGTTTCTGTGGACTTGTCGGCCCATGGGTTCGTGTCAGGTGTTGACGCCCGTGGAGTCGTTTAGTTAGTTTTTTTTTTGCTTCAACTGCTGCTGTTACTTATGGTTCACTTTTGAACGCTTGTTCTGGAATGGTTGGATATTGGTGGGATTTATGACTCCCCCTTGTTAGATATGTTAAGGCAATTGTTGCATTGCATAATATGTTTTGAAATGCTGATCTCACTATTTTCTACGCGTGATAAATCTATTTCTTATATATGGTAAATCCACACGTTCGATCTGGCATGGTGCACCTCACTAAGTCTTCATGTTCACTTAGGCCACTAAGTAGTTAAATCAAGTATTTTTCCGCTGCGTAAAACTATATTTTTAAAAGCGTGGACTAGTTGATCCACCAAGCCGAGGGACGCGGCTTGTTAATTTTTTCTGCATAAATTTTACTTGAATCTCTTGAGTTAATGATAATATTTCTTGAACTGCGAAGAAGGATGAATTGCCTTAACGTCAGTAGACGCCCCCTACGTGACGTGGCATCGCAACGCGTAGCTTTCCCTACTCTGATAGCATTTTAAATGTTGGGAAAATGCGGGTTGTGACACCCATCTCTCGAATGACTTTGCTCAGGTTCTTTCTATCTTTTCTCTTCCTCCGAGCCCTGGAGCCAATTCTTCTGCCTTGCTTAGGAGTTGAGTGCGTAGAGTGAACAGGCTTCACTCAATGCCTCTGGACTTATTTAATTCTTCTGCCTTGCTTAGGCATTGAGTGCATTGAGTGAATCTTCATCACTCAACGCCCATGAACTTAGCTGCAACTTTCTTTGTCTACTATGCATTGAGAGCGTTGAGTGTAGCTTCATCACTCAACGCTTTTGTACTTAGCCGCTTCTCTAAACCCTACTATCTTACTGATATGTTGAGTGCATTGAGTGAGCTATCCTCACTCAACGCATCTGGACATAGACATATTTTTTTGTCTATCTTCATTAAGCTTTTAGTGACCATAGCTCTGTCAATACTTTCCTCTTTGGGCGATGAGTGAGCTGATCTCACTCAACGCTTCTGGACTTAGTTAATTTTTCTATCTCCTTCTTCTTTGGATTTGACAGAATCAGCAAGGCATTGTGTGAACTTGCTTCACTCAATGCTCCTGGGCTTAGCCATATTTCTTTGACACGTTCTCTATGGCTTTGACTAAAGTAGCTTGATTCAATGCTTCTACTTGTATGGCGTTGAGTGAGTTGACATCACTCAATGCCTGTGGACTTGGCCACTTTTCTTTCTTCCTTGTTCTTAAGCTTTGACTGTACAGTCTTTACTCAGTGCATTTTGTTGTATGGCGTTGAGTGAGTTGGCTTCACTCAACGCCTGTGGACTTAGCCACCTTTCTTCATTATCAAGGAAAAGGATTTGATTGGCTAGTCTTTACTCGACACTTCTTCTCATCTGGCATTGAGTGAGCTATTCTCAGTTAACGCCTCTAGACTTAGTTAATTTTCTGCTTGCCACTGCTAAAGCTTTGACAAACTCAGCTATACTTGACGCCTCTTGTTATATATCGTTGAGTGAACTGCCTTCACTCAATGCATGTGGACTTAAGCAACATTTTTGTCTTGCAAACTGATGGGCTTTGACTGTCCACACCTTACTCAGTACTTTCTGGCATCCGGAGTTTAGTGAACTTCCTTCACTCAACGCCTGTGGACTTAAGTGATTTTTAGCCTTTCCAGCATCCTTATTTGACATCTAGCGTTGAGTGAACTAGCTTCACTCAATGCCTGTGGACTTAGACAAATTTCTGTCTCTCCACTTCTCTTCCTTGTGACCACCTATCACAACTACTTAGAATACCTATCCAATCAATGTGGTAAGGACCAACATGCATGAATGAACTTGAACATATATCAAATACAGCTAGGTATGTACTATTAACTTGTTTGACTTCTTATAAATCTAGGACATTGAGATCAATGGACCCAACACTTCCCATTGTTGGTGTAAGGATAAGGTCTATTTCCGTTGCGGGTAGAAAGGACATTTTAAGTCGAGGTGCCCGCGGTCTCAACCCTTGCTACAGCTAGTTCCACTTCAAGCCTTGCGGCCGTCGCAGCTTTTGGATAAAGGGAAGGGCAAGTTGGATGTGGTGACTTTGGAAGAAGCGCAGACGTCCACCCAAGTGATATCATGTTAGATTCTAATCTAGTTGTTGTAATGCCCCAAAAATCTTAAAAATGAAGAATTGGAGGTTAACGCACGGCGATAGTGTTAACGTTGGCGTTAGCCTTTGAATTAAATCGACTGCCTCTCGGGAATCTACCATGTGGTGGTAATAAAACTAGCGCATGGCGGTACCACTCAACGCACTCAATACTTTTGAAGAAGCATTGAGAGAACTACTACAGGGCGGTAGTGGGCTAGCGCATGGCAGTACTACTCAATGCACTTAATGCTTTGAAGCGTTAAGAGGACTACCGCAGGGCAGTAGTGGGCTACTGCGTGGCGCTATCACTCAATGCTTTCAACGCAACGTTGAGTGAATACCACATGGCGGTAGGAGTAAATGCGTGGTTATAGCTCGGGTTAAAGTACCGCTTGACGGTAGTAACCTGACGTGCGTCGGTAGCCGCCATGTGATAGTAGGGTGGAGGCTATTTTGGAGTGACATTGCGATGTTGATTGTCCCAAGCGGTAACCGCCTATGATACTGCGTGGCATTAGTAGATATCACACGGCCTTAGTAGATACCGTGCGGCAGTAACCTCTAAATACATGTTGAGCATGAGATTGAAATATCACTTTTCTCTCTATCTTGGTACTGCAAGTTCTTGAGGGAAAGAGGCCGAGGCTTAGTGTTGCAAGCTTGGTGAATGAGATCCCGTGATCAGAATCAAGAGTCGAACTAAGATCTATGACAAGGAAAGTGAGGCGCTCCTTTCCATCCAGATATTAGACTTATTCATGGATTTGAAAAGATTTATAAGGGCAACGATCTTCCTTCTTGGATAAGTGAAGTCCTCCTTTTTGCATATGCATGGAATCCCCCACCAATAGGTATAGAATCGAGGAGATTCCAATGGGTCGATATGTAGTATCCATGAGTTTGATTTTGCATATAGATCCGGAAATTACAGTACGGAGTAGGCATGTTGTGTGAAGCCCATCCAGATAGGTTGGTCTAAATGGGTGATGTTTTCTTTTGCGTGCCGGGGTAGACTCCGATTATAAATGAGTAGTTTATGGGGTCTGTGGGTTGTACCTGGGAAAATAGAGTAGCAGGAAGTACTGGAGTGTTCCAGGAAAATACCCAGAAAGTACCACAGTTTGCATAACTATTGGATATCATCAGGCGATAGCGAGTATCACTGGCGATAGCTCCTGGTGAGCTCTGATTGATGTGAAAGTCCAGTGTTTCTGGTACTGCAGGATGCTGCGGGGTTTTCCTGGACAGATGTTCCAATTGTAGCTGAGTCTGGAGATAGATGAGAGTTCTATCGCTAACGCCAGACAATAGTGGTTATCGCTGACGATAGATTCCAGATAGCATTTGATTTGCATAGCCCGTCTAGCGGAGATTGAAGGGCTTGCAGGTTAGCTGTGATCCTGGGTGCCCAGCTATGGCTGTTAGTGTAACGACCCCATCCGTTACATGACGTATAGTAGAAGGTCCGGCTGGGGCCCCACACTATATGCCACAAACAGACGGTGAGGTCACAGGATAATACCAAACCAACCACGAATCCTAACTCAGAGCATTCTAGCGGAAGCTTTAAGTAGTAATTTGAACTCTAACCAGGAATGTCCAATATATAAACCACCTTTATATATATCACGGAATGTACCCAAATACATAGAGTTTGGCCTTAAGGCCTTACAGTTCCTCTTCCATACAACATGATTTACAAACCTCGGCGCGCAGGCCGGCCATACATGAGTAAAAGAGAACAAACAAAACATTCGCTTAGCCTTCATGGGCTAGCCGCAGCAGCAGCAGCAACAGCAGTAGGGCTTCAGCCCTTCACCTACCACTTGGCTCTCCAGCACCTGTACGGGAACAATATACCCAACCGGTGGCAAACAATGCAACGGTCAGCATTCAGCTGACCCAATTATAACAATCTTACCCCTTTCTCGGGGCATTAGCATTCTTTCCCTGCAAAGCATGGCATCATATAGCAACTATGTGCGCGCAGGCACATTCAAGCCATCACAACTATCGGCCACACGGCCCGACAGTCCGTGCACTCAGGGCACATTTTCGGTGTACCGGAATACCAGGGTCAACACCACCGTCTATACGGTATTTGAGCATTCTAGTCTTTCCGGCGCGTGGGCCTAAGACTCTCATTAGGCGCTCCAACAAAACCTATAACCAGGCTTCCAAGTCGGACGGACCTATCGCAGGTACGGATCAGCCACCCCCCGTTGCTCAAGTCGCCGTGCCACCTCGAATACGGAAGTATCCATGGCTATTTATAGGCGCGGGTCGGTTTCACCTTTCCTGTTCGGCAATCTGTCTTTTCATCGGGTTGCAGCCCAACGACTCAACCGCTCATAAAGTGGCAATGCACGGCCACAAGAGTTGCATCCAACCCTCTTCATTTCCTGGACATCGTCCAGTACTTCCTGCCGCACCAAGCAACAGGTAGGAACAAGGCATCACAAGCCATAATCACGGAGCCTTCTCCGATATGCAAACAAGCATCACCAATCCAGACCATATCCAGATGGGCTTCACACAGCATGACTAGAGCCGTACTCCAATTCCGGCCTCTAACAAGGGGGACTTCACATATCTACCCCAAGGGACACCACAACCCACCGCACACTCGCGGGGAAGGGTTTTCCCTATGCAATGCAGAAAAGAAGGACTTCACATGTCCAAGAAGGGAGATCGTTACCCTTGTCGATCTCTTGGGAGCCATCGAAAACTAGCCGGTGAGAAAGAATCGCAGCAGCCTTGCCTTCATAACGCCGGCTTCGGATCACGAATCGGACCACGGGAACTCCGCCGGTGGCTTGATCTCCTCCTTCTTCTTCTTCCTCCTCTCTCTTTCTCTCTTCCTTAAGCAAAATGAAGAATGACTCTTCATCAGCCCTTCACGGACTAAATCCAGCCAGGAAATCACCTGAGCCCTTGGATCAAAAGAGAGAATTCTGAACGGCCATGATTTGCCCAAAACCCAATTTTTTTGGCTGACACGG
The DNA here is from genome assembly GCA_039513925.1 of Platanthera zijinensis. Lineage (NCBI taxonomy): Eukaryota > Viridiplantae > Streptophyta > Magnoliopsida > Asparagales > Orchidaceae > Platanthera > Platanthera zijinensis. The sequence goes on along the minus strand of CM077080.1, from coordinate 116,870,543 downwards.
CCTGTGACACGCCCGTGTCACAGGCCGTGTTCCCTTAAGCGGTTCATACCGACTGAGGTTTACCAGAATACGGTCATCGACATGCCCGTGTCGAGCCTGACACGCCCGTGTCATTCCTGAGATACGCCCGTGTCACCCTTGCCTCATCGAGCTGCAAGCAGTACACGGGTCGGAACACGGCATCGGACACGCCCGTGTCCAACCTGACACGCCCGTGTTCAAGGCTTGGTTCAAGGCCGTGTAATCTTCTGACTCGAACATGCCATTTTCGAATTTTAATTGCGTGACACACCCTGGGACACGCCCGTGTCCCAGGCCGTGTACCCCCGACACGCCCTGGGACACGCCCGTGTCCCAGGCCGTGTAAAATTTCCTGTACCTCAAAATCATTATGAGTCTTTTGGGGTCTTTTTGGGGTGTTACAACCCTCCCCCCTTAACAAAATTTCGTCCCGAAATTTGCACGGTAAGGAGACAAGAACCAGCAATGCTATAACTATATTATAACAAAAAGTACACGGTCTACAGTTTATACAAATAGCTCGGGAAATTCAGCTCGCATGGTCTGCTCTCGCTCCCATGTTAGCTCTTCACGGCCACAATTGTCCCATCGGACCTTGACCATCCCGATCGCTTTGTTCCGCAACTGTTTCTCGGCTCAATCCTCGATCCGAATGGGTCTAACCCTCGTCGTTAGCCCATACTCGACCGGTACCCGATCATTCTCCACTACTTGAGCTGGATCCTTCACCGCCTTACGAAGGACTGAGATGTGAAACACATCATGTAATCCACCCAAGTCTGCTGAAAGTGCTAGTCGATAAGCCGCTTCCCCAACTCGCTCCACCACCTCAAATGGACCAAGATACCTCGGACTTAGCTTTTTCAAACGCCGAATCCTGGACACGCCTTTGAAGGGTTTGATCTTCAAATATACCCAATCACCCACCGCGAATTCCACGTTCCGGTGTTTGGCATTGTAGTACTTTGCTTGACGATCTTGGGCTATCAATAGCCTCTCCCGAATAGAGCGTATGAGCGAGGTAGCTTCTTCGACTTCCTTTTTCCCACTCAACTTAGATTCGCCTGCTTCTGCCCAAGCTAACGGTGTACGGCATTTCCGACCATATAAAGCTTCAAATGGTGCCATACCAATACTCGCTTGGTAGCTATTATTATAGGCAAATTCGACAAGAAATATATAATCTTCCCATCTCTTACCAAAGTCTAGGGCGCACATGCGGAGCATATCCTCCATCGTCCTGTTGGTTCGTTTAGTCTGGCCATCCGTTTGGGGATGAAAGGCTGTACTAAACGCTAACTTTGTACCCAACATTTGATGAACGAGCCGCCAATCATTCGATGTGAACCGCCCATCACGGTCACTAACGATGCTCCGGGGAACACCGTGCAGTCGAACAACCTGCTCCACATAAAGCTTGGCCAAGGTTTCCACTGAATCGTCTCTTCTGTTTGGAAGGAAGTGCGCCACTTTTGTCAACCAGTCCACAATCACCCAGATTGAATCATGACCGCGTTGAGATCTCGGCAACCCATGCACGAAATCCATCGAAATATCATCGAACTTCCACTCCGGAATAGGTAACGACTTCAGGAAACCGCCAGGCTTCTGGCATTCTGCTTTCACCAACGCACAGGTATTGCATTCAGCCACATAACGTGCGACATCTTTCTTTAATCCGGGCCACCAGAACAGCTTTTTCATATCTCTGTACATCTTTGTGCTCCCTGGGTGAACTGAGTACTTTGCAAAGTGAGCTTCGTACATCAACTCTTCCCTCAATTTACCAACACTCGGGACGCACACTCGACCATTTCTTCTTAACAACCCGTTATCCCAAGAGAATTGGTCATCCGGCCCATCTTTTGCACAGCGCTGGAGGCTTTCATCAAGCTCCGTTGCTCGCCGAACTCTGTCCGTAAGGTCATATTGCACCTCCGTCCAGTTCAAACATGCACCGGTTGACGAACCTTTGTCAACACAAGATATCTCCAACGCTTCCAATTCCTGGATTAAACGATGATCATGCCTCTGCAACCAGCTTGCCCGTACCGGAGTCTTTCGACTCAAAGCATCAGCGACCACATTTCCCTTCCCGGGAGTATAGTGAATCTCGAAGGTGTAGTCCCCAAGGAACTCCATCCATCTTCGTTGTCGCATATTCAGATCCTTCTGATCCAACAAATACTTTAGGCTTTTATGATCTGTATAGATATCCACTTTAACGCCATATAGATAGTGTCGCCACAACTTGAGCGCAAAGATTACCACCGCCAACTCCAAATCATGGACGGGGTAATTCCTCTCATGCACTTTCAACTAGCGCGAGCCATAAGCAATCACTTTACCAAACTGCAGAAGAACGCAGCCTAAGCCGCTCCTGGAAGCATCACTATAGATCTCATACCCATCGGTACCACATGGCCATGTCAACACAGGCGCCGTGGTCAAACGACTCTTCAATTCTTCAAAAGCTCGCGCGCACTCCGGCGTCCAAATGAACTTTTGATCTTTTCTCGTCAGCGTGGTCAGAGGTAAAGCAATCCGTGAGAAGTTTTCCACAAACCGTCTATAGTAGCCCGCAAGTCCAAGGAAGCTCCTGACCTCGGCCACTGAAGACATCACTGGCCAATCTCGGATGGCACTTATCTTCAACGGATCCACCGCGATACCCTCTCCGCTTACCACATGGCCTAACAAGGCTACTGAAGAGAGCCAGAACTCGCACTTTGAGAACTTGGCAAAAAGCTTATTCCTCCTCAGGGTATGCAAGACCAACCGCAAATGGTTTGCGTGATCCTCTTCTGACTGAGAGTATACTAAGATGTCATCGATAAACACAATAACAAACAAATCCAAGTACTCTCGGAATGTTCGATGCATTAGGTCCATAAATACCGAAGGCGCATTACATAGGCCAAACGGCATTACCGTGAACTCATAATGACCGTAGCGTGTTCCAAACGCCGTCTTGGGAATGTCACCTTCCCTAATCCGCAGCTGATAATATCCCGATTTCAAATCCAATTTGGAATAGACCGTTGATCCTGCCAGCTGATCAAAGAGGTCATCAATCCGCGGGATCGGATATTTATTTTTCTCCGTCAGCTTATTCAATTCGCAGTAGTCAATACACAACTGTAAGCTACCGTCTTTCTTTTTCACAAAGAGAACAGGCGCGCTCCAAGGTGACATACTTGGGCGTATATATCCCTGCTCCAACAACTCTTGCAATTGGACTTTCAACTCAGCCATCTCTTTTGGCACAATGCGATACGGAGAACGGGCCACAGGTTTCGCACCTGGCACCAACTCAATAGAGAAGTCAATCTCCCGCTGGGGTGGTAACCCAGGAAGATCTTTAGGAAACACATCGGCAAACTCTGACACAACTAGTACTTCACCGACACTGGCCTTTGGCTCAACAGCCTGAATTAGCATGAAGAATAACTCCGCGCCCTTCCGAACAGCATTGACGACTTGGAGTGCAGACAACAGAGTCCCGCCAACTCCTCGCATACCAGCGAACTTCGTCACAAGTCTGGTATTCTGGCCCAGTGTAATCTCCTTGGAGTTGCAATCAATAAAGGCACGCTGCTCCGAGAGCCAGTCCATACCAAAGATCACATCAAACTCCGACAACGGTAGCACAGCTGCACTCAAACCGAAATCCTGACTTCCTATTTGCACAACCACATCGCAAGCCTTATCCGCAAGCATCATACAGCCATTTGGCAATAGCACCCTTGTACTATCCACCGTCACATGACTTGGTGCCCCAATGCGAGATACGAAATCCTCAGACAGGAAAGAATGCGAAGCACCCGTATCAAACAGGGCTCTCGCCAAATTATTCCGAATCAGGACAAAGCCTGCAACACACACACATGCACAAGCTATACATAACCAAAAACCATAGCACATAAGCAAGTAAGCTAACTCAACTCGTACCTGTGACGACGTCACTTTGCTTAATCGCTTCCTGTTGGCCAAGCTGATAGATTCGGGGCTGTGCCTGAGACGCAGAGGAATCAACCACCGCTTTGCCCTTCTCAGCATACGACGCACCCGCCTTCTTTTCCCCTTTGGGCTGAACAACCCGACAGTCACGGGCTATATGCCCCACCCGGCCACAGTTATAGCATGTACGAGAATCCGGCCTTGATGTCGCTCCCGACACAACGGTCGTAGTCACTTGCCCAGACGGCTTGGACCTCTTGCCCCCTTTCTTCTGGTAAAACGATTTGCTCGGGTGAGGTGCTTGTACCTCTGGCTTTGACACAACTAAGCCCTTGTTCCCTTGCACCCGCCGCATGTCCTTCTCCAACGCACACGCAGTATCAACCAACGCCTGAAACCCTTGGTTCACTGAACTCGAAAGCAGGAATCGCAACTCATCCCGCAATCCTTCATAGAACCGATTCGTTTTCCTTTGGTCATCCGCGAAGATTATACCCGCATAGCGTCCCAACCTGGTAAACTCATGCAAGTAGATATCCACGCTATCTTCCCCTTGCTTTAACCGTTGGAACTCATTTTCCATAGCAATGCGTTGCGCCGCTGGGACATGTTTCGCCAGAAATATTCGAGAGAACTCCTCAAACGACACTTGCGTTAATTGCCTGCCCGCCAAATGGTGTACCTCAACCTCGTCCCACCACAACCGCTCCTCTCCTTCAAGCATGAAGGTGGCTAAGGTGACCTTTAGAGTTTCCTCCGCCCTGATCGCTGTCATTATCCTCTTGACACGCGATAACCAATCTTCCGCCTGCGTTGGGGATCCCATTCCCGCAAACGTAGGAGGACTGAAGCACATGAATTGCTTCAACTGTCGGTCAGCTGCTCGTGGATCTACAGCCTCAATCGGCTCGGGTCTTACACCAAAACGAACTGGCTCAACTGCCGGTTGCGCTTGCCCGGTCGGCTGAATCATGGCAAATAGAGCCTCAGCAACTAAACGAACAGTTTCTGCAGATGGAGGAGGTGTGGGCACCTTAGCTGGTGCCGCACTCTCATCAGAACGCTGGGGCTCAGACTGCCCAGCACCACTACGCGTCACCTAAAGGTGGACAAGACACACATTAGCGAATGTATGCAAGCAAAACAACACAAAGAGGAACGCGCAGATTCCTCAAACAAGATGTTGTATATTCCTTAGTGGACATTCCAGAGTTCATTAGCGTTACAGCAGGGCGCATAAACACGCGCTCGCCACCCCATAAAAGAATTCGTCCACGAATTCGATAGAGGAAGACCGAACGACGCTGATACCAAAATGTAACGACCCCATCTGTTACATGACGTATAGTAGAAGGTCCGGCCGGGGCCCCACACTATATGCCACAAACAGACGGTGAGGTCACAGGATAATACCAAACCAACCACGAATCCTAACTCAGAGCATTCTAGCGGAAGCTTTAAGTAGTAATTTGAACTCTAACCAGGAATGTCCAATATATAAACCACCTTTATATATATCAAGGAATGTACCCAAATACATAGAGTTTGGCCTTAAGGCCTTACAGTTCCTCTTCCATACAACATGATTTACAAACCTCGGCGCGCAGGCCGGCCATACATGAGTAAAAGAGAACAAACAAAACATTCGCTTAGCCTTCATGGGCTAGCCGCAGCAGCAGCAGCAACAGCAGTAGGGCTTCAGCCCTTCACCTACCACTTGGCTCTCCAGCACCTGCACGGGAACAATACACCCAACCGGTGGCAAACAATACAACGGTCAGCATTCAGCTGACCCAATTATAACAATCTTACCCCTTTCTCGGGGCATTAGTATTCTTTCCCTGCAAAGCATGGCATCATATAGCAACTATGTGCGCGCAGGCACATTCAAGCCATCACAACTATCGGCCACACGGCCCGACAGTCCGTGCACTCAGGGCACATTTTCGGTGTACCGGAATACCAGGGTCAACACCACCGTCTACACGGTATTTGAGCATTCTAGTCTTTCCGGCGCGCGGGCCTAAGACTCTCATTAGGCGCTCCAACAAAACCTATAACCAGGCTTCCAAGTCGGACGGACCTAACGCAGGTACGGATTAGCCACCCCCCGTTGCTCAATTCGCCGTGCCACCTCGAATACGGAAGTATCCATGGCTATTTATAGGCGCGGGTCAGTTTCACCTTTCCTGTTCGGCAATCTGCCTTTTCATCGGGTTGCAGCCCAATGACTCAACCGCTCATAAAGTGGCAACGCACGGCCACAAGAGTTGTATCCAACCCTCTTCATTTCCTGGACATCGTCCAGTACTTCCTGCCGCACCAAGCAACAGGTAGGAACAAGGCATCACAAGCCATAATCACGGAGCCTTCTCCGATATGCAAACAAGCATCACCAATCCAGACCATATCCAGATGGGCTTCACACAGCATGCCTAGAGCCGTACTCCAATTCCGGCCTCTAACAAGGGGGACTTCACATATCTACCCCAAGGGACACCACAACCCACCGCACACTCGCGGGGAAGGGTTTTCCCTATGCAATGCAGAAAAGAAGGACTTCACATGTCCAAGAAGGGAGATCGTTACCCTTGTCGATCTCTTGGTAGCCATCGAAAACTAGCCGGTGAGAAAGAATCGCAGCAGCCTTGCCTTCACAACGCCGGCTTCGGATCACGAATCGGACCACGGGAACTCCGCCGGTGGCTTGATCTCCTCCTCCTTCTTCTTCCTCCTCTCTCTTTCTCTCTTCCTTAAGCAAAATGAAGAATGACTCTTCATCAGCCCTTCACGGACTAAATCCAGCCAGGAAATCACCTGAGCCCTTGGATCAAAAGAGAGAATTCTGAACGGCCACGATTTGCCCAAAACCCAATTTTTTTGGCTGACACAGCCTGTGACACGCCTGTGTCACAGGCCGTGTTCCCTTAAGCGGTTCATACAGACTGAGGTTTACCAGAACACGGTCATCGACACGCCCGTGTCGAGCCTGACACGCCCGTGTCATTCCTGAGACACGCCCGTGTCACCCTTGCCTCATCGAGCTGCAAGCAGTACACGGGTCGGAACACGGCATCGGACACGCCCGTGTCCAACTTGACACGCCCGTGTTTAAGGCTTGGTTCAAGGCCGTGTAATCTTCTGACTCGAACAGGCCATTTTCGAATTTTAATTGCGTGACACGCCCTGGGACACGCCCGTGTCCCAGGCCGTGTACCCCCGACACGCCCTGGGACACGCCCGTGTCCCAGGCCGTGTAAAATTTCCTGTACCTCAAAATCATTATGAGTCTTTTGGGGTCTTTTTGGGGTGTTATAGTTAGTGCCATCGTATAACGATTGCAGGATCTGGTCCTGGGGACCTGGTGTGCGGTAGTCGAGGAAAGTCAAGAGATCCGAACGGGAAAGGGGAGGCTGACCCGCGTCTTGTTATTCTTTATGATGGTTGGGAACATCGGCGTTGACCTGACGATTTGAGCAATAGGAATGGGCGTAACTGTACCCGTGTTATGTCGTTCGGACTAGATTACCTAAAGTAACTTGCTTTCATCGTTGGCTTAATGAGATTCTTAGGCCACGTACAGGAAAGACTAGAATGCTCAAGTATACCATCAAGTCTGGGACTGTAGATGGTGGTGGGACCCAGAGAAGCCCGGTACACCGAGAATGTGCCCTGAGTGCGCGAAATGTTTGTTCGTTGAGGCATTGTGATATATTGATTGGTGCTTAAGTGAGCCTCCTTGTGATTTATCTATTGTATAAATGATATGCCTGTAGGAAAGGAATACCATTGTCCTGGGTATGGGGTAGGGTCATTATAAATTGGTCAACTGAAAGCTGACCATTGCCTTATTTGCTGAACTTATGGTGGATTGCCCTTGTGTAGGTGTTAGATAGCCGAGCGGGAAATAGTGGGTTGCTTCCCTTGTTACTATGTCGGCCCTTGAATGCTAAGCGAAGGCTTTTTAGTGTTTTCATGTGTGGTTAGTCTGCGTACCGATGTATGAAAATTCTTTGTAAAGGCAACAGTTGTAAGGCCTTAAGGTCATTTAACTTTGGTGTATTTCTGTAAAACATTCCTGATATATATATATGTGGTGGAAATTTGTATATGCTTGAGTTAAAAAGTAAACCCTTAAAGCTTCCTCTAGAATGCTCTGAGTTAGGATTTAGGGTTTAGGTATTAACATGTAACTCTGCCGACTGTATGTGGAATATGGCGTGGGGCCCCGGCCGGACCCTCTGTTATATTTCATGTGACGGATGGAGGTGTTCCAGTTCTTATCTCACAGTTTTAGTTTCAATGCTGGTAAATTAGTTACGTATGTGATTTTATAGGGAAGTTTAAGGTAAAGAATCGTTGGGCGGGCGTTCTATTTGATTCTGGTGCTACCCACTCGTTAGTGACTAGGACTTTCATAGAACGTCATCGTCATCATCTGACTCCTGGATCAAGTTGGCGATTTGTTTCATGTTAAGTTTCCCTCTAGTGACTCGTTAGTGTCGGACCAAGGTATCCAGAGTTGTCCTATTCTTTTAGGCGATTTTATAGCTTTTGATGTTCTAAAGGTGCTGGACCTGGAGGAATTTGATGTGATTTTGGGCATGGACTGGTTGTCAAAATATGATGCGGTTATCCAATATAAGGTTAAGCGTTTGGACTTCAAGATGGACAATGGCCACCCACGGAGTTTGTATGGCTTTCTGTGTTAGGTTCCCCGATTATTTCTGCAGTATGTGCTCAGAAGCTTTTAGATTCTTGTTTTTGTGCTTATTTGGTTTATGTTTTGGAAGTTATTGGTGGTTTGTCGCATGTCAAGGATATTCATATGGTGCGAGAGTTTCCTAATGTCTTTTAAGATAGTCTTCCTGGTCTTCCGCCTGAGAGAGATGTGGAGTTTATTATAGATTTGGAGCCGAGTACTCGCCCTATTTCTAAAGCACCATATCGTATGGCCCCGCTCGATCTAGAAGAGTTGCGTACCCAGATTGACGAGTTGTTGTCGTGTGGATTCATTAGGTCAAGTTCTTCGCCTTGGGGTTCTCCCATCTTATTTGTTAAGACGAAGTATGGATCTATTAGGATGTGCATTGATTATAGGGAATTGAATAAGGTAACTATTAAGAACAGGTATCCCTTATTGTGGATAGATGATTTGTTTGATCAATTGCGTGGTAGTACGGTGTTTTCGAAGATTGACCTTCATTTATGCTACCATTAGTTGAGAATCCGTGAGTCGGATGTTCCGCGGACTACTTTTCGTTCTCGACATAGGCATTTTGAGTTCTTGGTGATGTCCTTTGGATTGACGAATGCACCTTCTGCCTTCATGGACATGATGAACAGATTTTTTAAGGATTTCTTGGATCAGTTTGTGGTTGTTTTTATTGATGATGTTTTGGTATATACCCGGAGTATTGAGGAGCATGCTCAACATTTGCGCCAAGTTCTATCTACGTTAAGAGAGCATAAGCTATATGCGAAATTGATTAAGTGCGAGTTTTGGCTTCCTCAGGTGTCCTTTCTTGGTCATGTTGTGAATAAGGATGGAATCTTAATTGACCGAGAGAAGATAGCCGATGTTATGAATTGTAAAAGACATACTACACCTAAAGAGATAAGAAGTTCTTAGGCTTGACAAGCTATTATATAAAGTTCATGGAAGGATTCTCTGTGTTGTCTGCGCCTTTGACGAAACTTATGAAGAAGAACGCAGCTTTTGTGTGGAGCAATAAGTGTGAAGAAGACTTTCAGGATTTGAAAAGAGATTGTGCACTGCTCCAGTGTTGTCTTTGCCTACCGAAGGAGTAGAGTATGTTATTTATGTGGATGCATCGCACGTTGGGCTTGGTTGTGTATTGATGCAAGAAGGAAAAGTGATTGCGTATGGATCGAGATAGTTAAAGATTCAAGAAAGGAACTACCTTACTCATGACTTGGAGTTTGCAGCAGTGGTTTATGCCTTGAAGTTATGGAGACATTTGTTGTATGGCACGTTGTGCATGATTTACACAGACCATAAGAGCTTGAAGTATGTCTAAACTCAAAAGGAGCTGAATTTGCACCAGCATAGATGGTTGGAGTATGTCGTGGATAATTATGTCGATATTCTATATCATTCTGGCAAAGCTAATGTGGTAGTCGGCGCCTTGAGTAGGAAAACCGCGTAGATCTTTAACCTTTCTATGGAATCCTTGGTGGAAGAGTTTTTATTAATTGGTATTTTTTTGGAAGTAGCGACTCGCCAAGTAGCTTAGAAGTGGAGGAGCCCTCATGGATTACACTTACAAGGCTTAATTAGAAGGAAGATCCTGATTTGCAGCGTGTTCATAGTAGAACTAAAAAGGGGAATTACTGGACTTTTCAATCGATGATGTGGTACTTTAAAGTACCGCGGTAGATATTGTATTCCCGCTATTGAGGACATTCGAGAAAAGTTGTGTAGTGAGGCACATGGTTCTAATGTTTCCTACCACCCTGGTTCTATAAAGATGTTTAGAGTTCTGAAGCAGATCGTTTGGTGGTATAGAATGAATAACGATATAGCCAATTGTGTGTCTGAGTGTTTTACTTGCAAGCGAGTTAAAGAAGAACATGGACGGCCGGGTTGCAAGCTAACGCCTTTGATATTCTAAGTTGGAAGTGGGAGAGTATTTCTATAGACTTTATTACCGGTTTGTCAAGATCTCCCCAAGGACATGATTCAATGTTGGTCATAGTTGAAAGATTGACGAAGTGTGCTCACTTCGTGTCGTTGAAGTTTGATTACTCCATGAAGAAGATAATAGAGTTGTATTTGGAAGAGGTCATTAGATTGAACAGAGTACCTTTAAATATCATGTCAAATCGAGATTCCAGGTTTACGTCTCGTTTTTGAAAAAGTTTGCAGGAAGGGTTGGGTACCGATCTTAGGTATTTTACTACTTCTCATCTGCAAACTAATGGTCAGATAAAGAGAGTTAATCAGTTTTTGTAAGATATGATCAGATATTACATCTTGGACCATGGGGGAGCGTGGGACAAGCGTCTTAGATTAATGGAATTTGCCTATAATAGTAGTTATCAGGAGAGTTTGCAGATGTCCCCCTTTGAGGCTTTGTAGAACTCTCTTATTTTGGGCTGAAGTTGGTGAAAGACCATTGTTGGGTCCAGAAGTTTTGGAAGAAATGAGTACCTATGTGTTTTATATTCGAGAAAAGCTGTGTATAGCTCAGGAGTGTTATGAGAAGAACGCTAATTGACGAAGAATTGATCTGGAATTCGTAGTTGGGGACATGGTTTTTCTCAAGGTTTCTCTAATGGCAGGCGTTAAGAGGTTTAGAAGGAACCACAAGTTGGATCCCAGGTATGTGGTACCTTTCCAAGTTATTGAATGCATCGTAGTGTTAGCTTTTAGGCTGGATTTACCCGCTAATTTTCCTGATGTGCACGATGTGTTTCATATGAGCAAGTTGCGGAAATGTGTGCTTAGTGAATGGCATGTTCTCGATTTGCGCCCCAATTGCAACCTATTCTTTCTTATGTTGAGGTGCCTGTTCGTATTCTAGATACTCAGAATCGGGTGTTGCGAAGGAAGAAAATACCAATGGTCAGGGTTCTTTGGCAAAACAAAGACATTGAGAGCGCGACTTTTGAGTTGGAGTCAGTTATAAGAGGGGCTCATCCTCATCTGTTCTCCTAGTTTCTTTTGGTAAGTGTTTTTATTTGATAACCTTTGGTTATTTTCTTTCTATAGTAGATTCGATTTTGTATCACGTTTCGGGACGAAACTTTCTTTTAGGTGGAGCGGCTGTAACGCCCTTGATTTTTTGATGTTTATTTTAAATTTTTGTGGTAACGTAATAATGATGTTAGGGTGTTACGTTGACGCGTAGTTAATCTAAGCTAATGTTGGAGCGTGATTTTTGCTCATTAGAATCTGAGGTTTTGACTCGGTGGATTTTAGTATGTTGATATTAGTTGTAACTTCGGGAAATTTTAACCGAGTTTGGTTTGTCGAATCTTAATTTTGACTTCGCCATTGCTTTTGTAGCATTGGTATTTAGCCTCGGTGCAAATTTCGTAGAAATTTGAGTTGATTCGAGTTTTGGTCGTTTGGACGTTTAATTATTAATAATAATATTATTATATTACATATATAAATACTTATAACCGAAACCCTAATCCCTTTCTTCTTCCCTAAGCCGACGGACCGAAAGTGCGGAAGAGAGGAGGCGATGGACATTGCAGGGCCTTCGGTCGCCGACTGTAGGAGTTCTTGTGCTCGAAAAGTCGACGAAGGGTAGATCTAGAAAGCTCATCGGGATCTACGCATTGTGGTATGTATTTTTTGTTTTCTTGGACCTTTGGCGTTGGGGTCTGTGGCCCTAAACATTCGTTTTGTCCAAATCTCTCTAGATTTCATTGACGTACTTTCTTTTTGTCTGATCTGTGTCGTGGAGTGTTCAGAAGGTTGAGATAAGGAAGTTTAAGGCAAGTGGTGGTTTGCTCTCTTGCCTAGCTTCTTGCAAATTCCTTATGTATCATTCTTTGAATTTTTGTCGATCATGTTATAGATTTTATACTTCCATGTCACCTATTCTGTCTACTACTAGTTTTACCTCATTTAAATAGCAGTAAATTGCATTTTCTTCTTGTTGAGTTATTGTAAGGTTCTTTTACTTGTGTTTGGGCTCCTGCCTTGTCTACCCCTCCCTTTCACTTATTTTGTGGAACTTATTCATGGTCTAGGTTAACTGTTGTCAAAGATTACTAAGTCCAATAACTTCTATTTAGATGGGAAAGTTTCTGGCTGGAATAGAACTCAGCTAGGCATCGAGTGAAGTAAAATTCATTGAATTATGTCCAGGCATTGAGTGAGCTCAGCTATGCGTCAAGTGAAGTAAAATTCGTTGAGTTAAGTCCAGGTATTGAGTGAACTAAGCTAGTCGTCAAGTGAAGTAAAATTCGTTAAGTACAGGCATTGAGTGAACTCAGCTAGGCATCTAGTGTAACATCCCAACATTTATTGGGCCACTAGAACCTTAGTGGGCCCAATAACAGTAACCTGAACCTCTACCCGTGGCCTATAGTAAGGTAGGAAGTAGCCCTAGACCGAGATATCGAGCTAGAGAACTCCAATTCGAGTTTTGTCAGCTCCAGTGGCCTCGTATACTCAATACGAGTGTGTTGGAACTCATCCAGTTGAATTTTTAGGTCGTATGGTGGATATGACCTTTCCTCATAAGACGTCATGAAAATTAGATTTTTTGGATAATAACCTAGGGAACTCCGATTTGAGTTCTGTAAGTTCATATGGCTTTATGTAGTCAATACAAACCCATTGGAACTTGATGCATCATAATCTGAAGCCTAACGATGAATATAAGCATTTTGACCGTTTTAGCGCGCTACGACGCGCAGATTTTGGATATTTAGCAAACGAACTCTGGTTTGACCTCATTCAGTTGAATTGGACTCGTATGGTCAATACAAAGTCAATCGAGTTCGTCCCAGTCAATTTCAAAAACGAGTAGTCAACCTGTGGTCAAATAAAGCATAATTGTCCACCGAAAAGCGTGCACACACAAAAGATGATACGACACCCCAACTTTGACCCGATCCCCGATGAAATGGACCTACTTTGACTTTGACCAGCATGGGGGGACCCACCTAGGGATGACTCTTGTCAAACCCCCCCTAAAACTTCTGGAAATTTTCTTCCAAGGGGATGCACACTCCCTCCTCATAGGAAGTTAGGGCCCTTCCTTCCTAATACCTTGGGCCACCCCATGCAGCAAAAACATAGGTGGTGGGCCCTTAGCAAAAATCCCACCACATTCATCTCTTTCCCTCCCCTCTTTCACACTACCAAGGCCTAAAAGCCCACCAAACCCCTTCCCCACAAGATGGCTGCCACCTAGGGCCATCCTGATGGTGCCACCTGGCCAGACCAAGTGGAGGGGTGGAGAGGAGCTCCTTCTCCCATTAGGGATAATCCTACATCGGCAAAAGCCATGGGATGGCCTCTCCTCCTCCTATAAATAGACCCATCCCTCTTTTCTCCCCCACACCAACCCACCCGAGCCCAGGGCACCCTCACCGGAGTCCCAGCTCGCCGAAAAACTTTACACCACCCAAGCTTTCCGCCACCTTCAATGCCAGCTCAGTCAGGACCCTACCAAGTCCCCTCTATATAGATGGGACCTTCTCCCCTCTCACTTTCAAGTATTTTGGACGACCTGCATGAGCCTCCCAGCAGCCGGAGCGCCGTCGGCACCACCCGAGCCAAGCTTTACGTCGGGTGGTGGCCGCATCAAGCTAGCCCCTCCCAGCGCCAGTGGTTGTGGTGGAGAAGGGATAAAACATCGGGATGGCATTCCTCGCTAGTGGAAGGTCGGGGTGCTGCTGGAAAACACCGCTCTGGCGGCACCCGAGAAATATATTTTTCCTTTATTTTAGCTCCGGCGGCGCCGGCGGCAGTAGGTCGTCGGTCCTCCACCAGAGAGGATCCCTGCCCCCAGCGTGGTAGCCGAGTGTGGATTAATGGTCGAGTTAAATGCCAGAGAGGTAGGGTGGCTCAGTGGTGCTGGGAGCAGAGCTACCGCCACCCTGCTCTCTCGTTGATGATTTTAGGAGGTGGCCGGCGGTGGTAGGCCGTCAGACCACCAACCAAAGACTCGTCGGCCGCCAACGAACTGATCGGGGGAGGCACTAGCGCATTGAAGTGGACGGCTGGCGGTGGCAGAGGGCCACCGACTTCTTCACCGGAGGGGGAAGTATCACCACCGTTCATCTCATAGGAATGAGATGAACGGCTATGATCTCATCGTTTCCCCTCCCCCCACACCCCCCCCCCCCATGATTGAACTTATGTACCCCCATAGCGGATCCGTGGCTGATCCGCTGTGGGGAAGAACTGACCATATCTCCAGTCTGTCGTGATCCTGGCCGCAAGATCAGGTTTGATCTGCTATATGCAGACCAAATTCTTAACCAGAATTTTGTATTTTTTTATTAAAACTTATAGGCTCTTAGGGAAAAAGTGTTGAACATGAAAGTTGTTCCCCTTGATAAGGTCTTTTCCCACAAAAATTTGAGAATTTTTGGAATTGTTTTAGTAATTTTAAAAGACCAAATAAATTTTATTAGGCCAATTTAGAGGCCCAAAATTGCTCGGAAATTTTTTGAAAAAAATACTAAGCTCTTTTTAGACCCCTTTAAAGGTTGTATTAAAATTTGGAAACCTTGGGATAAAAATTGAAGATTTTTCCAATTTTTTTGAGCCTACGGTCGCGTTCGAAAAAAAAAGGTGTAACTAAATTATGATTGGATCTTAATAATGGGAAAACCCCAAGGAATCCTCCTGAGAATGGAGATGGAACTGAACTAGTCCTCTTGAGAATGAAGATGGAACTAAACGAGTCCTCCTGAGAACGGAGATGGAACTAAAGCCTCCTGAATGAAGTTATTGGACTACTTTGTTTTATGTTTTATTCCAGTCTTGCACTTGTCCAGTTCATTTAGTTATTTTAGTTCAGTACGCTCTTCTCAATACTCCAGTATCGTACTGGTCCTAGCTATTTACTTTCAGTTCAGTTCATTTCCTTTAAAGTGTTATTCCAGTCTCATACTGGTCCAGTTCATTTATTCATTTTAGTTCAGTACTTTCTTTTCAGTACTCCAGTCTCGTACTGGTCCTGGCTATTTACTTTTAGTTCAGTTCATTTCTTTTAAAGTGTTATTCTAATTTCGTACTAGTACAGTTCCTTTCAGTACTTACTTTCGGTTCAGTAATACTCCAGTGTCCTACTGGTCCCATTTCTTTAAAACATTTCAACTCTGCAGCTTATACTAACAACATCTTTTATTACCGCACTTTTGTTTCTGCAATTTACTATTTTAAGCATTGGTCCTGGCTTGACAGGCAGTGATTTGATAGGTTGAGCCTTAGTTAGGGTTAACAGGAGTTGACATTTTCCTCCGAAGTTAGCCCGAAATAAAGTGCTCCCACACTCCTTGTTGAAAGTCGAGTCAAGTGTCATTATCCTGAATTATTAAAGCATAGTAGGGCAAGCCATTATAGACCTGGAGCATGCTAACAAAACTATTCTTACTAGGTTACTTGTAAATTACTTGCGGTAAATCGTGGCGGGTCAGTCACTTCTGCAGACCGTTCATACCGGTGCGGGAAGTTTGATGACTCAAGGCGATAGGAAGATGATTACCACAGGTGATCGAATGATATGTTTTTCCCCATTGGGTTTCCTCCGCTGGTCAACCAAAGTGTTAAATCGTTGGATATCACTCACATCCAATAGTACATAGAGATGTACGTTAGGGCCCGGGTTGTGTAGTATGACTACCCCCAGAGCAGGACTAGCCACTATCACCGATGGCCACATCAGTGAGGCCCGTAGGGCTCGCTAACCTGCTTGAAAAGAAGCGGTCCATACTATGTCGACATAGGGAATTATGCGCGGTTGTGACTGCCTATGATGTGTACGCTACTATGAATGCCTGCGATGTGTACACGACTATGAATGCCTACGATATGTACGTGGCTATGAATGCATGTGATGTTTGCACGACTTGTGAATACCTGTTGTTATGCTGCTCTAGTGCAGCAAAAGGTTATAACTGACGTAAATTAATGTTGTTTGTCCAATTATACTATATTGCACTCCTTTCATTTTCTCCTAGCCTATTTATGAAATGCTTTGCTAACCCTCTCATGCTTTGGCTATCTTATATTGTTGGGTGTGTGTGTGCTCGTCCCCAGGATATGGATCAGGGGTGACATTTGATTCTTCTTAGCTCTGTGACTAACGGTTATCTTAATAACCATTCACAGGAGATGGAGCACCATAGTGACCAGCTACTATAGGACGATATGCCAGCTGATAGGACTACCCGAGCAGTGGTACCCCTGTCGTCTCCTGAGTTTCGAGGCGTGAGTACTAGCGAGCAGAGTTGAGAGAGAGGAGTTATTAGTTGTCGTACTATCATACCCTATGGGCTCTATGTATATACAGTGGCTATAACCTTTTGCGTTTCCTATTAAATATATATATTGATATATATATATATATATTTGCTTAAATTTCCTATTAATACTTCCGGAAATACACGGTGATGTGATGTGAATGTTATGGTTCAAGTCGTGCAAGGCAGCCAACCAGTGCTTAGTGAAGAGGGTCATTACCCCTTGAGGAGCACTGGGTTGGCATCTTAGGCAAGTAAGATCCCTTATGGCCCGAACCAAGCAAAGGTATTAGGGGGATCTTATATCTAGTGCGTTGAGTGAATCTGCCTTGGCATCGAGTGCTTTGAGTGTAGATGCCTTGGCATCAAGTGCTTTAAGTTTAGCTACCTTGGTGTCAAGTGCGTTGAGTGAATCTGCCTTGGCGTCGAGTTCTTTGAGTGTAGCTGCCTTGGCGTCGAGTGCGTTGAGTAAACTCAGCTAGGCGTCGAGTGTGTTGAGTGAATCTGCCTTGGCGTCTAGTGCCTTGAGTGTAGCTGTCTTGACATCAAGTGCATTGATTTAAATCAGTCTTAGCGTTAGTGAAGCATAGAGGCATCGAGTGGCTGTAGTCTGAGCGTCGAGTGATTTCAGAATTAGTATTGGGTAATTTTAGTGTGTCCGTCGAGTGACTTTGAGTTCGTCAAGTCTTATTCTTCGGGTATACCTTTGTAACTTTTAGTTTTCTTCCCTTTGCATCGTCATGGAAATCGAATGCTAAGCCTTGGGTTTCTTTTCATTTATTAATATAATGTATGGTTATTTGTGTCCTAGGTTGGCATTGGATAAAGGACCACCACCTCAGTGTCAGTTTGTGAATCATTACACCTTGTGGGTTTTCTTCTCTTCTTATGGGTTGTTGGGTTCTGTTGGATAATGTGGCCACCACCACAATGCCTTTTTGAGATGTTTGGCCTGAAGGTTTGTTTTGGACAATGTGGCCCCCAAATTAGTACCATTTTTACCGGTATTAATGATTCACATGTTTTGAGATTATAAGTCTCTTTTGTTTATATATATACACTTATGTTCTTATGCATACACTTATAGATGTTAATGAAGCATGGCTTCATATCGCACTTGGTGCAACTTATCATACTTAAAACTCTGTAAATTCTTCATTTATTTATTATTTTATGGTTTATATGCTGTGATTTGGCAGCTATTCTGTCTTGGGCTTGTAACCCTTTAACTTTTCATGTTTATTTACCTTTGTTTTCTTTTGCCACTTGTATATTCTTGCTTTAATATTCTTTTCTTTTTAATGCCTCAAGTTCGGAGCAGTAGCCGATGGTGCAGCTAAAGTTAGTAGTTGCGAGTGTTCTGCGATTACTGTAGTGATTCTCTCCTCATGTTGTGAGGTAGTTTTGTTGTTACATTTCTTTAGTTCAGGCATACATGCTTTTGGTGGGTTCAAGTCAAGATGTTGATGCCCACTGGAGATTTTGTAGAATGTTAAGTTACTTGATAGCTGTTAAGTCACTTTCTAGATGATTTGTTGGTTTTACTTACTCTCTCGGAAGGTTTTATTGTAGGATTGCATGTAAGTTATTTTCAAGCTAGAAAGTATCATTATGCTTATCTCATACTCATGGCATCTTTTAAATCAAATGTCGTTATATTTTAACGAACGTAAAAGCTCTTTCCCTACTTATATTAAATCTAGAGGTATGCATATCATGAGTTGTCCTTTTGGAGGTCTCTGCTCATGTAGGATAATATTCAAGTTAAATAATTTCTACAACGTATATTTAAATTTTTATCCGTGGACTAGTTGAACCACTGATTCGAGGGATACGGCCATCAAACTTAACAAAAAATGTGTTTTCTTCAAGATAAACTTGAGAATTTCATGATAAGTGATAGGAATAGGTTCTTACCTAAGCATCTGTAGTTATCACTTGCATGGTGTGGCATCAAGGCATGCATTTTATCTTACTCTGATATAATGTTTATGTTGAGAAAATGCGGGTTGTGACAGTTGTAAAGAGATTGGAGAGCACTTTAAGAAAATGTTTCAAGGCCAAGCTCTGCTGGAGAGGTTTGACATCACCAAGGCATTGTTTCTGTGCAAGATGGGAGCTCGAGACCTAGTAGGGACTCACGTACTCAAGATAATTGGGTATATAGAGAACCTTGAAAGACTAGGCTTTCCCTTGAGCCAAGAGTTTCCTATTGATCTGATCTTGAAATCGTTGTCGAACAGTTATGAGAGTTTGTTTTTAACTATATCATGAATGAGATAGACAAGACACTGCCTGAACTCCTAGGCATGTTAAAAACTCTCGAGATCAATATGAAGAAGGTCAAGCCTTCTAGCCCTATACTGATGGTGCATAAAGAAAAGGGTAAAGTGAAGGGGTTCAAGAAGACTAAGGTTGGATCTAAGTCATCTCTTGACCCCAAGTCTTCGGCACTAAAGAAGAGGGTGTGGCGAAGGAAGGGAAATACCACCACTATGGCAAGGCTAGTCATTGGAGGAGGAATTGTCCTTACATTAAAGGTCTGCAGAAGATGAAGGGAGGTATGACTTCTGTTTCATGTATTTATATTATAGATATAAACCTTTCTACTCATTCATCTTGGGTATTAGATGTCAGATGTGATTCTCACATTTGTACAAATGCGTAGGAACTGGGAAGAAGGAGATTGTTGGGTAAAGGAGAGGTGGACTTACGCATTGTAAATGAAGCAAGAGTTGTTGTCGTTGCAGTTGGTGTCTACCATCTTTTTTTGCCCATAGGGCTTGTAATAGAACTAGATAACTGTTATTGTATTCCTTCTATAACTAGAAACATTATATTGATTTCATGTTTAGACATGAAAGGCTTTTCATTTATAATTAAGAACAGTTGTTGTTCAATTTTTATGAATGATGTATGTTATGGTGTAGCACAAATATTTAATGGTTTGTATGTTTTGAACTTAAACCATCCAGTCTATAACATAGAAAATACTAAAAGACTAAAAACGAATGACACAAATCCTACATACCTTTGGCATTGCCATTTAGGTCATATAAATGAGAAACGCATATCCAAGCTACATATGGAGGGACTACTGGACTCATTTGATTATGAATCATTTGAGAGATGTGAATCCTATTTATTAAGCAAGATTACTGAAGTCCCATTCACTGGTCATACTGAGAGGGTTGATGATCTCTTGGGTGTAATACATAGTGATGTATATGGACCCATGAGTTCTATGGATAGAGGTGGGTAGTACTACTTCGTTATATTTACTAATGATTTCAGTATATATGGATATGTGTATCTTATGAAGTTCAAATCCAAAACCTTTGAAAATTTCAAAGAGTTTAAGAGTGAAGTAGAAAACCAATTAAGAAAAAGGATTAAAGCACACTGATCTGAACGAGGTGGCGAATACCAAAGTCATGAGTTTCATGATCACAACTCACTCCACCTATAACCAACAACATTATGGTGTGTCTTAGAGGAGGAATCAAACTCTGTTAGATATGGTGCAGTCAATGATGAGTCATGCAGATTTACCTATTTCTTTTTGGAGTTTTACTTTAGAGACTGCTGCTTTCACATTAAATCATGCTCCAACGAAAATGATTCAAAAGGCACCATAAGAGAAATGAAATAGGAAGCATCTTGGTATGTCCTTCATGAATATTTGGGGCTGTGAGGCATACGTGTGACATCAAATTCTAGACAAGCTGGAACCCAAGTTGGATAAGTGTTATCTTGTGGGATATCCTAGGGAAATCAAAGGGTACTACTTATACCTGCCATCTTAGGGCAAGTGTTTTTAACAAGGACTGTTGTCTTTTTTAGAGAAAGAGTTCTTATCCATAAAGACTACAAAGGTGGAACTTGAAGAAATTCAGGAACCACAAACAGTGAAAGAATTGAGATTGGAACTTGAGCAAGGACTACAATTGTGAAAGTATTGTTTTCAAGTTTAGCTACACACCTAGAGGGGGGTGAATAGGTTTTTGTCTTTATTTTACCTTTTCTAATTTGTTATCAAATTCCTGTGCCTGTGATTAGGTTAGTTATCAGCTTTCAAGATCATTCATAGACAACATAGTAATTTTATAGTGGTTCCCCAATCTTGGGTACATCCACTGTCCCTCTACGCCTATCTAATAGTGTATTAGATTCGGCTCTCCCTCCAAAACTCAGCTACTTAATATCTTACAACACAGATCCCGTAGGACCACACAGATCACACAGACCTAACAATTAGGCGCTAAGCCCACCCTCAGGTCACAACGACCTTTCACCCGGCACAAAGCCAAACACAGGTCACAAAGACCTTAGCCTTTATAAAATAGACTTACAACTTCAAATTCACCAAGAATCTTTACACAAGAAAGAAATAGAGAAAGATTATATGAAAATACACCAGATCAAGAACTCTGTGTCTTCTTCTTCCTAGACTGAGCAAATATCAGCCCAACCTTTTGTCGTTGAAGACGATGATATAGGCAGTAGATTCTTTCTTCAAAACAGCAAACCTTCCTTCTACAGAACTTGTAGATATGCTCCCTCAGAATGAATTCTGATCCTTCCTTCTATAGAACTTGTAGATCTGCTCCAGCTATCTCCTTCCCAGCAAGGTTCTCTGTGCAGAACTCTTTCTTCAGGCTCGATGAAAATGGCAAGGAAGAAGATGATGTTCTCCTGCCCTTCTTCTTATTTTCAGAAAACCTAGCCAAGGAATCGATTGTTCTCTTGATTTTGTTGATTCTATTTGTTCTTTTGGCTGATTGCTTCCTTCTATACTCTGAAGTCCAATCGAGCAGTGGGCCCCACCACCAAGATTGATGGCTAAGATTAAGCCATCCAGTGTATCCCTTCCGTTAAGTTTGATTTAACGGATCCTTTTTGTGTGTGGGCCCTAGCACTTTATGATGGAAAAAATCCTTGGAAAGGCAGAAGATGATGACAGTTGGCCGCCAATGTCTCTGGCAGCAATTCCGCACCATTTTAATTTTGGTTGATAATTTGACTTTGTTGACGTCAGCATGACCTAGCATCTCTGGACCTAGACAAAATTCACTCATCAAAACCAAAGACGTTGAGTGTGTAGGTATCACTCAACGCCACAACACTTAAACAAAATTCTGTCTAAGTATTGATCTCGATGAAATCTAAGCTTCATTCAATGAACGTCGAGCTCAGCTCGACGAATGCAAAGGTTCAGTTGCAAACTTGGATCGATGAAAGGCTGAACTGAGTTCGATGAACTCCATGCTAAACTGGGTAATTTGGCTCAGCTCGACGATCGTTGAGCTCAGTTTGACGAATTTGAGCTCGACGAAAGTCAAGCAGTCCATGCTTTTGGACTTAGCCAAATTTCTACTCCAAGGCATTGAGAGAGACAAGAGCGTTGAGAGTATTGAGAGCATTGAGAGCGTTTAGTGAGCTTACCTCACTCAATGTTATTTGCCTTAGCAATTATTTTCGTGCCTTGGCGTTGAGAGAGTAAGCTCCACTCAATGCCAAACTACTTAACAGAATTTTCTATTATCTAGCGTTAAGTGAGTAAGCTACACTCAACGCTTGTGGACTTAGTGAAAATTTTGCCCAACGTTTCTATGGAGTTGACTGGCACAGTAACATTCAACGCTAAAATTTGTATGGAGTTGAGTGAGTAGAACACACTCAACGCTTGTGGACTTCGCCACATTTTCAGCCAATTTTTCTAGGCTTAGCCTGACTCACAACCTTTTTGTTGTATGGTGTTGAGTGAGTAGACTACACTCAACGCTTGTAGACTTAGCCACATTTTTGGCTATCTACCAATTAGTCTGAGATAGACTCAACGCTATATGTTATATGGAATTGAGTGAGAAGACTACACTAAATGATATATGTTATATGGCATTGAGGGAGTAGACTACACTCAACGCTTTTGTACTTAGCCAATTTCTACTAGATATTATTGAGTCCATACCTCTGGCATTAAGTGAGCTTGCTCCTGGTATTTCTAGCAACCACTTAGTTTTTCCACATGTCTAATCAATATGATATGGACTACCTGCACTCAAGACCTCCAATGCACATCAAATACAGTTGATGCATTTGTCATTGACCTGTTCGACTTCTCACAAATCAAGGACATTGGGAATAATGGACCCAGCAATCTCCCCCTATTTGAAGAAGTCAAAACCCTTATCAAAAAGGTTTTCTTTCCTTGGTTAATGATACACACAACCTATACAAAAAAATCAAGATCAAATTTCTGATAAGCTATAAGTTAATGTACCTCACTTACTCCCCCTATTTTGCTGCAAGGTTGATTTCCTTACTTGAGTATCACATATCTTTCTCTCCCCTTTGCCATCTCCAGCATGTATGGTTATGTCTCCCCCTTGCTCTGCTATTTCTCCCCCTTATTATGACCTTCTCTCTTCTCTCCCCCTTTTTGACTTCAATAGAATAGGCATATGGGGGCTAGCCCTTCAATTGGCTTACCTTTTCTCCTCTCGCTAGAGAAACTTACTCCGCCTTAGTAGAAGCATCAGTGAACTGATACTACTTGGGAGTCTGTATGTCCAGTAAGAGGAACAATACCTACACCAAAAAATGCAAAAGGGAGTGCCTGAAGCTAAGCCAAGTTTAACATACCCAACTCAAATTTGAGGGTGTTGAACTTTGCTTCATCTAATGGCTTAGTGAAGATATCAACCACTTGCTTTCTTGTGGGGACAAACTCAAGACTAATGTCTTCCTTCTCCACATGCTCCCTAATAAAATGATATTTTATTTCTATATGCTAAGTCCTACTATGTGAGACAAGATTCCTAGCAATAGAAATAGCACTTGTAGAATCACAGTAGAGAGGAGTTCTATTTACCTGAAGGTTGTAATCCTTGAGCTGATGTTGGATCCATAGCAGCTGAGCACAGCAGCTACCTGCTGATATATATTCTGACTCAGCAGTGGATATAGCCACACTAGTTTACTTCTTGCTGCTCCAAGAAACTAGCCTTCTACCTAAGAACTGACAAGTTCCAATAATTCCTGTCTTCTTTACAACCTGCAAAATTTGCATCTAAAAATCCAATTAGATCAAAATCCCTATTTCTAGGGTACCATAGGCCAAGATCTTGTGTGCCCTTAAGATACCTCAAGATTCTCTTTGCTGCAGAGTAATGTGATTCTTTGGGGCAGGCCTGATACCTTGCACAGACACATGTGGCATACATGATTTCAGGCCTACTAGCAGTAAACACTCATCAACAAGTTTCCATATCTCATCTTTGCCTATTAGAATACTTGATCCTATTGGAGTTCTCATGGTGGAGGCATTCTCCATACTATATTTTTTTATTACCTCCCTAGTGAACTTGGAGTGGGATATGCACAAGACATCATCAATCTGTCTTACTTTGAGTCCCAAGAAGAACTTGAGCACACCCATGCTGCTTATTTCAAACTTCCCTTACATATGTTTAGAAAACTTCCTGCAAAGGTTGTTATTAGTAGATCCAAAGATAATGTCATCAACATATATTTGGACTAGGATAAGCTTACCCTTCGATTCCCTTAGGAATAGGGTCTTGTCTATCTTCCCCCTTGAGAATTTATTCTAAATTAGGAAGTGGGACAAGGTTTCATACCAAGCCCTAAGAGCTTGCTTTAGCCCATATAGAGCTTTCCTAAGCTTATAAATAAAATTGGGAGAGTTAGGATCTACAAAACCTGGTGGTTGATCCACATATACTTCCTCTTTTAGGTCTCCATTCAGGAATGTTGACTTGACATCCATCTGGTAGACTATGAATCCCTAATTACCTGCAAATGCAAGGAAGATTCTTATGGCTTCTAGTCTATCTACTGGTGTTGGGTATTGCATCCACAATGTACATGATTTGAAGAAGCCCCTGTACAAGCCAAGGTAAATAGACAATGTATTTGATGAAATATTTCTAGTTGTACTTGCAGACATTCCATGCTAAGTACACACCAATGTCAGGGTGCAGTGGGTCAATATACACGGGTCTGTGCAATGTAATCCCTCATTGAGCAGATCAGTGTGTTGGTCTACGTGTACTCTCTCTATTGGGGTGTACTTAATTTCAAGTACAGGGCTATGATAAAGCAAGAGCAGACAAGGAGCAAGGATGGGCCAAAGACCAGCTCAAGGAAAGAAAGAGGAGAAATAGCCCAAGTAAAAACCGACGAGAATCACTAATGATTCTCGCCGAGTCGTCGAGAATCACTAGCTGATTCTCGCCGGTTGAAGCCGGCAGCTTCGTCACAGACAGGGAAATTTTCTAAGGCAGAATCGTCTAGAATCACTTATAATTCTCGCCGATTCGTCGAGAATGACCTTGCATTCTCGACGATTCGGTTAGAATCAAAAGTGATTCCCGCCGATTCTCCCCGGCTTCTGTATCAGTTCAGCCAGATTTCGGCTAAGTAGAAGTCGGCGAGAATCATAAGTGATTCTCGCCGATTCGGCGAGAATCACCTACGATTCTCGCCGAATTTGACTTAGGCAGTTTCCTGTTGTTCTCTGGACCGGTTCAAACTATCTGAACTGTTTCGAACCGAGCTCAAGCCTTCTTATTGGTGGGACCCACAACGGTCATATACTTGACCTAATGTATATATACTCCGTATGTATGAACAGTAAAAAAAAGAGACGAGATTTCAAAAAGCACGAGCCGCCGACATGCCCTAACGCTCCGCCGATCGTCTCCGCCGCTCGTGCACTTGTCGTCGCTGCTGATCTCAGGTTCTTCTAGATCTCCGGCGACCGAAGCTTAGGCTAGCATAGCGTCTCATGCGTCTAACCAGAGATCCCTTGTCTCTTGATTCGTTGATCGGGAAAATCCTTCCCCTTCCGAATCGATCGAGACGATCGATCCTAGTGTGACCGTTGGAAGACCTTGCTTCCTTCGCTACGAAGTTTGAATCAAGTTGGCACTGCTGCTGCTCTCCATCGCCACTGCCGATTCCGAGAACCTTGCCGCCGCTACAAGCCGCCGCCGGTTTCGGGAAGATTCTTTCCAAGTGAGATCTAGGGTTGTGGACTCTTCGTTGACCTCAAGAACACGTCGTCGAACGAAGAGGGACACCTTACTCTCCAAATGTCGTTTGTATTTCTTACAAGCATTTTCAATTTCTTTGTAACGGACCAATTGGTCATTAGTTGTAAGGGTTGGGTGCAACCCGGGTTGTGGGAGTGTTGACTCCTACGTGTGGAAGGGTTCCTTCCGTTAATGCAAGGATTGGATTTCAATCCTGTTGGTGAAGTGACCGAGTCGTCCCGTGTTGGGAGATAGGTCGAAGGGGGAAAGTGGACGTACCCAAATTGGGGAACCACTATAATTTGCCTGTGTATTTTCTGTGCTTGGTTGTTTTGTTTTCTTGTGCAGGTAAAATCTTAATTCCGCAAATACGCTGCAGAGACACCTATTCCCCCCCCATAGGTGAAGATAGTTGACACTAGGTGGACTTTCAAGTGGTATCAGAGGGAGGTTACTCATCAAAAAGGTTCACACCTTGAGTAGAATCCTGCCACCAGTGTCAAGAATCAGACAGATATCTTCCATGGACGGACTCAAGCACTCCGGCAAAATCCCAGTATGCACCAGACTGAACTTTCCTATCTGGAAGGAAAGAATCAGATTCTACATGGAAGCGGTCGACCCTCGGCTCTTCATGATAGTGGAGGAGGGACCTTACATTCCCACTAAGGCCTCCACCATTGATCCTACCAGGAAAGTACCCAAGAAACTTTCGGAAATGGACAAGGACGAAATGGTGCTGTTCGGACTCGACAAGAAAGCTCAGAACATCCTGGTGAGCGCAATTGACGACTCTATGATGCAGAACTTCAGCAATTACAGGACAGCCAAGGATCTCTGGAGCTGTCTGATTGTCTTAATGGAGGGCACAGATGAAGTGAGGGACGATCGGAGATTCCTCCTCAATCAGAAATATGAGGCCTTCAGACAAGGGCCAAAGGAGGAGATCGGAGTCACCTTCGAAAACTTCCTCAAGATCGTCAATGCACTTAAAGGATATGGAAGAGTGTTCACTGACGGTGAACTCAATGATAAATTCCTTAGGTCCCTCACTAAGGAATGGGACACAAAGATCTGCGCCATCCGCGAGTTTGGCAGACTTGCGGAAACCGACCCTCAGATTCTGTTCGGGAAGCTCATGTCCTATGAGCTTCAGTTGAACACAAGGAAGGCTGAAGAGGAAGCAGATAAAGCCGCGGCCAAGGAAAAGACGGTGGCCCTGAAAGCCATTCACTCCAGGAAGGGTAAGGGTGTCGCTTCCTCCTGTGCGTGGAAGAGGGATGAAGAGGAAGACTCTGAGCCAAGCTCCTCCGGATCAGAGTTATCTGAGGAAGATTTATCCCTTATCACACGGGAATTCAAGAAGTTCCTCAAGCTGAGGAATCAGAGAAAGAGAACCGGCTCCTCCTCAAGGGATCAGAAGAAGAACTATTCCTCTAACAGGTATGTTTCCAAACCGAACAAACACCACTCTTCTAACATTATATGCTTTGGTTGCAACAAGCCAGGACACGTCGTGGCCGACTGCCATCAAGGCAAGAGGGAAAAGGGAAAGGGAGAGGAGCACAGGTCCTCAAGAGACAAGAAGAAGGAAAGGAGTTACATCGCAAAGAAGCCAAAGACGCTGAGTGAATCTGACACGTCAGACACCAGCGATGATGAGGAAGCCTACTTTGGGCTAATGGGTCGCTCTGACTCAGAAGGAGATTGCCCCCCATTTACTGGGAAGGTAAAAGCTCACACCCCTCTCTCCGACTCTGACTCTGATCCTGAGTCTCAGGATGATGATGCTGAGGATAGCCCCTCTGCCCTTGAAGCTGAGCTCCTAGATAAGTATGAGCTTCTGCTCAATACGTTCCTGAAATGTCGAAAGAAACTGAAGGCGGAGAAAAAGGAAGTCAAATTCCTTAAAGGTGAGAGTGTCTCCCTGAGGGAAGAGATCACCAGTTTGATCTCCCTCCGACAGCAGCACTTGGACCTGACTTCAAAGCATTCAGAGTCTCTTAAGCTCCTTGATCTTAAGCAGGAGGAAGTCGACAAGTTGGAAGAACTACTTGCAGCAGAAAGGAAGATCGTCAAGAGCTTCTCTATTCCAAAAACTGTTCTTCCATTAGTTGATACCTTCTCTGCTCAAGCCAAAGGGGCAGGCTTGGGGCACGTAGGGGTATCTAGCTCCTCGTCCAGGAGAAACAGGAACAGGAGAAAGAATAAG
Source organism: Platanthera zijinensis (assembly GCA_039513925.1). NCBI lineage: Eukaryota > Viridiplantae > Streptophyta > Magnoliopsida > Asparagales > Orchidaceae > Platanthera > Platanthera zijinensis. The sequence continues at coordinate 116,842,331 of CM077080.1, read as the reverse complement.
GCTGCCAAGAAAGCCTCTGCTGATGAGAAAGGAAAGTCCCCACTCAGTCATGTTGAGTTCAGAAAGCCTAGCTTTCCCTGTAACCAACATGACTTTGAGTCAACATATGGGCATCACTTCAGGCCGTCGATTGCAAAGCCGAAGAGCCGATATGATGGGTGGACCTTTCCCCGTAACTTCAGTGAGAGTATCTTCAAGGCACCCTATGAGGAAATCCACTTGGGAAATTATGGTCAATTCTCTAGCGGCCATAATAGGAAGCTGGCACCTAAGGCCAAGCATGTTACACTGAAAAGCCAAGAAGTGAAGAAGTCATGTGACTGTGGTCATCATGTTGCCTCCACCTCCAGGTCTTCGGCCCCAGCTGAACCCCACGTTTCAAGGGTAAAGCAAGCGCCCAAGAGGAAGTATAACAGGTTTGACTGCTGGTGCTGTGGCAAAATTGGTCACTTTGCCGTGGATTGTTGGTTTAATCCAAGGTATAACGAGACTCCTTATGTTAGCAATGCGAGGCCGACCACTCGTAGAGTTAACCAATCGAGGGGGAGTATGCTAACAAGGAATCTAGGACCCAAGTTTGATTGGGTTCCTAAGGAAAATTAATTCTGTTTTGCAGGGATGTCCAAAGGCCAACAAAACTCCCATTTGGTATTTGGATAGTGGATGCTCCCGTCACATGACCGGGACAAGAAGCCTGCTGAGGGAGTACTCTCTAGTCGAGGATGGACCCAAAGTCATATTTGGGGGATCTGATCGGGGAATCACCAGAGGTTACGGTACGATTTCCAACGGTATACTCTCTATCACTAACGTAGCTTATGTTGAAGGGTTAAATCACAACCTGATCAGCATAAGCCAGTTATGTGATAAAGGGTATGACGTTAAGTTCTGCAAGGATAAATGCCTGATAATATCATGTGACTCTTCGGAGACCGTATTAACAGGCATTAGGAGCAGAAATATTTTCTGTTTAGACTTTCTTAGTTTAGATTCTTCTACCCCAGTATGCCTCGTTGCTAAAGGCAGTGCATCTCTTTGTGAACAATGGCACAAGAGATTGGCACACATTAATTACAAGACAATTAATATGCTATTTTCCAAAGACTTAGTAAGGGACGCTCCCATTATTAAGTGCATTAAAGATAGTCCATGTCCTGCATGTCAAATGGGCAAGCAGACTCGGGCTACCTTTAAGGGCATCCCAGACAAAGATTCCTCCAGATGTCTTTATCTTCTGCACATGGACTTGTTTGGTCCTATGCAAGTTCATAGCTTAGGAGGGAAGTCATATACGCTAGTAATTGTAGATGATCACTCTCGGTTTACGTGGGTGTTCTTTTTAAAATGCAAGTCAGATACATTTGACATCTTCACTAATTTTGTCAAGCAGATACAGAACGAACTTAACTGCTCTGTGGTCAAAATCAGAAGTGACCACGGAACAGAGTTTGAGTCTGGGGCTATGAAAAAGTTCTGTGAAGAACTTGGTATCTTTCATGAGTTCTCCTCCCCTCGCACTCCTCAACAGAACGGAGTGGCGGAGAGGAGAAACAGAACACTCATTGAGGCGTGCACGACAATGTTGAATGACGCCTCTCTCCCGGAATACTTCTGGGCCGAGGCTGTTAATACGGCTTGTCATGTACAAAACCGGGCATTGATTAACAAGAGCCATCGCATGACTCCCTATGAGCTACTGAAAGGTAAGAAACCAACCATGTCCTACCTGAGGATCTTTGGCTGCAAATGTTATGTACTGAATAATGGGAAGTACCCGCGTACTAAGTTTGGTGAAAAATGCTTCGAAGGCATATTCATGGGCTATAGTAGCCGCAGCCGGGCTTATAGAGTTTTCAACAAGAAAACCCTAGTGGTAGAGGAGTCAATCAATGTTGTATTTGATGAAGGAAGTTTGCTTAATTGCAAGACTTCTAGTCTTCTTCCTGAAGATGCAAGTGACAGACTCGAAAGGTTGCAACTGGATGAGCCCGAGAAAGATGCACCTCCAACGTACGTCAAGGTATCCACTTCTATGCAGATCGGAGAAGTTGAAAATCAAAATGGAGCAAATCCTTTAGAAGAAGGCGATGCCCAAGAAATAGTCGACGCTCCTGACGCCAGACTTCTACAGCTCAGACACGTGAGGGATCATCCCAGAGATCAGATCATCGGAAATCCTCGTGACGGGGTCAGAACTCGCCGAGGTACTATTAACGAGATTTTGCATCTTAGCTTTCTGTCCCAGGTTGAGCCAAAGAAGTTCGACGAGGCAAACGAAGATGCTGCCTGGATTTTGGCCATGCAAGATGAATTGCATCAGTTCGAAAGATGCAACGTTTGGACGCTTGTTCCCAGACCTCAAAAGCAGAATGTGATTGGCACCAAGTGGATCTTCAGAAACAAACTGGATGAACATGGTGTCATCATAAAGAACAAGGCCAGACTAGTGGCTCAAGGTTACCGACAGGAGGAGGGGATTGATTTTGACCAGACGTTTGCACCAGTTGCACGGCTCGAAGCAATCCGGCTATTCCTAGCCTATGCCTCCCACAAAGGATTCACAGTTTATCAGATGGACGTGAAATCGGCTTTCCTGAATGGAGATTTGAAAGAGGAAGTATACGTCGCTCAACCTCCAGGTTTTGTCAATCCTACATATCCTAATCATGTCTATTTTCTTAATAAAGCGTTATATGGCTTAAAACAAGCTCCTCGAGCTTGGTATGAGACATTGTCTAGTTTTCTTCTTGAGAATAAGTTCTCTAGAGGAAAAATAGACAAGACATTGTTTCTCAGGGAAGTCAAAGGCAAGATTTTGCTGGTGCAAATCTATGTTGACGACATCATATTTGGCTCAACGGATAACAATCTTTGCAAAAAGTTTTCCAAACTTATGCAAGGAAAGTTTGAAATGAGCAGTATGGGGGAGCTGAAGTACTTCTTGGGACTTCAAGTGAAACAGTCTGAGGACAGAATCTTCATCTCTCAGACGAAGTTCACAAATGAACTCCTCAAGAAATTCGGAATGGAGAATGCAACCTCTATGCGGACTCCAATGGGATCCACTATGTCTCTGGATAAGGATGAGAAAGGTAAACCTTTCGATGAAACCAAATACAGAAGCATCATTGGATCTCTGCTCTACCTTACTGCCAGTAGACCGGATATCATGTTCTCCACATGTGTTTGTGCCAGATATCAGGTGAACACTAAGGAATCTCATTATGTCGCTGCAAAGCGCATTCTTAGATACCTTAAAGGTACTCCCAATCTTGGCTTGTGGTACCCGAGAAATAATGATGTCGAGCTAATAGGTTTTTCAGATGCTGATTTTGCAGGGAGTAGGGATGACAGGAAAAGCACTTCCGGGACGTGTCAATTCCTCGGAAGAAGGCTTATCTCATGGAACAGCAAGAAGCAAAATTGTGTCGCAACCTCCACAGCAGAGTCTGAGTACATCTCGGCAGGGAGCTGTTGCGCACAACTCCTATGGATAAGGAACCAGTTAGCAGACTATGATCTCCAGTTCAAGGAATTACCCATGTACTGCGACTCCTCAAGTGCAATTGCCATCGCAAACAATCCAGTATCGCATAGCAGAACGAAACATATTGAAGTGCGCTACCACTTCATTCGGGAGCACGTGGAGAACAAGGGCATCTCTCTCTGCTATGTCCCCATGGACAAGCAGATTGCAGATATTTTCACAAAGCCCTTGGACGAGGCCAAGTTCAGTCTCTTCAAAACTGAATTGGGGATGCTCAACTATGAGGAATAAAGACTCCAGATGCTCCTGGCTCGTGCATCTAGGGGGAGCATCTGCCAGCAACTCAAGTGATAACATAAGTGCACGGACTGAGGGGGAGCATGGTGTCAGGTGCACCAGAACCAAATTTGCAGAAGCTGAAAAGGGGGAGATTACCCTCTCGGCTAAGGCTAAGGTAGCTCAATGTCTAGTTTGCTCTCAAGTAACGGGTAATGCTTATCCCTATCACCTCACTCTTAAGTTTCGGTTTTTCATTTCTATATGCTCTATTCACCTTAGCTTGTTGGGTTTAGGCTTCTTCAAATAGGGGGAGATTGTTGGGTATTGCATCCACAATGTACCTGATTTGAAGAAGCCCATGTACAAGCCAAGGTAAATAGACAATGTATTTGATGAAATATTTCTATTTGTACTTACAAACATTCCATGCTAAGTACACACCAATGTCAGGGTGCAGTGGGTCAATATATACGGGTCTGTGCAACGTAATCCCTCGTTGAGCAGATCAGTGTGTTGGTCTACATGTACTCTCTCTATTGGGGTGTACTTAATTTCAAGTACAGGGCTATGATAAAGCAAGAGCAGACAAGGAGCAAGGATGGGCCAAAGACCAGCTCAAGGAAAGAAAGAGGAGAAATAGCCCAAGTAAAAACCGACGAGAATCACTAATGATTCTCGCCGAGTCGTCGAGAATCACTAGCTGATTCTCGCCGGTTGAAGCCGGCAGCTTCGTCATAGACAGGGAAATTTTCTAAGGCAGAATCGTCGAGAATTACTTATGATTCTCGCCGATTCGTCGAGAATGACCTTGCATTCTCGACGATTCGGTGAGAATCAAAAGTGATTCCCGCCGATTCTCCCCGGCTTCTGTATCAGTTCAGCCAGATTTCGGCTAAGTAGAAGTCGGCGAGAATCGTAAGTGATTCTCGCCGATTCGGCGAGAATCACCTACGATTCTCGCCGAATTTGACTTAGGCAGTTTCCTGTTGTTCTCTGGACCGGTTCAAACTATCTGAACTATTTCGAACCGGGCTCAAGCCTTCTTATTGGTGGGACCCACAACAGTCATATACTTGACCTAATGTATATATACTCCGTATGTATGAACAGTAAAAAAAAAGAGACGAGATTTCAAAAAGCACGAGCCGCCGACAAGCCCTAACGCTCCGCCGATCGTCTCCGCCGCTCGTGCACTTGTCGCCGCTGCTGATCTCAGGTTCTTCCAGATCTCCGGCGACCGAAGCTTAGGCTAGCATAGCGTCTCACGCGTCTAACCAGAGATCCCTTGTCTCTTGATTCGTTGATCGGGAAAATCCTTCCCCTTCCGAATCGATCGAGACGATCGATCCTAGTGTGACCGTTGGAAGACCTTGCTTCCTTCGCTACGAAGTTTGAATCAAGTTGGCACTGCTGCTGCTCTCCGTCGCCGCCGCCGATTCCGAGAACCTTGCCGCCGCTACAAGCCGCCGCCGGTTTCGGGAAGATTCTTTCCAAGTGAGATCTAGGGTTGTGGACTCTTCGTTGACCTCAAGAACACGTCGTCGAACGAAGAGGGACACCTTACTCTCCAAACGTCGTTTGTATTTCTTACAAGCATTTTCAATTTCTTTGTAACGGACCAATTGGTCTTTAGTTATAAGGGTTGGGTGCAACCCGGGTTGTGGGAGTGTTGACTCCTACGTGTGGAAGGGTTCCTTCCGTTAGTGCAAGGATTGGATTTCAATCCTGTTGGTGAAGTGACCGAGTCGTCCCGTGTTGGGAGATAGGTCGAAGGGGGAAAGTGGACGTACCCAAATCGGGGAACCACTATAATTTGCCTGTGTATTTTCTGTGCTTGGTTGTTTTGTTTTCTTGTGCAGGTAAAATCTTAATTCCGCAAATACGCTGCAGAGACACCTATTCCCCCCCCCCCATAGGTGAAGATAGTTGACACTAGGTGGACTTTCAACTGGGGCAAAGGTCTGGTCAAAGTTTATGCCCTCTTCTTACTTGTAGCCTTTAACCACCAGTCTAGCCTTATTTTTGACAATAATGCCATCATGATCCAACTTGTTCCTATAGATCCATTTAGTCCCTATGAAATTTTGTCCTTGTTTTCAAGAGACCAACTTCCAGACCTTATATCTTTTAAATTGGTACAGTTCTTCTTGCATTACTTCAATCCAGAACTGGTCCTTGATTGCTTCTTCAAACTTCTTTGGCTCTACTTGAGACAGGAAGCTTTAGTAGAGAACTGTATTCATGCTCCTTCTTCTGGTCTATACTCCATGAATTGCATCACCAATAATTTGGTGTACTGGATGGTCCCTTAGATGCCTGGTATTTGGAGGCAATCTAGCTGCAGCTTGTTGATCTTTAGGGTTTTCAGCTAGCTGGTCTTCATTTTCATCAGGTATGTTGTCTCCTTCTCTAGGAGTAAGCAGTTCATCATCATTTTCTTGGACTATGGGGGTAGCTTCCTTGATGGTCAGCTTGTCCATTAACTGTTCTATACCTGTAATACAATAAGAGGAGGAGCTTGGCAACTCATAGTTAACCATGTTGGATTCATAAAATACAATATGCATTGATTCTTCTACAACTTGGGTAGTTAAGTTGTAGACTCTATATGCCTTACTATGAGTATTGTACCAAACAAAGATCCCTTCATGGGACTTTGTAGCAAACTTAGTTAAATGGACTTTTTCATTGTTGAGCACATAGCACTTGCAACCAAAGATCCTGAAATATCTCAGGTTTGGTTTTCTTCTCTTCAAGATCTCATAGGGAGTCTTCTTGTGGCTCTTGGTGATAGAAGCCCTATTAAGTACATAGCATGCAGTGTTAACTGCCTCAGCCTAGAAGTATTTTCGGAGTGATGAGTCACTTTGTAAGGTTCTACCAGCCTCTATGAGAGTCCTATTTTTTCTCTTAGCAATTCCATTTTGTTGGGGTGTTCTAGGAGAGGAAAACTCTTGATGAATCCCTAGCTCTTCACAGAACCTTGTCATGCACTCAGATTTAAACTCAGTGTCATGGTCACTTCTAATTTTTACCACTGTGCTGTTGAATTCATTCTGAATATGCTTAACAAATGTCTAAAAGACATCAGGGGTTTCATATTTCTTCCTTAAAAAGAACACCCAGGCAAATCTGGAAAAGTCATCAACAACCACAAGGGTGTAGACTTTCCTACCTAGACTTTGAATTGGTATAGGACAAAACAGATCCATAAGCAAGTGGTATAAGCACCTCACTAATTCTTTGGTGTCAATGCTCTTGAAGGAGGTCTTAGTCTGAGTGCCTTTTTGTCATGCAGAGCAGATACCCTCCTTAGTGCATATAGACTTAGGCCCATTCTTAACCAACTCATTGCTAAACAGCTTGCCTATGGTCCTATAATTTAGATGGGCTAGCCTTTTATGCCACTAGATATGGGAAGAGGCTTTCTCATCTACAGCAAGGCATACAGAAGAGTCTTTGCTAAAATATAGGAAATCTAAACAGTACACATTTCCACTCCTAGTGCCTGTTAAGATGACCTCTTGGTCACTTAACCTCCTAATTTGGCACTCATCCTTGTGGAATACTATGTCATAGCCAAGATCACAGAGTTGGCTAATGCTTATAAGGTTGTGTTGCAACCCTTTCACATAGTCTACTTTAGTGATAGTGACTATGCCATTAGAGATCTTACCATAACCTCTAGTCACTCTTTTTTTAGATCCACAAAAGATCACCTTTTGTCCATTCCTTACTGGAGCATAATCCTTCAGCATGCTCCTTATTCCAGTCATGTGCCTAAAACATCCACTGTCCAAGTATCATATAGGGGTATAAGCACTTGGACTATTTTGCAAAACACACATCAGTTAACCTTAGGACCCTAATTTTTATTGGGTCCTTGGTGCCTGTTAGACTGAAAATAATTCTGCCTTCCTGCAGCTTTTCTGACAGGCAAGGTGACATTTGCTTGTTGCACACTATGATTGTGCCAGCAATCAACAGCAAAGTGGCCTACTTTGCCACAACACAATCACTCATAGATGTTGTACCTTCTTTTTGAAGCAGCTCTAGTGGCTATGTTAACAGCACCTCTGGGTTTAGAAGGAGTAGCAGCAGTCCTATTCTATGATTTTCCAGCCTCGATCTGACAAGTGGTGGGTCTGGCAGTAGAAGTGCTTGGGATATCTTGAGCCCTTCTAGCAGTAGCTTTCTTTTCAGAAAGCATACCCTTAATGGCCTCAGAGATGCCCAAGTCAGGTCTACTAACAGCCTTCCCCTTTATCTTAGAGTAAGCTGGAGAAATTTGAGAACAGTCAGCAGCTTTACACTTGACTGAAGGTGTTGTTGCACCAAACACGAATGGTCCAGGATGGGCCATTTTTATTTTCTCATAGGTACTTGCACCTTTGCTATAACTACCGACATATTGTGGAACATCTTTGTTCACACAAGATAGTCTAGCATGATTCCAGTGACCATAAATACTCTCATGGTCTTGGCTATTTGAAGGAAATTGCACTCCGACAAATTTTACTGGAGGCTTAGAGGCTAGTGGCTCCACTTGAGCTTTGCCATTTCCCTTGGGATTAACAGCTCTTATCCTTCCCTTGAATCCCAACCCTTTCTTTCCCTTTTGGGAGGAGAATGAGTCTATCAAGGGCAACACTGTGCTAGGCTTGGAGTAGCTAGCCACTAGTTCCCTCTCTTTTTAGAGCTTTCCTTCAAGATTCCTGATATGGTTATTCTTGAAGGTAATGGTGCTCATCTGAATGATTGTCACATTCTTCGGTTTGCTAACTTCCTCATCTTCAGATCCAGCAATTTTTCTGATTCTGAAGCAGCGAGCTTTAAAGAGACAATTTCCTGAGCCTATTGTTTGGCTAGGAGCTTGCTCTTCTTTTAGCCTGCAAAAGTTCACCATATTTATCAATCAATTGATTGATGTCTCCCTTATATTCTGAGCCATCATCATCACTTGATGTAGAGGCAAAAGAATCTAAAACTGATTAATAATCTGAAAATGTAGAGCTAGTAATAGAAATTACCTTGCTTGGACCAGGCTTATCCTGGCTGATTTCATCATCTGACTTAGCCATAAGCCCAAGGTAGCAGCTGTCATCTTCAGAATCCACCTCTGAATCACTATTAGATTAAGATAGAGGGGCCCTGTCTTCAATCCTAGCAGCAGGATGAACCTTTTAAGCTTCTTCTTCTAAAGCTGCCAGCCTTTTGATGCAGTCTACTTCTGCAGCTCCTTCTTCAGTTGAGTACAGCCCAATATAGGCTTCTTCTTCTTCTGACTCAGATGTGGAGGAATCATTCCAGCTTCTTTGATTTTTGGTAATTAGGGATTTCTCCTTCTTGCCTTTATGCTGGTGGTCCTTTTTCTCACTGTGTTCTTTCCTTTTGACTTGGCAGCCAGCTATCATATGCCCAAGTTTTCTGCAATAATAATAAGTTATGTTAAAGGAAACCTGTTTACAAGTTTTGTAACCATACCTGTCCTCCTGAGAGGACTTTCTTTTGCCTTTGTAGTAGTCATCCTTGGGATGATAGGAGGTGGAAGGCCTTCCTCTCCAGTGCATCTTCCTTAAGAACATCTGGAATTTTCTAGTGAAGGCATCAAAATCTTCATCAGACCATTGGAAGTCTGATGCACTTCCCTCTGATCTTCTGTTTTTGTTGCTTTTGCTGATGACTTTCTTTTGCTTTTGCTGGTGTCTTCAGCTTTGAAAGCTATTGTTTTGTCTCTTGCTTGAGACTTGTTATTGTTCTCCTCTTCTTTCCCTGCTGTCAGTTGCATCTCATATGGCATCGACATCCCAAAGAGTGTGTGAGGAGTAGTGTCACCCAGCTTTGCCACTTCTCTGATGGCATAGATTTTTGTGTCCCACTCTCTAGAGAGAGATCTAAGGAACTTGTCATTCAGTTCATAGTGACTGAACACTCTTCCATAAGTCTTTAGCTCATTCACAATACTAAAGAACTTTTCATAACAGGTGGTTATGTTGTCCCCCTTGGATTATCTGAAAGCCTCATACTCTTGGTTGAGCATGGACTTCATATCATCTCTAACCTCATTTGTCCCCTCCATGTAAATCACAAGTGTTTCCCACATTTCCTTTACTGTTGTACAATGGATCAGGTTATGAAGTGTAGAATCATCAACAGCACCCATGATGATTTTCTTTTCCCTCTTGTTTATTGAGGCCAGGGCCAACTCATCCTTGATAATCTCATCATATGTCTTGGGGATTTTGGCATTAGAATCTAGTACAGAGACCTTCATTGGGATGAATGGTCTTTCTTTAACAGTAATGTACATTCTAGGGTAACCAGCTTCCATGAACTGCCTCACCCTTGCTTTCCAAATGCAAAAATCTTCCTTACTATAGATTGGAAGTCTCACAACACTCAGCTCCCTATTGGTCATTCCTGAACCCATGGAGACAGACTTCTTGCTAACATTGGTGTCTTTATTTTACCATTTCTAATTTATTATCAGATTCCTGTGCCTGTGATTAGGTTATTTATCAGCTTTCAAGATCATTCACAGATGACATAGCAATTTTATAGTTGTTCCCCAATCTTGGGTAGATCCACTATCCCTCTGCGCCTATCTAACAGTGTATTACATTCGGCTCTCCCTCCAAAACTCTGCTACTTAATACCTTACAGCACAGATCCCGCAGGACCACACAGGTCACATAGACTTAACAATTAGGCATTAAGCCAACCCTCAGGTCACCATGACCTTTCACCCAGCATAAAGCCAAACACAGGTCACAAAGACCTTAGCCTTTATAAAACAGGCTTATAACTCCAGATTCATCAAGAATCTTTACATAAGAAAGAAATAGAGAAAGATTATATGAAAAGACACAAGATCAAGAACTCTGTGTCTTCTTCTTCCTAGACTGAGCAGATATCAGCCCAACCTTTTGTTGTTGAAGACGATGATGCAGACAGTAGATTATTTCTTCAAACAGCTAACCTTCCTTTTGCAGAACTTATAGATCAGCTCCCTCAGAATGAATTATGATCCTTCCTTCTGCAGAACTTGTAAATCTGCTCCATCTATCTCCTTCCCAGCAAGGTTCTCTGTGTAAAACTCCTTCAGGCTTGACGAAAATGGAAAGGAATAAGATGATGTTCTCCCGCCCTTCTTCTTGTTTTCAGAAAACCTAGCCGAGGAATCGATTGTTATCTTTATTGTAATGATTCTGTTTGCTCTTTTGGTCGATTGCTTCCTTTTATACTCTGAAGACCAATCGAGCAGTGGGCATCACCACAAGGATTAATGGCTGAGATTAAGCTATCTAGCACATCCTGTCTGTTAAGTTTGATTTAAGGGATCCTTGTTTTGTGTGGGCCCCAACACTTTATGATGGAAAAATTCCTTGGAAAGTGTAGAAGATGATGACAGTTGGCTGCCAATATCTCTAGCAGCAATTCCGCACCATTTAAATTTTGGTTGCCAATTTGACTTTACTGACGTCAGTATGACCCACCATCTCTGGACTTAGAAAAAATTCAATCAAGAAAAGCAAAGGCATTGAGTGAGTAGGTATCGCTCAACGCCATAACACTTAGACAAAATTCTGTCTAAGTATTGAGCTCGACGAAAGCTGAGCTCTGTTTGATGAATGTCAAGCTCAGCTCGACGAATGCAAAAGTTCAGATGCAAACTTATATTGAAGAAAGGATGAACTGAGTTCGATGAACTCCAGGATAAACTAAGTATTTTGGCTTAGCTCGACGATCGTTGAGCTCAGTTTGACGAAGCTGAGCTCAACGAAAGTCAAGCAGTCCATGCTTTTGGACTTAGCCAAATTTCTGCTCCAAGGCGTTGAGAGAGTTGAGAGCATTGAGAGAGTTGAGAGCGTTGAGTGAGCTTACCTCACTCAATGCTATTTGCCTTATCAAATATTTCTATGCCTTAGCATTGAGAAAGTAAGCTCCACTCAACGCCAAACTACTTAACAGAATTTTTTGTTATCTTGCGTTGAGTGAGTAAGATACACTCAACGCATGTGGACTTAGTGAAAATTTTTCCCAACTTTTCTGTGGAGTTGACTGGCACAGCAACACTCAATGCTAAAAGCTGTATGGAATTGAGTGAGTAGACCACACTCAACGCTTATGGACTTGGCCATATTTTCAGCCAATTTCTCTAGGCTTAGCTTCTACTCACAGCCTTTTTGTTGTATGACATTGAGTGAGTAGACTACACTCAACGGCTGTGGACTTAGCCACATTTTGGTTATCTACCAGTTAGGCTGAGACAGACTCAACGCTATATGTTATATGGCATTGAGTGAGTAGACTACATTCAACGCTATATGTTATATGGAGTTGAGTGAGTAGACAACACTCAACGCTTTTATACTTTGCCAAATTTCTACTAGATATTATTGAGTCCATACCTCTGGCATTGAGTGAGCTTGCTCCACTCAATGCCTGTAGACTTAGGCGATTTTAGGTATGTCCAGCATCCACTTAGTGTGTCCACATGTCCAATCAATATAATATGGACTACCTGCACTCAAGACCTCAAATGCACATCAAATACAGTTGATGTGTGTGTCATTGACCTGTTTGACTTCTCACAAATCAAGGACATTGGGAATAATGGACCCAATAAATTGGTTGTAGCTGTAGAGCCTGCTCAGGAAGCACAAGTCCTACGTAGATGTAGTAGACCTAGATTTGAGCCTGAGAGATATAGATTTCTCGTGTCTCAAATAGGTAATGTGTTTCTTATGAATCATGATGAGCCTATAACCTACCAAGAGGCTATGAGTGGACCGAACTTTGAGAAGTGACTTGAGGCCATGAAATCTGAAATGGACTCCTTGTATGCAAACCAAGTTTAGGCATTGGTGGAATCACTTGAAGGGGTACGACCTATAGGGTACAAGTGGGTCTTCAAGAAGAAAACCAACATGGACGAGAATATGCAGACATTAAAAGGGAAATTAGTGGCTAAAGGTTTCAAGCAAATTCATGGTGTTTATTACGATGAGACTTTTCCCCTGTTGTTATGGTTAAGTCCATCAGAATTCTGCTTGCTATTGCTGTGTTTTATGACTATGAGATCTGGCAGATGGATGTCAAAATGGCTTTCCTAAATGGAAACCTTCTTGAGGAAGTGTATATGACACAACCCGAGGGTTTTTATCTCCAGGTGAAGCCATTATAATATGCAAGCTACAGAGATCTATTTATGGATTGAAACAAGCATCTCGAAGTTGGAATCTTCGTTTTAATGAGAAAATCAAAGAGTTTGGTTTTATCAATAATGAAGATGAACCTTGTGTTTATAAGATAATTAGTAGGAGCATTGTTATCTTCCTGATATTGTATGTGAATGACATACTACTGATCGGGAATGACATTTCAACCCTGTAAGTTGTTAAGAACAACCTAGGGGACTACTTTTCTATAAAAGACTTGGGGGAAGCGACTTATATATTTGGTATTAAGATCTATAGAGATAGATCAAAAAGGTTATTGGGTTTGATACAAAGTACATATATTGAGAAGATGTTGTCCAAGAAAGGATTCCATATGCTCATAGTGTAAGTATCCTAAGAACCTATCTCCTAAATCTTTTAAAGATAAGGACTACATGAAGTTGATTCCATATACTTCGGAAATTGGACCAATCATGTATGCAATGTTATGCACTCGCCCCGATGTCTCTTATGCTTTGAGCATGACTAGAAGATATTAGTCCGACCCTAGTGCTGGTCACTAGATCACCATCAAGAATATCCTAAAGTACTTAAGAAGGACAAAGGATGAAAGCTTGGTATTTGGTGGAGAGGAAGAGCTCACTGTAAAGGGTTACACAGATGCTAGCTTCCAAACTGATAGGGATGACTCAAAGTCTCAGTCAGGGTTTGTGTTTTTCCTGAATGGAGGAGTTGTTAGCTGGAAGAGTTCCAAGAAAGAGATAGTTGATGATTCTACAACTAAGGCCGAGTATATCGTCATTGTAAATGCAATGAAGAAGGTTGTTTTGTGGGTTTCTATGAGAGACACATCACATATGCACTGTGGAATAAGGAATCAAGAAATCCTAAAAATAAATAGATCTTGGGATGGACATTGATCAAGAAGTAAAACAACTTTATATAAAAGTATACCTTAGCGGGATTGAGTCGACACTCAACCAAGATGCTCCAAAAGGTAGGTCTTCAGTTGGTAAGTGAGTCCACTCAAAAACAAATCTACAGCTCTACGGTGATCCACACGAACTGGAGAGCATCGGCACTTCGTCAAACAAAATATGGGAAGGAGAATGGAAAGCACTCTGCATCTTCACAGACTACTAGGTCTGATCTAGAAGAGGCAGCGGTGACGGGAATCGGAATCGGGCTGAGCGACGGCGACAAGTTTGGGACTATCGAAAATGATTTTCGTCGTCCTCTTCCTCTCAGGCTTAGCACAATAGCATTCAGAAAACCTTAGGGCATCTTCTATTTATACCCAAAGGAATAAATAGATAAAATAGTCGCTAACGGCAATGCCACAACCCGCTCTTTCTCTGCATTAAATAATATATCAAAGTAAGAGAAAATACGTGTTGTGATGCCACGTCGTGTAGGGGACAATTGCAGACGCTCGGGCAAGAACCTACTCCTAATACTTTTCATGAAATTATCAAGTTTGTTATGATAAAAATATAGTTTGAGTTTAAATTTTGAATTTCGTGTCCCTCGGCTCAGTGGATCAACTAGTCCGCGGGTATGATATACGTATACACCGTGGAAAATACTTTATTTATTTAATTTATTATCGTATATGAGTATGAAAATACACTAGAATAATTCATGATATGCACACCTATAGATTTAGTATAAGTACTAAAAGAGCTTTTACGTTTGTTAAAATAGAGTTGCATTTGATTTAAAGAGATATTATGAGTATAAGATAATAATATTGATCCTTTTATACTTAGAACATAACTAACATGCAATCCTAGCATAAATCCTTCCCAGAGAGCAAGTAGGTAAAACAACCATTAAGAAAAGAGATTATTAGCTAGCAATTAGTCTAATATTTACAATGATTCACTATGGACATCAACAACCTAAAACAAACCCACAGAACAAGTATATGTCTGAACTAATAATAAGAACTACAAAACTACGTCATAAAGATGAGGGAAGAACCACTGCTATTACTGCAGAATGCCTAAGACCACCAACTCTAGCTGCTCAGACCGCTACTGCTCCGGTCCTAAGGCATTCAAAAAATAGAATGTCTCAGCAAATATAAATACAAGTGGCAGAAAAAGACCAAAAATAGGAGAAGTCAAAGGGTTACCAACCCAAGATAGAATAACTGCCAAACAATAGTATCTAAATCATAAAATATTAAGAATTGAAGTGTTCAAAGAAGTTCAAATACGTGAAGTTGCACCAAGTGCGCTTTAATGTTATGCTTCATTAACATCTGTAAGAGTATGCATGTAAACATATGTATATATATATAGAAAGACTGTTCAGCTCAAACACGTGAATTATTGATACTGGTAAAATGGTACTAAGTCGGTGGCCACATTGTCCAACACAAACCATCAGACCAAACATCTCAAAAAGGCATTATGGTGGTCCTTTATCCACTGCCAACCCAAGGACGCAACAAAACTTCAAAAGTTCTGATAATGAGAAAAAACCCAAGACTCAGCATCGGATTTCCACAACGATGCAAAGAGAAGAAAACCTACAATTCCCTAAGGTATACTCGACGAATTGGAGTTCATCCGACGAAAATTTCTAAGTCCACACTGATTCATCAAGAATACTCGACGAATTCAAAGTCACTCGACGTATTTCTGCTTCAATATATGCCAAGACTTCACTCGATGCTTTTGAATCAACGAATTAGAAGTCACTTGATGCTTTTGACTCAGCAAATTCAAAGTCACTCGATGCACTCGACACTTTTGACTCAACGAATTCAAAGTCACTCGACGCTTTTGACTTAAGGAATTCGAAGTCACTCGACGCACTCGATGCTTTTGACTCAACAAAGTCAAAGTCACTCGACGCTTTTGACTCAACGAATTCAAAGTCACTCGATGCACTCGACGCTTTTGTCTATTCTTACCAGAAACTTTCCTATCTAAACAGAGGTTATTAGACTTAGAAATTTTGATGACATAAAAACTTGATCATGAAGAAGTTCTAGAAAAAAGAAAAGTAGGGTAGATAAGACAAAGTCTAAAACATAGATAAAAGAATCCTCACATCAACACAACAAGAAGAAAGGGAAATTTTACTGTTATTTTGCATAAGGTAAAACTAGGGGTAGGCAAAGGAAGTGACATGATAATATAAGAACTAACAGTATAATTGAAATAAAATATAAAATAAAACATGAGGAATTTGTACGAGGTTAGGAATGGGAGTAAACCACCACTTGCCTTAAACCTCCTTATCTCAACTTTTGAACACTCCATGGCATAATCGGCCAAAAAGAAAGAGCGGTAACGAAATCTGGAGAGATTTGGACAAAACGAAAGATTATGGCCACACACCCCAATGCCAAAAGTCCATGATAACTAAAATACCTTCCACCAATGCGTAGATCTCAGGGAGAGCTTTCCGAATCTATGCTCTGCTGAAGATTTCGTCCACCGGAGCTCCCGAAACAGTTATCGGAAGGTTCACGATGAAAAACTCGCTGTCTCTCTCACGGCCCTCTCGATCAGACCCTGTTTTGTGGAAGAAGGATGAATAGGGTTTTCTTTTTATAAGTATATATACATATATAATATTATAATAATATAATAAATATAAAAAAACTCAAATGATGAGGGTGACCAAATCACCTCGGCTTTCGATGAAATTCGCACCAAATCTAAAGATTGGTGCTACGAATCCAATTGTGAAGTCAAAATCAGGATCCGACAAACCAAACTTGGGTTAAAAATTCCCCAAATTGAAAACTATAATAATCCTTATAAAATTCACCAGGATCCCAATTAAACCCAGATCGAAACGAAACTTCACCAGCATGCTTTAAATACATTACTTTAATTTTCCAAGTCAATTCACTAATTCTGATGAGTCCAAAAAAACTAACCGGCTCACCCCAACGAACAAAATCTCGTACTAACAACGGCGCACCATTATCTATGTGTCAACGTAAAGTCATTATGGCATTATTAAACCACTAAAGGGATTAAAATAATTATCGAAAATTCAGGGGCATTACAGCCACTCCCCCTAAAAATAAATTTCATCCTGAAAATTAATATACAAATCGAATACAAAATAGAAAAGAAATAGCCAGAGTTTATCGGATAGAGATACTTACCAAAATAAACTAGGAGAAAAGGTGAGGATGAGACTTGCTCCTAGCCGATTCCAACTCCCAAGTCGCGCTCTCGACATCTTGGTTCCACCAAAGAACCTTGACCAAGGGAATTACCTTTCTCCACAATACCCGGTCCTGAGTCTCCAAAAACCGAATAGGCTCTTTGACGTAGGAAATATTAGGTTGCAACTGGGGTACCGAGTTAAGGACATGACGATCACTTAGAACACACTTTCGCAACTAGCTCACATGAAACACATCGTGAACACCAGGGAAAGTAGTAGGAAAATCCAGCCTATAAGCTGACACTCCGATGCACTCAATAATCTAGAAAGCTCCCACGTACCTAGGATCCAACTTATGGTTCCTTCCAAACCTCTTAACACCTTGCACTGGAGAAACCTTCAGGAAAACCATATCCCCAACTGCAAACTCCAAATCAACTCTTCGTCAATTATCATACTTCTCATAACGCTCCTGAGCTACACGAAGCTTTTCACAAATATGCATTACAGAAATACTCATTTCTTCCAAGGATTCCGGACCTAACAGCGATCTCTCACCAACCTCAGCCCAAAATAAGGGAGTTTGATAATGCCTCCCATATAAAGCCTAAACGGGGTCATCTGCGAACTTTCCTGATAACTGTTATTATAAGCAAATTCCACCAGTCAAAGACGTTGATCCCTTACTCCACCATGGTCCAAAATATAACATCTGATCATATATTCCAAAATTTGATTAACTATTTCCGTCTGACCATGTGTTTGTGGGTGGTAAGCGGTTGAATACCTAAAGTTAGTGCCAAACCCTTCTTGCAGACTTTGTCAGAACCGTGACATAAATCTGGAGTCTCGATCTGACATAATTCTTACCAGCATTCCATGCATTATGGTGACTTCATCCAAATACAATTATGTTATCTTCTTCATGGAATTGCTAATCTTAGAAGGCACAAAGTGCGCATATTTCTTCAATCTATAAACTATAACCCACACAGAATCACGCCCTTAAAGAGACCTCAGTAAATTTGTAATAAAGTCCATAGAGATGCTCTCCCACTTCGAACTTGGAATATCCAAAGGTGTCAGCTTGCCACCAGGCCTTCTAAGATTTGCCTTAACACGCTTGCAGGTGAAGCACTCAGATACAAACTTAGCTATATTATTCTTCATCCCATACCACAAAAGGATCTGCTTCAAATCTTTATACATCTTTGTAGAGCCAGGATGGTAGGCCATACCAGAACCATGTGCTTCACTACAAATCCTTGCCCTAATATCACCTACAGCAGGAATACAAAACCTACCTCGGTACTTCAGGGTAAAGAACTCATCTATGGAGAAATCTGGCAATTCTCCCCTTTCTGTCCTACCTCAATTATGCTGCAGATCTGGATCATCCTTCTAATGCAATCTTGTAAGTGTAATCCAAGAAGGCTCTCCAACTTCTAAGCTATAAGGCATGACACTACTGCTGACTGATATGTCCATCAACAGAAACTCCTCTGCCAAAGACTGCATGGAGAAGTTAAAGATTTGCACGGTCTTTCTCCTCAAGGTGTCGGCTACCCCGTTAGCTTTTCCCGGGTGATAAAGGATATCGACATCATAATCCGTGACATACTCTAACCATCTATGATGGCGCAAATTCATCTCCTTTTGAGTGAAGACGTACTCTAAAATCTTGTGGTTTGTAAAAATCTTGCACAACGCGCCATACAATAAGTGTCTCCAAACCTACAGGGAATAAATTACTCTCATGTGTAGGATAATTCTTTTCATGACCCTTCGGTTTCCTTGATCCATACGCATTCACTTTTCCCTATTATATCAAGTCACATCCAAGCCCGACGTGCGATGCATCCACATAAACAGTATACTCCACTCCTTCGGTAGGTAAAGTCAATACAGGAGCAGTGCATAATCTCTTTTTCAATTCCTGAAAGGCTCCTTCGCACTCATCGCTCCACACAAACGATGTGTTCTTCTATGTAAGCTTAGTCAGAGGCGCAAACAATACCGAGAACCCTTCCACAAACCTTATATAATAGCTTGTCAATCCTAGGAAGCTTCTTATCTCTTTAGGTGTGGTAGGTCTTTTACAATCCATCACAGTAGCTATCTTTTCTTGTTCAATAGAAATTCCATCTATATTCACAACATGACCGAAAAAGGACCCTTGAGGAAGCCATAAATCATATTTACTCAACTTTGCATACAACTTATGATCTCTTAGAGTAGACAAAACTAAACATAAGTGTTGGGAATACTACTAAGCACTCCGGGAATATACCAGAACATCGTCAACAAAAATTACCACAAAATGATCTAGAAAATCCTTAAACACTTTATTCATCATATCCATGAAAGCAGAGAGTGCATTTGTTAATCCAAAGAACATCACCAAGAACTCAAAATGCCCATATTAGGAACGAAAAGCAGTCCGCGGAACATCCAACTCTCGAATCCTGAACTGATGGTAGCCCGAACGAAGATCAATCTTCGAGAACACCGTACTACCACGCAACTGATCAAACAAATCATCTATCTACAGTAGGGATCTTTATGGTTACCTTATTCAATTACATATAATTAATGTGCAACCTCATGGAACCATCATTTGTTTTCATAAACAAGATAGGAGTACCTCAAGGAAAAGAACTTTGCATAATAAATCCACACTGCAACAACTCATCTAGTTGGGTATGCAACACTTCAATCTCACGTGGGGTCATATGGTATGGTGCCTTAGAAATAGGGTGAGTACCCTGCTCGAGATCAATAATAAATTCAACATCTCTCTCAGGCGGAAGACTAGGAAGAATAACTGGAAAAACATTGGGGAACTCTCACACCATAGAAATTTTCTTGATATGCGACATACTACTAAAAGTTTCCAAAATAGAAACCAGGTAAGCGAAACAACTAGAATCTAAAAGTTTCAGAGCACATACAGTAGAAATCATCAGGGAATCTTGGTGTAGGAAATGATACACACTCATGGGGTGGTCTTTGTTCGTCTTGAAGTTCAAATACTTTACCTTGTATTGGATAACATCATCATATCTGGACAATCATTTTATTCCCAAGATCACAATGAAGTCCTCTAGATCTAACACCTTTAGATCGGCAAAAGTTAGGTAGTCAACTAAAAGGATAGGACAACTCTGGATTCCCTAGTTCGACACCACCGAGTCACCAGAGGGAAACTTAACACGAAACGAATCACTGACTTGATCGAGAGTCAGATGGTTATGTTCTACAAAAGTCCTAGTCTCGAACGAGTGGGTATAAGCAGAATTGAAAAGAACGTGCGTTCATCGGTTCTTTACCTTAAACTCCCCTATAAAATCATGTACGTCACTAGCTAAATCAGCATTGAAGACATAAATGAATGCTAAGAACTAGTTTATAATCTAACCTGAGATCACTTGGGTAGAAGTTTGCACTTCTTCCATAGTCACCACATTCAACTTGCACATCCCTTTATCCAGATGTTGCGGCGGCGGCGGCAAGGCTTGAAGTGGAACAGGCTACAGCGGGGGCTGAGACCGCGGGCACTTAGACTTCAAATGCCCTTTTTATCCACACTAGAAGCAGACCTTATCATTTGTCCAACAATGCGCAACATCTTGCCCCTTTTGCTTACACTAAGCACAGGACAAGTTTCCTTGGGTGTGCTCTGAATCACAAGCACTCATTACTTCTTATAGGATCCCAAACTCTTAAAACATTTCTCAAAGGGATGGCCTGGCAGTCCATAGAAACTATATGCTTCTTTATTTCCTTTCTTTGAAGCAGGTTATGATGTCTGAGAGCTTTCTCTATCATTGGTCTTTCTCTTTTCCTTCCTCATCTGTGTACCTCGATTCTTTGCATTGTCGATATCATCAACTTTCAAAGCAACTTTAACCGCGTCAGCATAATTCACTAACCAGTATGTGCTAGCAGACTGCTGGATGTCACTACGAAGTCCTCCCAGGAATCGCTTCACTCTACTTGCCTCAGAGGCTACTAAATCTGGAGAAACCTACTCAACTTACTTAATTCTATCTCATACTCACTAACTGTGAGTTGTATCTATTTCAAGTGTAGAAAATTATTCATTATAATATCTTGCTCCACCGACGACAGAAACTTTTTTCAGCAATATCCCCTTAAAAGATTCCCACGAACCTCCCTTTGCAAGGCCCTCTTTTTTCAGATCCAACAGCTCTTAGCAAGGCCCTCAGCTGTTAAGCAGGAACCATTACCTTCTGGTCCACAGAGATTCCCAAATACGAAAACATTTCCTCAATGGTAATGATCCAATCATCTAAATCCGTGAAATTAGCTCTCCCGTTATAGGTAGGAGGTCCTAATCGCTGGAAGTGCGAAATGAAATTCATCTCCGGTGGAACCTGAACTGGAGGAACTAGAGGAGTAGGAGGAACAAGTACAGTTTATCCCACTACTAGGTCCTACACCCCAGGTTGCTGCCCTAAGGTGGAAGTCAACAACACCTGAATCTATGATTGCACTGCAATCATTTACCTTGGTAGATCCCCATTGCTCTGTCACAGCCCTTCAATCACAGCCTCACTTTGCGCACCTGATGACTCACCCTCCGACTGGGGGAGTCAACCTCATTTTAATATGCTTTGGCGGCATTCCTAATAATATAAATGAATAACTCATCAAAAGCTTTCTTATCACTAGAACTACTCAACTTAGTTCAAACCATATATGTATAGATACTTTCTCTTAATACTACCTTACTTTGGGATTTTCATAAGTGATTATATGCTTTAACTTAGGATGATACACCAACATCCTATTAACTTATGTGCATATAATATGAATGCATGAATTCTTATTTCTTTGTTTTAAAACCATGTGTGTATGTGTGTCATCATGTACATCTTAACTTGGCACATTTGCTCATGCTATATTATGTTTTGCATGTAGTGCTATGAATTCTAATAAAGGCCTTAATGCATATTATGAGCGGTGTGCATGAAATATTATGCATCACATACTATATAATATCACATATAATGAAATATAAAATCTAATCCATGTGATGATTATTATGCTTCTCATACTACTTAACAGTCACATATTGCTTCTTATAAGTATCCGTATACAAACACATATTATGCATATCATACTACATAATATGTCATGTATACTTCTTATCACGTTTATGAGTGTAGTGTTCATGCTTCAACCAAGACGTGTTGATGACACATCGGTGTGTTTATGTAATGAGATAAGATAACTAAAACTTTACCAGAAATAGTCATTCGACCAACTTTTAAAACAAACCTCCCTCTGATACCAACTATCACAACCCGCATTTTCTCAGCATTAAATAATATATCAGAGTAAGAGAAAATGCATTCCATGATGTCATGCCATAGAGGGGAAAACTGCAAGCGCTCAGGCAAGAACCTACTCCTAATACTTTTCATGAAATCCTCGTCTTTAATATGATAAAAATATAGTTTGAGTTCAAGTTTTGAAGGTTATGTCCCTCGTCTCAGTGGATCGACTAGTCCATAGGTAAGATATACGTATACACAGCGGAAAATACTTTATTTAGTTCATTTATTATCCTCTATGTTCATGAAAATATAATAGAACAATTCATGATATGCACACCTCTAGATTTAATATAAGTGCTAAAAGAGCTTTTACATTCGTTAAAATAGAGTGGCATTTGATTTAAAGAGATGTATGAGTATGAGATAAGAGTATTGATCATTTTATACTTTGAACATAACGAACATGCAATCCTAGCATCAATCCTTCCAAGAGAGCAAGTAGGTAAGACAACCAGCAAGAAAATAACATAACAGCAACAATTAGTCTAACATTTACAATAATTCACTATAAGCATCAACAACATATTATGAACCCACAGAACAAGTGTATATCTGATCTAATAATAACAACAACAAAACTATGTCATAGAGGTAAGGGAAGAACAACTGCTACTACTGCAGAACGCCTGAGATCGCCAACTCTAGCTACTCAGACTGTTACTACTCCGGGCCTGAGGGATTCAAAAAAAAGAATGTGTCGACAAATATAAATACAAGTGGCAAAAAAGACCAAAAGTAGGAGAATTCAAAGGGTTACCAACCCAAGACAGAATAACTTTCAAACCACAGTATCTAAATCATAAAAAAGTAAGCATTGAAGAGTTTGAAGAAGTTTAAATACATGAATTTGCACCATGTGCGCTTTAGTGTTATGCTTCATTAACATCTGCAAGAGTATGTATGTAAACATATGAATATATATATAAGAAAAGAGAGACGGATCAGCTCAAACACGTGAATCATTGACACCGGTAAAAATAGTACTGAGTCGGTGGCCACATTGTCCGACACGAACCATCAAACCAAACATCTCAAAATGGCACTGTGGTGGTGGCCATATTATCCAACACAATCAAATAGTACACAAAAAACCCACTGGGTGTAATGATTCACAAGCCGGCACGAAGGTGGCGGTCCGTTATCCACTGCCAACCCAAGGCCGCAACTAAACTTCAAAAGTACTGATAATGAGAAAAAACCCAAGACTTAGCATCGAATTTCAACAATGATGCAAAGAGAAGAAAAACAAAAATTTCCTAAGATATACTCAACAAATTAGAGTTCATCTGACGAAAAATTATAAGACCACACAGATTCGTTGAGAATACTTGACAAATTCAAAGTCACTTGATGCTTTTCTATTCACTCAATGCCAAGACTTCACTTGGTGCCAAGACTTCATTCTATGCACTCGACATTATTGACTTAACAAATTCAAATTCACTCGCCGCACTCGACGCTTTTGACTCAACGAATAAAAAGTCACTAGACGCTTTTAACTCAATGAATTCAAAGTCACTCAATGCTTTTGACTTGACGAATTCACAGTCACTCAATGCACTTGATGCTTTTGGTTCAACGAATTCAAAGTTACTCGACGCACTCGACATTTTTAACTAAATGAATTCAAAGTCACTCGACACACTTGACGCTTTTGACTATTCCCGCTAGAAACTTTCCTATCTAAATAGAGGTTATTAGACTTAGAAATTTTGATCACAAATAATTTCTAGGAAAAAAATGGGGTAGACAAGACAGGAGTCCAAAACATAGATAAAATAATCCCCACAGCAACACAGCAAGAATAAAGTGAAATTTTACTCCTATTTTGCATAAGGTAACACTAGGGGTGGGCAAAGGAAGTGACATGATAATATAAGAACTAATAGTAGGATTGATAGAAAATATAAAATGTAATATGAGGAATTTGTATGAGGTTAGGTATGGGAGTAAACCACCACTTGTCTTAAACCTCCTTATCTCAACTTTATAAAACTCCATGACACAGATTGGCCGAAAAGAAAGCGCGGCAATGCAATCTGGAGAAATTTGGACAAAACGAAAGTTTAGGGCCACACACCCGAAATCCAAAAGTCCATGATTACAAAACTACCTACCACCAACGGGTAGATCTCGGAGAGAGCTTTCAAGATTTATGCTCCGCTAAAGATTTTGTCAACCGGAGCTCCCGAAATGGCTGGCGAAAGGTTCACGATAAAAAACTCACCGCCTCTCTCGCGACCCTCTCAATCATACCTTATTTTGGGGAAGAAGGATGAATAGGGTTTTCATTTTATAAGTATATATGCATATATACTATTATATTATTAATATAGTAACTAGAAAAAAAATCAAACGATGAGGGTGACCAAATCACCCCAGTTTTCGTTGAAATTCGCACCAAAGCTAAATTTTGGTGTTATGAATGCAACGGCGAAGTCAAAATCAGGATTCAACAAACCAAACTTGGGTTAAAAATTCCCCGAAGTGAAAATAACGATGAACCTTAAAATATTCATCGGGATCCGAATTAAGCCCATATCGCAACGAAACTTCACCAGCACACTTTAAATTAATTACTTTAATTATCCAAGTCAAATCTCAAATTCCGATAAGTCTAAAAAAAACTGGTAAACCCGCCCCAATGAACAAAATTTCGCACAAACGACGACACACTATTATATATGCATCAATGTAACGCCCTTACGTCATTATTACACCATTAAATGGATTAAAATAATTATAAAAAATTCAGGGGCGTTACAGACAGAACCAAAACTTATGGAATTTTGCTCGAGACAAATTCATCGAGATAACTCTAGATGTCTCGATGAATTGTCGAAATGACACGATATAACTTGATAAATTCCTCGAGATGACTCGAGGCACATTCGTCAAAATAAATCCGGATTATTCGACAAATTTGTTAAGATGAATTTGAAATATTCATCAAAATGACACGAGATGATTCAATGAATTTTTGAGATGACACGAGATGACTCCGGATAACTCGACGAATTCATTGAAATGTCTCGGGATAACTCGATGAACTGACTTGTCCTCTCGAATCAATAAAGTGCTTGGTTCTTCACTCATATCATGTATGAGCAAGACCAACATAATCTGTTCCTCCAACTTCTCCAAACATTCTTATATGCAACCATGTAGGCTCAAACCATATTGGCAGTAAAACTACCTATTTGACCACTACTAGATCATCATGGTAACACCAATAGCGATGTTGATTGGGAAATTCATCGGCGATCTTGATGTAGTTCCTAACATTGTTGATCCTGTAATTCTCTACTGTGACAACAATGGTGCAATTGCACAAGCTAAGGAACCTAAATCCCACCAGCAATCCAAGCACATACTTCATCAATTCCATCAAATTCGAGAGAGTGTCGATCGAGGAGATGTGAGCATATGTAGAGTACCGACTAAAGAAAATATTACGGATACACTAACGAAGACTGATGAAGATTTTATAGTTTTAAAAATAATTCCAAGCTAAAATCCTGAAATAGGCAAGTGTACCTATCGAAATATAGTATAGAAATTATCGTATTAGACTCTGGGCCTGTTGAGTACTCCTACTCACGCAAATTAATATTATTTTTTCTAAATATAAAAAAAGGGTTAAATTAAACTATTGGAAGAAAATAAACTAAAAACTAGCACTTAATCTAGACTCCCTTTGAATTTAAATAAACTTTTTATGAAAGACAAACTCTAATTTACCTACTTCGACCGTGGACATTCCTAAAATACAAAAGCGTCTCTCTTGAGCTCATGCTTTTGACTAAACAAAAATTGATCGATTAAGAACTCTCGGCTAGTCGAAACCCCTAAGCTTCCTTTTATGCGGTGAACCCCACTATTGGATTTGACTCCAATCCGACAGATTTATGTCATCCTCTCTCGAGGAGTGCATGCAACTCTTCTTATCTTTGAGTGATCTACTCGTATCCTCAACCTCTCGGTCATTTAAGATACAGATCTAGGATCGAAGAACATATCCGCAAAATATGTATTCAACACAAAATAATTCAAAGATAAATCGATAGTGATAAATAAAGGGTTTGACAAAAAGAGTTTTATTCACTTTCAAAGTTCATCATGATCAAATGCTAATGGAAATTAGCCACTTGGCATGATGAATAAATTACATAAAAAGAAAGACAAGAACATGATAGAAAAAGTGCTTGAATTGAAATAATGCAAAGCAAAACTAATCTATGAAATTGAAATTACATAAAGAAATACAAGAAAATTACTAAAATTGGCTAACAATCTACTCATCAATGCCTCCTCATCTCCTGGCTCGATCTTGAATTTATAGGAATTTTTATAGAAGGTCACGCCCCTCGATCACGCCCGTGACCTAGGGCATGTAAGGCGCGCAAACCGCTGTCTTGAAAGCCCAGGAACGTTGGAGAAAAACCGCGAACAGTGTCGTTCTGCGGGTCATGCCCCTAGGTCATGCTCGTGACCTAGTGCGTGTCTAGTCTGTTATAGGTAAAGGAGGGAAGGAGAAATGACAGGAGTTAATCTGGTGGTTGCTGGACGGGTCATGCCCCTGGGTCACGCCAGTGACCAAGGGCGTATAAGTTTGAATGCTCTACAACAGAACTGTTGATTGATGACTGAGTAATGTCGGGGAGTCATGCCCATGGTCACGCTTGTGACCAATAATCCACGCCAATGTCCAAGGCGTGCAATCCATAACCGGCATGCGTTGTGAATCTGGAGCTCCTACTGG
Source organism: Platanthera zijinensis (assembly GCA_039513925.1). Taxonomy (NCBI): domain Eukaryota; kingdom Viridiplantae; phylum Streptophyta; class Magnoliopsida; order Asparagales; family Orchidaceae; genus Platanthera; species Platanthera zijinensis. The sequence goes on along the minus strand of CM077080.1, from coordinate 116,815,118 downwards.
CAGCACGCTCCGTGTAGGATGGTCACGCCCAATATCACGCCGGTGAAATTGGTGCGTGTAACTTTAATTGACGTGGAATGACGATGGATCAGCACCTGGAGGTCACAGCCCGTGACTATGATCACGCCCCCTGTCATGCCCGTGACTGGGGCGTGTACTAGGAAAAATTTTGGGTTTTCTCTAGATTTTCTCCTGATCAATCCTGTCAGCTCCAAATTGCAATTAGCAGCCCATATTGACCTGAAATAAGAAAACAAACCATTTTAATAACAATATTAAAATAAACTAAATAAAATATTATTAATTATTAAATAAACTTTATATATAAACAACTATAATTATCGACTTATCAAATACCTCTATACTTAAGCTTTTGTTATTCCAAAGCAAAATTATGAGAAATACTTATAAGAAATTAGTATAATTTTTAATTAACCTAAAATTTTATTAAATCAGAAGAGTGTTGAAAGTAAACTTTAGGGATTTAAAATCTTAAGTCCTAAAATATGAAATTAAAATGTTAAGAGCAAAAATATTTTGCAAAGTTTTCTCTAATAAATTAATTAGAACTCAAAATTAAGTAGTTAACAAACAAAATTAGAATAAAAAATTATTAACACTTTTACTAAAAAGAAACTTAAAGGAAAATTCAAACTACTACTTATGCTCTCTTAGAATTTTAATTTAATTCTAAAGCAATTAATTTTGCTATTAGGTTCTTGGAACAAGAAAATTGAAGAGATCTTAGATTGGGGGTGATGAATTTTATCCTCTCACCCCATATTTTTTTTGATATTTGCATATGTTTACCAAGAAAATGATGAATTTTATTCTCTCATTTTCCATGACATATGAACAAAAAAAATTCTCTTCAAATAAAAACAAAATTTATTATGAGTAATGAATTTTATCCTCTTACTCCATCTTTTATTTTTTTGGGGTTGCATATGTGTACCAAGGAATACTTGATTCTCATAACATATGATCTAACAAAAAAGGAAAAATTGCATGTGTACCAGGGGATAATAAATTTTATCTTCTTATCCCCATGACATATGAACTAACAAGAAATAAAAAGAACAAAGGAAAGGTTAAACAATTTTTTAGATTAAATAAAAATAATTAGAAAGAAACAATAGTAAATTAAAATTTCTTAAGAATCTTAAAACATAAGTGAATATAATTAAAACCTAAAAATTGTTAAACTAAGCACTATAAAATTGAAACTAATTAGAATTAAAGAAAAGAAGACTAAATAAATTTCTCTAAACAAATTTAATTCTAAAATTTATTTCTTAAAATCAAATCACCTAAAAATTAAATCTAACTAACTATGATGAAATAAAAAATTTAGAAAAAAAAAAATTATAAAAATTATAATAAATAAACTCAAAATAAATTTCCAAAATTCACAAAAATTAAGTGGGGGTTTATTATATTTTTTTGATTTTTTTAAAGATAATAATACTAATAAAAAAAACATAATTATAATCCTAATTTTTTTGTTAACACTTAGACTTCCCGAGGGCTACCTAATGACAGGCTCTCACAAGGTACTAGGAGATTTTGTGGAATGAAAGCCCAACACAGCCCTTTCCAAGAAATTAACTTTCTGATTTTCTTTTTTTTATATATTTTTGTGGTTAAAACAAAAAGGAAACAATTTTTTTAAGATAATAAAAATTTTAAATATTTTTTTGATTATTTTTAATTAAAAACAATAAATAAGACTCCACCCCCATACTTAAAAATAAACATTGTCACCATTGTTTATATGCGAGTAAGTGGGGGTAAACAAAAAAGAACTAAATTAAAAAAATAGAAATATATATAAAAAATTAAGATAAACAAGGGGCGTCTCCCAAGAGCGCTTTTCTTTTTACCATCTTTAAGCAAGACGGTTTGGGTTAGGAAAAAGGGAAAGAAAATTTTAAATGAATGGGCAACTCCCATAATTCACGCTTTGACGAAGATGTCAATGTTGCTTGCCCGACATCTCCTCCGCTTGCTTCTTAATTTCCTTCTCATAATTGACTTGAAATTGTAGATTCAAATCACATATCCATACCAGAGGTGATTTGAATCTTTGTAGATGAGTGACAAATGGATCATGGACAACATTTGATTGTAATGGCTCATCTTTAGACTAAAAGTTGTTAGTATAGGAAAAATAAAAAATAAGTGCGTCAGAAAAATCTTCGCAAGGAGGAGGCTCTTGCGAAGCTATATGATCAGTTTTGGGTTTTTTTTTCTAAAAAAAATTTTTATCTAAAAATTCATTTAAAGAAATATTATCGGACATCTTATTTTTAAGAATTTGAATTTCTAAAAATTTAGAAGAGGTGCTAGAAGATTCATGAAAATAAGAATCGGGTGTAGTAGGAGAAGAAACATGGCCTTCTTTTAATTCACCTGGTGTGCCCATAATATTAAGAAATTCTTGATATAATAATTCTTCTACCTCTTACAAATAAGAAACCAAGGGGGCACATGAAGATTCATGTTCCGTACTAGGTGAAATATTTGAAGAGGGGAGAAAATCATTAGAAAAAGTAGTAACAAATTCTTTATATAATAAATTTTTTGTCTCTTTCGAATAAGACACTATAGGGGCACATGAAGATTCATGTTCCGCCATTGGTGAAATTTTCAAAGAAGGAGAAAAATTATTAGGACAAGCAATTATTTCTTCTAAATTTTTGGGAGGATAAACTTGAAATTGTGTAAAGTCCCCAAAATTAGAAGAAGAAGTGTGCGGTGTGATAAAAGAAGAATAAAAATTTGGACTTAAATAATTATTCTCATAACTCGGGAATTTTTCTGGTTGATCTTGTGAACAAGAAAAACAAAAATCTGAGGTAGAAGAAAAATTATTTAAATCAAAATAATTATTCTCGTTTAAATTCGAAAAATTATTTTCATGAAAATTAAAAGAATTGGAAAATTATTTTCATGAGAATTGGAAAATTATTTTCATGAAAATTGGAAAAAGAATTATCATAAAAGTTAGAATAGTTATTTTCATAATTATTATAAAAATTATTTTTATAAGAAAGATTTTTATGATAATTATAATGATAACAATATTCACTTCGATGAGAACCACCACAATAATAACAAAAAAATTGGCGTTGTCTTACAGCTTTCAAAAGATTAACTTTGTGTGTAAGCTCGGCAACTGTAGCGGCCAATTGTGATAACATTTTTTATAAAAGAAAATAAAAACAACTGTTAGCTAATTGAAATGAATTTGAAAAAGAAAATTAAAAAGATACTTGGGGATAGAGAAAGAGAGTGATAGAAGTAATACAATTTTTGCTTTCAAAATATCAACAAATATTTCCCGGCAACGGCGCCAAAAACTTGAAGATTTTAAAGTTTTAAAACAAATTCCAAACTAAAATCCCGAAATATGCAAGTGTACCAATCAAAATATAGTATAGAAATTGTCGTATTAGACTCGGGGCCTGTTGAGTACTCCTACACACACAAATTAATATTATTTTATCTAAATATAAAAAAAGGGTTAAATTAAACTATTGGAAGAAAATAAACTAAAAACTAGCACTTGATCTAGACTCCCTTTGAATATAAATAAACTTTTTATGAAAGACAAACTCTAATTTACCTACTTCGACCGTGGAGGTTCCTAAGATACAAAAGCATCTCTCTCGAGCTCATTCTTTTGACTAAACTTAGGTTGATCAACTAAGACCTCTCAGCCAGTTGAAACCCCTAAGCTTGCTTTTATGTGGTGAACCCCACTATTAGATTTGACTCCAATCTGATAGATTTATGTCGTCCTCTCTCGAGGAGAGCATGCAACACTTCTTATCTTTGAGCGATCTACTCGTATCCGCAACCTCTCGGTCATTTAAGATATGGATCTATGATCGAAGAACATATCCGCGAAATATGAATTCGACACAAAATAATTCAAAGATAAATCGATATTGATTAATAAAGGGTTTGACAGAAAGAGTTTTATTTACTTTCAAAGTTCATCATGATCAAGTGCTAATAGAAATTACCTACTTGGCATGATGAAGAAATTACATAAAAAGAAAGACAAGAACATGATAAAAAAAGTGCTTGAATTGAAATAAAGCAAAGCAAAACTAATCTATGAAATTGAAATTATATAAAGAAGTACAAAAAAATTACTAAAATTTGCTAACAATCTACTCCTCAATGCCTCCTCAGCTTCTGGCTCAATCTGGAATTTATAGGAATTTTTCTGGAAGGTCATGCCCCTCGGTCATGCCCGTTACCTAGGGCGTGTAAGGCTCGGAGACCGCTATCTTGAAAGCTTGAGAACTTTGGAGAAAACCTGCCAAAAGTACCATTCTGCGGGTCACGCCCCTAGGTCATGCCCGTAACCTAGGGCATGTCTAGTCTTTTACAGGAAACGATGGGAAGGAGAAATGGCGGGAGTTAATCTGGCAGTTGCTGGATGGGTCATACCCCTGGGTCACGCCCGTGACCAAGGGTGTGTAAGCTTGAATGCTCTACAATGGAATTGTTGATTGATGACTGAGTAATACCGGGGAGTCACGCCCATGGTAACACCCGTGACCAATAGGCCATGCCCATGTGTAGGGTGTGTAACCCATAACCAGTATACGTTATGAATCTGGAGCTCCTACTGGTGGCACACCCCGTATTGGATGGTCACGCCCAATGTCATGCCCGTGACATTGGGGTGTATAACTTTAATTGAGGTGGAATGACGATGGATCAGCACCTAAAGGTCACGGCCCTTGACTATGATCACGCCCCCCCCCCCCTGTCACGCCCGTGACTGGGGTGTGTACTAGGGAAAAATTCGGGTTTTCTCCAGATTTTCTCCTAATTAATCCTGTCAGCTCCAAATTGCTATTAGCAGCCCATATTGACCTGAAATAAGAAAACAAAGCATTTTAATAATGATATTAAAATAAACTAAATAAAATATTATTATTTATTAAATAAAATCTATATATAAATAACTATAATTATTGACTTATCAAAGCTTCTTACATAGAGAAAGCATGATGGTCATACTAGATCAATGGGTATTAGATACCTAAATGATCAACTCTAGTGGGAGTCTTGATGATTGTATATTTATTAGTTGTTTTAATTCATTTGATGAAGAGAGTACTATGTATTCCATTTTATATTTATGATAAGTTCTTTTATTATGTCAATTTATTTTTATGTTATATATTAATTAACGTGATAAATGCCCTTAAAATGTTTTCTTCCAAATGATTCAATTTGATGACTTGAATGTGAGGGGCTATGTTTCTTGGAGGCTTCATTCTTAAATGGTCATTGGTCAGCGTATCATCTTAGAATCCTATGGCAATGATGATACAGTAAGACTAGCATGTGAATTGACTGATGACTGGTTCTCACAGGTCATGATATTGTGATATCAAGTCATCACATGGGTACTTGTTAATGAATAAGATGTACTGGACAGACCTATCATGAGACTACTTTGTGGATTGTTATATGAACGTGTCACAATTAGGTCTCAAGTGGCAATGGTGTTTATAGTTCTTTGACCTGAATTCACAACATTCATCAAGTGAGGAAGAGCGTACTTTAATGTCATCAAAAGTCTTCCTTGAGAAAGGTTGATGATAGCGGCGGTTATTGGGTATGTTACGAGTCATTTGGATGTTTGTGTGTGGACAGAAATTTTATTTGTCCTCCTATTTGAAAGGAGTTACATCCATGGGCCTCTAGATGGAATGGGATTGAGAAATGCTTGGCCAGGCTTGGTTGAGTAAATATATGATATTGAGCTCACTAATTTTCAAAAGTCCATTCTAGATCAAGAAACTTGGATTGAAGAATTATGAGGGTAACACGGTTCATGTCACTAGTTCTATCCGAATGTAAGGGACAAAGGGACATGATAACACTGATATATTGGTCATAAAGAATTATTGAGTTTTTAACTCTTATTACTTGGGGAGTAATGATGTATTGCTAGATGTCGCTCATTATTTGTGAGGCTTTTATTTGATACATTCAAGATCAATTGGGAGACTTTTTGTGTTACCATGATGATCTGGTAGTGGTCAAATAGGTAGTCTCACTGTCAACACAATATGATCCTATGGGTCACACATAAGAGCGTTTGGAGAAGCTGGGGGAATGGATTGTGTTTGTCTTACTTATATGTGATGAGTGGACCAAGCACTTAACATATTGGAATTCTTCGAGAGATGAGCTGATTCGTCGAGATTGAAATTCTTTAGTTTCAAGAGTAGCTAAACACCTTGAGGGGGGTGAATTGGTTTTTCTGTCTTCTTGGTACTTTCTTCTGATTTGGTGAGTTATGTTTTAGTTTAGGTTAGCTTTCAAGATAACAAAATCAGCACACAAGTTGTTTATAGTGGTTCCCCAGAGTATGGGTACATCCACTATCCTTCCCACCTTTCTAATAGTTTGTAAGACAAGGCCAACTTCTCCAAACTCGGCTATAAGAGCTTACAACACAAATCCCTCAGGATTTCTCAAACTCCTCCAAGTCCTATACTTAGGCCCAAGGCCCTACACCCAGATAAATATTCTCCTACAACTCAGGCATACATGCCCTACCTAACACTTTAACTCAAATTCCTACACCAAGGCTAAGAGGTTAGCCCTACACTCAGATCCACTACTGGATCCTACGTTAGAGATAAACTCTCCCACAGCTCAGGCACATGGGCCCTACCTTAGATCCATAGGAGGATTTTACAACTCAGGCACTAATGCCCTATAGCTTAGATCTACATAAAGATCCTACATTAACCTTTATATTTTAGGCATACACTCAGATCAATTAAGATCCTACAGAAAGTAAGGTTGTTAGTTGATGTTGAATGACTCCAGAGAAGATATATCTGAGTCTGCCTCTTCCTGAATTGAGATGACTCAGTCCTATCTTCTTCACAGCTCCAAGAATGGATCTTCAAGAATGTTCTGCTTGAGCAGTAAAGTAACTACAATTAAGGCTTGCTTTGTCCCTTCTTCTACCTCAGAGAGATTACTTTTTGAAATTGTTATTGAAGATGAAAATGTCAACAGCCAACTTGCATTAAATTCTAGATCACCAGATGGAGCAAAATCTTCAAGCTCTATAACTCGATCGAGAGGAAGAAGATGAAGCTCTGTATTTCAAAAGTTTATAATCTCTAAAGTTGATTTTTTCTTCCTCGATCTTTTCTTTTTCTATCCCGCCGTACAACGGCTCTTTGAACAGTGGGACCAACTGGAGTTGGTAGCTGTAACTCTTCTTTAGTATTAATTATTGTACAACAGTCAAGCAATGCCATTTGTCATCTACTATTCTGTTCCCACAACATTTGAATTCCTGCAGACGTCATCATGAATCATCACCTATGGACTTAGCCAAATTCAGACAATTCTGCATAGGCATTGAGTGAAGGCTTGTCACTCAATGCCAAAACACTTAGGAGGAATGTTAATGTGGGGTGGTAGTGACTATTTCCTATAATAGCTCAACTTTGTAAAACTAATGTACTTTGCCCATCCACAAGTTATCATAATGTTATTCTTATTATATATGCACACCACAAACATATTATGATCAAATATATTTGAGATTTGATATTTTCAAACCAAGGAGTATTGAATGCATGCTCCAACAATCTCCCACTTTTTATAATAACAAATTCTCTTCGAAAGAAAAACTATTACGAGGTGTGTAATAGGGTGTACAAAATATGATAAGTAACATAAGTACTTGAATTGCACATGCTACCCCTAAATGGATGACTGTAAATGTTTATTAAAAGTAAATATATTACTCCCCCTTAATGTAAGCTACCCACCATTAATAATAGTGTTAGGTCTAGTTCTTTTCATATTTTCCCAATTTTATTTTTAGCAAAAGATATGAAAGTGGAAATGTGAGAGAAAAGTATAACAAGAATTTGAAAAGAAATGGAATGAGAAACATTAGAGGAAATAAACTTGACATAAATAGAGATGAAAATTTTCATTTGGGATGACAAATAAAGTGAATAATTTGTATGTTATAAAATATCAAGCAATCAAAAACATTGGTAGATCCATGATAAAAATATCTAAAGGAAGTATGGAATGTGATATACAAATATTGAAATAATTTTCAATCCAATTCTCATGAGAAGAAATTTTATAATAGATAATGATGTGTATAAGGTGTGCTTTGGGAGATAAGAACAAGAGACGTAATAAAAATCACATGAAATTGTGAAATGTAAACACATAACAAAGATAATACACAAGAAAACTTGATGGTCATGTATGAAGCTATTCTACGTTAGAGAAAAGTAAAATGGCCATAAATGTGTGCACAAGGTACTTTATGATTCTTTTCAAGATGCTCAACCTCACAATGCTCATGAAGACTTATCAGAAGGGTGAGTAGTGCTTGATGGAGTATCCTGAACATATTATTAGAACTATTTTTTAATAACATATTTTCATTTTCTCTTTTTTTATCTGTTATCATTCCGGATTCCGAATCCACTTGTATATCACAACATAATAATTTTTTTAAATACCATTTAAAGTAAAATAAAATGTGCAAGATTCAATGATAAACAAGTTATTGTATGTATATCAAATGTGTAGTGTTAAACAAAAACACATTCATGTAGATGAAAAATTGCCAAACATTTGTATAATAACAGAAGGTGTAAATGTGAAATCTTTATCAGGTATAAAATATTACTCATACTTAGAGGCATGCAAAAATAATTTGAAACATTTACTATATACAAATCCACTATAAAAGAGAAGATATTCAAGGCATGAAAGTTCGTATACAAAGTTATATGAAACTTGAGAAAATGAAAAGCACATTGAACTACTTTCGAAAAATATAAACCAACAAATAAGAGTTTAAATCATATGTCTAAACTATGTATAGTATACAACAAACAAGAGTGGATAAATAAATTACAATTTTGAAGAACCAAGTCACTATCGCGATCGATAGCGATATAGCGCAGCGATAGTGATTTTTATATAAAAGGGCGGATTTCAGTTCAGATTTCAGTCTTCCCAATTTTTTCCTGTAACCCTAATGCGAGAAACAAAGGTAATGCCTATGGAAGCTTTGGATTTAAGGTATTCTTCATGTTTTTGTTGAAATTTTTTATAGATCTTCATTTTGTTTGCTATTGTTTGAGTTCTTTGGGATTAAAAAGTGCTTTTATGATGAAATTTTTGGAATTTAAAGAGATTTGAAATGGTTTTATGGGTTAGGGTTAGTTTTGCATAGATTTAGTAGATCTCTAGCATTTATCGAATTTTTAGGTTGATTTTTTAGTGAATGTAGTCTTAAACACAGAGATCTGAAATTTTTGATAGAAATTTCGGGATGGAGAAGCTTAACTAATATCGCCTGGTGACAGTCATTGTCGCTCGGTGTTAGTAAAAATTCGGCTTTTAAATGATTTTTTGGAAAATTGCAGGAATGGCTTTCAGTTCAAGAATAAGAAAGTGTTCTTCCAGCAATTCGCATTCATTCTACCAATCCTTTCTATGGATCGAAAAAGCGGTGATATGGATTTCAAAAATTGTGGAGTTCTACATTCCTCGATATGCACATATCTACGATCTCCTAGCACAGGCAGGTATAATGTGTATTATCATCCCGCATATATTTTGTTCTGTATTTGTGAGGGAGTTTTACAATCACTTGGAAGATACCTCACACTCCGGGTTAAATGGAGTGAGATCTGACATCCAAAGAGGAATAGTTGAGATCACTCACGAAGAATTGAGGAATGAATTTGGTTGAATAGACTGTGAGAATGTGCTTGATATTGTGGAGAACTATCGCAAGGATAGAGAATAGATACATGTGAATATACTTTTTCGTGGAACTATAACCAAAACACTGATCCACTCCACAATGACTCTCAATCCGGATGCATACATAGTGTAGTACATTCTTAAAAATGTTATTCTATTGAAGGGAGGAGACACTAGGAAAATCACTCACAACTGACATTTGTCACTTATAAGATTTTAGAGAAGAGCTGTTTAATGTTGCAGATTTAGCATTATCTGTAATCCGCTACACTTATAAGATGAATGATCCATTGAGAAAGAAAATTAATACACTTCCTTTCGGAACTGTAATTCAGCGATGATATACTCTAAGTATAAATGGATTCATCAAAGTTTATACGTAGATCACTGTATTCCTCCAATTTATAATATAGAGATGACTAGATTCCCATTAGGACATGTTGAAGCGTCTACTTCAACCATACATCGACCGACTCGAGGTGAAGCTTCTACATCGACTATACCTCCACTTCCTCGAGGTGGATCTCTACTGAGAAAATAGATAACCTTTATGACTTTATGGAGACCCGACATGCTGAGATGACAACAAGGCTTAAAGGAATCAAGGAATTTATGAATTTCATTTCTCGAAGTTTGAAACTGAAAGCGACCCCAGTAGAAGAAAAAGAGTGGGAGAGTCTAGTGGAGGATCCTCCTCGTCGCACTACGTAACGACTCCACCCGTTAAATACCATATAATAGAAGGTCCGGCCGGGGCCCCACACTATATGCCACAAACAGATGGCAAGGTCATAGGTTAATACAAAAATACAATCGCACCCTAACTCAGAGCATGCTAGCGGAAGATTTTAACAATAACTTGAACTCAAACTAGGAATGTCCACTATATATATAAACAACAATTATATATATCCTCTTGAAGGAATGGACAGCAAATACAATAAAGGTTGGCCTTAAGGCCTTATAGTTTCTTTTTTCAAAGTGTGGATTCCATACATCGGCGCGCAGGCCGGCCACACATGAACAAAACACAACACCATTTACTTAGCCTTCATGGGCTAGCAGCAGCAGCAGGGACTTCAGCCCTTCATTTTCCGCTCGGCTCTCCAGCACCTGCATAGGAACAGCCCACCCAGAAGGTGGCAAACAAGGCAACGGTCAGCATTCAGCTGACCAATTTATAATAATCCTACCCCTTTCTCGGGGCAGTGGTATTCCTTCCCTGCAGGCATAGCAATGCATATATAGATATATTACATCTTATGCTCTCATGCACAAACAATATATCTCAAATGTCGTCCACGCAGTCCGACGCTCCGTGCACTCATGACACATTCTTGGTGTACCGGAGAACCAGGGTCCCATAACTGTTTAAGGTCCAAAGCCTCACGGTAAACTTTGAGCATTCAGTCTTACTAGCGCGCAGGCCTAAGACTCTCATTATACACTCCAATGAGACCAATCACTTAGTTCTTCCCGTCGGTCGGACATAACGCGGGTACAGATAAACTGATCTTGTTGCTCAGTTCGCCTAGCCATCACCGAATACCAATGTAATCATGGCCAATCATAGGCGAGGGTCAGTATCACCTTTCATGTTCGGCACGAAGCCTTTTTTAGAGCACACAGCTTACCATAGCCACACCGTCCACCAAAGACTAGCTATACTATCCACAAAGGACTGGCTACACTATAGCCACAACACAAGCAATATAAGGGTATTTTCCTGGAATTCCTCATTCTAGTACTTCCTGCTACTCCACTTCACAGGCATAACCCATCGACTCCACAAACTACACGTTTATATGTCGAGTCTTCTTCAGTGTGCAAGATGCAACATCACCAATCCAGATAAACATGTCCAGATGGGGCTTCACACAGCATGCCTATCCCGTACTACACATTTTTGGGTCCAGATGCAGACTAAACTGGGGATAACAACTATCAACCCACTGGAATCACTTACTCTTTCCAACTTTTGGTGGAGGATTCCATGCTCATGAATAAATGAGGACTTCACTTGTCCAAGAAAGAAGATCATTACACTTGATGATCTCTTTAGAGCCACAGAAATTCTAGCCGGTTGGAAAGCACCGCAGCGGCCTTGCCTCCACAAAACTGCCCTCAGATCTCGAATTGGAACTCGGGAGCTCCACCAATAGCTGGATCCTCTCCTCCTTCTCCTTCCTCCTCTCCCTTCTCTCTTCTCTTTAGAAAGAGAATAGTCCAAGTTATGAATGAAAACTTCATTCAAATTCGTGACTTAACATGGCAGGCAAAAGCCTGGGCAACAGGATCCAGGATGAAGGAAATGAACGGCCACAGATTGCCCTCAAAAGTCTATTTTTTGGGCTGACATGGCCTGTGACATGCCCGTGTCACAAGCCGTGTACTACAAGCGGTACATGAACTGACTGATCCAGAACAAGACACGGCCATGTGACATGCCTATGTCACAGGTCGTGTGCACTGACGCGGCTTCGGACATGCCCGTGTCCAGACTGTGTTCACCAGGCCTCATTTCCCTGGACAATTCCATAGAAGGACACGGCCCTGTAACACGCCCGTGTCACAGGCCGTGTTCCTAGACACGACTTCAGACACGCCCGTATCCAGCCCATGTCCAATAGGCTGCACAAACCTGAGGAGGACATAGCCTCTGACACGGCCGTGTCATTGGCCGTATGGGGATCCCTGAACAATTCCAAAGAAGGACACGTCCTAGGATACGCCCATGTCCCTAGCTGTGTTCCCCAACACAGAGCAGGACACGCCTTGGGATAGGCCCGTATCCCAAGCCGTGTTGCCCTGCCTTAACTCCATTTTGGGATTTGGGGTATTACACACTATTCGACGAATGAGATTACCAAGGAAGCAGTGAGATCAAAGATCGAGTGAAGACCAGCCAGCAACCAGTGAGAATTAGGTGTTTTAATTTGATTTTCTGTAAGTATAGGTTTCTGGAGCTATCGAGAGGCCTTAGTTATTGTCACCCGACAATAGTGAATTTTAGAATTTCTTATTTTTTTTGATGTGATACATTATATTTTAGTGTGTTGATTATTATACGATCTGACATTTTGTGTTATGTGTTATGTGAGACATTATTGGTTATGATAAGACTATTTGTGATGGTTTTGATTACGCTTGATAATGTGTGTGAAGATTATCTAAATTTTTTTGAATCCTTATCTTTTTGGTAATAGTTTAGTTATTAATTTTTTAAGTTTCACTAATAGTTTTAGTTTGAAATATCTAAGACTCCTAATTCTAGTCTTAGTGTAGAAAAGCGTGAATAAGGAAGTGGCTTTGTAAAAATATCGGGAAGTTGTGAATCGATTCCTATAAAGTTTAGTTTAGTATTATCCTTTTTAATATGATCTCTAACAAAATGATGTAGAACATCTATGTGTTTAGACCTTGAATGATGTACTGGACTATAAGTTAGATCGATTGCACTTTTACTATGAAATTTCAATTCTATAATTTGTTGTTTTACCCAAAAATCTTCTAAAGTTTATTTAATCCAAAGGGCTTGAACATAACTACCTAGTGCCTGAAATCTAGCACATAAACAAACTGCAAACATAATATTAGGTCTAGATGCGGTTAAATATAATAATGATCATATCATGCCCTATATAAAGTTTGATCATTAGAAATGCCACTTTCATCTTTTCCTAACTTAAAAAAACACTCATAGAAGTACTAGCATACTTAGGTTTTCAAATCCAAATCTTTTAAAAACATCATGAATATATTTTGATTGACAAATAAAAATTTCATCATGTTTTGAGAAATTTGGAAACCTAGAAAATATGTAAGTTCTCCTACCATACTCATCTCAAATTCATTTTTCATACATTCACAACATCATTACATAACTATTCATTAGTGATACCAAAAATAATATCATCAACATAAGTTTGTAAAACTACTAAATCATCATTAACATGCTTAATGAAGAGTGTACAATCAACACTACCCATTGTATACTCATTCTTTACAAAATATAAAGTTAATCTCTCATACCATGCACAAGGTGCTTATTTCAAACATTAAAGGGCTTTTTCTAATTTATAAACATGATTTGGAAATTTTTCATTCACAAAACCAGGGGTTGTTCTACATAAACTTTTTCCTTAATGTACCCTATGAAATAATTAAAATCTTTTGAAACTAGAAAAAGCAAGAAAAATTCTAACTACTTCAGGATGTGCTACGGTGCAAAGTTTTCATCAAAATTTACTCCCTCAATTTGAGCATATCCTTTTGCTACAAGCCTAGCTTTATTTTTAGTGATCCTAGATCCAATGTCCAATTTATTCTTAAAAATTCATTTAACACCTACAACAGGATGATCAGATGGTCTCTCTATAAGTTTCCAAACCTTTTTACATTCAAATTGATTAAGGTCATCATTCATAGTTAAAATCAAGACTCATCATTTAAAGCGATTGAAACATCCTTAGGTTCTATATTAGAAATAAAACATAGGTTTGAAAATAAATAATGTAAAGAAGAATGAGTATTTACCCCTCTTGATGGTTCTCCAATTATCAATTCTAGTGGTTTCCAGGATTATGGGTACGTCCACTTTCCCTCCCTCCATTCTAATAGTGTGTTAGACAAGGCACTTCACCAAAAACTCGGCTCCTAAGAGCTTACAACACGATCTCGCAGGACCACTCAGTCTCCTCCATGACCTACAGCTCAGGCACCAGGCCCTACAACTCAGTAATCAAAAGATACCCTATCTCAGGCCAAAAAGCCCTACCACTTAGGCTAAGAGGATAGCCCTACCTCAGATCCAAAGGATCCTACAACTCAGATTCACACTTGAATCGTATCACTCAGGACAAAGCCCTATACTCAGATTCTTAACAGAATCCTACCACTCAGATCTATACAAGATCCTACACACAGCCTTTGTAAATAGGCTTACCACTCAGATCTAAAAAGATCCTACAGAAAATTAGGTTTGTTGATGTTGAATAGATAACAGATAAATGATCTTTGGGTCTTCCTCCTTCTGTCCTGAGAAGACTTAGTCCAGATTCCTTCTTCACAGCTTTAGAAACTAGTCTTCAGGTAAAGCTCTGCTTGGGCTGTGAAGTAACTGCAGCACAGGTAGGCCTTGGCTGATTTTCTCTCAAAGAAATGTCTCTGATCTTGTTGTTGCTGATGTTGAGCTTAGCAGATAACTTGATGACCTTTTGGGTTCAGTCGATTTTTAACATTTGCTTCGAGCTCTACAATAATGGCGAGGAAGAAGAAGAAGTTGCACCGCTTTTCGAAAAGACAAACCCTAAAAGTTGTTTTCTTCTCTGCTGATCTCATTCCTTTTATTATTCGCCATCCAACGGCTCACTTGACCTGTGGGCCCAGCTTTAATTGTAGATATATAGCCTTCCTTTTACAAAAAAATCTTATAGCTGGCCGTTGGCACCATTAGTGGTGGACTGCTGCTTTCCCATAATGAATTTGAATCATGTTGACTATTGTTGACTTTTGATGACGTCAGCATCTGTGGACTTAGCAAAATTCTTAGTTCCAACTCAGGCGTTGAGTGCGTTGAGTGAACTGGCTTCACTCAATGTCACTGGACTTTTCGATTATCGGGAGTTAGAACATTTGGTGTTGTTCATTAGGAATTGAAGAGGGGAGAACGAGCAGACATCAAATGATTCATTTCTCTTTCTCGTTATCATGGAATTTGTCATCAAGATGGATCGACCTTACAAGGACAATGAACTCATACTAATGCAAGAAATTGTCGCAAGCTTTCCGAAATCCATTCTTTTTCTCTGCACCACATAAGCAGAACATTTCCTTGTTTATTGTTGTCGCTGGCCTTGCTTTTTCTATTTCTCCAAAAGGCTAGGTAGTAAGTGCAGAAAGGACTTCAGGTTAGGGGAGGACCCATCTCTCGAATGACTTTGCTCGAGTTCTTTCTATCTTTTCTCTTCCTCCGAGCCCCAGAGCCAATTCTTCTTCCTTGCTTAGGCTTTGAGTGCGTTGAGTGAACATACTTCACTCAACGCCTCTGGACTTAGTCAATTATTATGCCTTACTTAGGCATTGAGTGCATTGAGTGAATCTTCATCACTTAACGGCCCTTAACTTAGCTGTAACTTTCTTTATCTACTAGGCATCGAGAGCGTTGAGTGAAGCTTCATCACTCAATGCTTTTGTACTTAGCCGCTTCTCTGAACCCTGTCATATTGCTGATATATTGAGTGCATTGAGTGAGCTATCCTCACTCAATGCATCTAGACTTAGACAGATTTTTCTGGCTATCTTAATTAAGCTTTGAGTGACCATAGCTCTGTCATTACTCTCTTCTTTGGGCGTTGAGTGAGCTGATCTCACTCAATGCTTCAGGACTTAGTTAATTTTTCTGTCTCCTACTTCTTTGGCTTTGACAGAATTAGTATGGCATTGAGTGAACTGGCTTCACTCAACTCTTCTGGACTTAGCGATATTTCTATGACAGGTTCTCTATGGCTTTGACTAAACTAGCTTGATTCAATATTCTAGCTATATGGCGTTGAGTGAGTAGACATCACTCAATGCCCGTGGACTTGGCCACTTTTTTGTCTTCCTTGTTCTTAAGCTTTGACTATATAGTATTTCCTCAGTGTATTTGTTGTATGGCGTTGAGTGAGTCTGCTTCACTCAATGCTTGTAGACTTAGCCACACTTCTTCACTATCAAGGCAAAGGCTTTCACTGACTAGTCTTTACTCGACACTTCTGCTCATCTGGAATTGAGTGAGCTATCCTCACTCAACGTCTCTGGACTTAGTCGATTTTCTGCTTGCCACTGCTGAATCTTCTACAAACTCAGCTATACTCTACGCCTCTTGTTATATGGCATTGAGTGAACTGCCTTCACTTAACGCCTGTGGACTTAGCAACATTTTTTCTTGCAAACAGCTGGGCTTTGACTGTCCACACCTTACTCAGCACTTTTTGGCATCTGGCGTTGAGTGAACGAGCTTCACTCAACGCCTATAGACTTAGGCGATTTTTAGCCTTTCCAGCATCCTTCTTTGACATCTAGCATTGAGTGAACTGGCTTCACTCAATGCCTGTGGACTTAGACAGATTTTTGTCTCTCCACCTCTCTACCTTGTGACCACCTGTCACAACTACTTGGAATACCTATCCAATCAATGTGGCAAGGACCAACATGCATGCATGAACTTGAACATATATCAAATACATCTAGGTGTGTACTATTGACATGTTTGACTTCTTAAAAATCTAGGACAATCAGATCAATGGACCCAACACTTCCCATTATTGGAGTAAGGATAAGGTCTGTCTCCATTGCGGGCAGAAAGGACATTTTAAGTCGAGGTGCTCGCAGTCTCAACCCTTGATGCAGCCAGTTCCACTTCAATCCTTGACACCGTCACAGCTTTTGGATAAAGGGAAGGACAAGCTTAATGTGGTGACTTTGGAAGAAGCGCAGACGTCCACCCAAGTGAACTCAGGTTAGATTCTAATCTAGTTCTTATAATGCTCCAAAAATCTTAAAAAGGAAGAATTGGAGGTTAACGCGCGGTGGTAGAGTTAACTCTTGCGTTAGCCTTTGAATTAAATTTACTGCCTCTCAGGAATCTACCGTGTAGCGGTAATAAAGCTATTGCATAGCGGTACCACTCAACGCTTTTGATGAAGCATTGAGAGAACTATCGTGGGGCGGTAGTGGGCTAGCACACAGCAGTACCACTCAAATCACTCAATTCTTTGAAGCGTTAAGAGGACTATCGTGGGGCGGTAGTGGACTAATGTGTGGCATTATAACTCAATGCTTTCAACGCAGTATTAATTGACTACTGAGCGGCGGTAGGAGTAAATGCATGTTGATAGCTCGGGTTAAAGTACTGCTTGGCGGAAGTAACCTGACACGCGGCGGTAGCCGCCATGTGACAGTAAGGTGGAGGCTCTTTTGGAGTGACAGTGCGATGTCGATTGGCCCAAGCGGCAACCTCCTATGATACCGCGCGGCATTAGTAGATACCGCGCGGCGTTAGTAGATACCGCGTGGCAAGAGCCTCTAAATACATGTTGAGCATGAGATTGAACTCTCACTTTTCTCTCTATCTTGGTACTGCAAGTTCTTTAGGGAAAGAGGCTGAGGCTTAGTGTTCAAATCTTGGTGAAGGAGATCCCGTGATCGGAATCAAGAGCCAAAGTAAGATCCGTGATGAGGAAAGTGAGGCGCTCCTTTCCATCCGGATAGAAGAATTATTCATGGCTCTGAAAAGATCTACAAGGGTAACAATCTTCCTTCTTGGACAAGTGAAGTCCTCTTTTTTGCATATGCATGGAATCCCCCACCAAAAGGTGGAGAATTGAGGAGATTCCAATGGGTCGATATGTAGTATCCACGAGTTTGATTTTGCATATAGATTCGGAAATCGCAATACGGAACAAGCATGTTGTGTGAAGCCCATCCGGTCAGGTTGGTCTAGATTACTGATGTTTTATTTTTCGTGATAGAGAAGACTCCGAGTATAAACGAGTAGTTTACGGGGGTCTGTGGGTTGTACCTGTGAAAAGAGAGTAGCAGGAAGTACTGGGGGTGATCCAGGAAAATACCCAGAAAGTACCACAATTTGCATATATATTGGATGTCGTCAAGCGATAGCGAGTATCGCTGGCGATAGCTCCTGGTGAGCTCTGATTGATGTGAAAGTCCAGTGTTTCTGGTACTATAGGATGCTACAGGGTTTTTCTTGATAGATGTTATAGTTGTAGCTGAGTCTGGAGACAGATGAGAGTTCTGTCGCTAACGCCAGGCAATAGTGGTTATCGCTGACGATAGCTTCCAGATAATTTTGGATTTGCAGATCCAATCTCGCGGAGACTGAAGGGCTAGCAGGTGAGCTGTGAGCCTGGGTGCCCATCTATGGTCGTAAGTGCCATTGTGTATCGATTGTTGGCTCTGGTCCTAGGGACCTGGTAGGAGGTAGTCAAGTAAAGGCCAGAGAGTTGAACGAGAAAGGGGAGGCTGACCTGCGTCTTTTTGTTCGTCATGATGGCTTGGACCATTGACATTGACCTGGCAATTTGAGCAATGGGAAAGAGCTAACTGTACCCGTATTATATCATTCGGACTAGATTACCTAAAGTAACTGGCTTTCATCGTTGTCTTAATGAGAGTCTTAGGCCTCATACCGGATAGACAAGAATGCTCAAGTATACCATCAAGTCCGGGACTGTGGATGGTGGTGGGACCTGGAGAAGTCCGGTACACCGATAATGTACCCTGAGTGCGCGGAAAGTTTAGTCGTTGAGGCATTATGATATATTGATTGGTGCTTAAGTGCGCCTCCTTATGATATATCTATTGTATAAATACTATGTCAACAGGAAAGGAATACCGTTGTCCTGGGTATGGGGTAGGGTCGTTATAAATTGGTCGGCTGAAAGCAAACCGTTGTATTGTTTGCTGTATTTGTGGAGGATTGTCCATGTGTAGGTGTTGGAGAGCCGAGCGGGAAATAGCGGTTGCTGCCCTTATTGCTATGACGGCCCTCGAAGGCCAAGTGAAGGCTTTTTAGTGTTTTCATGTGTGGCTGGCCTGCGTGCTGATGTATGAAAATACTTTTGTAAAAGGCAACAGTTGTAAGGCCTTAAGGCCATTTGACTTTGGTGTATTTCTATAAAACATTCCTGATATATATATATATATATATGTGTGTGTGTGTGTGTGTGTGTGTGTGTGTGTGTGTGTGTGTGTGTATGTAGTGGGCATACGTATGTGCTTGAGTTCAAAAGTGAACCCTTAAATCTTCCGCTAGAATGCTCTGAGTTAGGATTCGTGTAATTTTTGTATAAACATGTAACTTCGCCGACTGTCTATGGAATATGGAATGGGGCCCCGGTAGGACCCTCTGTTATATTTCATGTAATGGATGGAGGTGTTATAATCTTAGTATCAGCTTGTCTTGGTCTTCCTCCTGCGAATTTGTTGTCAAATTCTTTTGAGGGGTGACGAGAATGTGTTTGTGCTTACCATTTCAACACAAAATGAACTCAAGAATGTCTACTTAGGAATGAAAATAAACATGTTTGTGGAACCTGTGTGTTCCTATTGATTGTTGTTTGCCTTTTGAGTAGTCACTAAATTATGTATTTCTCACGTATAGGTGACTAGAAGTGGTGCGTGGCAATCTTAACCCCCAACATTCTGTAGAGAGTACGGCACCATCTGAGTTTCCCACACCTCCTCCTTCTGCGGAAATAGTACGCTTAGTTTCTAAGTCAGTGTTTTTAATGATTAATGCATAGCCGACTTGGCAGGTGTGACCTGCGATGGTGCTAGTTTAGGTTTGTGTAGCCAGGCCTATAGCTGCTAGGCAAGTGCCTACTGAGGCTTTGGTTGAGAAGCGAGTGACTGAACGTCAGCTGAAGCACTTTATTAGCTTTAGACCGCCTACATTTACGGGTGCAGGATCCCCAATGCAGGAAGAAGACTGGCTTTCGCACGTCAAGAGGATATTGATTGTGATTGAGATAGAGGAGGGGCAGAAGGTCACCTTGGACACTTTCCTGTTGGAAGGAAAGGCTCGGCTTTAGTGGGATGAGTTGGAGTTACACCACTTCGCGGGCAGGCGACTATCGGAGGTCTCGATGGAGGAGTTTTCGAGACTGTTCTTGGCAAACCATCTGCCGTCGTCGCAGTGAATTGCCATGGAAAATGAGTTTCAGCGATTGAATCAGGGTGAGGGTAATGTATATGACAACCTCCATGTGTTAAGCAGGTTGGGACGTTATGCGGGATCTACGTTTACTGACAAAGAGCGTAATACCAATAGGTTCTACGAGGGACTGTGAGATAAGCCGAGGTTACTGCTCTCGGGTAAGATGAACCAAGGTTTTTAAGTGTTGGTGAATACCGGTAGTTCATTAGAGAAATACAGTAAGAGGGTGCAGGGCAAAAGGGACTTGGCTGTGATAAAGCCTGAGTTCAAAACGTTGTGTCCTGGAAAGTTTGACTACCACAAGAGATGGGTAGGAAGTCCAAGTCTTCTGGACAGGCTCCTTCTACTGGTGCTTTTGGAGTAACATCAGGGCGAGACCCGCTCACATGTTACACTTGTGGCAGGCCAAGGTGTTGGGCATTGCATCCACAATAACCCAGATTTGCTTGAAGTCACCCTTGAACTAAGATGAATTAAGTTGTATTTGAAATCCTTGTTCTAGTTGTGTGTTTGTAGATTCTCAGTGCTAAGCGTAGACCAATGTCAGTCTACAGTGGGTCAGGAACACAGGATCATACAGTGTAATCCCTCACTGTGTGATCCAAGGTGTTGACTCATGTATAACCTCTCAATTGGGATACACTTTATGTTCAACCACTTGGAGCATGGAATGAAGACAGGACTAGGAAAAATTTTATCTAAGTTTATAAAATTCTCTAAGTCCACTTCTCGAGAAGTGCCTCTTAGTTCTCAAGAAGTAGAGTTAGATGTTCTCGAGAAGCATTCTATATTTCACGATAAGCAGAAGTATAGTTCTCGAGAAGTCCTTATAGTTCTCGAGAAGCATAGCTTAATAGTTCTCGAGAAGTCAGCTTTTAGTTCTCGAGAAGTCCAGACAGCTTCAAGAATTTTTCTAAGTCCGAACTCTTGAGAAGTTCAGTGTAGTTCTCGAGAAGTTCTTTTAGTTCTAGAGAAGTCCAGAGTAGTTCTCAAGAAGTCCTTTTAATTCTCGAGAAGTCCAGTGTAGTTCTCGAGAAGTCCTTATAGTTCTCGAGAAGCTTAGCTTCATAGTTCTCGAGAAGTCAGCTTTTAGTTCTCGAGAAGTACAGACAGCTTCAAGAATTTTTCTAAGTCCGAACTCTCGAGAAGTCCAGTATAGTTCTCGAGAAGTTCTTTTAGTTCTCGAGAAGTCTAGAGTAGTTCTCGAGAAGTCCTTATAGTTCTCGAGAGGCTTAGCTTCATAGTTCTCGAGAAGTTAGCTTATGGTTCTCGAGAAGTCTAGATTGGTCTCGAGAAGTATTATCCCTGAAGTCTCAAAAACTAACTTTAGTTCCAGACAGTATAGTTCTCGATAAATCAAACTAGTTCTCGAGAACTAATGTTACTTCTCGAGAACTGCAGGTCATATTTTTCAGAAAATTGTTTAGATCAGCCGGATTTTCAAATCACTTGACGTGATTGGTCCACGTGTCGTCATTAATGTATTTTCTAACCGTTAGGGGTAATCCTATATATGGCCTTTTCATTAAGACCAAACCCTAACAATTACAAGAAGCGGTAGTCCGTACCTTCAAAATCTTCTGGATCGGTCGTCTCTCTCAAAAAGAAAAGGAATAAAGTCTGAAGCCGTCGCCGCTCACGAGTAGATCGAGTTTTCTGTTTTTGATCAAGAAGGACTTGCTATTCAAGGGATCCTCATCCTCTCCTTTATTGAGTAGGTCAAAGCTTTCTCAGGTCAGATCTACACGTCTTCTTCAAACATTTCTGAAAGAGCCGCAAAGTTCAAGAAGAAGACCTAGAGACTTGTATTTTTCCAAATCTGAGAAATTACTGTGTTTGTATTTCCAAATCTCTTTGTTATTGTTGTAGGAGATTTTCTCCGAGTGTAGGAGCGTTGCTCTCTGAGTTGTAGGAAGTTTTTATCCTCCGAGTGTAGATCCATTTGGATCGAGTTTGTAGGAACTTGGTTCCGAGGCGTAGGATTGTTTTCAATCCGAGATAGTGGACTAGCCGAGTCTAGTGATTTGCTAGATCTGTGAGGTAAAGTGGACGTACCCAAGATTGGGGAACCACTATAAATCTTCTTGTCTTCTGTGATTGCTTGAATTCTTGTGTAAGATCGTTAAAATTTTTATTCCAAAAATAGATGCACGATTCACCTATTAACCCCCCTCTAGGTTATTTAGGTTGACAACTTTACACTTTCAATTGGTATCAGAGGGAGGTTGGTCGTTAAAAGGTTAACACCTTGATCAATTTCCTCTCGAAAGTTGTCACTTGGATATTCAAGCAATGGACAAGGCCAAAGATTTTGCCAAGCTTCCCTTGTGCACAAAGAATAACTTTCCCATGTGGAAAGTTAGAATCAAATTTTTCATGGAAGTTGTGGACCCTCGGATCATCATGATTGTTGAAGAAGGTCCTTACGTATCCATGACTACCTCCACTATAGATCCAACCAAGAAGGTTCCTAAGAAAATGATGGATCTAGATAAGGACGAGATTGCACTTGTTCCTTTGGACAAGAAAGCTAAAAAAATTATAGCAAGTGCAGTCGATGACTCGAAGCTGTAGAATCTGATTCACTGTCAATCGACTAAGGAGATTTGGCAGTCTCTAGTAACTCTGATGGAAGGTACTGAAGAAGTGAGGGATGATAGAAGATCCCTACTAAACCAGAAATATGAAGCCTTCAGACAAGGGTCAAAGGAGACCATTGCAGATACTTTTGAGAATTTCTTCAAGATAGTAAATGGCCTAAGAGTGTATGGCCGAGTCTTCACTAATGGGGAGCTGAATGATAAGTTTCTGAGGTCTCTCACAAAGGAATATGACAACAAAGTCTGTGCCATCCGAGAGTTTGGCAGACTAGCTGAGACAGACCCACAAAATCTATTTGGCAAGCTGATGTCCTATGAACTGCAGATCAATTCCAGAATAGCTGAAGAAGAGAAAAGTCACTTCTCCTCAAAAGAGAAGTCGGTTGCATTAAAGGATGAAAGTTTAAGGAAAGGCAAAGCTATCTCACCAGCACCTGCTCAAGAAGTGAGTGAAGAAGAAAACTCCGAGCCAAGCACCTCGGGCTCAGAACTATCTGAAGGAGAGTTCTCAATACTCTCATAGCAGTTCAAGAAATTCTTGAACAAAAATAAGCAGTGGTGAGGCAAGGATGCCTCATACAGAAGACCACGACATGACGGTGATCAGCGAAAGAAAGGCTCAAGTAGCCATGACAGGTATTCCTCTAAACAGAACAAACAAATTTCTACTGACATTGTCTGCTACTGCTGTAACAAACCAGGTAACATCATAGCTGACTGCCCCCACAAGAAGAAGGAGGGTGGCAGAAGAGAAGAGAAGAAGTCCTCGTACAGCAAGAAGAGGACAGAGAAGAGCCTGATAGCCAAGAAGGGCAAGACTCTTAGTGACTCTGACTCATCTGAGTCAAGTGAAGAAGAGGAAGCCTACTTTGGACTAATGGCTAAATCAGATGATGAACAAGAGCCCCAGTTCACCGGGGAGGTAAAATCTCACACTCCTCTCTCTGAATCTGAAAGTTCTGAGCATGATCATGAGGACAGCTCTTATGACGATCAGTCGGAACTTATGGCCCAGTACAAGGAGTTGATCATGGCTTACGACAAATGTCGTTGAGTCGTGAAAACTCGGGAAAAAGAGATTAAGTCTCTAAAGGTTATTGAGAGCATCTTGAGAGAAGAAGTCGCTAAGACTGACTCTCTTCAAGAGAACTTCAATCTTTCTATTGAAGAATACAATCAAGCTCTGGAGCACCTTGACCTTAAAGAGAAATCATCAAAGAGCTGGAAGAACAACTCGAAGCTAAAAAGAAACTTGTTGAAAGTTTCTCCAAGCCCAAGAATGTTCTTCCACTCATTACTAAATTCTCAACTAAGGCCAAGGGTGCTGGACTAGGTCATGAGGGCACTCTTAGTAAATCTTCTAGGAGAAATAAGGCTCAAAGGAAAAATAAGGCCGCCAAGAATGCCTTGGCCAAAGCAAAGGGAAAAGCTCCTCAAGATCAAATCGCCTTTAAGAAAGTCATATTCCCAACCAATGAGTTTGATCTTGACTCGTCCTACGGTCACTTGACTAGGCCTACTTATGTAGAGCCAAAGTCTCGCTACTAAGGATGGATTCGCCCCAGAAACTTTGGTGAGAGTGTCTTTAAGGCACCTTATGAAGAAGTCATTCTTCAGAGCTATGAACCTTATGATCATGGTCATAACTTCAAGAAAGCACCAAAGGTAAAAAACACTGTAGAAAAGCCTGTGATGGAGAAAAAAATCATGTGATTGCCATCATCATGAAGCTTCTTCCTCCAATAATGCTACCACTTCTAGACCAGAATCCCAGAAGGTCAAGTAGGAGTTCCTAAGGCAAAGATACAATAGGTTCGAATGTTGGTGCTGTGGAAAAATTTATCATTTTGCCATAGATTGTTGGTTTAATCCTAGAAATTTTGCAACTCCTCAAGTTGGCAACATGAGAATGACGACTCATGATGTTAATCCTCGTAGGGGGAGTGTTCTAATAAGAGAACAAGGACCCAAACATGTTTGGGTTCCTAAGGCAAAGTGATTATGAATGCAGGTATGTCCAAAGGCCACCAAAATGCCAATCAGGTACTTGGACAGTGGATGCTCTCGGCACATGACCAGGACAAGAAGCCTACTCCAGAATTTCACTTCAGTCTGCAACGGACCAAAGGTCATCTTTGGAGGGTCAGACCGAGGGATAACTAAAGGCTACGGTATGATCACTAATGGTAGTGTATCCTTTTCGGATGTAGCCTATGTGGAGGGATTGGAACACAATCTCATAAGCATAAGTTAATAATGCGACAAGGGATACATAGTTGAATTCAACGCTGACAGGTGCTTGATAAAGTCTATTGACAATATGGAAACAATTCTATCAGACACTCGAAGCAGGAACATATTTTGCTTAAATTTCATTTGTATAGACTCTTCTACACCAGTGTGTCTTTTAGCAAAAGATAGTGCGTCTCTTAGTGACCAATGGCACAAGAGGCTAGCACATATTAATTTTAAAACTATTAATAAATTTTTCTCCCAGAACTTAGTATGTGATGCCCCAAATCTCAAGCACGACAAAGAGAGACCTTGTCATGCATGCATAAAAGGCAAAAAAATAAGGGCTACCTTTTAAAGCATCATAGGTAAAAACTCTAATAGGTGTTTACACCAACTTCATATGGACTTGTTCGGTCCACTGCAAATTAGAAGCTTAGGAGGTAAGGATTATACGTTTGTAATTGTTGATGACTACTCGCGCTTTGCGTGGGTGCTCTTTCTGAAACATAAGTCAGATACCTTCGATATCTTTACAAATTTTGTCAGGCAGGTTCAGAATGAATACAACTGTTCCGTAGTCAAAATCAGAAGTGACAATAGAACGGAGTTTAAGTCTGGGGCCATGACAGAATTTTGTGGAAGCCTAGGTATCTTTCATGAATTTTCCTCTCCTCGTACTCCACAACAAAATGGAGTAGCTGAGAGAAGGAATAGAACACTCATAGAGGCCTGCAGGACCATGTTGAGTGACGCTTCACTACCGGAATACTTCTGGGCTGAAGACATCAACACTGCATGTCACGTGCAAAATCGAGCCCTCATAACAAGAATTATGATAAGACACCTTATGAACTTCTAAAAGGCAGGAAACCAACTGTATTATATTTTAGAATTTTTGGCTGTAAATGCTTCGTACTTAACAATGGTAAGTATCATACTACCAAGTTTAGTGAGAACAGTTTTGAAGGTATTTTTGTAGGATATAGTAGCCATAGTAAGGCATACAGGATTTTCAATAGAAAAACTCTGGTTGTAGAGGAATTCATACATGTTGTATTTGATGAGACGAGCTTGCTATAAAGCAAATCGTCTAGTATGCTTTTTGAAGATGCAGGTACAAGGATTAAAGAGATCAGCTTGGATGAACTGACCGAAGGTAAAGATGAAAAGTTCATCAAGATCACCTCTCCAACCCCTATTGGAGAGGTAGAGGATCAAGATGAAAATATTGTACAAATTTATGAAGTCACTCCAGTGGCTGAAGAAGTCCCAGATGCGAGGAATCTAGAGCTCAGACATCTGAAGGATCACCCAATGGACCAAATCATAGGAGATTCCCAGGATGGTGTCAGAACTCGTCGAGGTACAACTAATGAGAATTTATATTTAAGTTTTCTCTTGTAGGTTGAACCAAAGAAGTTTGAGGAAGCCAACTCAGACGCATCATGGATCTTGTCCATTGAAGAAGAACTGAACCAGTTCAAGCGATGCAAAGTTTGGAAACTAGTTCCTAGACCCAAAGGTAATAATGTCACCAGAAAGAAATTGGTCTACCAGAATAAGTTGGACGAGGATGGAACAATCATAAAGAACAAGGCCAGACTCGTCGCCAAAGGATATCGTCAAGAAGAATGGATCGACTTCGACCAAACATACGCTCTAGTGGCAAGGCTGGAGGACATCCGACTATTCCTAGCTTATGCTGCACTGAAGGGCTTCACTGTCTACCAAATGGACGTGAAGTCTGCCTTCCTAAATGGTGACATAAAGGAAGAAGTGTATGTGGAAGAGCCCCCAGGTTTTGTTGATCCTAACTTTCCTGAGCATGTTTATTTATTAGCGAAAGCGCTATACGGTTTGAAACAAGCTCCTCGAGCTTGGTACAAAACGGTGTCTAGCTTTCTCCTCGAGAACAAGTTCACAAGGGGAAAGATAGACAAGACATTATTTTTTAGGGAAATTAAAGGCAAGATTTTGCTAGTTCAAATCTATGTCAACGACATTATTTTTGGCTCTATAGACGACAACCTCTGCAAAAAGATTTCTAAACTTATGCAAGGGAAGTTTGAAATGAGTAGTATGGGAGAGCTGAAGTATTTCTTTGGACTTCAGGTGAAACAATCTGAAGATGGAATTTTCATCTCACAGACAAAGTTTACCAAGGAGTTGATTAAGAAATTTGGAATAGAGAGTACAACCTCTATGAGGACTCCAATGGCCTCAGCTATGTCTCTGAACAAGGATGAGAAAGGGAAACCTTTTGATGAAACCAAGTACATAAGTATAGTTGGATCCTTGCTCTACCTTACAGCCAGTAGACCAGACATAATGTTCTCTACATGTGTCTGTGCTAGATTCCAAGTGAACTGTAAGGAATCTCACTATGCTTCTGCAAAGCGGATTTTGAGATACCTTAAAGGTACATCGAATCTTGGCTTATGGTACCCAAGAAGTAATGACAGCGAACTAATTGGCTTTTCAGATGCAGACTTTGCAGGTAGCAAAGATGACAGGAAAAGCACTTCCGAGACGTGTCAGTTCCTTGGAAGAAGGCTTATCTCATGGAGCAACAAAAAGCAAAATTGTGTCACAATCTCAACGGCCGAGTCAGAATACATTTCTACCGACAGTTGTTATGTACAGTTGCTTTGGCTAAGGAACCAGCTAGAAGATTACAATATGAAGGTCAAAGACATTCCATTGTTCTGCGACTCCCCCAGCGCAATCGCAATCGTAATCGCAAACAACCCAGTATAACACAGCCGAACAAAGCACATCGAGCTCAGATATCATTTCACCCGGGAGCACGTGGAGCAAAGGGATGTGGATCTGCAGTACGTGCCAAAAGATCGCCCAGTTGCAGATATTTTCATAAAGCCGCTGGACGAGACCAAGTTCAATTTCTTCAAAATTGAACTTGGGATGCTGAACAAAGAAGGATAAGTCACAGGAAATCAATTCAAAGCTCAAGAATCGAGGATACTTCAAAAAGGTCAGAAATTTCTCAAGAGGAAGGTAGTTCTTGAAAACTCGGTCTACTTCTCGAAAAGTAAAGTACTAATTCTCGAAAACTTAGACTACTTCTCGAGAACTTTGATCTGTCTCTCGAGAAGTTTCTTAAGTTCTCGAGAACTAATATCATATTTCTCGAGAAGTCCTCTGACAGTTCTCGAGAACTAACCCCACCTCTCGAGAAATGCCCGTCTTTTTTTCAATTTCTGATTAATTTCGTCTATTTCGAAAACCCTCTTGATTTCAGCCCTAATCCTAGATTAATTAGACACTTAATTGACACTACTAGGGTTATATATATAATATTTTAGAAATCATAAATCAACCGCCATTTTGACATCAGTCTTCTCGAAAACTCTTCGTTATCCACCGACAGAAAGCTTCGTCGCAGCCGTCGTCTTGCGCTCCGTCCATCGCCTCTGTCAGTGTCCATGGCGTAGAGTTCGAAAATAGGAGTCGGTAGTGAACTCGTCGTCGCAGGGATTGCAGACATTTCTGATGACTTCAAGAACTTGCTCCTTCTCCTGAAACAGCCGGTCTGATGTTTGTTCTTTAAGAACCCTGCAAGATTTTATTTCCAGATGTAGAGGAATTCTTCAAGAATGCCAAGGTAAGGAGAAATGGTATATTTTGGAAATCTAAAGTCAGGGGGATCAAAATCAAGTTGAACAAATTCATAGTTTTAAAGCTCCTGAAGCTGCCAGTTGTGGATGAAGAGGATGACCTAATAACTTAAGATTCTTACAGAACCTTCTCTTTCTGTGGAGTTTCTGTGGATGTCATCTCATTAAGGAGGAATGCCTTAAATGATGTAGGCAAGCTTCTGGTAGACATAATTGGAAAGATTTTGTGGTGCAGAATAGGGTCCATTGGTTTTATAACCAATGACATATTTGATGTTATGACAGCTGTTATCTGTAGGAAGAAATTCCAATATGGAATGATGTTATTTGATATGATCAGGGACAGTATCCAGGATCCCAAGTTTGCAAGGATAATTTTTTTTGCTGCAAGAGATCGATCCTGTCACCTTAAAAACCTCTAAAGGTACTCAGATCCATCACCTGAAAAAGATTTCATTAGCCTCCATCCAAAGATGGGAATTAAAGCTGAAGAATCCCAAGCAGTTAGCTAAAGAACTTGAAGCTTCTGCCTTAGAGGTCAGGACCCCATCTCCTCCTTCACATGATGTTACTGAACCTTCTTGGGCAGCAACTGAGGGGGAGCCTGCACTCTCTACTCAAGATGACAGGATTCCTTCTCCTCCTCCTTCAGTAAGATCTCCTCTCAAAAGCTTTGTGGCAGATTTTCCAGATGCCACCCTCTCAGATGTTCAAGTATAGGAAACCATCAAGAACACAGCTTAAGCTATTGACAGTATGATTGAAGAACTTAGAAATCATTATAGAACTATCAAAAGAACCATCTCCACCTTCCTCACCCCAAGCTACTCTAGGTCCAACTCCTTCTCCCTCTCTAAGGAAAGATTCTACTCTAGCTGAACACACTTCAACACCAGAGACCATCCTTCTCTCTGAAGAGGATGAGCCAAAACCTGAAGAGGTGGAAGCCCCTCTCAAGAACCATGACTTCTCCCTCCCAAGAATTGTTGATGAGGAGGCTGATACAGTCCTTCACACTGTAAGAGCCAAGAGCTCTGTGGTAGTGGAAGAGATCCCTCCCTGGGTAGCTCCTCCTCCACCCCCAAGTACCTCTATTATTATTGTTACTTCTGTTGTTGCTGCTGCTGATGCCCCTCTCTCTTCTGACATTTTGAGTAAGATTGAAATTTTGTTGGCTGAACAAAGGAAACATTTTGATGACTCTCTGAAAATAGTGCAAGACAAAGTGATTGATCTGGAAAAAGAAATGAGAAGAAGATTTGCTGAAATACAACATAACACTGACTCTCTCAAAAGTTTGTTTCAGATTGGTGGCAAAGCTATAGATCACACCATTACTAGTATTGGTCAGGTAATGGAACAATCTATAACTCTGGCCAATAACCAAATCCAGTTAGACAAGCAAGCTGAAAAACATGTTATGAAAATCTGTGAAGAAGTGGGAACTTTCAAAGAAGATGTCATAGATAATCTATGTGTAGAATTCAGAAAGTGGAAGAGCCTAGTAAAAGATCATGTTGAAAAACTTGTGAATAATTTTACTGAAGCTGCAAACAAAGCTTGGTCTGAAAAGATAAGTGAAATCAATAAGAATGTTTTAGAGTAAATTCAATCAGTGAAATTTCATACCTATGACACATCAGTATAGATGCACAACAAGATTTTCCCTGAATGTCAGGTTAATCCCAATGTCATTCCTCATAACCTCAACCCCCTTGCTGAAGGAGAATCCAGCCAGATGCCTCAATCTCAAATGCCCACCTTTTCTCCAAGGCCAGAAAACCAGGTACCTCCTCCTGCTTCCTATTCCAAGGTTTGGGATGATGATATTCCTCAAGATCTACCTGAAATTCACATCCCCAAGAAAAGGAAGTATGGAGAAGGCCCATCTGCAATCAGAAGTGCCCCCAAGCTGTACTCAGAGAAAAGGAAAGCCCAAGAGTTTGCAGAAGTCTGGAGTCCTACTTCTAAAGCCTTAATTCTTGACACTCTCAAATTAGTCATGGACTTTAATGAAAGCAGGAATCTCCACTACAGCTCCTCTAAGTGGGAATTATATGAGAAGTCCATGACCAAGAGAAGAATATATGATAGAGAGTATGGCAAGAATAACCCTAAAGCTCCTCCAAAGCCTCCAAGGTACTATCCAAAGCCCTTCAGCTATTAGAGGAGACAGCAGGAGAAGAAGGACAGGAAACAACAGGGCAAAGAATGAATTCTTGTTGATATGTTTTTGAGAATTTTGATGAAATGGTTGTTGATTAAAAATCTAAAACATTACATATATACAATTTATAGTTTTGCCTAATTTTGTGTTCAATTAATCTCTTATTGCACTTAGAATAAATTATTCATTTCCAGTTCTTTCTTTATTGTTATAAATCACCTTAGTGTAAAGGGTTCTAAATTCTACATATAGGGGGAGATTATTGGGCATTGCATCCACAATAACCCAGATTTTCTTGAAGTCGCCCTTGAACTAAGATGAATTAAGTTGTATTTGATATCCTTGTTATAGTTGTGTGTTTGTAGATTTTTAGTGCTAAGCGTAGACCAATGTCAGTCTATAGTGGGTCAGGAATACGGGACCATACAGTGTAATCCCTCACTATGTGATCCAAAGTGTTGACTCATGTGTAGCCTCTCAATTGGGATACACTTTATGTTCAAAAACTTGGAGCATGGGAAGAAAACAGGACTAGGAGAAATTTTCTCTAAGTTTAGAAAATTCTCTAAGTCCACTTCTCGAGAAGTGCCTCTTAGTTTTCGAGAAGTAGAGTTAGATGTTCATGAGAAGCATTCTATAGTTCTCGAGAAGCAGAAGTGTAGTTCTCGAGAAGTCCTTATAGTTCTCGAGAAGCTTAGCTTAATAGTTCTCGAGAAGTCGGCATTTAGTTCTCGAGAAGTCCAGACAGCTTCAAGAATTTCTCTAAGTCCGAACTCTCGAGAAGTCCAGTGTAGTTCTCGAGAAGTTCTTTTTGTTCTCGAGAAGTCCAGAGTAGTTCTTGAGAAGTCCTTTTAGTTCTCGAGAAGTCTAGTGTAGTTCTCGAAAAGTCCTTATAGTTCTCGAGAAGCGTAGCTTCATAGTTCTCGAGAAGTCAGCTTTTAGTTCTCGAGAAGTCCAGACAGCTTCAAGAATTTTTCTAAGTCCGAACTCTCGAGAAGTCCAGTGTAGTTCTCGAGAAGTTCTTTTAGTTCTCGAGAAGTCCAGAGTAGTTCTCGAGAAGTCCTTATAGTTCTCGAGAAGCTTAGCTTCATAGTTCTCGAGAAGTCAGCTTATGGTTCTCGAGAAGTCCAGATTGGTCTTGAGAAGTATTAGCCATGAAGTCTCGAAAACTAACTTTAGTTCCAGACAGTATAATTCTCAAGAAATCAAACTAGTTCTCGAGAACTAATGTTACTTCTCGAGAACTGCAGGTCATATTTTTCAAAAAATTGTTTAGGTCCAGATCGGTCGGATTTTCAAATGGCTTGACGTGATTGGTCCACGTATCATCATTAATGTCTTATCTAACCGTTAGGGGTAATCCTATATAAGGTCTTTTCATTAAGACCAAACCCTAACAATTACAAGAAGCGGTAGTCCGTACCATCGAAATCTTCTGGATCAGCCGTCTCTCTCAAAAAGAAAAGGAACAAATTCCGAAGCCGCCACTGTAATGCCCCCGATTTTTCCTGCGATTATTTTTATTCTCGTTGGCGTTACGATGACGCGTTTCCGTGGTTTGGGCCATGTGTGGAGTATGGTTTAGCACCTTTGAACTCAGTGCCCCGTTTTGTAGCCTGCTGGCAAGATCTCCCTAGCAAGCCGAGTCGTTTTGGGTGACCCGGTGTGGCCTCTCGGGGGGATGTTTGTGTTCGGCTTTGTTTGGGTATAAATCGAGTTCTGTTCGTCGAAAGTTAATTTCGACTTCGCCGTTGTGTTCGTAGCATGGGTATTTAGCTACGGTGCGAATTTCGTCGAATTCCAAGGTGATTTGGTTTTCGTGTCGTTTGGTGTGTTAATAGTCTATGTGATCAATTAATTAAATTGATTTGGCTATCCTGTAGCCTTTCGGTTTTGACCGATTATTAAATTCTGCGGGAGAATTTAATTGGGCAGTTATTGTCTTGCCTTGGTGGCAGCCATATTTTGGCTATTCCTTTATGGAATTTTCTTAATTGTAATTAAGTGGTTAGGTGTTAGGGTTCGGTTTTTAGGCTGAACCGGTGTTTAGCTTTTCATATAAAAGCTTTTCTTAAGAAGTGGCGGCCCACTTCTTCTTCTTTTTCCTGAGAGAGAAACCGTCGCTGCCTTGTTCGCGGAAAACAGAGGAGAAAACTGTCCGTCATGTACCTCCTTCGGTCGGCGATTCCAGGCTTGTTCGTGGACGGAATTCGATTCCGAAAACGGCGTTGTCTCGCTCTCTCCGAGATCTTCGTTTTGACGGTAAGATATTCGATTTTTCGTGGAGTTTTGATGAGATTTGGGTTTTCGGTTTTGGAGTTTCCGCCATTGATGGCCGTGAGATTAATTCTAGGTACTGCGGCTGTTTGTTCCGTGTGAAGAGGAGGAGAGCCGTCCAAGCTTCGCTGAAAGTAGAGGCAAGTGGTATTCTTGCCCTTGCCAAGTTTCTTTTTGAGTATTCTTACTGAATTTGAAATCCCTATTAGCCCTAGGTTAGAGGCCTTGTTGTTCTCTTTTTCTTGCTAACTATAGGATTTAGTTCTTCTTATTGAACCCCCCCTACTTTTGCTGTTGGAACCCAACTTTATCGGCATGATGCCGTTAATCTTTGCTCAGATATTTGCTCTGGGTTGGGTGTAGCCGAGAGGGAGTGTTAGGAGAGGGGGGTGATTTTCCCGAATTTGTTTAGTGTATTACTCGTGTAGTGGTTTAGGATACTCGAGTAGTGGCTTTGAGATACTCGAGTAGTGGCTATGAGATACTCGAATAGTGGTAATGGGTACTCGAGTAGTGGTTTAGGATACTCGATTAGTGGCTTTGAGGTACTCGAGTAGAAGGCATTAACTCGAGTATTAGCCTTGGAGTACTCGAGTAGTAGGTAACTACTCGAGTAGGGGGCGTGAATTACTCGAGTAGAGGATTCGAGATACTCGAGTGCTGGTGTTGGTTTACTCGAGTAGTAGGTAACTACTCGAGTGCAGGGATTTAAGATACACGAGTAGGAAGCAACTACTCGAGTACTGAATTTTCTGCTGTCTGGAGTCGTTCGGCTATCGTCGATCTCTGGATGGAGATCGTCGATCGCTGCTTCTGCCTTATGTCGTTCGACTATCTTCGATCTCCGTTCGATGCTTTTTCCAGGGGGAAAACATCGAGCTCCGTTCGACGCTCGATGTTTTTCTGGGAGGAGAACGTCGAGCTCAGGGTTAGTCTTGAGCCGTTCGACGCTCGACATGTTTCCGGAAGGAGAACGTCAAGCTCGGCTCTTGTCTGATAGCCGATCAGCGCTCGACGATTTCCTAGAGGAAGATCGTCGAGCTTCGCTCGCCTGTAGCCTTCGACGATCGTCGACCTCCAGGATGATGATCGTCGAGCTTCTTTTGGCCTTCAGCCGATCGACAATTGTCGACCTCCGACTGACGATTGTCGAGCTCCGTGTTACCTTAGTGGGTTTGTGGTTAGAGTTTGGTTTTGGCTTGAAGTGAGGCTAGCTCACTCAATGCCAAGGTGTAGGTAGGCACTGAGTGGGTGTCACTCAACGCCTTGTCGTGTTGATTCTTTTCAACCCTCTTCTTTACCTTGATTTTGTTCCCGAGTGGTTTTTTTTCTTGTTGTGTTGCTGGGTTATCTTGTCGGCCGTTTCTTTACATTCTTAGAGGCCGAATCGTGGGTAGTGGTTAGTAGTGGTGGTTTGTAGCTCTTCAGGAGGGTGGAGTTGTGTGATATAGCCAAGGCCACTCTTGTTTTTCTTGCTCCAGGTACGGGCTGGGCATGTGTGGGTGGAAGGTCCCTTGTGCTTTCACGTGTTGACCCTCGAGTTTTTTTTGACTTGGACATGGTAGATTGGGGGACTGCGGTTGCCTCCGATCCGGTTCCTCGTTGTTTGTTTTTGCTACTACCACTTCCCACAGTTTAGGGTGTTAGAAGTTTCTTTCTTGGTGGTTTGCATCACTTTTGGCTCTTGGTAGCCTAGTAGGCCCTACAGGATGTTGTTCCTGGGTTGGGTTGTTGCTGTTTTCTTGCACGTGGTGCATTTTCCTATCGTCCTGTTTTTGGACAGTTGTGACTCTTTCTACTACATGTTTTTCAGTTACTTCTTCCTTTTGGTTGACTCCTTCATGTTGTTGTTTTTACCTTGATTTGCTTGCTGAGGTATTCTGTTTTTCTTTGGAATGCCTCAGGTTCTGAGTTGTAGCTGGTCTGGTGGCTAGTTGAGGCAGTGGTGTTGCTGGTGGACTCCCGTACTTTGGAGTTTTGTTTACCTTGTTAGTGAGGTAGTTTTTCAGTACTTTCTTACAGACAGGCATGTATGCCAGTGGGTTTGTGTCAGGTTGTTGGCGCCCACGGGTAGTTGTTACCTTGTACTAGATATATTACTTATGCTGCTACCATTTTCTGGAGATAGTCTACTTGCTTTGAGAAGGATTTATGCTAGGTTGCTAGTTACTTTTAACTATAAATATTATTATAAATGAAGCTCATGATCAGCATGTTTTATAAACTTAATCACTATTTTCCAAATCACGTATGAAAACCGTTTTCTTATATATTGTATAAATAAAATGTAGAGGCTTGCATAGCGTAAGTGGTTCTCTTAAGGACCCTTATGTGCTCTTTAGGATGTCAAACCTAAACAAAGTATTTTTCTGTAGCGTACAAATATCGTTTTCTTTTGTGGACTAGGTGATCCACTGAGCCGAGGGATACGGTCTCTAAAATATAACTGATTTTCTAATCATTAAACTAAGGATTTTTCTTGCATAAAGGTTGTAGTTGGTTTGCCTGAGCGTCAACAGTTATCCCCTGCTTGACGTGGCATCATAACGCGTATTTTCTCATACTCTGATAATTCTTATATTCGGAGAAAATGCGGGTTGTGACAGTTGGTATCAGAGGAAGGTTGCTTGACAAGTTAGTTGAGCAACCTTCCTCTGTTTGCTTTTGGTAGTTCTGCATCATGTCATTCACACATCGATATGTCATCAGCACGTCTTGGCGAAAGCACAAACACTTCACTCATGGCATAACATGAAGTATACGGGGCATATTATGTAGTATGGGATGCATAATATGTGTTCGTATATGGATCCACCATAGGGGCTACATGTGAGGGTTATGTAGTATGGGATGCATAACCTCACCACATGACTGCGACTAGCACGTTTCTTTTTCGTTGCATGGGAATGTTATGTAGTATGGGATGCATAACATTTTCATGTGTACGCTGCTCATAACATGCATTAGGGCCTTTTTTTAGAATGCATAGCACAATCATGCATAGCATATCATTGCGTAAGCACAGCGTGCCAAGCTAAAGATTTGCAGGATGATATATGTACACACATAAGTTTTCAAATTAATTTAAAGTCATGCATTCGATCTAGGCACAAGAGTTAGTATGGTGGTGGTTAACCATCCTAGGTTAGGGCATATCATCAAATTTTTGTTAAAAGATAAACTCTCAGAGCAAGTTTAGCAGCTTTAAGTCTATATCTATATATGTACTGTCTGTACTTGTGTTTGGTTCTAGTCGTTGATTGGGGATCTGATTGGGATATGTTGATATTAGGATGGCTAGGCGACCTGCGACTCGATAGACTCCCCTATCTGAAGGTGAGTCGTCTGGGGCTCAGTGTGATGCGGTGATCGAGAGTCTGCGTCAGAGTAGCGATTCTATGGGCAGGCAGTTGGAAGAGGTGCGAGCCCAGATTCAATCCTTGGTGGCAGTAGTGGCAGGGCAGGCTCAGGGGGTGCAAGTTCCTGCTGGGGGGATAGCTGTTCCTCCTCCCCCTACACCCGTGAGACCTCCAGTGGTGGTGCCAGTGGATATGGCCTTCATCTCGCAATTTCAGAGACTGAGCCCTCCCACTTATGACGGGAAGGCAGATTTCATGGTTATAGATGATTGGCTGATCTCTATGGAGGAGATGTTTTCGTATTCAAGGATTGCTGGTGACCAGAGGGTGATGTTAGCCACCTATCAGCTCAAAGGTTTGGCGAAGAGTTAGTGGCTGAGAGAAAAGGTGAGCCTAGTAGCTGGATGCTCTTGGGAAATGTTTAAAGAGATGCTGTTGAGGAAGTTCTTGCCTTTGGTCGAGCGTGACCGCCTTATGAATGACTTCCTTTATTTGAAGCAAAGGCAACTCACGGTGAGTGAGTATGAAATAGAATTTAGTAAGTTGAGCCGTTTTGCCCCTGGATTGATCAGCGTTGAGGTTGATCGGGTTAAGAGATTTCTTGGTGGATTGAGGAGCGAGGTGCAGGAGTTGACCAGTGCTTATGGGTCAGTGACTTATGTTGGAGTTGTAGAGGCTGCTCTGAAGGTGGAGTCTATTGAGACGGAAAAGAGCAGAGGCCAGCAGATGAGAAAGGACAAGAGAAAGTCTGTCGAGGGGAAGAAGCCCCTGGTACCCGATGCTGTTCCGGGAAAGAGGAGCCGAGTAGTGTGCAGTTTCTGTGGTCG
Organism: Platanthera zijinensis; assembly: GCA_039513925.1. Taxonomy (NCBI): domain Eukaryota; kingdom Viridiplantae; phylum Streptophyta; class Magnoliopsida; order Asparagales; family Orchidaceae; genus Platanthera; species Platanthera zijinensis. Next base: position 116,777,488 of record CM077080.1, on the reverse strand, counting down.
GTCAGGCCACCCTGTTGAGAAATGTTTTAAGAGGTCAGCAGCTCAGAAGAAGGAGCAGGTTCATGCGATCTAGGTTGCTCCTAGGAGAGATGTCTCCTGTTCAGTTTGCAAGCAGTCCGGGCATGATGCGGCCCAGTGTTGGTCCAAGGATAGGGTCTGCTATCAGTGTGGGCAGAAGGGTCATATCAAGTCGAGGTGCCCTCAGGTTCATTCAGTTCTTCCTGCAGTTCCGTTACAGGCTTTACCTCCACCTCCGCGTGTGGATAAGGGAAAAGGGAAGCTGAACGTGATTTCTTCCGAGGAGGCTCAGACTTCGACCCAGGTTATTTCAGGTTAGTTGATTGTTGTTTTTCTAGCCTGGTAGTTTTTTTTTTGCTAGAGTGTTGCGGTATTGCTGTGGTAGTTCCTTAGTTTGTGTTTCTATAGGGAAGTTTAAGGTAAAGAATCGCTGGGCGCATGTTCTGTTTGACTCCGGCGCTACCCACTCATTCGTGGCTAGAGCCTTTGTAGAGCGTCATCGGTTGACTCTAGATCATGTTCGGGATTCCTTCCATGTCAAGTTTCCCTCTGGTGAATCTGTGTTGTCAAATTTGGGCATTTTGGATTGCCCGGTTTTGTTGGGGGACTTTCTTGCGAAGGCGGATCTGAAGATGATTGATCTGGAGGACTTCGATGTCATTTTGGGCATGGACTGGCTCTCTCGGTATGATGCGGTCATTCAGTGCAAAGGAAAGCGCTTGGACTTCATCAGAGACGACGGTCAGCCCGGTAGCCTGTATGCTATTCTGTGTCAGGATTTTCCTGTCATCTCTGCGGTATGTGCTCAGAGGTTGTTTCTTTCTTGTTGTTGTGTTTGTTTAGTCTCGGCGGTGGGAGCCGCTGTTAGCGTACCACGCTTGGAAGAGATTCCTATTGTTCGTGGTTTCGCCGATGTTTTTACTGATGATCTTCCTGGTCTTCCCCCTAATCGAGATGTTGAGTTTGTAATCGATTTAGAGCCAGGTACGCGTCCTATTGCTAAGGCGCCGTACCGGATGGCCCCTCGTGAGTTAGAGGAGTTGCGAGTTCAGTTGGATGAGCTGTTGGCTAAGGGGTTTATTAGGGAGTTTGTCGCCTTGAGGTGCTCCTGTTTTGTTTGTAAAGAAGAAAGATGGGTCGATGCGGCTTTGCATCGACTATAAAGAGTTGAACAAGGTCACTATCAAGAACAGGTACCCTCTGCCGAGGATCGATGATTTATTTGACCAGTTGCGTGGTAGCACGGTGTTCTCCAAGATCGATCTTCGTTCTGGATATCATCAGCTCAAGATCCGTGAGGCGGATATTCCACGGACTGCGTTTAGGTCGAGGCATGGACACTTTGAGTTTTTGGTGATGTCGTTTGGTCTGACCAACGCACCTTCAGCCTTCATGGATATGATGAACCGGGTGTTCAAGGATTTCCTCGATAAGTTCGTTGTGGTCTTCATTGATGATGTGTTAGTTTATTCTCGCAGTGCTGAGGAGCACGAACAGCATTTGCGTTTAGTTCTGTCAGAGTTGAGGAACCACAAGTTATTCGCCAAGTTGAGCAAGTGCGAATTTTGGTTGCCTCAGGTTTCTTTTCTAGGCCACGTGGTGAATATGGATGGGATCTCGGTCGATCCAGAAAAGATTGCAGCAGTGATGGATTGGAGTAGACCGAGTACGCCTAAGGAGATCAGGAGTTTCTTAGGGTTGGCTGGTTATTACAGGAGATTTGTGGAGGGTTTCTCTTCCCTAGCCGCACCTTTGACCAAGTTGACTCAGAAGAATATGGCTTTTGTTTGGAGCGAAAAGTGCGAGGAGGCTTTTCTAGAGCTAAAGAAGAGATTGTGCACTGCTCCCGTTCTGACCCTGCCTACTGAGGGAATAGATTATGATGTCTACGTGGATGCTTCGCATGTAGGTCTGGGATGCATATTGATGCAAGATGGAAAGGTAATTGCCTATAGGTCAAGGCAACTGAAGACTCATGAGAAGAATTATCCCATGCATGACCTTGAGTTTGCAGCGGTTATTTATGCCTTGAAGCTGTGGAGACACCTACTTTATGGGGCTCAATGCAAGATCTTCGCTGACCATAAGAGCCTGAAGTACGTGTTCACGCAAAAGGAGTTGAATCTGCATCAGCGGCGGTGGTTGGAATATGTGGCTGATTATGATGTGGAGATCCAGTATCATCCGGGCAAGGCCAATGTGGTGGCTGACGTCCTGAGCCGAAAGACGGGAAAGATCTTTAACCTCTCCGCCGATCGTTTAGTGGAGGAGTTCCTCCTTATGGATATATCAGTGGGATGTTGTAGTTTGCAGAGTAGTTTGTCAGTGGCAGAGCCGTCCTGGATTTCTTTAACTAGGCTGCACCAGAAGGACGATCCTGATCTTATGCACCTTTTCACCAGGACTGAGAAGGGAGAGTTGCCCGATTTTGCTATCGATGATGCAGGTACCTTGAAGTACCGCGGCAGGTTTTGCATCCCCGCCATTGGGGATATTAGAGGCATGATTTGCAGAGAGGCTCATGGTTCCAGCGTTGCCTACTATCCAGGGTCTACGAAGATGTATCGGGACTTAAGGCAAATTGCCTGGTGGTATGGTATGAAAGGAGATATAGCCCGATTTGTTGCTGAGTGTCACACTTGCAAGCATGTGAAGGTCGATCATGGAAGGCCTGGTGGTAAGTTGACTCCGCTAGAGATCCCAACTTAGAAGTGGGAAAGCATATCTATGGATTTTATTGCGGGATTACCAAAATCCCCAAGAGGATTTGATTCTGTTTGGGTTATAGTGGATAGATTGATAAAGTGCGCTCACTTCGTGCCTTATAAGATTGATTACCCGATGAAGAAGATAGCAGAGTTGTACTTGAATGAAGTCATCCAACTCCACGGTGTGCCGGTTAGCATCATTTCTGATCGAGACTCCCGGTTTACTTCTCGTTTTTGGCAGAGTCTGCAGGAAGGTTTGGGTACGGATCTGAGGTATTCTACTGCGTACCACCCGCAGACCAATGGGCAGACGGAGCGGGTGAACCAAATTGTTGAGGATATGATCCGGTGTTATATTTTAGACCACGGTGGGGCGTGGGATGAGCGGCTACGACTTATGGAATTTGCCTATAACAATAGTTATCAGGAAAGTTTGCAGATGGCTCCGTTCGAAGCCTTGTATAGGAGGCGCTGTAAGACTCCGTTGTTTTGGGCTGAGGCTGGCGAGAGGCCTTTGTTGGGTCCTGATGCGCTTGAGGATATGGAAGTCGCTGTGAAGCTTATTCGGGAGAAGCTTCGTATAGCCCAGGAGAGATATGAAAAGAACGCCAATCTGCGTAGGTCTGCTTTGGAATTTTTTGTAGGGGACCTTGTATTCCTTAAGGTTTCCCCGATGGTGGGTGTTAAGAGGTTTTGTAAGAATCGAAAGTTGGACCCAAGGTATGTGGGCCCGTTTGAGATTTTGGAACGGATTGGTGTGTCAGCGTACAGATTGGATTTGCCAGCGAACTTTCCAGGCGTGCATAATGTTTTTCATGTTAGCCAATTGCGGAAGTGTGTGCGTAGCAGTGGGCAGCTCTTGGACGTTGTGCACCAGTTAGAGCCCAACCTCTCTTTCGTTGAGGTGCCGGTTCGTATTTTGGATACTCAGGAGCGTGTGCTGCGAAAGAAGTCCATACCGATGGTTAAAGTTCTTTGGAAAAATCAGGATTTGGAAAGCGCGACTTGGGAGTTAGAGTCGGCTATAAGGAGGGCTTACCCTCACCTGTTTCGTTGATTTGATCGGTATGTTTTCCTTCTTGTAACTCCTATGTGTTGCTTTTCCTTCTTTAGTAGGAGTGTTGTGCGCAAAGTTTCGGGACAAAACTTTCTTTTAGGGGGAGTGACTGTAACGCCCCCGATTTTTCCTGCGATTATTTTTATTCTCGTTGGCGTTACGATGACGCGTTTCCGTGGTTTGTGCCATGTGTGGAGTATGGTTTAGCTCCTTTGAACTCAGTGCCCCATTTTGTAGCCTGTTGGCAAGATCTCCCTAGCAAGCCGAGTCATTTTGGGTGACCCGGTGTTGCCTCTCGGGGGGATGTTTGTGTTTGGCTTTGTTTGGGTATAACTCGAGATCTGTTTGTCAAAAGTTAATTTAGACTTCGCCGTTGTGTTCGTAGCATGGGTATTTAGCTACGGTGCAAATTTCGTCAAATTTCGAGGTGATTCGGTTTTCGTGTCGTTTGGTGTGTTAATAGTCTATGTGATCAATTAATTAAATTGATTTGGCTGTCCTGTAGCCTTTCGGTTTTGACCGATTATTAAATTCTGTGGGAGAATTTAATTGGGCAGTTATTGCCTTGCCTTGGTGGCAGCCATATTTTGGCTATTCCTTTATGAAATTTTCTTAATTGTAATTAAGTGGTTAGGCGTTAGGGTTCGGTTTTTAGGCTGAATCGGTGTTTAGCTTTTCATATAAAAGCTTTTCTTAAGAAGTAGCGGCCCACTTGTTCTTCTTTTTCCTGAGAGAGAAACCGTCGCTGCCTTGTTTGCGAAAAATAGAGGAGAAAACCGCCTGTCCTGTACCTCCTTCGGTCGGCGATTCCGGGCTTGTTCGTGGACGGAATTCGATTCCGAAAACGGCGTTGTCTTGCTCTCTCCGAGATCTTCGTTTCGACGATAAGATATTCGATTTTTCGTGGAGTTTTGATGAGATTTGGGTTTTCGGTTTTGGAGTTTCCGCAATTGATGGCCATGAGATTAATTCTAGGTGATGCGGCTGTTTGTTCCGTGTGAAGAGGAGGAGAGCCGTCCAAGCTTTGCTGAAAGTTGAGGAAAGTGGTATTCTTGGCCTTGCCAAGTTTCTTTTTGAGTATTCTTACTGAATTTGAAATCCCTATTAGCCCTAGGTTAGAGGCCTTGTTGTTCTCTTTTTCTTGTTAACTATAGGATTTAGTTCTTCTTATTAAACCCCCCCTACTTATGCTGTTGGAACCCAACTTTGTCGGCGTGATGCAGTTTATCTTTGCTCAAATATTTGCTCTGGGTTGGGTGTAGCCGAGAGGGAGTGTTAGGAAAGGGGGGTGATTTTCTCGAATTTGTTTAGTGTATTACTCGAGTAGTGGTTTAGGATACTCGAGTAGTGGCTTTGAGATACTCGAGTAGTGGCTATGAGATACTCGAGTAGTGGTAATGGGTACTCGAGTAGTGGTTTAGGATACTCGAGTAGTGGCTTTGAGGTACTCGAGTAGAAGGCATTAACTCGAGTATTAGCCTTGGAGTACTCGAGTAGTAGGTAACTACTCGAGTAGGGGGCGTGAATTACTCGAGTAGAGGATTCGAGATACTCGAGTGCTGGTGTTGGTTTACTCGAGTAGTAAATAACTACTCGAGTGCAAGGATTTAAGATACACGAGTAGGAAGCAATTACACGAGTACTGAATTTTCTGCTGTCTGGAGTCGTTCGACTATCGTCGATCTCTGGATGGAGATCATCGATCGCTGCTTCTGCCTTATGTCGTTCGACTATCGTCGATCTCCGTTCGACGCTTTTTCCAGGGGGAAAACGTCGAGTTCCGTTCGACGCTCGACGTTTTTCTAGGAGGAGAACGTCGAGCTCAGGGTTAGTCTTGAGCCATTCGACGCTCGACGTTTTTCCGGAAGGAGAACGTCGAGCTCAGCTCTTGTCTGATAGCCGATCAGCGCTCGACGATTTCCTAGAGGAAGATCGTCGAGCTTCGCTCGCCTGTAGCCTTCGACGATCGTCGACCCCCAGGATGATGATCGTCGGGCTTCTTTTGGCCTTCAGCCGATCGACGATCGTCGACCTCCGACTGACGATCGTCGAGCTCCGTGTTACCTTAGTGGGTTTGTGGTTAGAGTTTGGTTTTGGCTTGAAGTAAGGCTAGCTCACTCAACGCCAAGGTATAGGTAGGCACTGAGTGGGTCTCACTCAACGCCTTGTCGTGTTGATTCTTTTCAACCCTCTTCTTTACCTTGATTTTGTTCCCGAGTGGTTTTTTTTTCTTGTTGTGTTGCTGGGTTATCTTGTCGGCCGTTTCTTTACATTCTTGGAGGCCGAATCGTGGGTAGTGGTTAGTAGTAGTGGTTTGTAGCTCTTCAGGAGGGTGGAGTTGTGTGATATAGCCAAGGCCACTCTTGTTTTTCTTGCTCCAGGTACGGGCTGGGCATGTGTGGGTGGAAGGTCCCTTATGCTTTCACGTGTTGACCCTCGAGTTTTTTTTGACTTGGACATGGTGGATTGGGGGACTGCGGTTGCCTCCGATCCGATTCCTCGTTGTTTGTTTTTGCTACTACCACTTCCCACAGTTTAGGGTGTTAGAAGTTTCTTCCTTGGTGGTTTGCAGCACCTTTGGCTCTTGGTAGCCTAGTAGGCCCTGCAGGATGTTGTTCCTGGGTTGGGTTGTTGTTGTTTTCTTGCACGTGGTGCATTTTCCTGTTGTCCTGTTTTTGGACAGTTGTGACTCTTTCTACTACATGTTTTTCAGTTACTTCTTCCTTTTGGTTGACTCCTTCATGCTGTTGTTTTTACCTTGATTTGCTTGCTGAGGTATTCTGTTTTTCTTTGGAATGCCTCAGGTTTTGAGCTGTAGCTGGTCTGGTGGCTAGTTGAGGCAGTGGTGTTGCTGGTGGACTCCCGGACTTTGGAGTTCCGTTTACCTTGTTAGTGAGGTAGTTTTTCAGTACTTTCTTACAAATAGGCATGTATGCCAGTGGGTTCGTGTCAGGTTGTTGGCGCCCACGGGTAGTTGTTACCTTGTACTAGATATATTACTTATACTGCTACCATTTTCTGGAGATAGTCTACTTGTTTTGAGAAGGATTTATGCTAGGTTGCTAGTTACTTTTAACTATAAATATTATTATAAATGAAGCTCATGATCAGCATGTTTTATAAACTTAATCACTATTTTCCAAATCACGTATGAAAACCGTTTTCTTATATATTGTATAAATTAAATGTAGAGGCTTGCATAGCGTAAGTGGTTCTCTTAAGGACCCTTATGTGCTCTTTAGGATGTCAAACCTAAACAAAGTATTTTTCCACAGCGTACAAATATCGTTTCTTTTGTGGACTAGGTGATCCACTGAGCCGAGAGATACGGTCTCTAAAATATAACTGATTTTCTAATCATTAAACTAAGGATTTTTCTTGCATAAAGGTTATAGTTGGTTTGCCTGAGCGTCAGCAGTTATCCCCTGCTTGACGTGGCATCATAATGCATATTTTCTCATACTCTGATAATTCTTATATTCGGAGAAAATGCGGGTTGTGACAGCCACCGCCACTCACGAGTAGATCAAGTTTTCTGTTTTCGATCAAGAAGGACTTGTTGTTCAAGGGATACTCATCCACTCCTTCATCTAGTAGGTCAAAGCTTTCTCAGGTCAGATCTACACGTCTTCTTCAACCATTTCTGAAAGAGTCGTAAAGTTCAAGAAGAAGACCTAGAGACTTGTATTTTTCCAGATCTGAGAAATTACTGTATTTGTATTTCCAAATCTCTTTGTTATTGTTGTAGGAGATTTTCTCTGAGTGTAGGAGCGTTTCTCTCTGAGTTGTAGGAAGTTTTTATCTTCCGAGTGTAGATCCATTTGGATCGAGTTTGTAGGAACTTGGTTTCGAGGCGTGGGATTGTTTTCAATATAAGATAGTGGAGTAGTCGAGTCTAGTGATTTGCTAGATCGGTGAGGTAAATTGGACGTACCCAAGATTGGAGAACCACTATAAATCTTCTTGTCTTCTGTGATTTCTTGAATTCTTTTGCAAGATCGTTGAAAATTTTATTCCGCAAATAGACGTACAATTCAACTATTCACCCCCCCCCCCTCTAGGTGATTTAGGTTGACAACTTTACACTTTTACAAGGCATTTTTACCGAGAGTGTACTAGTGGCCTTCCAAGGAAGGATAAGAAGGCAAGAGCATCGTATGCTGAAAACGGAAAGGCGGTGGAGTCCACTGCGTCTCAATATGCTCCAGCTCAGCCAAGGTTGTATAATCTTGGCCAATAGGAGGCCATCAAGTAGGCTGACGTTCTTCACGCTGTTGGAGGCTATTGAGCTGAAGTCCATTTTGAGTGACGTTCCTCTTGTATCGGAGTATACAGATGTGTTTCCTAAGGATCTCTCTGGGCATCCACTTCAGTGGGAGATTGAATTTGCTATAGAGTTGGTACCAGGTGCGAAACCGTTGGCCCTCTCGCCATACCGAGTTGCGCCAAAGGAGATGGAGGAACTAAAAGTTCAATTACATGAATTGCTAGAGCAAGGATATATATGTCCAAGTATGTCACATTGGAGTGCATCGGCCATCTTTGTGAAGAAAAAGGACAGAAGCTTGAGTCTATGCATTGATTATCGAGAGCTGAATAAGCTAACGGTGAAGAATAAGTATATAATTCCACGGATTGATGACTTGTTTGATCAGCTGGTGGGATCAACTATATACTCTAAGCTGGATTTAAAGTATGCCTATTACCAGTTGAGGATTAGGTAATGTGACATTCCCAAGACAATGTTTGGTACATGTTATGGGCACTACGAGTTCACTATAATGTTGTTTGGGCTAACAAATGCACCATCGGTATTCATGAACCTAATGCATCGAACATTTAGGGAGTACTTGGACCTATTTGTGATCGTCTTCATTGAAGACATATTTTTGTACTCTTAGTCCGAAGAAGATCATGCAAATCTGTTGGAACACCCTATTACTAATTTGGGTAAGGATCACTATGCTTGTCTTAGGATCCTAGTTGACCTAGTTGTATAGTTGAGAAGGTCAACATTAGAATGAGTTTAGGGCCTAGAACTTAGTTTTGAAGCTGCCCCCAAGACCCCTCCAAGATCAATGATGAAGAGATAAGTCTAAAGCAATTTTCGTCGAGCTCAGGTCGACGAATCGTCAAACTCAGTTCGACGCTCTCTGAGCTCAACTTCAACATATCATCGAACTCCGGTCGACGATCTTCGAGCTCAGATCGACTATCTGCTTTTAGCTAGTTTCTGCTTAGTCGTCGAACTCCCCTCGACTATCGTCTAGCTCAGTTCGACGATGCCTCCTTCAGCTGTTTCTCAGGTCGCTGAGCTCAGTTCGACGATCTTTGAGCTCAGGTCGACGATTTCTGTCTGCTTATCTCAGTTCATCTCTGAGCTCAGTTCGACGATCTTTGAGCTCAGATCGACGATTATTTGGAGAGATCAACGTCTTCAAGATTTCAAATGCTGCTGATTCTTTGGAATGTTTTTGAATATTATCAGCATTTATGACAGAAGATCTCCCAGCCGTTTGGAGCAAGTTTCAAGGTATCATTCATAGATTGTTTGCTGGACTTTCCTCTAAAAGACAAGACCATTTATGGAAAACATTTATGACTGACCAACGGCTATCTTTGGACAAGGAGAATATTCAGAAAATCAATTCTATTACTATGGTCCTTAGATATACAGAAAAAACAAGAACAAAAATTACACAGAGCTGATAGACAGAAAGAAAAAGAGAACACACAGAAGAATACTGTTAGTAGAAGAACAAGAAATCTACAACATCAAGATCTTCTAGCTGACTAAGTGTTCTTGCATCCTCATCTTAGATTTCCAGACATATCATCTTTCAGCTGTCCTGCTGAAACCATTCTTTGCTGGAGACCAAGTTCTGAAGACCTATCACCCTTCTGCAAAGCTTCTCTGCCTGAACCTCTCTACATCTCAGGGGGAGCTTTGACATCTTCAATCCACTTGTGCTTCTCTCATTTGACTGAGAACAGAGAAGACAATTTCAACTTTTACTTTTTCTTTTCCTGCTGTAAAAGGGTTCTTGAACTCCCTTCAAAAGTTCTGTCTGGTTCTGAGAGCCTTGTCAAAACTCAGTGGTGGCAAGACACCTTATCAAAAAATCTAGCTTTGGTTTTTGAGCACCTTATCAAAAACTCATTGGTGTCAGGACACCTGATCAACTCAGTCCTGAGTGGATTCCTACCAAGGGTGGTAGAAGAGTGGATGTACCCAGTTTTGGGGAACCACTATATTTCCTTGTGTCTTCTGGTTGTGCTTGTGTGATTTGTCTGCTGTGTGCTGTGTCCTTTTCCTTTCAGTTTTTAAGTTTCTGTTAGCACTCTACACTATAGCTTAAATAGAATTTTAATTTGTGCTATTTTATTAATCTATGAAAAATTATTTTAAATAAACTCTATTCACCCCCCTCTAGAGTTGAGATAGATCTTACCCTCACTTTCAATTGGTATCAGAGGGAGGTTGGTTGCTCATACAGGTTAACACCTGAACCAAAAGATCCCTGATAAGATCAATCTCTGTAGAGGATTACTTTCTATACATCTATCTACTCATTTAGAGACATGGCACAGAACAAAGATTATGCAAGCACCAGACCACCAGTGTGCAACCTCTCCAAGTTTGCACTCTGGAAGGCAAGGATTAGATTATATATGAATTCTATTGATGAGGATATCTTTAATTCTGTCTTGACAGTGTGTCCAACTCCACCAGCAAGCTCAAGTACAAATGCTGTTCCACCTCCTTCTGGAACAGATGCAGATATAAAGAAGTGGACGATTGCAGATGCTAAGGCTATGAACATCTTAGCCCAAACTATGTCTGATGATATTTTTCAAAAGGTAGCTGAATGCAACTCAGCCAAAGAAATCTGGGACAAACTCTCTGAAATTGTCTCAGGATCTGCTGATGAAAGAAAGGATAGAAGGTCTCATCTGATAAGTCAATATGAGAACTTCAAGAAAGGAGAAGCTGAATCAGTGGCTGACATGTACAACAGACTAAGTCTAATTGTCAATGAGCTAAAGACTTTGGACAAGGAAATCTCTTTAACTGAACTAAATGATAAAATCCTGATGTGCTTTCCCAGCACTTGGGATTCAAGAATCTGGCCAATCAAAGATGCCAGAAGTCTGAATGAGATTACCACTGAAGCTCTCCTGGGCAAGCTCAAATCCTATGAGCTGCTCATTAAAAATAGAGAAGAAGAACAGAAGGCTGCCTCTCCAGCCACAAGGAAAGAAAAGACCATAGCCTTCAGGGCTGCAGAAGAGGAGCCTGAAGATAAAGCCACAGGAAATGATGAGCTCATAAGTCTACTGGCTAAGAGATTCTACAAGATGGCCAGAAAAGATTTCAGAAAAAGGCCATACAAGGGTCATGATAAACCAAGGTATGATAAATCAAATAACAATACAGAAATCATATGCTTTGGTTGCAGGAAACCAGGACACATTGTGCCTGACTGTCCAGAGAACAAGAACAAGGACAAGAGAGATAGAAGAGAAAGAAGAAAAGGAAAGGATCACAAGAAGAACAACTCAGACAAAGCCTCCTCCAGCAAAAACAAACATACAAGGAAGGGCTTTGTTGCTGAGACATGGAGTGAGACTGAAGAGGAATCTGAAGCCTCACCAAGTTCCAGTGATGATGAGGATGATGCAGATGAAAAGGAGTTCTGCATGATGGCCATCAATGCATCACAACAAAACCCTGATGAAGAATCAGAATCAGATTCAGACACTCACCCAGATGAAGATCAGGTAATCAACTCCTTTGATTTTAATTCTGAAGATTTCAAAAGTGAATTTAAGACACTATGCCTAGACCTATTAAAATCTGAGAAGGAGATAATATCTCTCAGGAATCAATTGTCTGAGCATAGTATCCTAAACTCAAAGAACCTCAAGCTCTCTGAGGAGTTAGAATGCTGTAGGGAGGAGATAGCTTCACTGAAAAGTGAACTATCAAAGGCCAAAAAGTTTGAAGAATCTCTAAATGGGAGAAGTATCAGACTGATGGACATCACAAGCACAGTGAACTCTAGATTCAATAGTACACTGGGCTTGGGTGCCTCATCCAGCCAACCTATAGTGTTAACAACTCCAATCAAATTTGTCTCTGACAAAGGAAAGGGAGTAGTAGAGGTGGCTAGGAAGAATGCTGACCTGCCAGAGAAAATTTCAGTTCAACAAAAGGCGTCGAGCAGAGCTCGACGATCGTCGAACAGAGCTCGACGATCTTACCAAAGATCGTCGACCTCAGCTCGACGACACCCAAACTCTGAACTCAAGCACTATCGATCTTCGAACAGAGATCGACGATCTGACCCAAGATTGTCGACCTCAGCTCGACGATCGTCGAACAAAGTTCAGAATTGTGAACACATTTTCAATGGCTCAGTCAAGTTCAATCCTAGAAGTTGCACATCCCATGGATTCAACCCCTACACTGAATGGATAGTACCTCCTAGGAGATACCATCCTGAAGGCTACAAGAGTCAACCTGGGATGTCCTTTATTTCAGAGTTTAAAGGATATCAACCTAGGCCCAAGGTTAACTGGGTCAAAAACAAATAAGTTGTTTTTGTGCAGGTGAAGACCTATCCAGCATCAAACCATCAATGGTATCTGGATAGTGGGTGCTCAAAGCACATGACAGGGGACAAGGACAATTTCACTTCCTTCAAAGCCAAGCTTGGACCCAAAGTAATTTTTGGAGACTCAAGCTTTGGAACTACAAAAGGATATGGTGCAGTCCAAATTGGCTCAGTCACCTTCAAAAAGGTGGCATATGTTGAAGGACTTAAGCACAACCTGATAAGTATCAGTCAATTGTGTGATGAAGGATATCAAGTAACCTTCAACAAAGCCATATGCAAAGTCCAGTTAGTGGACAACACAACTGTGTTGACAGGTAACAGAAGAGGTAACATTTACTTAGTGAATTTTCTTTCACCTGTAGTAGATATCTGCCTGTTTAACTCCATCTCAAAACCAAACAATTTGTGGCATAAAAGACTAGGACACATTAACCTTAGAACCATTGCTAGGCTATCCAAAGACAACCTTGTTAGAGGACTACCTTCTGGTCCCTACAAGAAGGAAGAACTTTGCAAGGCATGTCAATTAGGCAAACAAACTAAAAGTAGTTTTAACTCAATTAATAAGAGTGATTCACCTAGGATTTTGTACCTGTTACATATGAATCTTTTTGGACCCATATCAGTGCAAAGCCTAGGAGGGAAATCATATACTTTAGTGATTGTAGATGACTTCTCAAGATTAACTTGGGTATTCTTTCTGAGGAAGAAGTCTGATAACTTCAAGTGTTTGACAGATTTTCTCAAATGCATTCAGATTGAGCTCAACACTCACATTGCCCTGATCAGAAGTGATCATGGGACAGAGTTTGATTCTCTTCTCATGCAAGAGTTCTGTCAAAGTGAAGGGATAAGGCACACTTTCTCAGCTCCTAGAACTCCTCAACAAAATGGGGTAGCTGAAAGGAAAAATAGAACCCTAATTGAATCTGCTACTACATTGTTGTCAGATGCTCACCTACCTCTATCCTTTTGGGCTGAGGCAGTAAACACCTCCAACTATGTGTTGAACAGAAGCCTGATACATAAACTGAAGGGCAAGACTCCCTATGAACTGCTCAAAGGGAAGAAACCTAAAGTAAACTATTTTAAAGTTTTTGGTTGTATTTGCTATGTTCATAATAATGACAAGAAATATCTAGCTAAATTTCAAGCCAAAGCTGATGAAGGAGTGTTTCTGGGATACTCCATGATCAGCAAGGCCTATAGGGTGTACAACAAATCTTCTTATAAAATTGAAGAGTCTGTTCATGTTGTTTTTGATGAAGCTAACATGTCTTTCAAGGAGAAGAATGCTTCTACCATAGAACCTTTGCAGGTACATTCTTTAACTGAAGACTTGAACAAACTGCAAGTTACTGAAAAGAATGATAGCAGTGATGATGAAGAAGTAGTTCAACATCTAGAAGAAAATCACCTTAAAGAACCTATTGTTGTTCCACTAGAGGAAACAACAACACAGGCTGGTGAACAATCAACACCTCCTGTTGATTTAGTAACAATAAGGGATCATCCAATTTCCCAAGCTATTGGAGAAATCTCAGCTGGTGTGCAAACCAGAAATCAGGTCAACCAGAACCTAATGCACACTTGCTTCCTATCTCAAATTGAGCCTCAATCCATTCAAGATGCAGAGCAAGATCCACACTGGATCATTGCAATGCAAGAGGAGCTGCATCAATTTGAAAGAAATCAGGTTTGGGAACTAGTGCCTAAGCCAAAAGATCATCCCATTGTTGGAACAAAGTGGGTCTTCAGAAATAAGCTGGATGATCAAGGAGTCATAGTCAGAAACAAGGCAAGGCTTGTTGCTCAAGGGTACTCTCAACAAGAAGGAATAGATTATGATCAGACCTTTGCACCAGTTGCAAGGTTAGAGGCCATCAGAATATTCCTAGCATATGCTGCTCACAAAGGATTCAAAGTATACCAAATGGATGTGAAAAGTGCATTTCTTAATGGGGACATCAAAGAGGAAGTCTTTGTTAGACAACCTCTAGGTTTTATCTCTCTAACTCACCCTGATATGTTTACAAACTGCATAAAGCATTGTATGGTCTCAAGCAAGCTCCCAGAGCATGGTATGAGACCCTAGCATGCTTTCTTCTGGAAAATGGTTTTATTAGGGGGAGAGTAGACCAAACTCTTTTTATTAGAACCCATAAGTCCCATACCTTATTAGTACAAATCTATGTAGATGATATCATATTTGGCTCTACTGATTCAAATTTGTGCAAGAGGTTCTCCAACCTAATGCATTCCAAATTTGAAATGAGTAGCATGGGTGAGCTCTCCTTCTTCTTAGGATTGCAAGTCAAGCAACATGCTGAAGGCATCTTTATTTCTCAAGCCAAGTATGCAAAAGAATTGGTCAAGAAGTTTGGCATGTCTGAAGCATCTTGTATGAAAACACCCATGCCTACCAATGTTGTATTGGATGCTGATCAGCATGGGAAGCCAGTTGATCAGACAACATATAGAGCAATAATTGGCTCTCTACTGTACCTTACAGCTAGCAGACCAGATATAATGTTTGCTACATGCATATGTGCTAGATTCCAAGTTAACCCTAGAGAGTCACACCTAACACTAGTTAAAAGGATTCTTAGGTATGTAAAGAGTTGTCCAAATCTAGGACTCTGGTATCCAAAAGAATCAGGATTTGAATTAACTGGATTTTCAGATGCTGATTATGCTGGATGCAGAATAGACAGGAAAAGCACCAGTGGAACATGTTAGTTCCTTGGTGACAGACTTGTCTCCTGGTTTTGTAAGAAACAAACATCTGTGTCAACTTCAACTGCTGAAGCTGAGTATATGGCTGCAGGCAGTTGTTGCTCACAAATATTGTGGATACAAAATCAGCTTCTAGACTATGGTTACAACTTAGAGCAGTCAAAAATTTTCTGTGATAATACTAGTGCTATTTCTATAGCACAAAATCCAGTCCTCCATAGTAGGACAAAACACATAGAAATCAGGCATCATTTCCTAAGGGATAATGTAGAGAAAAACAAAATTGAACTTCAATATATTCCAACTGATTTGCAAAGGGGAGATATTTTCACCAAACCCTTGGATGAAAAGAAACACAGGTTCTTCCTAAATCAGTTAGGCATGATAGATGGAGGAAGTCTTAATTAAAATCCAAGATTTTGAAAAGCTAAAACAGACCAAGACTAGGCTAAAAATTCTGTCTTTTGAATGAGTTTAGACTCTGAACTGCGCTCGACGTTTTCTCAAAAATCGTCGAACGGAGATCAACGATTTTCCAAAAATCGTCGACCAGAGATCGACGCTTTTGCTATCGTCGATCTGAGTTCAGAGCCTTCGCTAGATATAGAATTTTTCTTCTTCTGTTCAGAGGCCGTCGAGCTGAGCTCGACGTTTTTCATCATCGTCGAACGAAGATCGCCGATTTTGAAAACTCTTCAGATTCCCTCTGTAGCCTAAATCGTCGAGCTTAGATCGACGCTTCGTCGAGCTGAGCTCCACGATTTTCTTTTTCGCCGTCGAACCCTAATATAAAATCATCTTTCAGCCGTCGTTCTCCTTTTTACGCTTTCATACTCTGCAACCTTCTTCCTTTTCCCTCCAAATTTTCTACGCTTGGTCGTTTTTGGTTTTCTGTTGCAGGTACACATGGCTGATTCGAGGGCTGCTATTGCCAAGATGAAGTTCGACACCGGTTTCGACATAGACATAAACTCATTTGATGGAAGCGACCAGCGCTTCAAGGATGTTTTGAATCTATTCAAAGAACAACAGCTAACCCAGATAATGACTACCAGGATGAAGATTGCATCTGAGGAGATTAAGGAATGGTGTTATACCGCAGCAGATGAGACTGAGAATACTGTTGTCGGCACCATTAAGGGGACCCAGGTAATTCTATCCCCGGCTTTATTAACTGAAGTCTTTCAACTCAGTACTGGAGAAGACTCAATTGAACTATCTGGAGAGGAGTATGCCTCCATGTTAGATAGGATGGGTCATAATGTTCTTAACCCTAATAAGCTGCTGAAAAAGAATCTGGCTATAGAATTCCAGTTCCTGGCTGATGTAGTTGGGAAGGTGCTGTTAGCCAAGCACTCAGCTCATGACACAATTTCCAGGTATCAGTTCTGCCTGATGGGAGCCTTACTGGATAAGAAACACCTCGACTGGGGCTCCATCTTCTTCACCCTGATTAAGAAGAAGATAAGCAAGTCTGCAGTCAGTTTTGGAAGAATCTTGGGGGTCTTTCTGCACTCAAGGTGCCCTGACCTTTTGACCTCTTCTGGGATGTTCATCAATGCATCCAAGAGGCTCTCCTGTGCCCTCTTCAGTAAATGGGACAGGCAGATAATCAACCCCTCCAGGGCTGCTGCAACACTTCACTCAGGCACAAGGACCAATCTGGTCACTCCTCCAGTAGAAGAGCTGCCTGCCTCTTCTTCTCCTCAAGGCACATATACCCAAGCCATCACCTCCTCACCACCAGTCTCCACCATCATTATCTCATCTCCCATTACAATTTCCTCACCTATGTCATCCCCTCCTCCATCCACCTCAGAGGAATTCCATCCTCTCTTTTCCTATCCAATCCACACTCAACCATCATTCTCCCTTTTAGAGGATTCCTTCATGGATGACTCTCCCTCTTCTCCTCCTGAGACATCTTCCCTCCACCAAATGCTCACTGACATCCTCTCTCAACCCTCCTTCATACCCTCCTTTTCTCTCCCACTCTCCACCTCAACCTTCTCTATCCCCACCATTCCATCTTCTGAACCCACAATCCCTACTCCTCCCACCTCCACCTTTTCAGCTTCAGCCACCATCCCTCCATCCACCTTGCCTACTACCTCTGCTCAAGCCTCACTTGGGCATGTAGATCTTTCTAGCCTGGCTGACAGGATCTATGAGTTGCTAGCTCCCAAGCTGGTATCTCTGCTGGAGTCTTCCCTGACTCCACTCCTGAAGCAAGTCCAGGAGCTATCCTCCAAGCTTGATTCTTTTTCCTCCTCCCAGGCAATCCCTTCTACTGGGTGCCTTGGTTCACCTCTCTCTGAACCAAGGCAGGGGGAGATGCCTTATGACGAAGTGGTTGTGCCAGCTCTAGCTCCAGCTTCTACTCTCTCAGCAAGCTCAGGATGTGCTTTTGCACTTAATCTGCAGAGGTTGCTATCCAGATTTGATACAGCCTATCTCAGCTGTCTGCCTCCAATTACTGCTGAAGATCTGTCCAAGGCCATTGTGCATGTACCTGTCTGTAATCACAGCCAGATTGTTTCCTATATCAAGTCATGGAAGGCTGTGGATGTATCTGATGCTGCTACTAAGGCCACTGTGCCTCCTTTTGTTGATACTGCTGCTGTTGCTGACATAGAAATGATTCCAGCACTTAATGCTGAGGAAATTGTTGTTGGAACTGATCATGCAGAGCTTACCTCATACTTGGAAGATCCCTCTCCTCCTGCTGCTGGTTCTGCTCCTGCTGCTGCTGCAAAGCTCAAAGCTCAAGAAGAATATCTCAGAAGAATTGATGCTTTATATAATCAACCTCAGAGTTCTGAAAGTGATCAGTACAGAACTGATTCTGATGATTCTGCCAGCACAATTGCCAAAAAGAGAAAAGCCAGAAGTAAAGCAATGATGTCAGTTCCTCCTGCCAAAGCCAAAGACTCCAATGACATTCCTTATTACATTCTGCATGACTGCCCCATCACTGAACCATGGATGCAATTTTCCAAGAACCAACTAAAGGCCATGAAAAAGAGAAGAAAGCTTGACAAGTATGAAAAAGGATCATCTCAACATCAGCCTCCTCCTCCTCCTCCTCCAGACTCTGGATCAGGCTCAGCTCCTCAAGCTCCAGCTTCTAGACAAAGTTCCTCTCAATCCTATTCTAAGTATTACCAAAAGGGACATCATCAAAGAGGATATCAACCCAGAAGGGGTAGTTACAGAGGAAATCAAAGAGGACAGAGACCCTATCAAAGGGAAGGACAAGGCCATTCTGACTCTACTTCAGGTCCTTACCCTTACAAACTGAAAGACACAGTTGCTCCAAGGGCTTCTCCTGCTCCTGAATCTCTCAACAAATATGAACCTGCTGTTCCATATGAGGATCCTGAGAACAATCCTGTGGCCTGGACTGCTAGGATGAAAGAGTTGGCTGCTCTTGATCAGATTAAGAAGGCTAGAGAACAAGGCAAAGAAATATCCAACATTACAACATTATCAGAACAAAGAAAGAAAGAACTGGAAAAGTATGCCTCAAGGAAATTCTTCAATCCAGAAGATTACATGAAGCTGCACCCAGAGGCTGTAGTTCCAAGGGCAAGATCTCAAACCTCTCTAGGTGCAGAAGATGACAGAAGGTCCAAGAAAGAAGCCCTAAACCCTAACAGAGAAATTTTATTTAAAAAGGGAACTGAAAAGAAGTGATCTGTGTAAGCAAACAAATCATCCACCTTTGGATATCTGCTGCTATTTATCTGTGATATGCATTGCTGTTTCTCTGCATTTTGTATTTAACTTCTGTATTATTAAATGCTCTTTATGATTGTCTGTAAATAGTAATCCTAACCCAAATAGGGGGAGATTGTTGGAACACCCTATTACTAATTTGGGTAAGGATCACTATGCTTGTCTTAGGATCCTAGTTGACCTAGTTGTATAGTTGAGAAGGTCAACATTAGAATGAGTCTAGGGCCTAGAACTTAGTTTTGAAGCTGCCCCCAAGACCCCTCCAAGATCAATGATGAAGAGCTAAGTCTAAAGCAATTTTCGTCGAGCTCAGGTCGACGAATCGTCGAACTCAGTTCGACGCTCTCTGAGCTCAACTTCAACATATCGTCGAACTCCGGTCGACGATCTTCGAGCTCAGATCGACTATCTGCTTTTAGCTAGTTTCTGCTTAGTCGTCGAACTCCCCTCGACTATCGTCTAGCTCAGTTCGACGATGCCTCCTTCAGCTGTTTCTCAGGTCGCTGAGCTCAGTTCGACGATCTTTGAGCTCAGGTCGACGATTTCTGTCTGCTTATCTCAGTTCATCTCTGAGCTCAGTTCGACGATCTTTGAGCTCAGATTGACGATTATTTGGAGAGATCAACGTCTTCAAGATTTCAAATGCTGCTGATTCTTTGGAATGTTTTTGAATATTATCAGCATTTATGACAGAAGATCTCCCAGCCGTTTGGAGCAAGTTTCAAGGTATCATTCATAGATTGTTTGCTGGACTTTCCTCTAAAAGACAAGACCATTTATGGAAAACATTTATGACTGACCAACGGCTATCTTTGGACAAGGAGAATATTCAGAAAATCAATTCTATTACTATGGTCCTTAGATATACAGAAAAAACAAGAACAAAAATTACACAGAGCTGATAGACAGAAAGAAAAAGAGAACACACAGAAGAATACTGTTAGTAGAAGAACAAGAAATCTACAACATCAAGATCTTCTAGCTGACTAAGTGTTCTTGCATCCTCATCTTAGATTTCCAGACATATCATCTTTCAGCTGTCCTGCTGAAACCATTCTTTGCTGGAGACCAAGTTCTGAAGACCTATCACCCTTCTGCAAAGCTTCTCTGCCTGAACCTCTCTACATCTCAGGGGGAGCTTTGACATCTTCAATCCACTTGTGCTTCTCTCATTTGACTGAGAACAGAGAAGACAATTTCAACTTTTACTTTTTCTTTTCCTGCTGTAAAAGGGTTCTTGAACTCCCTTCAAAAGTTCTGTCTGGTTCTGAGAGCCTTGTCAAAACTCAGTGGTGGCAAGACACCTTATCAAAAAATCTAGCTTTGGTTTTTGAGCACCTTATCAAAAACTCATTGGTGTCAGGACACCTGATCAACTCAGTCCTGAGTGGATTCCTACCAAGGGTGGTAGAAGAGTGGATGTACCCAGTTTTGGGGAACCACTATATTTCCTTGTGTCTTCTGGTTGTGCTTGTGTGATTTGTCTGCTGTGTGCTGTGTCCTTTTCCTTTCAGTTTTTAAGTTTCTGTTAGCACTCTACACTATAGCTTAAATAGAATTTTAATTTGTGCTATTTTATTAATCTATGAAAAATTATTTTAAATAAACTCTATTCACCCCCCTCTAGAGTTGAGATAGATCTTACCCTCACTTTCAAAATCATTTGCGGATGGTTTTGCACACCCTGAGGTGAAACAAGCTTTATGTCAAGTTCTCAAAGTGTGAGTTTTGGCTGTTGTCAGTGGCTTTTCTTATCCATGTGGTTAGTGGTGAAGGTATTGCGGTGGATCCGGTGAATATAGTTGCGATATAGGAGTGGCATGTATTGTCTTTTATAGTAGAAGTCAGGAGTTTCCTTATTCTTATTGGGTACTACAGGCACTTCATAGAGAACTTTTCGCAGATAGCCTTACCTCTCACTACACTGATGAGGAAAGATCAAAAGTTAGATTGGACGCCTGAGTGCGCACGAGCTTTTGAGGAGCTAAAGATTCATTTACCACAGTGCCTATCTTGAGTTCACTATATAGTACAGACGACTATGAAATTTATAGTGATGCTTCAGGGAGCGTGTTAGGCTGCGTTCTTCTTCAGTTTGGAAAGGTTATTGCTTATGGCTCACTCCAGTTGAAAGTTTATGAGCGGAATTATCCAGTCCATGACTTGGAGTTAGCAACTGTGATTTTTGCACTTAAGTTGTGGTGTCATTACTTATATGGTGTGAAAGTTGACATCTTCACGGACCATAAGAGCCTTAAGTATTTATTAGATCAGAAAGATTTGAACATACAACAACGGAGGTGGATGGAGTTCCTAAGATACTACACCTTCCAGATTCATTATACTCCCGGGAAGGGAAATGTGGTCACAGATGCCTTGAGTCGCAGGAATCCGGCAAGGGCAAGTTGGGTTCAGGTGCAAGATGAGCGTCTGATCTAGGAGTTAGAGGCTGTATACTTTTATTGTGTTGAAAAGAATACCACTACAAATGTATGTCTGAACTAGACGGAGGTACAGTATGACCTTGCAGATAGGGTTCGGCGAGTAACGGAACTCGATGAGAGTATGAAACGTTATGCAATGGATGGGTAAAATTCCCAATTTTCCATGGAAGAAGGCCTTTTGAGAAAAAACTATCGTTTGTGTATCCCGAATGTGGGCAAACTATGAGAGGAATTGATGTATGAGGCACACTTCACGAAGTACTCAATTCACCCAGGGAGTACAAAGATGTACAAGGTCATGAAAAAAATATTCTGGTGTCCAGGTTTGAAGAAAGACATAGCTCTTTATGTGGCAAAGTGTCAGACTTGCGCCTTAGTAAAAGAAGAATGTAAGATGTCTAGAGGTTTCCTGAAGTCGTTACCAATTTCGGTGTGAAAGTTCGATTATATCTCTATGGATTTCGTGCACGGACTACCGAAATCACAGATAAGAAACGATGTCATATGGGTAATCGTTGACCGATTGACAAAGGTATCGCACTTCATATCTAACAAGAAGGACGATTTAGTGGAAAAGTTGGCTAATTTTTACGTGGATAACATAGTACGATTGCACGGTGTACCCCGTAGCATCGTTAGTGACCAAGATGGGCGTTTTAGTTTGAATGATTGGAGTCTAATCCACCATTTGTTGGGTACTCAACTGAAGTTCAGTACAGCCTTTCATCCGCAAAGGAATGGTCAGACCGAGAGGACCAACAGAATAATGGAGGATATGCTCCAAGTGTGTGCCTTTGATTTCAGGAAGAGGTGGGAAGACCATCTCTATATGATCGAGTTCGCCTATAATAATAGCTATCAAGCTAACATTCAGATGGAACCCTTGAAGTTTTATATGGTAGGAAGTGTCGTACTCCTTCAGCTTGGGCACAAACAGGCGAATCGAAGTTGTATAAGTAGAAGGAAGTCGAAGATGCAAATTCGACTATCCGCTTGATATGTGAGCGGCTACTGGTAGCCCACGATAAGCAGGAAAACTACTACAATGCCAAACACCAAAATATGGAGTTTGCGATGGGAGATTGGGTATATTTAAAGAACAAGCCATTCAAAGGCGTGTCCAGGATTCAGTGCTTGAAAAAGTTGAGTCCGAGGTAAATTGGTTCGTTCAAAGTAGTTGAGCGGATTGGAGAAGCTGCCCGTCGATTAGCTCTTTCAACAAAGAAAAGTGGTTTGCACGATATCTTTCACATATCGGTGCTGCGGAAAGCTTTGAAAGAGCCAATGCAATTAGTGATTGATTATCAAGTACCAGTCAATGGTGGGCTAATGATGAAGGTCAGGCCCATTCGTATCGAGGATACATAGGTCAAGAAGCTACAGAACAAGACAATCGGGATGGTCAAAGTCCGTTGGGACAATTGTGGCTGAAAAGAATTTACATGGGAGCGTGAGCAAATCATGCGAGAGGAATTTCCCGAGTTATTTTTATAAAATCATGTTGTAAACTTGCGTGTTATTTTCCTGTACAGATATATCAAATTTTGGGACTAAATTTCTGTAAGGAGGTGAGGTTTGTAACGCCCCAAAAATCCTAAAAAGGAAGAATTGGAGGTTAATTCGTGGCGGTAGTGTTAACATTGGCATTAGCCTTTGAATTAAATCAACTAACCTCTCGGGAATCTACCGCATGGTGGTAATAAATCTAGTGCATGGTAGTACCACTAAATGCACTCAATGCTTTTGACGAAGCGTTGAGAGGACTACCTCGGATCGGTAGTGGGCTAGCGCGTGGTGGTACCACTCAATGCACTCAACGCTTTGAAGCGTTGAGAGGACTACCATAGGGAAGTAGTGGGCTAGCATGTGGCGCTATCAATCAATGCTTTCAATGCAACATTGAGTGACTACCGCGCGGCGGTAGGAGTAAATGTGTGGCGATAGCTCAGGTTAAAGTACCGCTTCGCGGTAGTATCTTGACGCACGGCGGTAGCTGCCACATGGCAGTAAGGTGGAGGCTATTTTGGAGTGACCGCGCGATGTCGATTAGCCCAAGCAGCAATCGTCTATGATACCGCGTGATGGTAGTAGATACCGCGCGGTGGTAGCCTCTAAATATTTGCTGAACATGAGATTGAACTCTCACTTTTCTCTCTATCTTGGAACTGCAAGTTCATGAGGGAAATAGTCTGAGGCTTAGTGTTGCAATCTTGGTGAAGGAGATCCCGTTATCGAAATCAAGAGCCGAAGTAAGATCCGTGACGAGGAAAGTATGGCGCTCCTTTCCATCCAGATAGAAGACTTATTTATGGCTCCGAAAAGATCTATAAGGCTGAGGATCTTCCTTCTTGGACAAGTGAAGTCCTCCTTTTTGCATATGCATGGAATCCCCCACTAAAAGGTGGAGAATAGAGGAGATTCAATCAGGGTCGATACGTAGTATCCCCGAGTGTGATTTTTCATATAGATCTGAAAATTGCAGTAAGGAATAGGCATGTTGTGTGAAGCCCATCCAGACAGGTTGATCTGGATTGGTGATGTTTTCTTTTGCATGTTAGAGAAGACTCTGAGTATAAACGAGTAGTTTACGGGGTCTATGGGTTGTACCTAAGAAAAGAGAGTAGCAGGAAGTACCGGAGGGTGCTCCAGGAAAATACCCAGAAAGTACCACAGTTTGCTAAACTGTTGGATGTCGTTGGGAGATAGCGAGTATCGTCGGCGATAGCTCCTGGTGAGCTCTAATTGATGTGAAAGTCCAGTGTTTCTGGCACTGTAGGCTGCAGGGTTTTTCTAGACAGATGTTCCAGTTGTAGCTGAGTCTGAAGATAGATGAGAGTTTTGTCGCTAACGCCAAGTGATAGTGGCTATTGCTGGAGATAGCTTCCAAATAGCTTTTGACTTGCAGAACCTATCTTTCATAGACTAAATGGCTAGCAGGTGAGTTGTGACCTGGGTGCCCAGCTATAGTTATGAGTGCCATTATGTGTCGATTGCAGGCTCTGGTCCTGGGTACCTGGTGGGTGGAAGTTGAGGAAATGTCAGAGCTGAACGGGAAAGGGGAGGCTGACCCGCATCTTGTCATTCTCCATAATAGCTTGGACCTTCGGCATTGACCTGGCGATTTGAGCAACAGGAAAGAGCTGAACTGTACCCGCATTATATCATTCAGACTAGATTGCCTAAAGTAACTGTCTTTCGTCATTAGCATAATGAGAGTCTTAGGCCTTGTGTCGGAAAGACTAGAATGCTCAAGTATACCATAAAGTCCGGGATTGTGGATGGTGGTGGGACCCGGAGAAGTCTGGTACACCGAGAATATGCCCTGAGTGCATGGAACATTTAGCCGTTGAGGCATTGGTTTGTAATATATTGATTGGTGCTTAAGTGTGCCTTCTTATGATATATCTGTTGTATAAATGCTATGCCTGCAGGGAAGGAATACCGCTTCCCCGAGTTTGGGATAGGGTCGTTATAAATTGGTTCGCTAAAAGTTGACTGTTGTCTTGTTTGCTGCCCTTATGGTGGATTATCCTTATGCAGGTGCTGGAGAGTCGATCGGGAAATAGCGGGTTGCTGCCCTTGTTACTATGCCACCCCTCGAAGGCCAAGCAAAACCTTTTTAGTGTTTTCATGTATGGTCGGTCTGCGTGCCGATGTATGAAAATACTTTTGTAAAAAACAATAATTGTAAGGCCTTAAGGACATTTGACTTTGGTGTATTTCTGTAAAACATTCCTGATATATATATATATATATATATATATATTTATATATATATATATATATGTGTGTGTGTGTGTGTGTGTGGTGGACATTCGTATGTGCTTGAGTTCAAAAGTAAACCCTTAAGCTTTCGCTAGAATGTTCTGAGTAAGGATTTATGTAGTTTTGGTATCAACATGTAACTCTGTCGACTATCTGTGGAATATAGCATGAAGCCCCGGTCGGACCCTCTATTATATTTCATATGACCGATGGAGGTGTTACAGTTCTTATCTCGCATTTTTAGTTATAATGTTGGTCAATTAGTTACGTATGCGATTTTATAGGGAAATTTAAGGTAAAGAATCGTTGGGCGCGTGTTCTGTTTTATTCTGGTGCTACCCACTCGTTCGTGACTAGGAATTTCATAGAACTTCATCGTCTTACTCTTGATCAAGTTGGCGACTTGTTTCGCGTTAAGTTTCCCTCTAGTGACTCGGTGGTGTCGGACCAGGGTATCCAGAGTTTTCCTATTCTTTTAGGTAATTTTCTAGCTTTTGACGATCTAAAAGTGCTTGACCTGGAGGACTTTGAAGTGATTTTGGGCATGGACTGGTTGTCCAGATATGATGCGGTTATCCAATATAAGGTTAAGCATTTGGAATTCAAGATGGACAACGGCCACCCCAGGAGTGTGTATGGCTTTTCACGCCAGGGTTCCCCAATTATTTCTGCGGTATATGCTCGGAAGCTTTTAAATTCTGGTTGTACTTATTTGGTTTATGTTTTAGAAGTTGTTGGTGGTTTGCCGCGTGTCAAGGATATTCATGTGGTGCAAGAGTTTCCTAATGTCTTCCCAGATAGTCTTCCTGGTCTTCAACCTGAGAGAGATGTGGAGTTTGTTATAGATCTGGAGCTGGTTACTCGCCCTATGTCTAAAGCACCATACCGTATGGCCCCGCTCGAGATGGAAGAGTTGTGTACCCAGAATGATGAGTTATTGTCGTGTGGATTCATTAATTCAAGTTCTTCACCTTGGGGTGCTCCCATCTTGTTTGTTAAGAAGAAGTATGGATCTATGAGGCTATGCATTGATTATAGGAAATTAAATAAGGTAATTATCAAGAACAGGTATCCCTTGCTGTGGATAGATGATTTGTTTGATCAGTTGCATGGTAGTATGGTGTTTTCGAAGATTGACCTTCATTCGGGCTACCATTAGTTGAGAATCCGTGAGTCGGATGTTTTGCGGACTGCTTTTCGTTCTCAGCATGGGTATTTTGAGTTCTTGGTGATGTCCTTTGGATTAACAAATGCACCGTCTACCTTCATGGACATGATGAACAGAGTGTTTAAGGATTTCTTGGATCATTTTGGGGTTTTTTTATTGACGATGTTTTGGTATATTCCCGGAGTACTGAGGAGCATTCTCAACATTTGCGCCAAGTTCTATCTAACTTAAGAGAGCATAAGCTATATACAAAATTGAGTAAGTGCGAGTTTTGGCTACCTCAAGTGTCCTTTTTGGGTCATGTTGTGAATAAGGATGGAATCTTAGTTTACCCAGAGAAGATAGTCGCTATTATGGATTATAAAAGACATACCACACCTAAAGAGATAAGAAGCTTCTTAGGCTTGGGAGGCTATTATAAAAGGTTTGTGGAAGGATTCTCTGGGTTATCTACGCCTTTGACTAAACTTACGCAAAAGAACGCAGCTTTTGTGTGGAGCAATAAGTGTGAAGAAGACTTTCAGGATTTGAAAAAGAGGTTGTGCACTTCTCCAGTGTTGTCTTTGCCTACTGAAAGAGTGGAGTATGCATTTTATGTGGATGCATCGCACGTTGGGCTTGGTTGTGTATTGATGCAAGAAGGAAAAGTGATTTTGTATGGATCGAGGAAGTTAAAGATTCATGAAAGGAACTACCCTACTCATGACTTGGAGTTCACAGCAGTGATTTATGCCCTGAAGTTGTGGAGAAATTTGTTATATGGTACGTTGTGCATGATTTACACGGACCATAAGAGCTTGAAGTATGTATTCACTCAAAAGGAGTTGAATTTGCACCAGCTTAGATGATTGGAGTATATCATGGATAATTATGTCGAGATTCTATATCATTCGAGCAAAGCTAATGCGGTAGTCGACGCCTTGAGTAGGAAGACCGTGCAGATCTTTAACCTTTCTGTGGAATCATTGGTGGAAGAGTTTTTATTAATTGGTATTTCTGTTAAAAGTAGCGACTCGCCAAGCATCTTGGAAGTGGCAGAGCCCTCATGGATTACACTTGCAAGGCTTAATTAGAAGTACAATCCTAATTTTTAGCATATTCATAGTAGAACTGAAAAAGGGGAATTACTGGACTTTTCAATCGATGATGCGGTACTTTGAAGTACCGCGGTAGATATTGTATCCCCACCATTGAGGACATTCGAAAAAAATTGTGTTATGAGGCACATGGTTCTAATGTTTCCTACTACCCTAGTTCTACAAAGATGTATAGAGATCTGAAGCAGATCATTTGGTGGTATGGAATGAATAACGATATAGCCAAGTTTGTGTCTGAGTGTTTTACTTGCAAGCGAGTTAAAGAAGAACATGGACGGCCGAGTGGCAAGCTGACGCCTTTGAATATTCCAAGTTAGAAGTGGGAGAGTATTTCTATGGACTTTATTACCGGTTTGTCAAGATCTCCCCGAGGACATGATTCTGTGTTGGTCATAGTTGAAAGATTAACGAAGTGTGCTCACTTCGTGTCGTTCAAGATTGATTACTCCATGAAAAGATAACAGAGTTGTATTTGGAAGAGGTCATTAGATTGCACAGAGTACCTATAAATATCATGTCCAATCGAGATTCCAGGTTTACGTCTCATTTTTGGAAAAGTTTGCAGGAAGGGTTGGGTATTGATCTCATGTATTATACTACTTATCATCTGCAGACTAATGGTTAGACAGAGAGAGTTAATCAGATTTTGAAAGATATGATCAGATATTACATCTTTGACTACGGGGGAGCAAGGGATGAGCGGCTTAGATTGATGGAATTTGCCTAGAATAACAGTTATCATGAGAGTTTGCAGATGTCCCCATTTGAGGCTTTGTATGGGAGGCGTTGCAGAACTCCCTTATTTTGGGCTGAAGTTGGTGAAAGACTGTTGTTGGGTCCAGAAGCTTTGGAAGAAATGAGTACCTCTGTGTTTCATATTCGAGAAAAGCTTCGTATAGCTCAGGAGTGTTATGAGAAGAACGCTAATCGACAAAGAATTGATCTGGAATTCGCAGTTGGGGACATGATTTTTCTTAAGGTTTCTCTAATGGCAGACGTTAAGAGGTTTGGAAGGAACCACAAGTTTGATCCCAAGTATGTGGGACCTTTCCAGGTTGTTGAACGCATCGGAGTGTCAGCTTTTAGTCTGGATTTGCCCGCTAATTTTCCTAGTGTGCATGATGTGTTTCATGTGAGCCAGTTACGAAAATGTGTGCTTTATGACCGGCATGTTCTCGATTTGGTTCCCTAGTTGCAACCTATTCTTTCTTATATTGAGGAGCTTGTTCATATTCTAGATACTCAGAATCGGGTATTGTGAAGGAAGACAATACCCATGGTCAAGGTTCTTTGGCAAAATAAATACGTTTAGAGCGCGACTTGTGAGTTGGAGTCAGCTATGAGAGAGGCTCATCCTCATCTGTTCTCCTAGTTTCTTTTGGTAAGTGTTTTATTCGATAACCTTTGGTTATTTTCTTTCTATAGTAGATTTGATTTTGTATCATGTTTCGGGACGAAACTTTCTTTTAGGCAGAGCTGCTGTAATGCCCCTGATTTTTCGATGTTTATTTTAAATTTCTGTAGTAAGGTAATAATGATGTTAGGGCATTATGTTGATGCGTAGTTAATCTAAGCCATTATTGGAGCGTGATTTTTGCTCATTGGAATCTGAGGTTTTGACTCGGTGGATTTTAGTATGTTGATGTTGGTTGTAACTTTGTGGAATTTTAACCAAAGTTTGATTTGTTGAATCTTAATTTCGACTTCGCCATTGGTTTTGTAGCATTGGTATTTAGACTCGGTGTAAATTTCGTAGAAATTTGAGTTGATTCGAGTTTTGGACGTTTAATTATTAACAATATTATTATATTATATATATAAATACTTATAACCGAAACCCTATTCCCTTCTTCTTCCCTAAGCCGACGGACCGAAAGCGTGGAAGAGAGGAGGCGATGGACATCGCAAGGCCTTCGGCTGCCGACTGTAGGAGTTCTTGTGCTCGAAAACGTCGACGAAGGGTAGATCCAGAATGCTCATCGGGATCTATGCATTGTGGTAGGTATTTTTGTTTTCTTTGACCTTTGGCGTTGGGGTGTGTGTTGGTACCCTAGATGTGATTTGGCTTATGTAATCCCTTTCCAGCCCCTCTTGATCCATATAAAGATATATGATCATGTTTAGACTCTGTTTAGTCTCCCTAGGGCAGTTTATAAACTGACCTAGAGCTTAGGTTAGAAGTTCTAGATGTTTTTGTGGTTAAGGCTTTTCCGTTCGACCATCGTCGAACGAGGCCTCGCGATCGTCGATCATTGGTCGACGATAGCAGGGCTATTGAATCGTTGAAGTCAAGACAATTATCGTCGACCGTTGGTCGACGATCTCAGAGCAAGCTTACTACGCTCTGAAGGTTGGTCGACGATCTGTCATCAACAGATCAACGATCGTGTTCTTGCTTCACGATTTCTGTCTCGACAGATATTTGCCTTTGCTGGTCGACTATCTGTTAGCTGGTCGACTATCTGTTTACAGGTCGACGATCATCGAACTCCTGTTCGACGATTTCTGTCTGCTTTTATCTATTTGTATTTATGCTATTCCTTGGTTTATTTCCAAGTGTGTTAGCTTGTGGTTAGAAAGATTTTCTGAAGTTATTTGTTGCTAAATTTATGGCTTAAATTCAAATGAATTATTTACAAAATATGTCAAGCATAAATCACGGGATTCAGTATTCTTGATAAAGCATTTTGTCCTATTATACAAATTGCGTTGACTTTATCTTTCCAGCTTGTTTTCTAGCCGTTGGTGCTATGTACTATTTCCAAGAATGGTACGTCTTTATGCTGAGATATTTTTCCCGCTTATTTTATTCCTTATTGGGACTGACAGAAAGTTAATAGGCCATTCTATTCCTATTGCTATATTCTATTTTGAGATAATCTGTTGCAGGGCTCGAGAATTCAAATCAATAGAGCCGTTCCAAAGAAAAAACGTGAAGACATATTTAAGAGAGATTCTTCTCTCAGCAAAAGAAAAAGTTACAGACACAGAGAAATATTATTCATTCGCTCAAGCATCATCAGAGCAGCTCTTCACAATCTCACAACAAGAAGAAGAAAAGTTTTCCTGAAGCAAAAGCCAAGAGCAATCATCTTTCATTCTCAAGTCTCCTGAGCATCTGCTTAGAGTTTTCAAGACTTCAGAAAGAGCTCCAGTTCTGCTTCAAGTGCTCCAGAATCTTAAGACCTGATAAAAATCAGTCTTCAGATCTCTGAGGATTTAGTTTCAGTTTATCTGAAACTCCTTCATCCTGAAGCAAAGGCTTTCCCTGGACTTTCACTGAGCCAGGGGGAGACTTTGATTCTTTAGAGAATCCACAAGTCTTCTCTAATCTGTATTCACAACAGAGAAGATAATCTAACCCTCTCAACCCCTTTGTAAAAAGAGTTTGTTCACACCTCTTCAAAAGTGAACGTTGGTGACAGGGCACCTTATCAACAACCTGTGGTTGAGCATCCTTATCAAAAGCTCAAAGGGTCTGTTTGATCTACCTGAAGAAGATCATTGGTGGCAGGGCACCTTAGCAAAAACCTGTAGTGGATTCCTACCAGGGTGGTAGAAGAGTGGAGTACCTATTAAGAGGGAACCACTATATATCCTGTGTCCATCTGGTTATCTTGCTTATTCATCTTATTCTGTGTCTGTGATAGAACTACCTAGGATTGCTAGTTGCTGTGATAGGCTTATAGTTAAACTGAAATTTCAGTTAACTCTCTCACTTGTGCACTTCACTGTGTTAGGCTCTTAGGGTTCAAGTATCAGATTATTTTATTCCGCAAATCAACTCCAAGGGAGCTGACTAGTTATTCATAAAATTTGAATACTCTATTCACCCCCCCTCTAGAGTAGTTTACAACTTATCCCCACACTTTCAATTGGTATCAGAGGAAGGTTAGCTGTTCATACAGGCTAACACCTGAGTTAAAAGATCCTGTGATAAGTTGTTTCCTGATACCATTCACAAACACTTTCACACATGGCCCAGTCTAAGGATTATTCAAGCACCAGACCTCCTGTATGCAACTTGTCCAAGTTTGGCATATGGAAGGCCAGGATAAGACTATACATGAATTCTATTGATGAAGATATCTTTTCTTCTATCTTGACAGGACCACCTGCTAGGCCTGCTGCTGCTTCCACTTCTGCTGATCTCAGTGCTGTGCCACCACCTGACTACAATGAAACTTACAAGAAGGCAAAAGCAGCTGATGCTAAGGCAATGAATATCCTAGCTCAGACAATGTCTGATGAGATATTCCAGAAGCTGGCTGAATGCACCTCAGCCAAAGCTATGTGGGATTCCCTCAACCACATAGTTGCTGGCTCAGCTGATGAGAGGAAGGACAGGAGATCCAATCTCACCTCTCAGTATGAAAATTTCAAGAAGGATGATGCTGAAGACATTGACACAATGTACACAAGACTCAGTTCAATAATAAGTGAACTGAGGTCTTTGGACAAGGAGATAACTTTGTCAGAAGTAAATGACAAGATCCTGATGTGCCTTCCCATCTCTTGGGACTCAAGGATATGGCCCATCAAGGATGGAAGAAACACTGTGGAACTCTCCACAGAAGCTCTGTTGGGAAAGCTCAAGTCATATGAGCAAACTCTAAAGAGCAGAGCTGCTGCAATTGAAGTAAAAACTCCAACACCAACAAAGAAAGAGCATTCTCTAGCTCTTAAGGCTGCTGAGACTTCTGAAGGAAGTCAATCAAATGAGGAGTTACTGGCTCTCATTGCCAAGAGGTTCTTCAACATGGGAAGAAGAGACCTCAGAAAGAAGTTCTCCAAGCATGAGGACAAGCCAAGGTATGACAAGACTCCATCTAAAGAAATCATTTGTTATGTTTGCAGCAAGCCTGGACACATTGCCCCAGATTGTCCAGAGAAGAAGTACAAGGAGAAGAAACATGAGAAAGAGTACAGGAAGCACCACTCCAAGTCCTCATCACACAAATACAAGAAGAAGGACAAGGGATTTGTGGCTGCTACCTGGAGTGAAACAGAAGAGGATACCTGCTCCTCTAGCTCTAGTGATTCTGAAGAAGAAGAAGAGAAGAAAGCCAAAGAGGTCTGCCTCATGGCCATTGATGCCTGCAGCTCTCTATCAGGTGCAGAGAATTCTGAAGAAGAAGGAGACAATGAAGAAGATTCCTTTATGGAGGACCAGGTAATCGACTCATTTGACTTCTCATCTCCTGAGTTCAAACTAAAATTTAAAACTCTATGTTTAGATTTACTATTATCTGAAAAAGAAATTAAGTCACTTAGATTAAAAGTAATGGAACTAGACATGGAAGGTATTGAAATAATCAGATTAGAAAAGGAATTAGAAAGCTTAAGAGAAGAAGTAACAGTTCTAAAATTAGAACTAGCTAAATCTAAGAGGTTAGAAGAAAAATTAAATGGCAGAAGCCTTAAACTGTCTGAAATTACCAGTATGGCAAACACTAGGGTTGGTAATGATAAACTAGGCTTAGGTGCTACACCTAGTGAACCCATCCTCCTCACAAAGGAGAGATTTAGCACTCCAGTAAAATTTGTTTCTGAATCAGGAATGAAGAATACTGAGGAAATTGAAAAATGCAAGAAAATTCAGAATAAGATTAAGAAAGAGAATAGGAAGAAAAAATTTCTAGCTTTACAAAAGTCGTCGACCAGTGATCGACGATCGTGGAATCCAGAACATCGTTCTGCCATAAATGATCGACGATATGGCTTGCGATCGTCGACCATTGATCGACGATCTGGACTTAAGCTGGAAAATAAAAATCAAACTTCCAGAACTTCAAATCCTAATCACCACCCCAGGTTGTTTAATCCTTCAACTGAATGGATTATCCCACCTAGGAGATCACACCCTTTAGGATATAAATCTAAGCCTGCAAAATCTTTTATATCTAGTTTTTCTTTTGTGAAGAATACTGGACCCAAGGTAACCTGGGTCCACAATGTATAACTGTTCTTTCTGCAGGTGAAGACCTATCCAGTCATACATGACAAATGGTATCTGGATAGTGGATGCTCAAAGCATATGACAGGAAAGAAGAAGAACCTGTCAGGTTTCAAAGCTAAGCTGGGACCAAAAGTTGTATTTGGGGATTCCAGCTGTGGACAGACTGAAGGGTATGGCAGCTTCACCATAGGAGCTGTAACCTTCAAGAAAGTAGCTTATGTCTCAGGACTAAAGCACAACCTAATCTCTGTAAGTCAAATGTGTGATGCTGGGTACAAGGTATGGTTTACTGACACTGCTTGCAATATTTCTTTAAATAATACTGTTATGTTAGCAGGTATTAGAATTGGAAATGTTTATGTTGTAGACTTTAATTCATCCAAATCTGAAGTATGCTTATTTAATGAAGTAACCAGTAATAATACCCTTTGGCATAAGAGACTTAGTCATGTAAATTTGAAAAACATTTCTAGGTTGGCTAAATACAATCTTGTACGAGGTTTACCTTCTTGCCCCTACAAGAAGGAAGGCCTTTGCAAAGCTTGTCAATTAGGTAAGCAAACAAGAAATAGCTTTAAATCAGTTAATAAAGTGATTCTCCCAGGATTCTGTACTTGCTACATTTGGATTTATTTGGTCCTATTGCTGTACAGAGTCTTGGAGGAAAGTCTTACACTCTAGTAATTGTAGATGACTTCTCTAGGTTCACTTGGGTATTCTTCCTGAGAACTAAGGCTGATAACTTCAAGGTTCTTACAGATTTTCTAAAGTGTATACAGAGTGAGTATTCTACTCAGATTGCCTTGATCAGAAGTGATCATGGTACTGAGTTTGAGTCTCTTCTTATGCAAGAATTCTGTGAGAAGGAAGGTATCAAACATAGCTTCTCTGCTCCTAGAACTCCTCAACAAAATGGGGTAGTTGAAAGGAAAAACAGAACCCTAATTGAAGCTGCAAGTACATTGTTGGCAGATGCTAACATGCCTCTGTCCTTTTGGGCTGAAGCAGTCAGCACAGCTAACTATGTATTGAACAGAAGTCTGATACATAAACTTAAGGGTAAGACTCCCTATGAGTTACTTAAGCAAGTGAAACCTAAAATAGACTACTTTAGAGTATTTGGTTGTGTTGCTTTTGTTCATAACAATAACAAAGAATACCTTAGAAAATTTGAGGCAAAAGCATC
This sequence comes from Platanthera zijinensis, assembly GCA_039513925.1. NCBI lineage: Eukaryota > Viridiplantae > Streptophyta > Magnoliopsida > Asparagales > Orchidaceae > Platanthera > Platanthera zijinensis. The sequence continues at coordinate 116,742,991 of CM077080.1, read as the reverse complement.
AATGGGAGTTTTTCTAGGATACTCTCAAGTAAGCAAAGCCTATAGGGTCCTTAATAAATCCTCTCTTAAGATAGAAGAGTCTGCACATGTCTCTTTTGATGAGACAGTCATGTATTATAAGGAGAAGGACTCTTCCTCTAATAGTACAGTGCAAGTCCTAGGAGTAAGTAAGGATTTGGAAGGTTTGAGACTCACACAGGAGAATCATCCCCAACAAACTCCTCAGGTTGCTCCCTCAGATTCTGAATCTGATGTAGAACTTCTTGAAGTTGAAGCACCTGCTCCAACAGTTGATCAAATTCCACATGAGGAATTAAATCTTGAAACTGTTGAAGATCAGATCATTGTTGAACCTACTGATCTTGTCACACTTAGAGATCACCCTGTATCTCAAGTGATTGGAGACATTTCAGCAGGAGTCCAGACAAGACATCAACTCAACAAAAATGTGATGTTTGCTTGTTTCCTTTCTCAGGTTGAGCCCCTAACCATTAAAGATGCTGAGCTTGATCCCCACTGGATTATAGCAATGCAAGAGGAGCTTAACCAGTTTGAAAGATGTAAAGTTTGGACCTTGGTTCCAAGACCAAGAGGCCAACGGATCATAGGCACCAAGTGGGTGTTTAGAAACAAGCTTGATGCCCAAGGCATAGTAGTTAGGAATAAGGCTAGGCTAGTAGCTCAAGGCTATAGACAGGAGGAAGGCATAGACTATGATCAGACTTTTGCCCCTGTAGCTAGACTAGAAGCCATTAGGATTTTCCTAGCCTATGCTGCCTATAAAAGATTTAAGGTCTTCCAAATGGATGTGAAGAGTGCCTTCCTCAATGGAGATTTAAAGGAAGAAGTGTTTGTTGAACAACCACCAGGGTTTGTTTCATCAACCTTACACACTCATGTGTTCAAACTCCAAAAGGCTCTCTATGGACTCAAGCAAGCTCCTAGAGCTTGGTATGAGACCTTAGCAAATTTTCTTCTAGAACACAAGTTTGTGAGAGGTGTAGTAGATAGAACCTGTTCATTAGACATCATAAGGACTCACAACTGTTAGTTCAAATCTATATAGATGACATTATATTTGGCTCTACTGATCCCAAACTATGCAAGAGGTTCTCTGAACTAATGCACTCTAAGTTTGAGATGAGCAGCATGGGTGAGTTATCCTATTTCCTTGGTCTCCAAGTGAAACAGAGTGTTGATGGCATTTTCATTTCTCAATCAAAATATGCCAGAGAGCTGGTTAAAAGATTTGGAATGTCTGATGCTTCATCAATGAGCACACCTATGGCCTCAAATGCAGTTATTGATTCTGATGTTAATGGCAAGCCTGTTGATCAAAAGAACTTTAGAGCCATTGTTGGTTCCCTGCTGTATTTGACTGCAAGTAGGCCTGACATAATGTTTGCTACATGCCTATGTGCTAGGTTTCAGGTCAGCCCAAAGGAATCTCACTTAACTCTTCTCAAGAGGATTTTGAGATACCTTAAGGGATGCCCTAACTTAGGACTATGGTACCCAGCTGAGTCAGGATTTGAATTAATTGGATATTCAGATGCTGATTATGCTGGTTGTAGAGTTGACAGGAAAAGCACCTCAGGGACTTGTCAGTTCCTGGGAGAGAGACTTGTCTCTTGGTTTTGCAAGAAACAGGCATCTGTGTCTACTTCAACTGCTGAGGCTGAATATATAGCAGCAGCTAGTTGCTGTTCACAGATCCTGTGGATTCAAAATCAGCTAGTGGATTATGGGTACACACACTCAAACACAAAAATTCTGTGTGACAGTACCAGTGCAATATCAATTGCTCAAAACCCTGTGCACCATTCCAGGACCAAGCACATTGAGATTAGACATCACTTTCTGAGAGATAATGTGGAAAAGAACAAGATAGTAATGGAATTTATATCCACAGACCTGCAGAGAGGAGATATTTTCACTAAGCCCCTTGATGAACAAAAGCATTTGTTCTTCCTGAACCAGCTTGGCATGATTAATGGTTCAGAGTAGTGAAAATTTGGTTAGTTTTGTTTTCTGTCTAAAATCGTCGAACGACTGATCGACGATCTTCGACCAGGTCAGAACTATCGTTGACCAACCGTCGACGACAGCTCGTTCTGTAGTAAGGCAGAAATCGTCGACCAACTGGTCAACGATCTCTCCTTAGGTATCTATCGTCGACCAATGGTCGACGACAGATTTTCTGTGCTGGGTGGAAAATCGTCGACCAAACATTTATTGATCGACGATCGTGGTAATTGCGTGTAGTCGGTCGATGTTTACCGATTAGTCAAACATTGACTATCGTCGGTCTGTGTTCGACGACCGATTTTATTCCGGGTTCGACGATCGCAGATTTATATAAAATAGTCGATTTAGGTCTGAAGATCGTCGTCCTTCCGCTCCGTCTTTTCATATTCCTTCTTCTGGCTTAGAATTCGCTCTCGAACTCTAATCCCGCGCGATTCTCTTCTCCCCTGTTTTGCTTCTCGATTCGCCATCTTCTCTCAAATCCTATGGCGATTCCTTCTGCTGTTCTCTTCGGAATGAAGTTCGACACTGGATTCTGTGTCGACTTTGATTCTTTCAGCCGATGTGATCAACCAATCCAAGATATTCTGCAGCTGTGTGAAGACCAAGGCCTCAAGAAATTTATGTCGTTCTCTCCTAAGATTCATATACCAGAGATTCGTGAATGGGTATATACTTCGTCCTCCAGCGACGACGCCATGACAGGAAAGATAAATGGCGAGGAGGTCATTCTGACTCCTGAAGTATTGACTGAGCTGTTTGGACTGCCAACAGGAACTGAGGACTATGAGCAAACTGCAGAAGAATATGGCCGCATGCTATCTGTGATGGGCCATGCTGAGGGTGTTCCAGCTAAGCTGCTAAAGATAAACCTGTCTCCAGAGTACAAGTTTCTGGCAGACCTGGTGGGCAAGGTTGTTTTGGGAAAACACTCGGCTCACGACAACATCAACAGGCAACAATTTGCCCTGATGTCAGCTTTGGTGAATAAGGCACAGATTGCCTGGGGAAAAGTTCTGTTTGAACTAATAAGGAGAAAGAACAATCAGAAAGAAGTAAATCTTGCCAGGGTATTGGGTGTGTTTCTATATGTGAAAGCACCCCTGCTGCTTGTGTCTGCACCCTCCGCAGTCAACGCCAGCAAGAGGTTGGACCCCTCTCTATTCAAGAAATCCCAAAGGATTATCAAGAAGTCAGCCAGGGTTGATCCTAACCCTCCTTCAGACACAAGGGCTGACTCGGCCGCTCTCCCGCTTACTGGGGAAGGCTCAGTAATCCCTCCTTCCTCCCTCTCTATCCCTGCATCCTCTTCTCCTGCATTACTTTCCTCTACAACACCTGCAGTGCCACCACAACATGCATCCTTCATTCCACCTGCATCTCCACACCAGTCACCAACACCACAACATCTGGCAGCTTCAGCCAGTGTTGACATGGTGACTGCTACCATCCTCACGCATCTTTCTCAACATGAATCCCACACTCATGTTGATGTTCACCCATCTCCACATGACTCATTTGATCATGTGGCAGATCATCCTGCTTCCATTCCATCCACCTCCACATCATCAGCATTTCAGATAACTCCTGAATTGCTTGCACATATTGTCGAGCTCATTACTCCCTCCATCCAAAAAATGATTGAGGCTGCCAATTCCCCTCTCATTGCATCCATCAATGCCCTTACTCAAGCCATAAAATCATCTCATCCCTCTGCTGAGCCCTCTTCAGTAAGATGCATGACTCCAGTCCCCACTGAAGTCATGCAGGGGGAGATGTCTGTTGAAGTGGTCTCAGGTGATGCCCTGACCCTTCAGGACAATTCTTCTCTTCCCCTTCAAGGAACTGTAGAAGAACCTCAAGAGATTCCAGAGAAAGAACCAGAAGGTAAACCTTAAAATTCTTCCTCCAAAGGTTATAATCAGGACTTCAATTTGATATTTGTATCTAACAAAGACATTCACTCCCTAGTGAATCTAGCTTCTGAGGAAGAAGTTCCTGAAAAAGAAAATGAGGAAGTCCCCATGGACACCTGTGAGTATGATGCTGCTCAACCTGATGGTATAGCTTTATTTAAGATTCTAATTAATTCAAACTCCAACTTAGAGTTAATTTCTTATCCCTTCCTTTCCATCACAGCTGCTGATGACCTTACATCAGTATTGCAAGTTGATGCTGCTAAGTCCTTTGATTCTGATAAAGACTTGGAATCATTTCTTAACTCAGACTGTGAGTTCTCACTCACATCTACTCCTTTTGTTCTTCCTCCTCAAGAGATAGTGGTCCCTTATAGATCTGAGTACCTTGATGACCCCTTGGTCAAAGATACTCTTTTCTTTTCCTGTATGGCACTCCTCTTGTGCCTTGCAGAGGTGTCTATCCCTGATGTCACTGAACATCTAGAAGGAATTATAACCTCCTTCCTAGATGCAAAGTGGTATCCTGTGTAGATCTTCAGGTAATCCTATCTATTACCTGTTGTTTGTTCACCTTGGGGGGAATATTTTATTCCCACTTGGTTGTTAACCTATCTTTCTTTGCATGCAGGCACAACCATAAATGCTGCTGCTGCTGAAGACATCAACATCCCTGCTGATGCTGCTGCTGAAGAAATTGAAGATGTGCAAGATAGGGCAGACAATGCTCCCAAGATGACTGAAATGGACTCAAGCTCAGGTACTCTAAACATTGACCAATATATAGCCTTTGTGGCTGAAAATATTGCCTCTGAGTACATTGAAGGGATGGCTAATTATCATCTGGATTCCCTAGCCATCTCTCTAGAGAAAGCATCTGCCCCTGCAGATATCGTCATCTTTTCTCCACCTATCCTTACCTATCCTCTATCCATTCCTTCTATTGCAGAACTGGTCCCCAAGACAGTTCCTGAGTTGTATCCAGAATCAGAACTCTGGAAGAGGTCTCCAAATGTGGATCTTGATGCCCTCCTTAGGCAAGATGCCATTGAGGAAGCTAAAGAGAAAGAAGAAAGAGAAAAGAAAGACAAAGCTGAACCTGCTGCCAAGGATCCTTCTGAACAAAACTTTGATGATTATGCTGGCAGAACCTCATCCCACTCCTCTGATGATGATGATCCTGAAAATTCTGATAGCTCCCAAAAGAAGAAAAAGGCTGTAGCCCAGAAAAGAAAGGCATCTGCTCCTCCTGCTGCTAATCCAGACAAGGATGTTCCCTATTTTATTCTGAAGGGAATTGATCCCAAGAGCAAAGAATTTCAGCCTTGGATGAGACTTTCAAAGAATCAGACAAGAGAGAATAAGAGAAGAAAAATATATGACACTCCTGTTCAGAAATTCCCCCCCAGAGGTCCTCCTCCACCTCCTGGTGCTGGAGCCTCTGGAAGTCTCTCTTCTGCCCCCTCTGCAAGGTCAGCCAGTTCTAACACTTCTCAGACCTACCAAAGAAGGAGTAATCAAAGCCAGGGAGGCCAAGATGTATCAGGACAGGGAAGAAAAAGAAATGACAATGCTCTCGTGGAACAAATAAAGGAGATGACTTTTCAGCAACCTACCTTCTCTCCTCCTCCCTCTCCTAAAAAGAAAATTTCAGAATGGAAACCTTCTCCTCCCAGGAAAGGTCCATCCTCTTCTTCAAGAAAACCTGCTGCTGCTGAGACAACTGAATCAAAAGGAAAAAGAGTGGTCCTTTCAAAGAAATCCCATAAGAAGTTCATTGAACTTGCTCCTCCAAAATCTCTATATGCTGAAACAGATCCTAAGAAGGCTGCACAGATTTATCTTGATTCAAGGAAAATAGTCACAGCTCTTCAAAGAAACATGGAGATTGCAGCTCAAGCTGATATTGACAGACCACCCTCTCCATCAGATATAACTGAAACTGAAAGGATTGCCTCTATGGCAAGATTTAAGGAATCTATTGCTCTAAGCATGATGGAGAGAGCCAAAGCTCAAGGACTAGACCCTACAGCATATACAACTATGTCTGAATTCAGAGAAAAGGAACTCAGCAAATTTCAAGTTAATCCAGAAGCTTTTAATACTGAAGAATACATGAAGCTACATCCTGCTGCAGTTCTACCAAGCTATGCTGAAAAGAAAATCATTGGTGAACATGACCTAATGCTATCTAAAAGACAAGCAGCAAATCCTAACAGAGAGATTATTTTCAAACCAGCTGTAACCCCTAAAAACTCATCTGATGCTAAAACCTCTGATAAATCTGCTTGATACTTTATAGTTCTGCTGATTTATGTTTTTTTCTGTGGATTGCCTGTGTTTTATTTTGGTTAATATCTGTTTTTGTTGCTGTGTGCTTTAGTTTTTAGATTGGATTGGATAACATAACCCAAATAGGGGGAGATTGTTGGTACCCTAGATGTGATTTGGCTTATGTAATCCCTTTCCAGCCCCTCTTGATCCATATAAAGATATATGATCATGTTTAGACTCTGTTTAGTCTCCCTAGGGCAGTTTATAAACTGACCTAGAGCTTAGGTTAGAAGTTCTAGATGTTTTTGTGGTTAAGGCTTTTCCGTTCGACCATCGTCGAACGAGGCCTCGCGATCGTCGATCATTGGTCGACGATAGCAGGGCTATTGAATCGTTGAAGTCAAGACAATTATCATCGACCGTTGGTCGACGATCTCAGAGCAAGCTTACTACGCTCTGAAGGTTGGTCGACGATCTGTCATCAACAGATCAACGATCGTGTTCTTGCTTCACGATTTCTGTCTCGACAGATATTTGCCTTTGCTGGTCGACTATCTGTTAGCTGGTCGACTATCTGTTTGCAGGCCGACGATCATCGAACTCCTGTTCGACGATTTCTGTCTGCTTTTATCTATTTGTATTTATGCTATTCCTTGGTTTATTTCCAAGTGTGTTAGCTTGTGGTTAGAAAGATTTTCTGAAGTTATTTGTTGCTAAATTTATGGCTTAAATTCAAATGAATTATTTACAAAATATGTCAAGCATAAATCACGGGATTCAGTATTCTTGATAAAGCATTTTGTCCTATTATACAAATTGCGTTGACTTTATCTTTCCAGCTTGTTTTCTAGCCGTTGGTGTTATGTACTATTTCCAAGAATGGTACGTCTTTATGCTGAGATATTTTTCCCGCTTATTTTATTCCTTATTGGGACTGACAGAAAGTTAATAGGCCATTCTATTCCTATTGCTATATTCTATTTTGAGATAATCTGTTGCAGGGCTCGAGAATTCAAATCAATAGAGCCGTTCCAAAGAAAAAACGTGAAGACATATTTAAGAGAGATTCTTCTCTCAGCAAAAGAAAAAGTTACAGACACAGAGAAATATTATTCATTCGCTCAAGCATCATCAGAGCAGCTCTTCACAATCTCACAACAAGAAGAAGAAAAGTTTTCCTGAAGCAAAAGCCAAGAGCAATCATCTTTCATTCTCAAGTCTCCTGAGCATCTGCTTAGAGTTTTCAAGACTTCAGAAAGAGCTCCAGTTCTGCTTCAAGTGCTCCAGAATCTTAAGACCTGATAAAAATCAGTCTTCAGATCTCTGAGGATTTAGTTTCAGTTTATCTGAAACTCCTTCATCCTGAAGCAAAGGCTTTCCCTGGACTTTCACTGAGCCAGGGGGAGACTTTGATTCTTTAGAGAATCCACAAGTCTTCTCTAATCTGTATTCACAACAGAGAAGATAATCTAACCCTCTCAACCCCTTTGTAAAAAGAGTTTGTTCACACCTCTTCAAAAGTGAACGTTGGTGACAGGGCACCTTATCAACAACCTGTGGTTGAGCATCCTTATCAAAAGCTCAAAGGGTCTGTTTGATCTACCTGAAGAAGATCATTGGTGGCAGGGCACCTTAGCAAAAACCTGTAGTGGATTCCTACCAGGGTGGTAGAAGAGTGGAGTACCTATTAAGAGGGAACCACTATATATCCTGTGTCCATCTGGTTATCTTGCTTATTCATCTTATTCTGTGGCTGTGATAGAACTACCTAGGATTGCTAGTTGCTGTGATAGACTTATAGTTAAACTGAAATTTCAGTTAACTCTCTCACTTGTGCACTTCACTGTGTTAGGCTCTTAGGGTTCAAGTATCAGATTATTTTATTCCGCAAATCAACTCCAAGGGAGCTGACTAGTTATTCATAAAATTTGAATACTCTATTCACCCCCCCTCTAGAGTAGTTTACAACTTATCCCCTCACTTTCAGTGTGTGGCCCTAAACTTTCGTTTTGTCCAAATCTCTCAAGATTTCATTGGCGTACTTTCTTTTTGTCTGATCTGTATCGTGGAGTGTTTGGAAGGTTGAGATAAGGAAGTTAAAGGCAAGTGGTGGTTTGCTCCCTAGCCTAACCTCTTGCAAATTCCTTATGTATCATTCTTTGAATTTTTGTCAATCCTGCTGTAGATTGTATACTTCCATGTCACCTATTCTATCAACTACTAGTTTTACCTCATTCAAATAGAATTTAATTGCATTTTCTTCTTGTTGAGTTATTGTGGGGTTCTTTTACCTGTGTTTGGGCTCCTTCCTTGTCTACCCATCCCTTTCTCTTATTTTGTGGAACTTATTCATGGTCTAGGTTAACTGTTGTCAAAGATTACTAAGTCCAATAACTTCTATTTAGATGGGAAAGTTTCTTGCAGGAATAGAACTCAGCTAGGTGTCGAGCGAAGTAAAATTCGTTGAGTTAAGTCCATGAGTTGAGTGAACTCAGCTAGGCGTCGAGTGAAGTAAAATTTGTTAAGTTAATTCCAGGCGTTGAGTGAACTTAGCTAGTCGTCAAGTGAAGTAAAATTCGTTAAGTCCAGGCATCGAATTAACTCAGCTAGGCATCTAGTATAATATCCCAACATTTATTGGGCCACCAAAACCCTAGTGGGCCCAATAACAGTAACCTGAACCTCTACCCGTGGCCTATACCAAGGTAGGAGGTAACCCTAGACTGGGATATCGAGCTAGAGAACTCCGATTTGAGTTCTGTCAGCTCATGTGGCCTCGTATACTCAATAATAGTGTGTTGGAACTTGTCCAGTTGAATTTCTAGGTCGTATGTTGGATATGATCGTTCCTCATAGGACGTCGCGAAAAAGAGATTTTGTTGGATAATGACCTAGGGAACTCCGATTTGAGTTCTGTCAGTTCCTATGGCTTCGTGTAGTCAATACAAACCACAAGAACTTGATGTGTCATAATCTGAAGCCTAACAATGAATATACGCATTTTGACCGTTTTAGCACGCTATGACGCGCAGATTTTTGATATTTAGCAAACGAACTCTGATTTGACCCTGTTTAGTGGTATTGGACTCGTATGGTCAATACGAAGTCAATCGTGTTCGTCCCGGTAAATTTCAAAAATGAGTAGTCAACCTGTGGTCAAATCAAGAATAACCTTGCACCGAAAAGCGTGCACACACAAAAGATGATACGACACCCTAACTTTGACTCGATCCCCGATGACAAAGACCTACTTTGACTTTGACCAGCATGGGGGGACCCACCCAGGGTTGACTCTGTTCAAACCCCTCTAAAATATTTTTTTCAAAATTTTCTTCCAAGGGGATGCACACTCCCTCCACATAGGAAGTTAGGGCCCTACCTTCCTCATCCCTTAGGCCACCCCATGCAACAAAAACATAGGTGGTGGGCCTTAGCAAAAAGCCCACCATATTCCCCTCTTTCCCTCCCCTCTTCCTTACTACCAAGGCCCGAAAGCCCACCACACCCCTTCCCCACCAGATGGCTCCCACCTAGGGCTATCCTGATTGTGCCACCTGGCCAGACCAAGTGGAAGGGTGGAGCGGAGCTCCTTCTCCCATTAGGGATAATCCTGCATCTGTAAAGGCCATGGGATGGCCTCTCCTCCTCATATAAATAGACTCATCCCTCTTTTCTCACCCACACCAACCCACCCGAGCCCAGGGCACCCTCACCGGAGTCGCAGCTCGCTAGAAAAATTTACACCACCAAAGCTTTCTGCCGCCTTCAAAGGCAGCTCAGTTGGGACCCTCCCAAGTCCCCTCCACACAGGTGGAACCTTCTCCCCTCTCCCTTTCAAGTATTTAGGATGACCTGCATGAGCCTCCCGGCAGCTGGAGAGCCGCCGACACCACCCGAGCTAACTTCTAGGTTGGGTGGTGGCCGCAGCAAGATAGCCCCTCCCAGCGCCAGTGGTGGCGTTTTAGAAGGGCTAAAACATCAGGGATGGCATTCCCCACTTATGGAAGGTCGGGGTACCACCGGAAAACAACGCTCTAGCGGCACCTGAGAAATAGATTTTTCCTCTATTTTAGCTCCGGCGGAGGCCGACGGCAGCAGGTCGCCGGGCCTCCACCTAAGAGGATCCCTGACCCGGGCGCGCTAGCCGAGGGAGGATTTGTGGCTGGGTTAAACACCAGAGAGGCAGGGTGGCACGGTGGTGCTGGGAGTAGAGCCACCACCACCCTGCTCTCGGGTTGATGATTTTAAGCAGTGGCCGGCGGTGGCAGGCCGCCGGACCACCAACCAAAGATTTGTCGGCCCCCAACAAACTGATCGGGGGCGGCTCTAGCACCTAGAAGTGGATGGCTGGAAGTGGCAGAGGGCCACCGCCTTCTTCACCGGCGGGGGAAGGATCACCGTCGTTCATCTCATAGGAATGAGATGAACGGCTATGATCTCATCGTTTACCCTCCCCCCCTTGTATGAATTCTGTACCCCTACAGCAGATCTGTGGTTGATCCGTTGTGGGGAAGTGTTGACCAGATCTCCTGTCTGGCACGAACTTGGCCGCAAGATCAGGTATGATCTGCTATATGCAGACTAAATTCTTAACTAGAATTTTGTAATTTTTTTATAAAAACTTGTAGGCTCCTAGGGAAAGAGTGTTGAACATGAAAGTTGTTCCCCTTGATAAGGGCTTTTCCCACAAAAAATTTGAGAATTTTTGGAATTGTTTTAGTAATTTTAAAAGCCCAAATAAATTTTATTTGGCCAATTTAGAGGCCGAAAATTGCTCGGAAAATTTTGAAAAAAATACTAGGCTCTTTTTTAGGCCCCTTTAAAGGTTGTATTAAACTTTGGGAACCTTGAGATAAAAATTGAAGATTTTTCCAATTTCTTTGAACCTAGGGTCACGCTCGGAAATTTATACGCTCAAATTCTTCGAAAATGGAAATCGAAGCGCGTGACCACTTTTTAACTTGAATGATAAGTTCAAACTGCTTTACTAACGAGAGTGATCGAGGCAAGTTCCCAATCTCTGAGTGTTCCATGGTTTTGTGAAACCGTAGAGTGCCTCGTGTTTTCTTTTAAAGACTCTCGGGTAATTTGGGCAGGCTCGGAAGATGAGAGTACAAGCAATTGATCAGTTAATTATTCTCAATGAATAATAAAAATGTATTCATAGTAAGTTTCCTCGATCGGATTAAGCCGTGATTAAAAAAAGGTGCAACTAAATTATGATCGGATCTTAATAATGGGAAAAACACCAAGGAATCCTCCTAAGAACGGAGATGGAACTGAACTAGTTCTCCTAAGAACGGAGATGGAACTGAACTAGTCCTTCTGAGAACGGAGATGGAACTGAACTAGTCCTCCTGAGAACTGAGATGGAACTGAACTAGTCCTCCTAAGAATGGAGATGGAACTAAAGCCTCTTGAATGAAGTGATTGGACTGCTAACCTTTTTCTTTATGTTTTATTACAGTCTCGCACTGGTCCAGTTCATTTATTTATTTCAGTTCAGTACACTTTTCTCAATACTCCGGTCTCGTACTGGTCCTGGCTATTTACTTTCAGTTCATTTCTTTTAAAGTGTTATTCCAGTCTCGTACTGGTCCAGTTCATTTATTTATTTTAGTTCAGTACTTTCTTTTCAGTACTCCTGTCTCGTACTGGTCCTGGCTATTTACTTTCAGTTCAGTTCATTTCTTTAAAAGTGTTATTCTAGTGTTGTACTGGTCCAGTTCCTTTCAGTACTTACTTTCGGTTCAGTAATACTCTAGTGTCCTACTGGTGCATTTCTTTATAAAATTTCAACTCTGCAGCTTATACTAATAACATCTTTTATTATCGTACTTTTGTTTCTGCAATTTACTATTTTAAGCACTAGTCCTGCTCTGACGGGCAGTGATTTGATAGGTTGAGCCTTAGTAAGGGTTAACAGGAGTTGAGATATTCCTTCGAAGTTAGCCCCAAATAAAGTACTCCCACGCTCCTTATCGAAAGTCGAGCCAAGTGTCATTTGCCTGAATTATTAAAGCATAGTAGGGCAAGCCATTGTAGACCTGGTGCATGCTAACAAAACTATTCTTACTAGTTTGCTTGTAAATTACTTGCAGTAAATCGTGGCGGGTCAGTCACTTTTGCAGACCGTTCGTACCGGTGCGGGAAGTTCGACGACTCAAGGAGATAGGGAGATGAGTACCACAAGTGACCGGATGATATTTTTTCACCATTGGGTTTCCTCCACTAGTCAGCCAAAGTGTTGAATCGCGAGATGTCGCTCACATCCAAGAGTACACAGGGATGTGCGTTAGGGCTTGGGCTGTGTGGTATGAACACCCCCAGAAGTGGCAGGACTGGCCACTATCACCGATGGCCTCATCAGTGAGGCCCGTGTGGCTCGCTATATAAGACATCCGATTTTTTTTTCTTTTTAAACCACCGGGGTCTTATGCCCAGAATTGCCATTTTGCAGTGGCACCGACACTCGGGAAGGCCGCCACGACAAAACGCCAATTCTGCCGGCCTTTTAGATCACAAGAAAGAGAAGTAAATATACACTGAATGTAAACATGTCCACAGAATCATATATAATAAAAATAACAGCAAGTCCTTATATATATATAAGGGAGTACTGCAAAAGATCAGTATAAATGAAATATAGACGGGCTTAAGCCCGGTACATCAAATCCTCACTACAATATCTTGCGGAAGCTATAAGATAGTACTAAACACACACTGAGCTACTCATTGGTTCTCCGGAACTAGACTGGCCCACCTCCAAGCGCATCGTACTCCGGTGGTGCTGGTCCTTGGGCTGCTAGTCCCTGTCCCCCATCTGTAGCTCCTGTAATGTTGTGGTTCGAAAATCATTAGTCATAAAGATTAAGTCCTATCATCCCCTACCCCTCCCCCCACAGCTCCTAAGCACCGAGCGGAGAGGAGGAAATGGAAGCTACAAAGGTGGAGAGTAAGCAAGCAGATGAAAGTGGAACTAATCTAGCAGTTATTCATGTTGTATATCAGCTAAGTAAGAAAGGTACAATCTAGTAGTTCTACAATAGTGAGCAGTAAAGTAAACAAGTAAAATAATTAACCTTAAATTATATGAATGCCCATACAAACTTATAAGTTATGGGGTCTTCTGCAAGGCTCCAATCGTATAAAAAGTCTCATACCGTTTTATACGTTGGGGTATCGGTTGTATGCAAATTTGAGTGTAGTGAAATGCTATTCCATGATTCATGCAAGTGCAACTCACGCACACGAGTCTATGCGCACAGACCTTTAGTTCCCCCTGTTCGGGCAGCTAGCTTCACTCCCAGGAACCTCCATAATGGCAAACGGAGATAGTGGGTCGGGCCCCCACTCCTAGGCGAGTATCCACACTACAGGGCCTATCCCTTCCGTACGCCCCTAGAAGAACACAACCTAGAGTATCTGCGTACTAGTGCTAGCTATATCCACCAGACTTTCTTTGGCTAAGTGTCCCACACCGCCGAGTCAACGTACCGATGTCAGTTTGAATGACTGTCAAATACCGAAGACCCACCACCTTATTTAATATGCAAACCCTCAAGCCCCCAGCTCCCCGGACTATCCCGTCCGTGCATCTACCTTCTGAAGCTACCGTCCGGATGGCAATCAAACCAACCTATTCAACCTCCCTAGCTACCGGTGTGTGTGAATGTGAAACCCTAGTTATACTAGTTGCTCTTTTAGTTTATTATTCCTACAGTTTACGTTAGCCCAGGACTGCCCCCGGCATACCCCGTGAAGGGCTCTCAAAGGGCACTAGGAACTATGATGGTAGTTGAAGCCCATCGTTCCCTTTCGCAAGGCACATAATATTATTGGTTATTACCTTATTCCCAATCCCTCTTATGTTATATTGGTTCTAACCCTAGTGTATTTGACACTTTCTCTCCTACGGGGTAGACGATGTTTCGTCGTCCCCGAGCACCTCTAAACACTAGCCAGAATTCTCAATCCTCATCATGACTCCTCATCATGACTCCTCATATCACTTAACAAATCAATACACTAATATGCCATCTCCTTAAGATCATTTTGCACCATAATATGATTCCTGCAGTTTTTACTAAGCGCAGACCATCCTAAGCTATATGATGTATATAATGAGAAGTACTCAAAATATTTATCCAAATGACCTAAGTTATTTACTGGGAGTCTATCATGATATAATTAGGCTAAATCCAGAAATTCATATTTTTCCTTATGTTTTTGATATTTGATTAATTTCTTTCCAATCCATGCTTGAATTGAACATGATGTATAATATTTTCTCAAGTAATAGCCACCAAGAATTTATGAACACTAGATAACAGAAAGCTAACAATAAATATCAAATTCAATAATTTTCCATAAATTCTTTGGCTTCTAATTAGTTAATCAAATGTAAATTCAACCATCATGAATAAAGAAGGAAGTAATACAATTTATCATCAGATAATTATAGGAAAATTACTGAATCTTAAAGGTGACCAAATAAGACCTCTGAGCAAATATCATAATTTTTCAAGCTTACTAGGTATCAAAATTAATTCAAATGGTTTTACATGAAAAGTATCACTTTGTGAAGCAACCCATATAACAAGACTTCCAAAAATTCCACAAAAACCTACAAAGATGTATAACAACATAAAAGATCCTATGACTAAATTTCATAAGATTCAGGTGAGTGGTTAATTCATAATAAATTCCTAAGTAGAAAGTACAATTTGATGGTTTGTAAACGAAGTACTATATTTATTGATCTAAAATTCATAACAAAATTCCCAGACATGAAAATCACTATGGAAACACTCCTGCCAAAGTTTGACTATGAATCAAGGTCACATGACTCATTATAAAATTCCTAGGATGTAAAGACCTAAATACTTATTAAGTGGTTTATGTGGGGTATTTGTGTCCAACCACTACCCAATCACTTCCTAGGGCATTTAACCACCCTACAAGTATTTATTCTAAATACCAAGTCCATACAAGGACATATCACCCTATGTCCTTCACAAACCCCTAAAGTCCAACCATAGGGTTCGAACGAGGGTCCTAGGGCTAACCTACCCCCAATCCATCTCAAACTCCATGAGAGGGTGTGTTTACTGACCATGGGGCTCTGGACAAGGTCCCAACCCATTTGGGTGAGAATTCGCTCTTCCAAGCCCCAAATACTCCTTGCCCTAATTTATCCCTTAGAAGACCAAACTTTGGTCATAAAAAAACTTATTCAAATCAAACCCAATTGGCCTGATATTTTTACCAGAGCATTATGACATCCCCCAAGATCACCTTACAAAATATTGGTTGTTTTTGAGCTATTTAAGACACCTAATTAAATTGTATAAGGATTATTAAATTTTTTCCAAAACTGTTGGGTATTGTATCCACAATTACCTGGATTTGAAGAAGCCTCCTGTCAAGCTAAGATGAATTCACAATGTATTTGATGATATATCTTCAAGTTGTGCTTGCAGTTATTCCTCGCTAAGTACACACCAATGTCAGGGTGCAGTGGGTCAATATACACGGGTCTGCGCAACGTAATCCCTCGTTGAGCAGATCAGTGTGTTGGCTCATGTGTACTCTCTCTATTGGAGTGTACTTATGTTCAAGTTCAGGGCTGAGATAGATCAAGTGCAGACAAGGAGCAAGGATGTGTCAAAGACCAACTCACGAGAAGAAAGATGAAAAATCGTCTAAGTTATATTCGATAAGAATCACCAAGTGATTCTCGCCGATTCGACGGGAATCACTAGTGATTCTTGTCGAATCGTCGAGAATCACTCGCCGATTCTCGCTGACTGTATCCGGCTGACTCAAAAGTATTCAAGAATTCTGCTAAGTCAGAATCGTCGAGAATCCCTTAGTGATTCTCGACGAACCGTCGAGAATGACTCTGTATTCTCGTCGATTCGTCAAGAATAGTTGTGATTCTCGCTGATTCACTCCGGATGGCAAGCTTTTCAGCAGGAATACTTCTAAGTATAATTCGACGGGAATCATTATTGATTCTCGTCGATTCGTCGAGAATCACCAATGATTCCCGTCGAATTTGACCTAGGCAATTCCTACCTGCTCGCTGGACCGAACCCAGATTTAAGGCGCTGTTTGGACCGGGCTTAGGGCTTCTGCTTATAGGGCCCACAATGGTCACTTAGGGTTGTTCTACAGTATATATACTCGCTTATTTCGAACTTGAATGGTAACGCTTCACGAGAAAAAGAACAAACAGCCTGGCGTGACCTAGCCGATCGCATAACTCAGCCGCTCGTCATCGCCGCTCGCAAGTTGTCGCCGCCGTAGATCTTAGATCCTCTTTGATCGTCCGGCGACAGGACCGAGGCAAGCCTAGCATCTCACGCTTCTCTATCAAGATCTCTTATCTCTCGATTTGTTAAACAAGGATAGCTCTTCGTTCCGAAACAATTGAGACGACTGATCCGATTGAGATCGTTGGTAGACCTTGCTTGCTTCGTCAAGAAGTTTGGATCTACAGAGCATCATCGCCGCATTCACTTGCCACCACCGATCTCGGGAAGATCCTCTCCAAGAGAGTGCGCCGATCGTGGACTCTTCATCTTCATCAAGAAAGCTTCATTGAACGAAGAGGGACATCGGGTTCTCTAAACGTAGTTTGTATTTCTTGTACATTCTATTTTGACTTTGTTGTAAAGGAACTTTGTTTCCTCGTTGTAAGGGTTGGGTGAACCCCGTGGTGGAGGAGTAGTGACTCCTTCGGGTGGAAGGGTTTCTTCCATAGTAAGAGGATTGGATTTCAATCCTGTTGGCGAAGTGACCGAGTCATCCCGTGTTGGGAGATAGGTCGAAGGGGGAGAGTGGACGTACCCAAATCGGGGAACCACTATAATTTCTGGTGTGCATTTCTTTGTTGTGTTTGTTGTTTATGCAGGTTAATTTTTAATTCCGCAAAAGACTGCAAATCACCTATCCCCCCCCCCCATAGGTGAAGCTAGTTGACACTAGATATACTTTCAAGTGGTATCAGAGGGAGGTTACTCATCAAAAAGGTTAACACCTTGAGTAAAATCCTGCCTCGAGTGTCAACAAGAAAATAAGACTCAAGCATGGAGCTGTATTCTGATGTATCTCCTCTGAGACTCTCTACATGCACAAAGGAGTATTATCAAGTCTGGAAGATGAGAGTTTTGTTTCATCTGGAGGCCATCAACCCTCGAGCATCACTCATTTTGGATGAGGGTCCCTTCATTCCCATGAAGGCGTCTGGCTCAGGAAAAGATCTCCAAATCCCCAAGAGTCTCGAAGAGATGTCTGAGACTGATCTCTCTCTCTCTTCAACTTTGACAAGTTGATTCGTCAGATCATCTCTGATGTCTGGTCTGGATTATCTCGTTCAAGATTGTACAAGTGCAGGACTGCCAAGTCTATGTGGCAAACTATCTCAGACCTCATGGAGGGATCAGAGACAGCAGGGACTAGTTGCCAACAGGAGGATGAAGCCTATGTGGGGGTCCTCATTTTTGAAGATGAAGGTAAAGACCAATCTCTCACTATCAGAGCTCCTGTGTCCTTGTCTAAGACTAAAGAAGAGGTTGAGGAAAGCAGTTCTGATGAAGCTGACACAACAGTCTCTGCCGATCTTAACGCTGACCCTGAACATCAAAGTCAGGATCAGGTAACTTCTTCATCATGCTCCTCTCCCCTTAGATTTCCTGAAGACAGGAATAGTTCTGAGGGTTGTCCATCTAGTGATGCAAGGGAAATGGATAGCTTCAATCAAAGGATTGAAAATCTTGATTCCCTTGAGAGTGCCCTTCAGATGAGCAACTTACTTGTTGAGGAACAAGCTAAGGAGATTGCTCAGTTGAGGACCTTGATGAATCTCCAATTGGAATCCATCAAGGTAAAGGACTCAAAGATCTCGGATCTAGAGAGTCGTCTAGAGACCGATAAGAGGATAGTTTCTAACTTTTCCAAGATAGATGCTATCAAAAGAAAAGCAGAAAATGGTGGATCTCCCAAATCATTAATTCATGGAGAAATGGGGAAACTGTGTTCATACCCCCCACCCCGAGTAGAAAGGGGACAAATCATGCTTTCAGGTATGACCACAAGAACAACCTTGGTCACTGCAAGAGTGATCGGCACTCAGGTGGAAATACCCACAGTGCAAGAGCTGTCATGGCTACCCATGAGAGAATACCCAAGGCTCATCCTGAACCCTTTGTATTCTCGGCCTCAGCCCCAACTCGTCATGAATCTGCAGGAACCAACTCTCACTGCATCTCTTTCCACCCCAAGACACAGGAAAGGGGGGTTGGGAAATATGTAGTAAGTACCCCTGGGGCCCCGGATGTGTGTTGACTGAAAGGAAGGCACCACCTCCCAGGCCTCATGACACTCATCACATGCTCTCTATCCACCCTCCCTCGTGTCTCGGTGGAAAGGGAAAATTTGTGAGCAGAACCTTCCCGGTCCCGTTTAGACCTAAGATCATGACTACCTTAGTTAGTAGATAGGGTCAGAAACGGCGATACAACATTCATGAGTGTTGGTGTTGTGGCAAGGTGGGTCACTTTGCCATTGATTATTGGCACAATCCCTCTGTGCCAAGGGCAAGGGTATGTACACTTACTCTGGGCAGAGTTAGCCTTCCTGATAGGATTCCTGTAGGAAGGCATTCAATATTTTATGCTGACAAGAACCTAGGACCCAATACATATTGGGTTCCTAAGGTAAGGTAATTCTTTTTCGCAGGATAGTCTAGGTTCCCTTAAATATGATGGGAACTAGACATGAGATGTTCCAAGAATGACATGGAACACGTATATGGGATAAGGGCAATGCTAACTACAATGGCTTACTCGAATTGGACACCTGGTGTACCTCAAATAGAGGATCTGAATGATCAGTTTAATGATCCCAGGTACATGTGTTAGGTTTCAATACTTGAGTCGTATTATAAAGATGATTACATATATATTTATATCCACACGAATATGTCAATTCTTCTTCTAAAAAGTAAATGGTTATATATATATATGCACATATATGTTCACATACCTAGTAAAAGGACGAAATAGTTAAAATCTGAAGAATTACGTGCATTTACATATATATAATTGATAATGTATTTCAATGGGTGTAAATCAGTCCACTTGAATTTCAAGGAGTGTGTGCCATGGGCTATAATGAAAATTCTACGCTTTTGAATTACCTAGAATTACTCAGTAATTATTTCTAGGGTTAACATACCATTCAATTCGACCTAGGTTTTGTGATCAACAAATGAAAAAGAGGGCTAAGATTCAAAACAATATAAACTGCCCCGTTCAGTGGGTATGAAATAGCGGCTACCCATCGGTATATATAAATAGCATAAAACCCCTATTGACTCTTCACATTCCACATCCCGCGAGTATCCCGCCGACTCCCAAAGAACTCTCACCGAATCCCTTGGTCGTGCGGAAGCTACTTCGCCTGGTGCTCTCCGTCTCTCCTCCGGGCTCTCGTCGACAACACCCTCAGGATGCAAGGACCGTGCCGTGCACCCGTTGGCTCCGTGCTTCCGTCATCTCCCCGTAAGGGTTCCCTCTCCAGACGACGATCTTTCCAGTCGCCATCGTCCCGCCAAAAGCCATCTCATCGCTCGGCGCTAGGGTAACGTTCCCTCATCGTTGAAGGTTCTTGTCTAGTTTAGCACCTATAATAGATATTATGATAGGGTTTAGACACTTGGACATTTCCTTTTTAGGTTTAAAATGGCTCCTAGAACCACAGCAGGACTCCTCACCGGAAGTGAACTAGTTAGGACGGGCTTCTCTCATGCCTCCGATGAGTTCAGAAATATCATCCTCATGCTTTAAGAAGCCGGGCTTTCCTTTATCCTGGAGCATCCTTGCAAGATCCTGGATAAGGAAGTGCTGGAATTCTTTGTAACGGAAAAGCTACGGCGTGAAGATACAGTGATTAAGAGTAAGATTGCCAGTATACGGATCAAGGTGACTTCAGGAAAACTGACACGATATTTGTAGCTCACCAGTTCTGATTAAGAGGACTATCTGGAGGAAGAGGATCGAGCCAGAACTCTCCTATTCTGTGGACTTGCTCGAGGAACTAAATCGATCAAGCGAAGGGAAATGAATGAGGAAGGGAAGCTCCTGTCGGATATCATTGGGAAAGTACTGATCTGCAAACCAGGCTCCCACGATCACATCTCTGGTGATATGTTCAAGATCTTGGTGGCCATAGTATGTCGAAAAAGATACAACTTGGGGGCTATGCTATTTGAGAAAATTAAAGATACTCTCCGAACCCTAAATTTTGGAAGAATCATTAGCCTGTATCTCAACCAGCTAGATTGAGACAAGTTCGACATGAGTAAGGGAGTTCCTCTCCATTACTTGAAGAAAATGGATTCAAGTGTATTTGACAGATGGGAAAGAAGGATTTGTCAAGCAGCTGTAGCTGAAGCACATGGTGAACCTGTGGCTGAGGCCCATAAGGAGGAAGATAACAGAGCTTCAGAAAACCGAGATCCCTCGGATATACCCAGTGACATTCCTGACTTGCTGCATGCAGGAACTGAGGGGGAGTCTCTATCCGTTCCTACTGAAACTCACAGGACAGATATCTCAGTCCCAGATCATGCTGATGTAGTTTCTAACATCTCTCAGATTGCAAAAGATGCAGTTGATACCCTTGCCACTGATTAGGGTGATGAGGAGGAAGCCGAGAAGGACATGGACGATGCTGCAATTGATAATGAGGATATGGAAGATGAGGCTAATGAAGAAGGGGATGATGTTGTTGAAAATGAAATAACCTTGAGGGAGATGGTGGAGATGGTGGATCCAAAGGATGAAGTTGAAGTTCCATCTGAGGAATGGGCTCCAGTGGTAGTTCTTGAGAAATCTGGTGCAACAATGGAGGGGGAGTCCTCTCAGCAAAAGATGATAAGCGTTCCTGAGAAAACTACGGAGGCTGCCCCTATCCCCCCATTGGAGACTGTGCACATATCAAGCTCCCCCAGTGATTCTGCTGAAGAAGAGGACCAAGGCATGCCTCAGGGTTATCCACTACGACCAAATCTAGCAAATCACATCGTGAACATCATTCAAGGGATAGTGGATGAACTCAAAGATTCTTTTGAGAAATCACACAACAAGGTATTAAAATGAATTAAACAATCTGAGGAGCTAATGCTGAAGAATGTTGTGGAAATCAATCACAAGATGGATCTGATGGAACAAAAGTTTGATGTTAAGTACATAGAGGCCGGCACTGCTGTAGCACTTCTCATGTAAGGGCTTCAGAAAAATACGACCGATCTGGCAGTAGTAAATAAGAATGCTCATGTTGTGGCCGACAACATCCAAGAATTCGATGCCAACATGGTGATTCTAAATCAAATCAAAAAACCCTGCTGACTGAGTTTACAAAGACTGTGAAGCACATCGATGAGTCACTGCACACTTATGCAAACTCAATTGCCCTCGAAGCCAAAAAGGGGGAGGAAGAATATAAAGCTAAGATGGCAGGGCTACAACAGATTATGATCGACAAATTCAAACAGTCAAATAAGTATGTTTTTGATAGCTGTCACTGGCTCGTTCAGCAGGAATCAGGTATTCAAATTCCAATTCTGGTTCCTTCTATAGATGAGGTTACCATTGCTGTTGATGAGGGTGCAAATGTTGAGGAGGTTCCTCTTAGTGAAGCTGATGCTAAGAAGGCTGTCAGGGCTACTAACAAAGCTACTCTCAGGGCCATGTTTGACCAGGAAGCCATAGCGAAAGGAAAAAAGAAAACTCCAAGAAGGGACGTCCAAAGAGACTCCAACTAAGAAGAAAGTGAGATTGAAGGAGAGTGAAGTGCAGAATGAACGATGGAGTCCTATCTCGAAGAGAATAATGTTGGACACCTTTATGCTACACCAGCGGGGGGAAATTAATCGAAATGATGTATATAATCAATATGAGTGAGAGCTGCACAAAGAATATGAAGCTAAACGAAATATATTTTTCAGGACTAACAAAGTTGAACATAAAGATCCTCCCCCCAGATACTATCCGAAGCCCAAGGAATATTTTGAGAGACAAAGCAAGAAGTACTTGGCTCAACAAATGAAGGATGATCTAGCTAAGGAGAAATAGGCCTAGGTCTTTGACTTGTCTTTTTCTTCATGTTTGTCTATCTCTTCATGTTTTTGTATGAACAATTCCTTTGGATATATATATATATATGATTTCATGATTGACTCAAGTGTTGTTCTGTATACTTTTAATTCTCTGTGTCTTGTCTCTCTCAATTTATTTTGTATATTACTCTGGTTAGTGAAATTCATCTTAGCTAGTAGGATTTTGGCTTCTTGAAACAGGGGGAGATTATTGGGTATTGTATCCATAATTACCTGGATTTGAAGAAGCCTCCTGTCAAGCTAAGATGAATTCACAATGTATTTGATGATATATCTTCAAGTTGTGCTTGCAGTTATTCCTCGCTAAGTACACACCAATATCAGGGTGCAGTGGGTCAATATACACGGGTCTGCGCAACGTAATCCCTCGTTGAGAAGATCAGTGTGTTGGCTCATGTGTACTCTCTCTATTGGAGTGTACATATGTTCAAGTACAGGGTTGAGATAGATCAAGAGCAGACAAGGAGCAAGGATGGGTCAAAGACCAACTCACGGGAAGAAAAATGAAAAATCGTCTAAGTTATATTCGACAAGAATCACCAAGTGATTCTCGCCGATTCGACGGGAATCACTAGTGATTCTCGTCGAATCGTCGAGAATCACTCGCCGATTCTCACCGACTGTATCCAGCTGACTCAAAAGCATTCAAGAATTCTGCTAAGTCAGAATCATCGAGAATCACTTAGTGATTCTCGACGAACCGTCAAGAATGACTCTGCATTCTCGCCGATTCGTTAAGAATAGTTGTGATTCTCGCCGATTCACTCCGGATGGCAAGCTTTTCCGCAGGAATTCTTCTAAGTAGAATTCGACGGGAATCATAAGTGATTCTCGCCGATTCGTCGAGAATCACCAATGATTCCCGCCGAATTTGCCTTAGGCAATTTCTACCTGCTCGCTGGACCGAACCAAGATTTCAGGCGCTGTTTGGACCAGGCTTAGGGCTTCTCCTTATGGGTCCCACAACGGTCACTTAGGGTTGTTATACAGTATATATACTCGCTTATTTCGAACTTGAACGGTAGCGCTTCACGAGAAAAAGAACAAACAGCCGGGCCTGACCTAGCTGATCGCGGAACTCCACCGCTAGCCATCGCCGCTCGCAAGTTGTCGCCGCCGCAGATCTTAGATCCTCTTTGATCGTCCGGAGATAGGACCGAGGCAAGCCTAGCATCTCACGCTTCTCTCTCGAGATCTCTTGTCTCTCGATTTGTTGAATGAGGATAGCTCTTTGTTCCGAAACGATTGAGACAACTGATCCGATTGAGATCGTTGGTAGACCTTACTTGCTTCGTCAAGAAGTTTGGATCTACAGAGCATCGCCGCCGCATTCACTTTCCGCCGCCGATCTCGGGAAGATCCTCTCCAAGAGAGTGCGCCGATCGTGGACTCTTCGTCTTCATCAAGAAAGTTTCATTGAACGAAGAGGGACATCGGGTTCTCCAAACATAGTTTGTATTTCTTGTACATTCTATTTTGAATTTGTTGTAAAGGAACTTTGTTTCCTCGTTGTAAGGGTTGGGTGCAACCCGTGGTGGAGGAGTAGTGACTCCTTCGGGTTGAAGGATTTCTTCCATAGTGATAGGATTGGATTTCAATCCTATTGGTGAAGTGACTGAGTCGTCCCTTGTTGGGAGATAGGTCGAAGGGGGAGAGTGGACGTACCCAAATCGGGGAACCACTATAATTTCTGGTGTTCTTTTCTTTGTTGTGTTTGTTGTTTGTGCAGGTTAATTTTTAATTCCGCAAAACTGCAAATCACCTATCCCCCCCCCCCATAGGTGAAGCTAGTTGACACTAGATTGACTTTCAAGTGGTATCAGAGGGAGGTTACTCATCAAAAAGGTTAAAACCTTGAGTAAAATCCTGCCTCTAGTGTCAACAAGAAAATCAGACTCAAGCATGGAGCTGTATTCTGATGTCTCTCCTCTAAGACTCTCTGCATGCACAAAGGAGTATTATCTTGTCTGGAAGATGAGAGTTTTGTTTCATCTTGAGGCCATCGACCCTCGAGCGTCACTCATTTTGGATGAGTGTCCGTTCATTCCCAAGAAGGCCTCTGGCTCAGGAAAAGATCTCCAAATCCCCAAGAGTCTCGAAGAGATGTCTGAGACTGAGTACTCCCTCTTCAACTTGGACAAGCTGATTCGTCAGATCATCTCTTACGTCTGGTCTGGATTATCTCGTTCAAGATTGGACAAGTGCAGGACTGCCAAGTCTATGTGGTAAACTATCTCAGACCTTATGGAGGGATCAGAGACAGCAGGGACTAGTTGCCAGCAGGAGGATGAAGCCTATGTGGGGGTCCTCATTTTTGAAGATGAAGGTAAAGACCAATCTCTCAGTATCAGAGCTCCTGTGTCCTTGTCTAAGACTGAAGAAGAGGTTGAGAAAAGCAGTTCTGATGAAGCTGACACAACAGTCTCTGCCGATCTTAACGCTAACCCTGAACATCAAAGTCAGGATCAGGTAACTTCTTCATCATGCTCCTCTCCCCTTGGATTTCCTGAAGACAGGAACAAGTCTGAGGGTTGTCCATCTAATGATGCAATGGTAATGGATAGCTTCAATCAAAGGATTGAAAATCTTGATTCCCTTGAGAGTGCCCTTCAGATGTGCAACTTACTTGTTGAGGAACAAGCTAAGGAGATTGCTCAGTTGAGGACCTTGATGAATCTCCAATTGGAATCCATCAAGGTAAAGGACTCAAAGATCTCGATTCTAGAGAGTCGTCTAGAGACCAAGAAGAGGATAGTTTCTATCTTTTCCAAGATAGATGCTATCAAAAGAAAAGCAGAAAATGGGTGGATCTCCCAAATCATTAATTCATGGAGAAATGGGGAAAATGTGTTCATACCCCCCACCCTGAGTAGAAAGGGGACACATCATGCTTTCAGGTATGACCACAAGAACAACCTTGGTCACTACAAGAGTGATCGGCCCTCAGGTTGAAATACCCACAATGCAAGAGCTGTTATGGCTACCCATGAGAGAATACCCAAGGCTCATCCTTAACCCTTTGTATTCTCGGCCTCACCCCCAACTCTTCATGAATCTGCAGGAACCAGCTCTCACTGCATCTCTTTCCACCCCAAGACACAGGAAAGGGGGGTTGGGAAACATGTAGTAAGTACCCCTGGGGCCCCCGGATGTGTATTGACTGAAAGGAAGGCACCACCTCCCAGGACTCATGACACTCATCACATGCTCTCTATCCACCCTCCCTCATGTCTCGGTGGAAATGGCAAATTTGTGAGTAGAACCTTCCCGGTCCCGTTTAGACCAAAGATCATGACTACTTAAGTCAGTAGATCAGGTCAGAAATGGCGATACAACATTCATGAGTGTTGGTGTTGTGGCAAGGTGTGTCACTTTGCCATAGATTGTTGGCACAATCCCTCTGTGCCAAGGGCAAGGGTATGTCCACTTCCTCTGGGCAGAGTTAGCCTTCCTAATAGGATTCCTGTAGGAAGGCATACAATATTTTATGCTGACAAGAACCTAGGACCCAATACATATTGGGTTCCTAAGGTAAGGTAATTCTTTTTCGCAGGATAGTCTAGGTTCCCGTAAATATGATGGAAACTAGACATGAGATGTTCCAAGAATGACATGGAACACGTATATGGGATAAGGGCAATGCTAACTACAATGGCTTACTCCAATTGGACACCTGGTGTACCTCAAATAGAGGATCTGAATGATCAGTTTAATGATTCCAGGTACATGCGTTCAGTTTCAATACTTGAGTCGTATTATAAAGATGCTTACATATATATTTATATCCACACGAATATGTCAATTCTTCTTCTAAAAAGTAAATGTTGATATATATATATATGCACATATATGTTCACATACCTAGTAAAAGGACGAAATAGTTAAAATCTAAAGAATTACGTGCATTTACATATATATAATTGATAATGTATTTCAATGGGTATAAATCAGTCCACTTGAATTTCAAGGAGTGTGTGCTAGGGGCTATAACGAAAATTCTACGCTTTTGAATTACCTAGAATTACTCAGTAATTATTTCTAGGGTTAACATACCATTCAACTCGACCTAGGTTTTGTGATCAACAAATGAAAAAGATGGCTAAGATTCGAAACAATATAAACTGCCCCGTTCAGTGGGTATGAAATAGCGGCTACCCGTCGGTATATATAAATAGCATAAAACCCATGTTGACTCTTCACATTCCACATCCCGCGAGCATCCCGCCGACTCCCCAAGAACTCTCGCTGAATCCCTTGGTCGTGCGGAAGCTGCTTTGCCTGGTGCTCTCTGTCTCTCCTCCGGGCTCTCGTCAACAACACCCTCAGGACGCAAGGACTGTGTCGTGCACCCGTTGGCTCCGTGCTTCCGTCATCTCCCCGTCAGGGTTCCCTCTCCCGACGACGATCTTTCCAGACGCCATCATCCCGCCGAAAGCCATCTCATCGCTCGGCGCTAGGGTAACGTTCCCTCATCCTTGAAGGTTCTTGTCTAGTGTAGCACCTATACTAGATATTATGATAGGGTTTAGACACTTGGACATTTCCTATTTAGGTTTAAAATGGCTCCTAGAACCATAGTAGGACTCCTCACCAGAAGTGAACTAGTTAGGACGGGCTTCTCTCATGCCTCCGATGAGTTCAGAAATATCATCCTCATGCTTTAAGAAGCCGGGCTTTCCTTTATCCTGGGGCATCCTTGCAAGATCCTGGATAAGGAAGTGCTGGAATTCTTTGCAACAAAAAATCTACGGCATGAAGATACAGTGATTAAGAGTAAGATTGCCAGTGTATGGATCAAGGTGACTGCAGGAAAACTGACACGATATTTACAGCTCACCAATTCTGATCAAGAGGACTATCTGGAGGAAGAGGATCGAGAAAGAACTCTCCTATTCTGTGGACTTGCTCGAGGAACTAAATCGATCAAGCGAAGGGAAATGAATGAGGAAGGGAAGCTCCTGTCGGATATCATTGGGAATGTACTGATCTGCAAACCAGGCTCCCACGATCACATCTCTGGTGATATGTTCAAGATCATGGTTGCCATAGTATGTCGAACAAGATACAACTGGGGGGCTATGCTATTTGAGAAAATTAAAGATACACTCCGAACCCTAAATTTTGGAAGAATCATTAGCCTGTATCTCAACCAGCTGGATGGAGACAGGTTCGACATGAGTAAGGGAGTTCCTCTCCATTACTTGAAGAAAATGGATTCAAGTGTATTTGATAGATGGGAAAGAAGGATTGGTCAAGCAGCTGTAGCTGAAGCACATGGTGAACCTGTGGCTGAGGACCATGAGGAGGAAAATAACAGAGCTTAAGAAAACCGAGATCCCTTGGATATACCCACTGACGTTCCTGACTTGCTGCATACAGGAACTGAGGGGGAGTCTCTATCCGTTCCTACTGAAACTCACAGGACAGATATCTTAGTCCCAGATCATGCTGATGTAGTTTCTGATATCTCTCAGATTACAAAAGATGCAGTTGATACCCTTGACACTGATCAGGGTGATGAGGAGGAAGCCAAGAAGGACATGGACGATGCTGCAATTGACAATGAGGATATGGAAGATGAGGCTACTGAAGAAGGGGATGATGTGGTTGAAAATGAAACAACCTTGAGGGATATGGTGGAGATGGTGGATCCACAGGATGAAGTTGAAGTTCCATCTAAGGAACGGGCTCAAGTGGTAGTTCTTGAGAAATCTGGTGCAACAATGGAGGGGGAGTCCTCTCAGCAAAAGATGTGTTGAAGTTGGTGACCGGGCGGTCTGTAGGTCTGGCTTGGCGGGTTATTGACCGCGCGGTTTGGCGGTTTCCCTTCAGCGAATTGGTTGTTGTGTGTTACTGTTTATGGTCCAAGCGGTCTAGCGGTTTGTCACTGGCGACTTAGAGACCGGGCGGTCTCTCTCATGGCGATCTCTCTCTCTGTCCATTGCCGTGCGGTTAGCCGTTTGTCTAACCGGTGCGGCTTGTGCGGTTTGTGTCTGTACAGTCCGCTTACATCATGTAAAATTTTTAGTCCCACATCTCTTATTTGTATTCTCTCTTATCTCCTCCATTCTATATAAGGGAGGTCATACCTTTGTAATAGATACCTTTTTATGATAATAAAGTTTCAGTTATACCATTTCCGGTTTGTTTTAGTTCGTTTCTAACATGGTATCAGAGGACTCGATCCTTTCCTCCTGATTCTGTGCTGGCTCTCTGTCCGCGCGGCTTGCCTTGCCGGATTGCCTCTGTCCGCGCGGTCTCCTTCTCTTCTTTTCATTACCCTCTGTGGGTGCGACATTTTTCCCTGTTTGCCACGGCCTGTTGCCTTGTTCGCCGCGATCTGTCGCCCTATTCGCTGCGACCTGTCCTCGTGTGCCTTGTCTTTTCTTGTGCTTCTGTTCGAGCGGACGGTCTGCTTGCCGCTCGACTTCTTCCCCTCTGCTTGGTTCTGCGGCTTGGTCGTGGTCCTTCTGGCCGCTGGTGTTTGTCATCCTGACCGCTGCAGCTCTTCTTCTTCCTATCCGCACGGCCTATTTCCTAACCGCGCGGCATCCTCTCCTTGATTC
Organism: Platanthera zijinensis; assembly: GCA_039513925.1. Classification (NCBI taxonomy): domain Eukaryota; kingdom Viridiplantae; phylum Streptophyta; class Magnoliopsida; order Asparagales; family Orchidaceae; genus Platanthera; species Platanthera zijinensis. Next base: position 116,714,021 of record CM077080.1, on the reverse strand, counting down.
TGCGGCTTGGTCATGGTCTTTCTGGCCACTGGTGTTTGACATCCTGACCGCTGCAGCCCTTCTTCTTCCTATCCGCGCGGCCTATTTCCTAACCGTGCTGCTTCCTGTGGTTATTTGCTCCTATGGCTCCTTCTGATGCTTCTACTGCCACCACTCCTGCCACCACCCCTGTCACCAATCCGGTTCCGCCTCTTCCTCCCACTTCTTCTGGGAACCTTGGCACCGTTTCCAAGCTTGTCGGCTCCAACTACCCGGATTGGAGAGTCTCTTTCACCTTTCTCCTTCGCTAGCAATGCAAACGCCACCATCTCGTTGATGAACCCCCTCCTACCACTTCACCTCTCTTTGATGACTGGTATGCGAGTGACGCGCTTGTGAGAACTTGGCTCGCTAACAGCCTATCTGATGAGTGCCTTCCCGTCATACGTCATGATGAGACGGTCAAGGCTGCTTGGCTTCATCTGGCCGCTCTGTACTCCAAAGGGGCTCAGACGTCCCGCATCTATACGTTGTATGCGTACCTCTTTGCCCGGCCTACCTTGTCTCCTGCTGCTGCCTACCAACAGGTTCAGGCTCTTGGGGCTGAGATTCTTCAAAATTGCCCATTTTCTGCGGATTTGGCTCAACAACACAAGCACTTCCAGGAGCTTCTGGTTGTGTGTTATGTGCTCCGTCTTCCTGATACTTATGACATGATCCGCCAACAAATTCTGGGTGAGGCAGAATCTCCTACCTTAGATGCCACCACTGCCCGCATCACCGCTGTTACCTCTCTCCTTTAGCGCCCGCTTCTACCCGCTCCTTCTCCACCAGATAACTATGCTCATCAAACTCAGCGAAGTGGCTCTGGAAGCCGCAGTCACCAGTCTGGCGGCCATACTCCTTCCCGCTACCTCTGCTCTCACTGTGGCCACACCGGACATACTTTTGACTGCTGCTGGGCAAAGCATCCCCATCTTCGCCCCTCCGGTGACTCTTCCGCCTCCTCTTCCAAGCCATCTGCTTCCGTGGTCATATCAACATGTAGTGCCCACGTGGTGACTCAAGGTAAATGGCTTATCGACTCTGGTGCGACTAATCACATGACGGGCAATCCTCAGTGCTTCTCTCTCCTCGAACAGCATGATCGGTTGCCCCCGGTCCTCGTTGTAGACGGTTCTCCCTCCCCGGTTCATGGGTCGGGAGTGGTTCATGTTACTCCGTCCCTTCGGCTAGCGGACACTCTCTATGTGCCAAAGTTTCCGTGCAATCTGATATCGGTTACTTCTTTGTGCAAGCAGCTTCAATGTTCTGTAACATTTACTCCTACTTCTTGTTCTTTTCAGGATCCGAGCTCCCAGCGGACGATTGCTACTGGGACTGAGAGCGGTGGCCTCTACTTCCTCGACAACGTTTTTGCTTTGTCTGCCTTCTCTTCTTCTTGTACGGATCTTCTCCAGTGGCATCTCTGTCTCGGTCATCCTCCACCACGGCTTCTGCATCAGCTTCTACATCACCTCCCTCCCTCCACTACTCCTCTCAACTGCAAAGCTTGTCAACTTGGCAAGCATCATCGTTCCTCCTTCCCACCGAAGCAAGGTCGGGGTTCTCCTCGTCCGTTTGATCTAGTCCACTCCGATATCTGGGGGGCTTCTCCTACCCTTACTATTGGTCGGGGTAGTTCTTATTTTGTAACCTTTATTGATGATTTTACTAGATGTACTTGGGTGTATCTCTTACGAGATCGCTCTGAACTTTTTGATGTATGGCTCTCATTTTATCATTTAATTAAAAATCAGTTCGGGGTTGGTATTAAAACTTTTCGCTCTGATAATGCAAAAGAATACTTAAGCCATGCTTTTACCTCTTTCTGTGTGCAACATGGCATTATTCATCAGACAAGCTGTGTCTATACATCCCAACAAAATGGGGTGGCGGGATGCAAAAACCGTCACCTCCTTGATGTCGCTTGTACATTGATGACTCAGATGCATGTCCCTCGCTCATATTGGGGCTATGCAGTTCTCCTTGTCTGCTATCTCATCAATCACATTCCCTCATCTGTTCTCAACGGCAAAACCCCCTTTTCCATACTTTATCCAGGCAAGGAGCCCTTTTCTCTCCCTCTCCGCATATTTGGGTGCATTGCTTTTGTGCATGCCCCATCTGCCACCCGTGATAAGCTCTCCCCTCGCTCCACCAAATGCGTCTTTCTGGGGTACTCCACCACTTAGAAAGGCTACTACTGCTTTGACCCTATTCTTTGTAAGCAGTTCGTCTCAGCTGATGTTACCTTCTTCGAGAATGCCTCCTACTTCTCGGATGACTCCTCTTCTCTTCCCCCCATCTCTGGTTCTCCTGTTATTCCCTTCGTTCCCTCATCTCTTACTGCAATATCCACCCCTCCTCCGTCTCCGTCCACTCCTCTTCCTCTGCCACGGATTCTCTGGATGCCGAGGAGCCTGCTGACCTGGATCTTCCTGTAGCTCTTCGTAAAGGGGTGCGGACGTGTACTCTACACCCCCTTGCTGTTGTTGTTTCATATGATCGTCTTACTTCTTCTCGCAGGGCCTTCGCGCTGGCTATCTCTGCCACTACCACACCTCGTTCCTACCAAGAGGCCCTGACTATTCCTCACTGGAAGATGGCCATGGATGAGGAAATGGCGACCCTAATGGAGCGGGGTACCTGGACTCTTGTTCCTCCTCCCTTTGATACAGATGTTGTTGGCTGTCGCTGGGTCTTTGTGGTCAAATTTGGCCCAGATGGCACTATGGACCGTTATAAAGCTCGCCTGGTGGCTAAGGGCTTTACTCAGACTTATGGGGTTGATTACTTTGACACCTTCTCTCTCGTGGCTCGTCTCAGCACTATACGGGTCCTTCTCTCTATGGCGGTCAATAAAGACTGGCCCATTTCCTAGCTGGATGTAAAGAATGACTTCCTTTATGGTGATCTTCAGGAGGCCATCTACATGGAGCAACCTCCTGGGTATGTTGCTCAGGGGGAGACACGAGTATGCCGGCTACAGAAGGCAATCTATGGCCTCAAGCAGAGTCCTCGAGCTTGGTTTGACAAGTTCAGCGGCATCGTGGCGGTCGATTTTGTGACGTAGAACCTCTCTTGACGAGCCTGCCCTTGAAAAATTTTCTTGAGATTCTCGTCAATCTCCTTGTACCCCATGTTCTCATGTTGCTTATGAAGCTCAGAGTTCATGGTGGCAAGCATAAGGCATTCGACGTCTAAAGCGTCATCAGTATACTTCTTATAAGTATCCTTATTAGCACGGGAAGAGTTCCCGGTCGGCACCTCAGGGGCTTCTTCTTCCAAGACATAGAGCTTTCGCTCTTGCCTGAGAACAATTCTCAGGTTCCTGTACCAGTCCATGTAGTTGGTTCCACTGAGCTTATCCTTCTCAAGGATGGCTCTCAGAGACAGAGTGGAGTGTGAATCACTTGCCATGGAATTCTACAAGAATTCATGCAGAATAATATCAGCACCAAAATTTCAAAATAAAATTTATTTTTAATTTGGACTTCAATTAAAACTCCCACTATTTTATTCAAAATGATGGCCCTCACTATCAATTCGGAGAGTTCATGCGAGCTACTCTCTTAGTGGACAAGATCCGTATTTCACCAACACAATGAGTCAGCTTTGGATTTTCTCTCACTATGTGGTTATTTAGGTAGGCAACGCTTGCCAATTGCATCCTCATGCAATTCTTATATGGTTTGTGAATAACTCCTTATTCGCATCCATCATATGGTGCATTCCAACCCTATGCCTCTAGGCACTCAACCTTTGATGTCACCTAGTTAAGTTAGACCCGATGTCGACAGTGGGATATCACAATTATCCTCTCGCACCCTTACCAAGATAGATTAATGCACCTTGCTTTGGCAAGCCCACACTTCATCGATCGAGGTAGGAAGAGTGTCATCCATCGGAAGGCATCCGAACACTTAATATTAGACGAAGGGATTTTTGATTATAGGTTAACAATTAACCATGATCAACATTTGATCAATGTGCACATCCTCAGAAAAAACACTTTTCTAAAATCCACATGCATCCCTTATGTGCACAACGAGGTACTATCAACATTTGATAGAAGAAAGGGCTAAATCTGAACATCCGGACTCTTCCAAATCTTCAGATTTACATGCATTGGACAAAGGCAAAGGCAACTCGACTTAATACAGTAGACAAGCTCGTCTCTCCTTATTGGATTCAAAATCTAAAACAATACACGGGTTCATTAACCACTCGAGGGACGGTTACTGCTAAAGAGACAACAATTTCTAACAATTAGAAATAATCATGAAATCCCAGACGTTCCTAGTGGGGTTCCAGGGGGCAGAGCCCCTAACCTGTGGGTTATGGGCCCACCGATTTCCCTTGAAAAACCATCAACAATTGATGATCCAAGATTAAATCTAGACATTTAGAACACTTCTAAATCCCTAGGTTTACACGCACTGGAATAACCTAACTTCCAAAACAACAATCATGGCTGAACCTCCCTCTAATACCACTGTTGGGTTTCTCTATGAGGATGGCACAATACTTATGCACGCAGTGGAAGTAATAAAATCAAGAACAACCCAAAAGAGATTGGGATCGGGCCATGAATGTTGAATCAAGAAGTTAATGAACAACTAGGTAAAATTACCTTAGCGGCGTTGAGTCACAACTCAACGAAGATGCTCCAAAAATATGAGTCCTTGTCGGTGGCTGAACTGGGGCTTTGCCTTTTCTTTGAGAATTGGCTGCCCTTATTCTTCCCTTGAATCCTAATCCTGTCTTACCCTTGTGGGAGATGAAATTATCAATTATGGGTAAGACTGACTTTGGCTTAGAGAATTTAGCTACAAGATCCTTTTCTTTCTGAAGTCTTACTTCAAGATTCTTGATGTTATTATTTTTGAAAGTGATTGTACTCATCTGAATAACAGTTATGTTTTTTCAGTTTAGCAACCTCTTTCAATTTCAAATCCAACATCTTTGTTGAATCTGATGCAGCCAGTTTGAGAGATTATATTTCCTCAGCCTGCTTCTTGACAAGAAATTTGCTTCTCTTAAGAGCTTGCAAAAGACCACCATACTCATCAATTAATTGATAAACATCCCCTTCAAATTCAGAACCATCCAAATCTCTTGATGCAGATGCTTCTGATTCAAATCCAGTATAATAATCAAAAACTAAGGATGGATTGTATACCTTACTGGGACCAGGCTGATCCTGGCACTGATCTTCCTCAGATAGAGCCATCAGCCCTCTACAATAATGATCTTCACTTCCATTTATGGAATCCAGCATTTGCAAGAATTCTGTTTCCACATAATCCTCTTCTATAGTGAACAATCCTATATAGGCTTCTGCTTCATCCTCTTCTCCTGATTCTGATGATGAAGAGTCAGTCCAACTCTTCTGCTTCTATGTAATAAGGGACCTCTCCTTCTTTCCCTTTTTTGATGCTTTTTTCTTGTCCTTAGACTCCTTTCTCTTGTCAGGCAAATCAGCTATGACATGTCCAGGCCTGTTGCAGCAATAGCAAACAATTTTAGAAGTAGTTTATTTACTAGGATTAGATTCATACCCATCATCCTTGGAAGGTTTCTTCTTCTTATAATAGTCATCTTTGGAGAAGGATGTAGATGGCTTTGTTCTCCATTTCTTCTTCTTCATGAACCTCTGAAACTGACTTGTAAAGGCAGAAAAATCTTCATCAGAGTTGTGGCTGTCTGAAGTGTTGATGTCAGGATTTTCTGATTCAGCCTCAGCAATTCTCCTAGGTGGAGAAGGACACTTTCTCCTACCCTTTCTTGTAGCTTCAGCCTTGAAGGCTACTTACTTTTCTTTATATTCAGACCTATTGCTTTTCTCCTCCTCCTTTCTGGCAGTGAGCTGCATCTCATAAGATAATAGTTTTCCAAACAAGATTGGTGGAGGTGTATCAGCAAGCCTGGACACCTCTCTGATGGCACATATTTTTGTATCCCAGTCCTTGGTTAGTGACCTGAAAAACTTATCATTCAATTCATATGTGCTAAAGACTCTTCCATAGGTCATTAGCTCATTTATAATTCTAAAGAATTTCTTATAACATTAAGCTATGCTGTCATTCTTGGCTTGTCTAAAGCTCTCATATTCTTGATTTAACATGGACTTTTTATCCTCCCTTACTTCTTCAGTTCCCTCCATGTAGACAATCAAAGTGTCCCATATCTCCTTGGAGGTTTTGCAATTTACCAGATTCTGGAATGTAGAATCATCTATAGCACTCAGAATTATATTTTGTGCTCTTTTGTCTAAGGTTGCTAGGATGATCTCTTCCTTAGTCATTTCATAATAGCTCTTTGGAGTTTTGAGATTTGTATTAAGAACTGATATGTTCATTGGAATGAAAGTACCTTCTTGAACTCTGATGTAAATTCTTGGATCAGATGCCTCCATGAACAATCTGACCCTCTGTTCCCATATGTCAAAGTTTTCTTTCCTACAGATAGGAAGTTACATGGATCCAAGCTCCTTCTGATTCTCACTTGAACCCATTCTGGCTAATAGTTAATTTGCTTGGAGATTTACTCTGACTATTAGGTCTATATTTGAGAATCCTCCCTATGATATAACTTGAAAGATTTGGTTTAAAGAGCCTAAACACCTAGAGGGGGGTGAATAGGTTCTAATCCTTTTTAATAACTTAGGCAATTAACAAAGTTATACACAGTACAAAGAATAACAATCACAGAAAATTCACAGCACAGACACAATAGTTTATAGTGGTTCCTCAATTTGTGGGTACGTCCACTCTCCCCCTTCACCTATCCAGTAGAGAGCTGGATTCTGCCAAACTTCCTTCCACTATCTCAGATCCAAATCTTACAACTCAAAACCCAACTTGTTCCTATAACTCAGACTTCTTCAAGTCCTACACCTCAGATTCTTTCCAAAAATCCTACCTCAGGCAACAGCCCTACCTCAGCCTATATAACCAAGCCTATAACTCAAACTTCTTCAAGTCCTACACCTCAGATTCTTCCCAAGATTCCTACCTCAGGCAACTGCCCTACCTCAGCCTTTATCACCAGGCCTACAACTCAGACTTCTTCAAGTCCTACCTTAGGCTCTCAGCCCTACCTCAGCCTTTATAAATTTAGGCTCACAACTCAGATCTATATAAGATCTTACAAGGAAATTAATTGTTTAAAACAATAAAATATTCCCCCTTATAGAAAGAGAATAGGGTGATATCTTCTTGATCAATTCTTGATTGAACTGATTACTTTAGATCCAACCTGTCATCTCTTCTTCAAAGCTTCTTGAATTTATACCAAGTAAGGTTGATCTTCAATTAGAGTTAGAGTTGATCTTCAATCCAGCTTCCTTATTGAATTCAAAATCAGATCTGAATTTTTCTTGTAGACTCTTCAGGATCTTCCTTCTTCTGAGTTTGTCTCTTATTCCCCCTCTCTTGTTCATTACCTCTGATTGTGATAGAATAAGTCTATATATAGAATCCATCCATGGTAACCGGTTGATCCAGTTTATAATGGCTTTCTGACAGCTCTGACAGATGTGCCAGCTTTGTTACTTATGACAGCTTTCAAGTCTTCAGTCTTGACAACTGACTCCTCCTTGAACTTCTTTCATAGCAGAGAACTGTCAGCATAACACTTCAGATGTGTCGACACAAATAGACCATGTGTTGACACAAGTCTTGATGATGTCGACACAGCTCCCAATGTGTCGACACAGTCATTCTTTATCTTCTCGACACAGCTTCTATTGGATGTGTTGACACAAGTCATGTTTGTCGACACAACTGCTTCTGGTCTCGACATAGCTGGTGTTGACAGATTTCTGTGAGTTTGTGTTAATACAAGTCTTATGTGTCGACACAACTACTTCTAGTCTTCAATATAGCTGGTGTTAAGTGTGTGTCGACACAAGTCCTGTGTGTCGACACAACTACTTCTGGTCTTCAACATAGCTGGTGTTGAGTGTGTGTCGACATAAGTCCTAGGTGTCGACACAACTACTGTTGACAGAATTTCTGTGTGTCGACACAAGTCCTGTGTGTCAACACAATCTTGCTTCTTGTGTCGACACATTTCCCTCACAAGTGTCGACACATGTACTTAGAAAATTATCCTGCATTTCTTTAACCTGCACATTGAAACTCAACATCCCATCAAATACACATTGATGTATGTCATTGAGTTAAGTTAGGCTTCTCCAAATCTGATACAAAGTTTCAAGTGTACCTAACAAAAGAACCACTGCTACTACTACAGAATGACTGAGACCGCCAACTCTAGCTGCTAAGATCGCTACTGCTCCGGGCCTGAGGCATTCAAAAAAAAAAGAATGCCTCGGCAAATATAAATACAAGTGACAAAAAAGACCAAAAGTAGGAGAAGTCAAAGGGTTACCAACCCAAGACAGAATAACTGGCAAACCACAGTATCTAAATCATAAAATAGTAAGCATTGAATAATTCGAAGAAGTTTAAATACGTAAATTTTCACCAATTGCACTTTAGTGTTATGCTTTATTAACATCTGCAAGAGTATGCATGTAAACATATGAATATATATATATATATAAGAAAAGAGAGACTGATCATCTTAAACACGTGAATTATTGACACTGGTAAAAATGGTACTGAGTCGATGGCCACATTGTCCGACATGAACCATCAGACCAAACATCTCAAAAAGGCACTGTGGTGGTGGCCACATTGTCTAACACAATCCAATAGTCCACAAAAAACCCACTAGGTGTAATAATTCACAAGCCGGCATAGAGGTAGTGGTACTTTATCCACTGCCAACCCAATGTCGTAACTAAACATCAATAGTACTGATAACGAGAGAAAAACCCAAGACTTAGCATTAGATTTCCAAGACGACGCAAACAGAAGAAAACCAAAAATTTCCTAAGATATACTCAACAAATTAGAGTTCATCTGACAAAACATTATAAGACCACACAGATTCATCGAGAATACTCGATGAATTCAAAGTCACTTGATGCTTTTCTGTTCACTCGACGCTAAGAATTCACTCGACGCCAAGACTTCATTCAACGCACTCGATGCTTTTCACTTAACAAATTCAAATTCACTCGCCACACTCAATGCTTTTGACTCAACGAATTCAAAGTCACTCGATTCTTTTAACTCAATGAATTCAAAGTCACTCGACACACTCAATGCTTTTGACTCGATGAATTCAAAGTCACTCAATGCACTTGATGCTTTTGGCTCAACGAATTCAAAGTCACTCGATGCACTCGACGTTTTTGACTCAATGAATTCAAAGTCACTCGATGCACTAGACACTTTTGCCTATTCCTGTCAGAAACTTTCCTATCTAAATAGAGGTTATTAGACTTTGAAATTTTGATCACGAATAAGTTCCAGGAAAAAAAAAGTGGGGTAGACAAGACAGGAGTCCAAAACATAGAAATAAGAATCCCCACAGTAACATAGCAAGAAGAAATGGAAATTTTACTCCTATTTTGCATAAGGTAAAACTAGGGGTGGGCAAAGGAAGTGACATGATAATATAAGAACTAACAGTAGGATTGATAGAAAATATAAAATGAAACATGAGGAATTTGTATGAGGTTAGGTATGGGAGTAAACCACCACTTGTCTTAAACCTCCTTATCTCAATCTTCTGAACACTCCACGACACAGATCGGCTGAAAAGAAAGCGCGGCAATGAAATCTGGAGAGATTTGGAAAAAATGAAAGTTTAGGGTCACTCACCCCAATGCCAAAAGTCCATGATAACAAAACTACCTACCACCAATGCGTAGATCTTGGCGAGAGCTTTATGGAATTATGCTCCGCTAAAGATTTCGTCCACCGGAGCTCCAGAAATGGTTGCGAAAGGTTCATGATAAAAAAACTCTTCGCCTCTGTCACGACCCTCTCGATCAGACCTTATTTTGGGGAAGAAGGATGAATAGAGTTTTCTTTGTATAAGTATAAATATATATACTATTATATTATTAATATAGTAACTAGAAAAAAAAATCAAACGATGAGGGTGACCAAATCACCTCAGTTTTCGTTGAAATTCGCACCAAAGCTAAATGTTGGTGTTATGAATGCAACGGCGAAGTCAAAATCAGGATCCGACAAACCAAACTTGGGTTAAAAATTCTCCGAAGTGAAAACAACGATGATCCTTAAAAAATTCACCGGGATCCCAATTAAGCCCAGATCCCAACGAAACTTCACAAACACACTTTAAATTAATTACTTTAATTATCCAAGTCAAATCTAGAATTCTAATGAGTCTAAAAAAAACTTGTCGACCCGCCCCAATGAACAAAATCTCACACTAACGACGACACACTGTTATTTATGTATCAATGTAACGCCCTTACGTCATTATTACACCATTAAAGGGATTAAAATAATTATCAAAAATTCAGGGGAGTTACAGACAGACCCAAAACTTATGGAATTTTGCTCAAGAAAAATTCATTGAGATGACTCTAGATGTCTCGATGAATCGTCAAAATGACACGAGATAACTTGACAAATTCCTCGAGATGACTCGAGGCACATTCGTCAAAATAACTTCGGATGATTTGATAAATTTGTCGAGATGAATTTGAAACATTCGTCGAAATGACACGAGATGATTCGATGAATTTGTTGAGATGACACGAGATAACTCGGGATAACTCGACGAATTCGTTGAAATATCTCAGGATAACTCGACAAACTAACTTGTCCTCTCGAATTCCAATTCAGTAAAGTGCTTGGTTCTTCACTCATATCATGTATGAGCAAGACCAACATAATCTGTTCCTCCAACTTCTCCAAACACTCTTATGTGCGACCTTGTAGTCTCATACCACGCTGGCAGTAAAACTACCTGTTTGACCTCTACTAGATTATCATGGTAACACCAACATCGATGTTGATTAATTCCAACACAATCTGTTCCTCCAACTTCTCCAAACGCTCTTATGTGCGACCCTATAGGCTCATACCATGTTGGCAGTGAAACTACCTATTTGACCACTACTAGATCATCATGGTAACACCAACATCGATGTTGATTAGGAAATTCATCGGCAAGCTTGATGTAGTTCCTAGTATTGTTGATCCTGTAGTTCTCTAAAGTGACAACAACGGTGCAATTGCGCAAGCTAAGGAACCTATATACCACCAGCGATCCAAGCACATACTTCATAGGTTCCATCTTATTTGAGAGATTATCGATCAAGAAGATGTGAGCATATCCAAAGTACCGACTGAAGAAAATATTATGGATCCACTAACGAAGCCTGATGAAGATTTTATAATTTTAAAAATAATTCCAAACTAAAATACTTAAATAGGCAAGTGTACCTATCGAAATATTGTATAGAAATTATCGTATTAGACTCGGGACCTATTGAGTACTCTTACTCATGCAAATTAATATTATTTTATCTAAATATAAAAAAAGGTTAAATTAAACTATAGGATGAAAATAAACTAAAAACTAACACTTGATCTAGACTCCCTTTGAATTTAAATTAACTTTTTATGAAAGACAAACTCTAATTTACCTACTTCGACCGTGGAGGTTCCTAAGATACAAAAGCATCCCTCTCGAGCTCATACTTTTGACTAAACTTAGTTTGATTGATTAAGACCTCTCGGCCAGTCGAAACCCTAAGCTTGCTTTTATACGGTGAACCCCACTATTGGATTTGACTCCAATCCTGTAGATTTATGTCGTCTTCTCTCGAGGAGTGACTGCAACTCTTCTTATCTTTGAGCGATCTACTCGTATCCTCAACCTCTCGGTCATTTAAGATACAGATCTAGGATCGAAGAACATATCTACGAAATATGAATTCGACACAAAATAATTCAAAGATAAATCGATAGTGATAAATAAAGGGTTTGACAAAAAGAGTTTTATTCACTTTCAAAATTCATCATGATCAAGTGCTAAAGGAAATTAGCTACTTGGCATGATGAAGAAATTACATAAAAAGAAAGACAAGAACATGAAAGAAAAAGTGCTTGAATTGAAATAAAGCAAAGAAAAATTAATCTATGAAATTGAAATTACATAAAGAAGTACAAGAAAATTACTTAAATTGGCTAACAATCTACTCCTCGATGCCTCCTCAGCTTCTGGCTTGATTTGGAATTTATAGGAATTTTTCTGGAAGGTTACACCCCTCGGTCACGCCCGTGACCTAGGATTTGTAAGGCTCGAAAACTGCTGTCTTGAAAGCCCGGGAATGTTGGAGAAAAATCGCCAAAAGTGTCATTCTGCGGGTCACGCCCCTAGGTCACGCCCGTGTCCTAGGGCGTGTCTAGTCTATTACAGGAAATGGCGGGAAGGAGAAATGACAGGAGTTAATCTGGCGGTTGCTGGACGAACTCCCATGAGTCACGCCCGTGACCAAGGGCGTGTAAGCTTGAATGCTCTGCAACGGCACTTTTGATTGATGACTGAGTAACACCGGGGAGTCACGCCCATGGTCATGCCCGTGAAAAATAGGCCATGCCTGTGTCGAGGGCGTGTAACCTATAACCGGCGTGTGTTGTGAATCTGGAGCTCCTACTAGCGGCACTCCCCGTGTAGGATGGTCATACCCAATGTCACGCCCGTTATATTGGGGCGTGTAACTTTAATTGACGTAGAATAGCGGCGGATCATCACCTGGAGGTCACGGCCTGTGACTATGATCATGACCCCCTATCACACCCTTGATAGGGGCGTATATTAAGGAAAAATTCGGCTTTTCTCCAGATTTTCTCCTGATCAATCCTGTCAGCTCCAAATTTCTATTAGCAGCTCATATTGACCTGAAATAAAAAAAAACTCATTTTAATAACAATATTAAAATAAACTAAATAAAATATTATTATTTATTAAATAAAATCTATTTATAAATAACTATAATTATTGACTTGTCAAATACCCCCATACTTAAGTTTTTGCTATTCTAGAGTAAAATTATGAGAAGTACTAATAAGAAATTAGTATAATTTTTAATTAAACTAAAATTTTATTAAATAAGAAGAGAGTTAAAAGTAAACTTTAGGGATTTAAAATCTTAAGTCCTAAAATATGAAATTAAAATGTTAAGAGAAAAAATATTTAGCAAAGTTTTCTCTAATAAATTAATTAGAACTCAAAATTAAGTAGTTAGCAAACAAAATTAGATTAAAAAATTATTAACACTTTTTTACTAAAAAGAAACTTAAAGGAAAATTCAAACTACTACTTATGCTCTCTTATAATTTTAATTTAATTCTAAAGCAATTAATTTTGTTATTAGGTTTTTGGAATAAGAAAATTGAAGAGATCTCAGATTGTGGGTGATGAATTCTTCCTCTCACCCCACATTTTTTTTTCTTTTTGATATTTGCATATGTTTACCAAGAAAATGATGAATTTTATTCTCTCATTTTCCATGACATATGAACAAATATGTTTTTTTCTTTAAATAAAAACAAAATTGATTAGGAGTAATGAATTTTATGCTCTTATTTCATCTTTTATTTTTTTGGAATTGCATATATGTACCAAGGAATACTTTCATGACATATGATTTTTAAAAAAAAAGGAAAAATTGCATGTGTACTAGGAGATAATAAATTTTATCTTCTTATCCTCATGACATATGAACTAACAAGAAAAAAAAAGAACAAAGAAAAGGCTAAACAAATTTTTAGATTAAATTAAAATAATTAGAGAGCAACAATAAAAAATTAAAATTTCCTAAGATTCTTAAAGCATAAGTGAATATAAATAAAATCTAAAAATTGTTAAACTAAGCACTATAAAATTTAAACTAATTAGAATTAAAGAGAAAAAGACTAAATAAATTTCTCTAAGCAAATTTAATTCTTAAATTTATTTCTTAAAATCAAATCACCTAAAAATTAAATCTAACTAACTATGATGAAATAAAAGATTTAGAAAATCAAAAATTAAAAAAATTCTAATAAATAAACTCAAAATAAATTTTCAAAAATCACAAAAATTAAGTGGGGGTTAATTATATTTTTTGCTTTTTTTAAAAGATAATAATACTAATAAAAAAACATAAATTATAATCCTAATCTTTTTGTGAACTCTTGGACTTCCCGAGGGCTACCCAATGACAGGTTCGCAAGGTACTAGGCGATTTTGTGTAATGAAAGCCCAACACGGCCCTTTCCAACAAATTAATTTTCTGATTTTCTATTTTTTATATATTTTTGTGGTTAAAAAAAGAAAACAATTTTTTTAAGATAATAAAAATTTTCAATATTTTTTTATTATTTTTAGTTAAAAACAATAAAGAAGACTTCACCCCCATACTTAAAAATAAACATTATCCCCAATATTTATATGTGAGTAGGAGGGCGTAAACAAAAAAGAACTAAATTAAAAAAATTTAGAAATATAAAAAAAAAATTTAAGATAAACAAGGGGTGTCTCCCAAGAGCACTTTTCTTTTTCCCGTCTTTAAGCTAGATGGTTTTGGTTAGGAAAAAGGGAATTAAATTTTGAAATAAATGGGCAACTCCCTTAATTCACGCTTTGGCGAAGATGCCAAAGTTGCTCGCCCGACATCTCCTCCGCTTGCTTCTTGATTTTCCTTCTCGCAGTTGACTTGAAATTGTAGATTCAAATGACCTATTCATACCAGAGGTGATTTGAATCTTTGTAGATGAGCAGCAAATTGATCAGAGACAACATATGATTGCAACGACCATCTTTAGACTGAAACTTATTAGTATAAGAAAAATAAAAAATAAGCGCATCGAAAAAATCTTCGCAAGGAGGAGGCTCTTGTGAAGCTATATGATCAGCTTTGGGTTGTTTATTTTCTAAAATAAAATTGTTATCTGAAAATTCATTTAAAGAAATATTATCGAACATCTTATTTTCAAGAATTTGAATTTCTAAAAATTTAAAAGAGGTGCTAGAAAATTCAGGAAAATAAGAATCGGGTGTAGTAGGAGAAGAAACATGTTCTTCTTCTAATTCACCCAGTGTGCCCATAATATTAATAAATTCTTGATATAATAATTCTTTTTCCTCTTCCGAATAACACACCCAGGGGGCACATGAAGATCCATGTTTCGTACTAGGTGAAATATTTGAAGAGGGGGAAAAATCATTAAAAAAAGTAGTAAAAAAATTTTTATATAATAATTTTTCGGCCTCTTTCAAATAAGACACTATGGGGGCACATGAAAATTTGTGTTCCGTCATAAGTGAACTTTTCAAAGAAGGAGAAAAATTATTAGGACAAGCAATTATTTCTTCTAAATTTTGGGGAGGATCAACTTGAAATTGTGTAAAGTCCCCAATATTAGAAGAAGTGTGTGGTGTGATAAAGAAGAATAAAAATTTGGATCTAAATAATTATTCTCATAACTCGGGATGTTTTTCGGTTGATCTTGCGAACAAGAAAAACCAAAATCCGAGGTAGAAGAGAAATTATTTAAATCAAAATAATTATTCTCGTTTAAATTCGAAAATTTATTTTCATGAAAATTAAAAGAATTGGAAAAATTATTTTCATGAAAATTTGAAAAAGAATTATCATAAAAGTGAGAATAGTTATTTTCGTAATTATTATAAAAATTATTTTCATAAGAAAGATTTTTATGATAATTATAATGATAACAATATTTACTTCGATGAGAACCACCACAATAATAACAAAAAATTTGGTGTTGTCTTGCGACTTTCAAAAGATTAACTTTGTGTATAAGCTCGGAAATTGTAGCAGCCAATTGTGATAACATTTTTGTATAAAAGAAAATAAAAACAATCGTTAGCTAATTGAAATGAATTTGAAAAAGAAAATTAAAAAGAGAATTCGGGATATATAAAGAGAGTGATAGAAGTAATACAATTTTTGCTTTCAAAATATAAACGAATATTCTCCCGCAACGGCGCCAAAAACTTGATGAAAATTTTATAGTTTTAAAAATAATTCAAACTAAAATCTCGAAATAGGCAAGTGTACCTCTCGAAATATAGTATAGAAATTGTCGTATTAGACTCGGGGCCTATTGAGTACTCCTACTCACACAAATTAATATTATTTTATCTAAATATAAAAAAGGGTTAAATTAAACTATAAGAAGAAAATAAACTAAAAACTAGCACTTGATCTAGACTCCCTTTGAATTTAAATAAACTTTTTATGAAAGACAAACTCTAATTTACCTACTTCGACCGTGGAGGTTCCTAAGATACAAAAGTGTCAATCTCGAGCTCATGTTTTTGACTAAACTTAAGTTGATCGATTAAGACCTCTCGGCCAGTCGAAACCACTAAGCTTGCTTTTATGCGGTGAACCCCACTATTGGATTTGACTCCAATCCGGCAGATTTATGTCGTCCTCTCTCGAGGAGTGCATGCAACTCTTCTTATCTTTGAGCGATCTACTCGTATCTGAAACCTCTCGATCATTTAAGATACAGATCTAGGATCGAAGAACATATCCGTGAAATAAGAATTCGACACAAAATAATTAATAGATAAATCAATAGTGATAAATAAAGGGTTTGATAAAAAGAGTTTTATTCACTTTCAAAGTTCATCATGATCAAGTGCTAATGGAAATTAGCTACTTGTCATGATGAAGAAATTACATAAAAAGAAAGATAAGAACATGATAGAAAAAGTGCTTGAATTGATATAAAGCAAAGCAAAACTAATCTATGAAATTGAAATTACATAAAGAAGTACAAGAAAATTACTGAAATTGGCTAACAATCTACTTCTCGATGCCTCCTCAGCTTCAGGCTTGATCTGGAATTTATAGGAATTTTTCTGGAAGGTCGCGCCCCTCGATCACGCTCGTGACCTAGGGTGCGCAAGGATTGAAAACCGATGTCTTGAAAGCCCGAGAACGTTGGAGAAAAACCGCCAAAAGTGTCATTCTGCGGTTCACTCCCCTAGGTCACGCCCGTGACCTAGGGCATGTCTAGTCTATTATAGGAAACGGCGGGAAGGAGAAATGGAGGGAGTTAATCTGGTGGTTGTTGTACGGGTCACGCCCCTCGATCACGCCCTTAAATAAGGGTTTGTAAGCTTGAATGCTCTGCAACGGAACTGTTGATCGATGACTAGGTAACGCCGAGGAGTCACGCCCATGGTCATGCCCGTGACCAATAGGCCACGCCTTTGTTCAGGGCATGTAACCCAGAACTAGTGTGCATTGTAAATCTGGAGCTCCTACTAGCGGTACGCCCCATGTAGGATAATCACGCCCAATGTCACGCTCATGACATTGGGGCATGTAACTTTAATTAATGTGGAATGGCGACGGATCAGCACCTTGAGGTCACGGCCCGTGACTATGATCATGCCCCCCTGTCACGTCCATAACAGGGGCGTGTACTAGGGAAAAATTTGGCTTTTCTCCAGATTTTCTACTTATCAATCCTGTCAGCTCCAAATTGCTATTAGCAGCCCATATTGACCTGAAATAAGAAAACAATGCATTTTAATAACAATATTAAAATAAACTAAATAAAATATTATTATTTATTAAATAAAATCTATATATAAATAACTATAATTATTGACTTATCAAAGCCTCTTACACAAAGAAAGCATGATGGTCATACTAGATCAATGGGTATTAGATACCTCAATGATCAACTCTAGTGGGAGTCTTATGGATTGTATGTTTGTCAGTTGTTGTAATTCATTTGATGAACAGAGTACAATGTATTCCATTTTATATTTATGATAAGTTCTTTTATTATATCAATTTATTTTTATGTTATAGATTAATTAACGTGATAAATGCACTTAGAATATTTTCTTCCATATGATTCAATTTGATGACTTGAATGTGAGGGGCTATGTTTCTTCGAGGCATCATTCTTAAATTGTCCTTGGTTCGCGTATCATCTTAGAATCCTATGGAAATGATGATACATTAAGACTAGTATGTGCATTGACTGATGACTGGTTCTCTCAGGTCATGATGTTGTGATATCAGGTCATCACATGGATACTTGTTAGTGAACAAGATGTACTGGACAGACCTATCATGAGACTAATTTGTGGATTGTTATATAAACGTATCACAAGTAGGTCTAAAGTGGCAATGGTGTTTATAGTTCTATGACCGGAATTCACAACATTCATCAAGTGAGGAAGAGCGTACTTTAATGCCATCAAAAGTCTTCCTTGAGAAAGGTTGATGAAAATGGCAGTTATTGGGTATGTTATAAGTCATTTGGTTGTTTGTGTGTGGACAGAAATTTGATTTGTCCTCCTATTTGACATGAGTTACATCTATGGGCCCCTTGATGGAATGGGACTAAGAAATGCATCGCTACGCTTGGTTGAGTAAATATGTGATATTGAACTCACCAATTTTTAGATATCCATTCTAGATCAAGAAACTTGGATTGAAGAATTATGAGGGTGACACGATTCTTATCACTAGTTATATCTTGATGTAAGGGACAAAGGGACATTACAACACTGATATATTGGTCATAAAGGATTATTGAGTTTTGAACTCTTATTGCTTGTGGAGCAATGATGTATTGCTAGATATCGTTCATTATTCGTGAGGCTCTTGTTTGACACATTTAAGATCAAGTGGGAGACTGTTGGTGTTACCATGATGATCTGGAAGTTGTCAAATAGGTAGTCTCACTATCAACGCGATATGAGCCTATGGGTCACACAAAAGAGCATTTGGAGATGTTTGAGGAATGGATTGTGTTTGTCTTACTCATATGTGATGAGTGGACCAAGCACTTGACATATTAAAATTCTTCGAGAGATGAGCTGATTCATCGAGATTGAAAGTCTTTAGTTTCAAGAGTAGCTAAACACCTAGAGGGGGTGAATAGGTTTTTATCTTTTTGATACTTTCTTCTGATTTGGTGAGTTATGTTTTAGTTTAGGTTTGCTTTCAAGATAACAAAATCAGCAAACAAGTTGTTTATAGTGGTTCCCCAGAGTATAGATACATCCACTATCCTTCCCACCTTTCTAACAGTTTGTAAGACAAGGCCAACTTCTCCAAACTCGGCTCTAAGAGCTTAAAACACAAATCCCTCAGGATTTCTCAAACTCCTCCAAGTCATATACTTAGTCCCAAGGCCCTACACTCAGAGATATATTCTCCTACAACTCAGGCACGCAGGCCCTACCTCAGAATTTAACTTAAAGTCCTACACCCAGGCTAAAAGGTTAGCCCTACACTCAGATCCACCACTGGATCTTACCTCAGAGAGAAAATCTCCTACAGCTCAGGCACATAAGCCCAACCTCAGATCCATAGGAGGATCCTACAACTCAGGAACTAATGCCCTATAGCTCAGATCTGCAAAAAGATCATACCTCAACCTTTATATTTTAGGCTTACACTCAGATCAATTAAGATCCTACAGAAATTAAGGTTGGTAGTTGATGTTGAATGACTCTAGAGAAGATATCTCTGAGTTTTCCTCTTCCTGAACTGAGATGACTCAGTCATATCTTCTTCACAGCTCCAAGAATGGATCTTCAAGAATGTTCTGCTTGAGCTGTAAAGTAACTACAACTATGGCTTGCTTTGTCCCTTCTTCTACCTCAGAGAGATTACTTTTTGAAATTGTTATTGAAGATGAAAATATCAACATCCAACTTGCTTGAAATTCTAGATCACCAGATGGAGCAAAATCTTCAAGCTCTACAACTCGATCGAGAGGAAGAAGATGAAGCTCTGTATTTCAAAAGTTCATAATCTCCAAAGTTTATTTCTTCTTCCTCGATCTTTTCCTTTTCTATACCGTCGTCCAACGGCTCTTTGAACAGTGGGACCACTTGGAGTTGGTAGTTGTAACTCTTCTTTAGCATTAATTATTGTACAACAGGCAAGCGGCACCATTTGTCGTCTACTATTTCATTCCCTCAACATTTGAATTCCTGCTGACGTCATCATGAATCAGCACCTATGGACTTAGCCAAATTCAGACAATTCTGCATAGGCGTTGAGTGAAGGCTTTTCACTCAATGCCAAAACACTTAGGAAGAATTCCGCACCACCAGGTGTTGATTGATCATTCATCACTCAACGATTATTGACTCAACGCATCTGGACTTTGTCAATTTTCTCTATATTAAGTTGTTGAGTGAGTTGTCTTCACTCAACGCTTTCTGTCTTTGCCTGTTTTATTAAATAGGCATTGAGTGAACTGCCTTCACTCAATGCTTCTATCCATAGACAAATTTTTTGTTGAATAGCCATTGAGTGAGTTATCTTCACTCAACGTATATGTCCTTAAACAGATTTCCAAGTCAAACAACACTGCGCTTCTGACTGAACTATGTTCTGTCAATGCTTTCTTTTCAGAGCATTGAGTGAACTTGCTTCACTCAATGCTTCTGAACTTAGCCAGAATTCTTGTCAACTTTTCTCTAGCTTTGACTATTTGAGCTTTACTCAATGCTTCTGGCTCTAGACATTTAGTGAATTGCCTTCACTCAATACTTCAAGACTTAACCAGATTTCTACTCTTTCAGCATCCTATCTTGTGTCCACCTGTCATGTGTGCTTAGACAACTTGTTTGAACATTGAACAAAAAGAAACTTGTATACATAGAACTTAAAGCATGCATCAAATATAATACTGTGTATACCGTTGTCTGATAGGCCTTCTTCAAATATGGGACATTGTGATCAATGGACCCAACAATCTCACCCTATTTGAAGAAGTCAAAACCTTAGACAATGATATACATTAACATCCACATAAGATAATCATACATAGAATATTTAGAACAGAATTGAAGCGCACACACAAACACAATAATATGCATAGAGGCAATAATTATATTTGACCAGTGTGCTTAAAATATTGTTCACCTTCCAAAAAGTCCCTTAAGGAAAATACAAAACATCTCATGTTTCTGGTTCCTTAATTACTATCCCCATGTTGGGCTTCTTTGCAGACTTTGCTTCATCTTCTCTCTTTTCCTTCTACCTCTCAAAGTAGGTGTAAGGCTTGGGAAAGTATTTGCTTGGCTCTAATGCATCTAGTGGCAGAACACCTTACTTCTTGTCCCTTCTGTACTTCCTCCTAGCTTCTTTGTTCCTCTCTAGCTTTACCCATTCTAGGGAGCTATAAAGCTTTCCCCTCTCAGTTTCCTTGGACTTAACTTGGTCCAAGAAATCAAAATTATAGTCCTAGATTTAGGACTCCATTGCTCAAAATCTGGCTTGGACTCCATTTCTTCTCTATACCTCTTCTTGCTGAGCTTGACCCCTTCTTCTTCTTTAGCAATAGATTTGTCTTTGGCCCTGACAATCTGCTCAACAGTAGGACTAAAAGAGGGAATTTCAGCATCAATTGCAGGTTCAGCCCACTGAGTACCTTCTTGAATGCAATATTACTGAGAATCATATTGCTCTGCATACGGTCCATTGTATTATCCTAGCAATCAATCAAACAATGCATCTTGTACATGTTCAGGAATAGCAGGTATTTTGAAATATGTGAGTTGCTCAAGTCCTATTGAGCCTCTTATAACATTTGTAGTCCAAACTGCATTTTTAAGTATTGGCCCTTATCACTTCCTTCTCCCCTTTTTTGAATTCTTTAGAGACATCTTTAGTTAGGGAGGTTTGGCCTTAGTTAACTGACCATCTAGATAGTTAACATCAAGGGTGATATGGCCCTTGGGCTTGAGTAAGTGATCATCTAGAACTTGGGTACATGCATCCATTCTTCTTTCAAGAATATTCTTATGCTTTTCCAATAATTCCTTCTGTGCATTGTGGACTTCCAGCATGTTTCCAAAAAGAATATTCTGATTCTCTATAATTCTATTTTGAATCTGACCTAGTTTTTTCAGTTTACTTTCTGTGAAAGTTACTGCAGGAGAAGCCCTCTTGAAGAATGATATAGTGTTGGCACTCAGCATATTAACCCCAAATCTTATAGATTTGATCTCAATAGAAAGGTCTTTTCTCAGTTCCTTTATAAAATCTGTTGGGTACACTGGAAACTGTGTACAAGATTTGGAGAAGCCTCACTTAACTCAATGATATACATCAATGTGTATTTGATGGGATGTTGAGTTTCAATGTGGAGTTAAAGAAATTCACGAAAATTTTCTAAGTACAAGTGTCGACACTTGTGAGGGAAATGTGTCGACACCAGATGCAAGATTGTGTTGACACACAGGACTTGTGTCGACACACAAAAATTATATCAGCAGCAGTTGTGTCGACACTAGAAGCAAGATTGTGTCGATACACAGGACTTGTGTCGACACACAGAAATTCTTTCAGCAGCATTTGTGTCGACACCTAGGACTTGTGTCGACACACACTCAACACAAGCTATGTTGAGTACCATAAGTAGTTGTGTCGACACACAGGACTTGTGTCGACACACAGGACTTGTGTCGATACACAGGACTTGTGTCGACACACACTCAAGAAATCTGTCAATACCAGCAATATCGAGACTATAAGTAGTTGTGTCGACACACAGGACTTGTGTCGACACATCCAACACAAGCTATGTCAATAAGATGAAAAATGACTTGTGTCTATTTATGTAGGCACATTTGGAGTATAGTCTCGACAACTTTCTGTTGTGATAAAGTTCAAGGAGATGACAGGTGTCAAGACTAAAGACCCGACAGCTGTCATAAGTAACAAAGTTGTCACATCTGTCAGAGCTGTCAGAAGGCCGTTATGAACCGGATTAACCGGTAACCTTGGATTGGATCTATATAAATACATGTGCTATCACAAAGAAAAATACAACATTAAGAGAGGGGGAATAAGAGACAAACACAGAAGAAGCCAGATCCTGAACAGTCTGCAATAGGAATTCAGATCTGATTCTGAATTATAGTAGGAAGCTGGATTAAAGATCATCTCCAACTCCAATTGAAGATCAACCTTACTTTTTTCAGATTCAAGAAGCTTTGAAGAAGCTAAGACAGGTTAAATCTTGAGTAATCAGTTCAATCAAGAACTGAACAAGAAGCTTCCACTCCATTCTCTATCTATCTGGGTGAAGATTTTATTATTTTAAATAATTAATTTCCTTATAAGATCTTTTATAGATCTAAGTTGTAAGCCTAAACATATAAAGGCTGAGGTAGGTATCAGTGCCTAAGGTAGGATCTTGTTTATCTGAGTTGTAGGCCTGGTGGTTAAGGCTGAGGTAGGGCTGATTATATGAGGTAGGATCTTGTTGATCTGAGGTTTAGGCCTGGTGGTTAAGTCTGAGGTAGGGTTGTTGCCTGAGGTAGGGTTGTCGCCTGAGGTAGGAGTCTTTGGAAGATTCTGAGTTGTCGGACTTGAAGAAGTTTGAGTTGTAGGAACCAGTTGGGTTCTGAGTTGTAAAATCTGAGGATTTGAGATAGTGGAAGGAAGTTTGGCCGAATCCAATACTCTACTAGATAGGAGAAGGGGGAGAGTGGACGTACCCATAAATTGGGGAACCACTATAAACCATTGTGTACAATGCTGTGAATTTTCTGTGATTGTTATTCTTTGTGTTGTGATAGTTGTGCTGTGTTTAACACTTTTAATTGCTTAAGTTGTTAAAAAGGATTTCAACCTATTCACCCCCCCCATATGTGTTTAGGCTCTATAAATCAAATCTTTCAAGTGGTATCAGATGGAGGTTCACTCAAATATAGACCTAACAGTCTGTATAGATCTCCAAGGAAATTAACTGTTAGCCAGAATGGGTTCAAGTGAAAATCAGAAGGAACTTGGATCCATGAAACTTCCTATCTGTAGGAAAGAAAACTTTGGCATATGGAAAGAGAGGGTCAGATTGTTCATGGAAGCATCTGATCCAAGAATCTACATCATAGTTCTAGAAGGACCTTTCATTCCTATGAATATATCAGTTCTTGATGCAAATTTCAAAACTCCAAAGAGATATTCTTAAATTACTGAGGAAGAGATCATCCTAGAAACCTTAGACAAGAGAGCACAAAACATAATTGTGAGTGCCATAGATGATTCTACATTCCAGAATCTTGTATATTGCAAAACCTCCAAGGAGATGTGGGACACTTTAATTGTCTATATGGAGGGAACTGAATAAGTAAGAGAGGATAGAAAGTCCATGCTAAATCAAGAATATGAGAGGTTTAAACAAGCCAATACAGATAGCATAGCTGAATGTTACAAGAAATTCTTAAGAATTGTAAATGAGCTAATGACCTATGGAAGAGTTTTTAGCACAATGAACTGAATGACAAATTTCTCAGGTCACTAACGAAGGACTGGGATACAAAAATATGTGACATCAGAGAGGTGGCCAAGCTTGCTAATACACCTCCACCAACCTTGTTTAGAAAACTATTATCTAATGAGATGGAGCTAACTACCAGAAAGGAGGAGGAGAAAAGCAATAGGTCTGAATACAAAGAAAAGTCAGTAGCCTTCAAGGTTGAAGCCACAAGAAAGGGTAGGAGAAATTCTCCTTCTCTACCTAGGAGAAATGCTGAGGTTGAATCAGAAAATCCTAACATTAACACTTTAAATAGCCACAACTCTGATGAAGACTTTGCTGCCTTTACAAGGCAGTTTCAAAGGTTCATGAAGAAGAAGAAATGGAGAACAAAGCCATCTTCATCTCTCTCAAAGGATGATTATTATAATAAGAAGAAAACTCCTAAGGATGACAGGTATGGCTCTAATCCTAGTAAACAAACTTCTTCTAAAATTATTTGTTATTGTTGCAATAGGATAAGACATGTCATAGCTGATTGTCCTGATAAAAGAAAAGAATTTAAGTACAAGAAGAAGCATCAAAATAAGGGCAAGAAGGAGAGATCCCTTATTGCTCAGAAGCAAGAGAGTTGGACTGACTCTTCATCATCAGAATCTAGAGAAGAGGATGAAGCAGAAGCCTATATTGGATTGTTCACTACAGAAGAGGATTCTGTAGAAATTGAATTCCTACAAATGTTGGATTCTATAAATGGAAGTGAAGATCATTATTGTAAAGGACTGATGACTTTGACTGAGGAAGATCAGTGTCAGGTTTAGCCTGGTCCCAGTAAGGTATACAATCCACCATCAGTCTCTGATTATTATACTAGATCAGAACCAGAAGCATCAGCATCAAGAGATGAGGATGGTTCTAAATCTGAAGAGGATGTCCATCAACTAATTGATGAGTATGGTGGTCTGTTGCAAGCTCTTAAGAGAAGCAGAATCATTATAAAAAAGCAGGCTGAGGAAATTGCATCTCTTAAATTTGATACATCAGATTTAGCAAAAGTGCTGGATTTGAAGCTGAATGAAGTTGTCAAACTAAAAAACATAACTGTTATTCAGATGGGTACAATTACCTTCAAAAATGATCACATCAAGAGTCTGGAAGTCAAACTTCAAAGAGAGAAAGTTCTTGTGGCTAAATTCTCAAAGCCAAATTTAGTCTTACCCTTAATAGACAACTTTATCTCCCAAAAGGGTAAGACAGGATTAGGATTCAAGGAAAGAACTAGGGCAGTTAATTCAAAAAGAAAAGGTAAAGCCCCAGTTCGGCCACTAGCCTTCAAACCCCCTATTTCTTTCAAAAAAGTGATGCAGCCTACTAACAGGTATGATCAAATAGACCAGGACCTCTTTCCATGGACATGATACCAAAGACTCTGTGAGATGTCTTTACCTCCTACATATGGATTTATTTTGTCCTATGCCAGTTCATAGTCTAGGTAGGAAAGCTTACGCATTTGTAATTGTGGATGACTATTCTAGATTTACATGGGTTTTCTTCTTGAGGCAGAAATCTGAAACCCCAAATGTCTTCCAGAATTTTGTTAGGAAAATTCAGACTGAACTTAATAATTCAGTGATCAAAATCAGAAGTGACCATGGGACTGCATTTCAGTCTGAATGCATGACAAAGTTCTGTGAAGAACTTGGGATTCTTCAGGAGTTCTCCTCACCTAGAACTTCCCAGCAAAATAGGGTTGCTGAAAGAAAGAATAGGACTCTTATTGAGGCAAGTAGAACACTACTAAGTGACACTACTCTCCCAGAATATTTCTGGGCTGAGGAAGTAAATACTTTATGTCATGTTCTTAATAAATCATCCATCAATAAAAGACACAAGAAGATACCCTATGAGATTATGAAAGGAAGAAAACAAAAAAAATCCTACTTTAGAATCTTTGGTAGTAAGTGTTATGTTCTAAATAATGGCAAGCACTATCAAACTGAGTTTGCTGCCAAATCTCTAAAAGGGATATTTATTGGGTACAATAATAACAGTAGAGCTTACAGGATCTACAACTTGACTACACAAGTTGTAGAAGAATCTTTCTATGTAGTCTTTGATGAGTTTAAGCTAATTAACTGTGAGCTATCTAGCACTTTTGTTAGTCCTACAGGTTTGAAGAAAAAGATGGACAAGCTAATAATTAGTGAAGACCAACCTGCAAGACAGGATGAAGAAAATGATGGATGTTGTCCAAGGGGAGTTCAAGTCTCACTGGATGGAGATAAAGACAATGAAGTACATCTAGATGAAGACAATGAAGAAGACCAAGAGGTGGACAGATTTCCTCCAGCAAGAAGACATTTGAAGGATCATCCAGCACACCAAATCATTGGTGATCCAAGACATGGAGTTTTGACCAGAAGCAAGAGCATGAACACAGTTCTATGTTCAAGCTTCCTGTCCTAGATGGAACCTAAGAAGTTTGAAGAGGCTATACAAGAGACAAATTGGATTGATGTCATGCAAGAAGAGTTGAATCAATTCGGAAGATGTAAATTCTGGGAGTTAGTTCCTAAACCAAAGAACCACAATGTCATAGGAACTAAGTGGATCTACAGGAACAAGTTAGATGAAAATTGCACTATAATCAAGAACAAAGCCAGACTGGTAGCAAAGGGCTACAGACAGGAAGAAGGGATAGACTTTGATCAGACATTTTTCCCAATGGCAAGGTTGGAAGCAATAAGACTGTTCCTGGCTTATGCAACTTATCAAGGGTTCAAAGTATTTCAAATGGATGTAAAGTCAGAATTTTGAATGGTTACTCAAAAGAGGAAGTTTATGTTAAATAACCTTCAAGTTTTGTAGATTCTCTTTATCCCAACTAAGTATATAGGCTTAAGAAAGCTCTATATGGATTGAAACAGGCTCCTAGGGCTTGGTATGAAACACTGTCTGCTTTCCTTATTGAGAATAAATTCTCAAGAGGGGAAATTGACAAGACTCTATTCTTTAGGGAATCAAAAGGTAAGATCATCCTAATCCAGATATATGTTGATTACATTATCTTTGGTTATACTGAAAATAACCTTTGTAGTAAGTTTGCCAAACTTATGCAAGGGAAGTTTGAGATAAGCAACATGGGTGAGCTAAAATTCTTCTTGGGACTCCAAGTTAGACAGACTGATGATGGATTGTCCATTTCTCAGTTTAAGTTCACCAAGGATTTAATTAAGAAATATGGCATGGAGTCAGCCTCCACCATGAAAACTCCAATTGGGACAAGTATGCGGCAGGAAAACCTGTTGATGAGTCTTTCTATAAAGGGATAATTCGCTCCCTACTTTACTTGACTGCTAGTAGACTTGACATCATATATGTCATATGTGTTTGTGCTAGGTACCAAGCCTGCCCAAAGGAATCTCATTATACTGTAGTCAAGAGAATTTTGAGATATCTTAAGGGCATACCTAATCTAGGTCTTTGGTACCCTAAGAATAGAGATTTCTTGCTAACAGGTTTTTCAGATGCATGACTTTGCAGGCTGCAAAGAAGACAAGAAAAGAACCACAGGAACATGCCAGTTCCTAGGTTGAAGGTTGGTGTCATGGAGCAGTAAAAAGCAAACAAGTGTAGCTATTTCCACTACTGAATCAGAGTATATAGTTACAGACAGTTGTTGTGCTCAGTTATTATGGATACAACATCAACTTGAAAACCATGACATTAAGGAAAGTAGAATTCCATTATATTGTGATTCTACTAGTGCTATATCTATTGCTAGAAATCAAGTTTCACTTAGCAGAACTAAGCATATAGAAATCAAGTTTCACTTCATTAGAGAACATGCTGAAAAAGAAGACATGTCTAGAATTTGTCAACACTAACAATCAAATTGCTGATATATTTACAAAACTTCTAGATGAAAGTAAATTCAATTATTTTAAAATTGAATTAGGTATGTTGAACCTAGAATGAGATGGTAGGTCAGCACAAAATTTCTCAAGAAATTTGGCTAAGTTAGAAAGTTTGTGTCGACACACGTCAATTGTGTCGACACTATCAGCAAATTGTGTCGACACCACACTGTTGAGACCATGTACTAGTAGATTTTTGTGTCGACACACAAAAATCGTTGTCGACACATAGACATATCAACACCCTAAATACTCTGTCAAGACTTAAGTAAGTCTATGTCGACACAGGCAAAAAAAATATGTCGACACATAGACATGACGACACCTACAAAGCTCTGTCGAGACCTAGGTCGTCTATGTCGATACATGTAAAATTTTGTTGACTAGTAAAATCCCTAGTCAGGCGCGTCTTTTGACCTTCCTTTTACAAGTATACTATAAATAGGAGAAGACAAAATCTGGTCGACTGTGCTTTCAAAACTCTCGACTCTAGACTTTGTGTCGACAAGAAAATCTCTCGTCGACTCTCTTCTCTCTCTTTCACCAATGGGGCCACAACAGGAAGACAGGATCAACAAGGGATATGAACTGGTACGCAAGGCATTCGAGACTGCCTCGCCAGAAATAAAGGGCATGATTACCCTAATAACAAAAAATGGATTGGAATACTTTGTCTCTGAACCTTCAAGGATATAGAAGAAGGAAGTTCTTGAATTTTACTCTTCCGCAACAATGGATTCTCAAGGAAAGAAGACTATAAGAAAACTATAAGGATAAAGTCCTCTATTAATGGTACCACAGTGAAACTCTCACCGAAGACTATAAGAAAGTCACTTCAACTTCCCAAAATTAAAGAAGATGATGATATTGCATCATTCATGACATGGGATGCACTCCAATGGTGTGGACTGGATCCCAATATCAAGATTGGATCATTAATGACCAGGAAGGGGATGAATTCCTAGTGTAAGTTCTTATCCGAGATAATAGGCAAGGTTATTCTCTGCAAAATAGGAGGACATGATAGGATCTCTGTCTACATGTTCAACCTCATAACCAGAGTTATATTCAAGGTAAAAACAGACTGGTCAGCTGTAATATTTGACAAGATCACAGAAAGTGCCAAGAAGCCAAATCTGGGTAGGATACTGAGCTTGTATCTAGCTTCCACCATCCCAGAAGTGATGAATCAAATTCCAGGAACCAAGATTAATCACATGAGGAGAATGGATCTGAGAATACTATCCAAATGGGATAGAGTTTTGACAAAAGATATTTCTACCCTACAAAAACATGTGAAGAAGGATAAGAAAAAGAAACCTACCACCCAGGAAGCAGAATCTTCCAGTGATTCTAAAGAGCAGGTTGTCTTCAGCTCAGATGAAGAACAACCAAGAAAATCACCAACACCCCAACCAGATAAAGAAGCTCAAGGCCAAGGGGAGAGCATGCAACTACCAGAAAACCTAATGGTCTCCACTCCAAGGGGAGACAACACTGAGATTACAATTATTCAAGAACCTAAACAATCACAGCAGCCAGCCCAAGGGGGAGGTATTGCTGAAGTTGCACTAGATAGTGAGAATGCAACTGATACTGTTATGGACATAGTCTCAGAAATCAATAATGCTGCAACAGGCATCACTGAGAAAGAAGCACAGGATATGCATATGTCAGACCTAGATCAAGCTGAGCAACTCCACTCATATAGTTTAGAGAAACCCCTAGAAAAGGATCTTGATGTCCATGGAGAACCATTTGTTGAAAAAGAGAACATTATCCCTCCTGTTTAGATGCAGCAGTAGGTAACTCTGGAGGAGTTATTTCCTGATTTACAAGGAGCTCAACCTGAGGGGGAGATGGCAAGGATTGAGGGGGAGATACCACTAAATGCCTCCAGTCCTAAGGAAACTGTGCTTATAGAAAGTTCATCAAATTCTTCTAAAGATGAAGAAGCCACTAGGGCTAAGAAAAGGAAGCTGGTGGCACTCAGGAAGAGTAGCACTGGCTATAAGAAAGCCTTGCAGACTGTCCCTCAAACATCTGCTCTAGGAATAGACTTCAGTTCACTTTTGGTGAAACTGTAAGTGAAAATGGATGAGTAAAGACTTGCTCTGGAGAAATATGTGAATGAGTCACACAAAGAAATTCAGTTCTAGCTGGCCCAAGATATCAATTCTATCATATTTGAAGTAAATTTGCATAAGAAGGAGATGACAGATTGTTTCCATAAGGGAGGTAATAATATAGTATACTTGGCCACACAACAATAGGACATGAAAACTCAAATAGCTGACACTGTAGATAAACAAGGATATATTCTAGAAAATCAATTCAGAATGAATGAAAATCTCACAGACTCGCATAATGTTATTCTCACAAAAATGGGAGGTATTGCTACTACTGTGAAAACTGAAGTATCTAACTAGATCAAAGAAGATCTAGCTGCTGTACAAACAGCAATTCTGGCATCTCAAAAGGCTATTTCTGATCAACTACAGAAGTTCAGACTCTACTACAAAGAGGGAATAGATTATCTGGATGATCAAGTAAGGTTTCAAAAGGATGATCTAAGAGATCATGTGGCCAGAGAAGTCATAAAGGGGAAAAGAATGTTAGTCAAAGCAAGGTCAGATCATGCCAAATGGGTATCCAATACCATCAGAGCTACTCTTGGATATCCACCCCTTTGTGATGATGATAATACTTTTGAATCTAGTATTCAACATGCTTACATTGAAGGGGTTCAGCAGGAAGTTGCTCAAGTCATCTATCCTCCATCTGATTTTGAAGCAGTACAACAGGTTGTATATCAAATGTATAGCCCTCCACAGGAGGTACATAATATTATTATTGAAAAAGTTAAAATGTCTGAATTTGCTTTACAAAGACAGCAAGAAGCTCAAAAATCTAGGGATGCTCAGAAATAAGCTCAACTATCTAAGAAAAGATTCAGAGAGTAGGCTGAATTAAAGGCTGATTTTGAACAATGGAGTTCAACCTTCAGAAATATCATTCTTACTGCTTGGAAAGCTGTGAAAGATAATATGCATGATAGAGGCAAATGTTATTCTGAACAAGAGTGGGGTAAATATTAGAAAAGTCAAGATGCCATACATCAGTTCAGAAGGGATATCAAAGCTGGGAAGTTACTTGCTAACTCTTGGAGCCTAGCATGTAATTTCCAAAGCCTTATCATTACTTTGAAAGGCAGAAGATCAAGGCAGAAGCGCTCAAAAAGAAAGATCTGAAAGGGAAGAAGACAACTAATGACACAAAATCCAAGGTGCAAGCTAAGGTTCAATCTAGCAAACAAATAGTTATCAAGGATCTTGATCAATCTTAGGGATAGATAGGATAAACTTAGAACAATGTAAATTTTGTTCTAAATAATCTTGTAAATCAAACACTTATTCCTGATTAATGAATTTTATCATATTCTGTGATGATATTAAATGTTATTTGTGTTTATAAGTTACCCTGCCTGTGAAATGATTTTATACATCTTAATCTTTGTTTTATTATAAGTGGTGTATATCATTGACTAAGGGTTATGATTTCTCTAAATAAGGGGAGATTGTTGGGTACACTAAAAACTGTATACCATATTTTGAGAAGCCTCACTTAACTCAATGATATACATTAATGTGTATTTGATGGGATGTTGTGTTTCAATGTGCAAGTTAAAGAAATGCGGGAAAATTTTCTAAGTACAAGTGTCGACACTTGTCAGGGAAATGTGTCAACACCAGAAGAAAGATTGTGTCGACAGACAGGACTTGTGTCGACACACAGAAATTCTATCAGCAGCAGTTGTGTCAACACCAGAAGCAAGATTGTGTCGACACACAGGACTTGTGTCTACACTTAGAAATTCTGTCAACAGCAGTTGTGTCGACACCTAGGACTTGTGTCGACACACACTCAACACCAACTATGTTGAGGACTAGAAGTAGTTGTGTCGACACACAAGACTTGTGTCGACACACACTCAAGAAATCTGTCAATACCAGCAATATAAGGACAAGAAGCAGTTGTGTTGACACACAGGACTTGTATCGACACATCCAACACAAGCTGTGTCAAGAAGATGAAAAATGACTGTGTCGACATTATGGGAGCTATGTCGACACCATCAAGACTTGTGTCGACACATAGGCTATTTGTGTCTGCACATTTGGAGTATATTCTCGACAACTTTCTGCTGTGATAAAGTTCAAGGAGATGACAGGTGTCAAGACTAAAGACCCGACAGCTGTCATAAGTAACAAAGCTGTCATATCTGTTAGAGCTGTCAGAAGGCTGTTATGAACCGGATCAACCGGTAACCTTGGATTGGATCTATATAAATACCTGTGTTATTACAAAGAAAAATACTATATTAAGAGAGGGGAACAAGAGACAAACACAGAAGAAGGCAGATCCTGAACAGTCTACAAGAGGAATTCAGATCTGATTTTGAATTAAAGTAGGAAGCTGGATTAAAGATCATCTCCAACTCCAATTGAAGATCAACCTTACTTTGTTGAGATTCAAGAAGCTTTGAAGAAGCTAAGACAGGTTGGATCTTGAGTAATCAGTTCAATCAAGAACTGATCAAGAAGCTTTCACCTCATTCTCTGTCTATTTGGGTGAAGATTTAATTGTTTTAAACAATTAATTTCCTTGTAAGATCTTTTATAGATCTGAGTTGTTAGCCTATACCAATAAAGACTGAGGTAGGGCTGAGTGCTTGAGGTAGAATCTTGTTGATCTGAGTTGTAGACCTGGTGGTTAAGGCTAAGGTAGGGCTGAGTGCCTGAGTTAGGATCTTGTTGATCTGAGTTGTAGGCCTTGTGGTTAAGGCTGAGGTAGGGCTGTTGCTTGAGGTAGGAGTCTTGGGAAGATTCTGAGTTATAGGACTTGAAGAAGTCTGAGCTGTAGGAACCAGTTGGGTTCTGAGTTGTAAGATCTGAGGATCTGAGATAGTGGAAGGAAGTTTGGCCGAATCCAGTACTCTACTGATAGGTGAAGGGGGAGAGTGGACATACCCATAAATTGGGGAACCACTATAAACCATTGTGTGTTGTGCTGTGAATTTTTTGTGATTGTTATTCTTTGTGCTATGATAGTTGTGTTGTGTTTAACACTTTTAATTACTTAAGTTGTTAAAAAGGATTTGAACCTATTCACCCCCCCCCCCTCTAGGTATTTAGGCTCTATAAATCAAATCTTTCAAAATCATCCATATAGTGTTCCAGTTTCCTTCTTTGGTCATCAAGTAGACCCTTTAGCTGTGCCAGGAAGGTGGATGACATTTGATCAGCTTGGTGTGATCTACCTTCATCATAGACATTTTGTTGCACTGGCCTTTTTCCTTCTCTAACAACTGAATCAGGCATTTCATACTCTGAGGAATGTGCATCATCATGTGCCTCAGCAGCAGTATTTTCTTTGTTAGACTCAGAGGAGTCTATCTCCACCACAGTACTTGGAGTAGGGAGTTCATTGTGAATCCACCCCAACCTCTATAATGTCCACAGGGACATTCAAATCTTCAACAGTGTTGAATAGTTGTAGTCCCTCCATTGATTTAACAAGCTGATCATTCTCAGCAGAAATCTGATTAATCTCCGACATAATTTGGATTTGCTCCTCCTCAGCAAGAGCATCTTCCATAACTTTCTCAAGAAGTTGCTACCCCTCAGCTTGAGGACAGAAAATAACAACTTCAGGACCCTTTGAAGTTTCAGCAATCCTCTCTTCCAGATTCTCAATGAAGGTGTCCAATTCCTCTTGAACAGACTGGATGGTCTCCCCCTTAGTTTGAGCAGGAATCTGGTGAATCTCCTCCTGAACTACAACACCCATTGGAGATGTCTCCCCCTGATCATCAGCACAGGTACTTCCCACTTATATACCTTCCTGTGTGATCATGGCTTCTTCTTGATTCTCTTCAGATTGAGTTCTGGCAAACTGGACCCTTGTAGTAGGTTCAAAAGACATTGAAACTTGAGCACTCATGTCTCTCCTTATTTCCTCAGTAGACTCAGAGAGATTTGGGTCATGAGGCTCTTCTTCACTATATTCAGATGAACTGCTCTTTGTGGTGACATCATTAACAGGCTTCTTCTTTTACTTCTCAGTAGACTGAAGGTGTGGCTCGATAACTCTCTCCTATCTATCAAACATCATGGATTCCATCCTCCTTGTATGATTGAACTTAGTCCCTAGCATCATGTTGAAGATTCTTGGGACAGCGCTGTATAGATACAGAGACAGTATTCTGTCCTGATTGGCTCTGGGATGCATTCTATAATTCTATCAAATAGCACTTTGCCCCAGTCGGTTTTCTTTGATAGAATAATCCTGGTCATAAGTTCAAACATTTTCTTAGATATTTTATCATGAGAACTAGTTTTGCAAAGCAGATCTTTTCCCATAATGTCTGCAAGGAACTTCCCTCTATTATTCATCTCTTTTCTCAACAAAGAATAAGTTGTATGCCTGGAGAGCCTGCACCACTTCAATATTGTCTTAATATTATCCTGAATTAAGTCAGTATCCTCATCTGACTCATTCAATTTGGGTAGATGCAAAGCTTTGCATAATCTATTTGTAGTGATCTTGATCTTCTTTCCACCCATTGAGGATTTGATTTTGGATGAGGATGAATCCACTTTGGCATTTGAATAGGGTTAAAGAACTTCTCTTTTCCAAATCAAGATAGGCTCGAACAGGACAAAGTTTAGGTCAGCAACCTCTAATAAGTGTAGAACCTGCACGGCTTCCTCAAGAGCATCCTTGAAGCCATTTCGAACCAACTCGGATCCCTCAAATAAGAAATCCATTCCCTTTAGAGCAATTAATTTGCTGAGTTTCTGAAGAGTTGACGAGCGTTTGTCGCAGGGAGATAGTAGTTCGCAAAGGGACAGGAATAGAGTTTCTTATTCTAAGCACACTTAGGTCTATTTATACTTACCTCTAAGTATAGAATGTGGGGAGGCGTGTATCTTTTGTTATAATCACAAAGTGATCAACGGCTGTGATTAATCCCGATAGATATCCGTAAATAGATGATCTAGGGAGTATGTGTTGAGTGGAATCGATGCACTCAACGCACTCAATGCCTGAGTACTTAGACTCAGCGCACTTGATGCCTGACTTGTCTCAGTGCACTTGACTCCTGGACACTTAGTCCATTTCTTCTTTGTTATTATGCAGGGAGTAACATTAACTACAATAAGAATATATGAATTTTTACTGAAGCTAGACTAAGTTCAATATACCCATCTCAAATTTGAAGGTTTTGAACTTGGCTTCATCTAGTGGCTTAGTAAAGATGTCAGCTACTTTCTTTTCTTTAGGGACAAATTCAAGACTGATGTCTTTACATTCCACATGCTCTCTAATGAAGTGATACCTAATCTCTATATGCTTAGTCCTTATGTGAGACACAAGATTTCTAGTAATATAGATAGCACTAGTAGAATTATAGAACATAGGAATTCTACTTATGTTAAGATTATAGTGCTGGAGCTGATGCTGGATCCACAGCAACTTCCAGCAGATATGTATTCTGACTCTACAGTTGAGATTGTAACACTGGTTTATTTCTTGCTGCTCCAAGACACAAGTCTTCTTCCTAAAAATTGATAGGATCTAGATGTGCTTTTCCTGTCTTCTCTACAACCTACAAAATCTACATCTGAATACCCTGTTAGTTCAAAATTACTATTCCTAGGGTACCATAGGCCAAGATGGGGTGTGCCCTTAAAATATCTCAAAATTCTCTTAGCTGTAGAATAGTGAGACTCCTTAGGTCAAGTCTGGTATCTAGCACAGACACATATAGCATACATGATGTCTGGCCTACTAGCAGTAAGATGGAGGAGGGAGCCAATTATGCCTATATACATGGTTTCATCAATAGGATTCCCTATCTCATACTTGTTCAGTGACACATTTGACCCCATGGGAATTTTCATGATGGAGGCACTCTCCATTTAAAACTTATTAATTAACTCTCTGGTGAACTTAGACTCTAAAGTGGATAATCTATTCTCAGACTGTCTTACTTGGAGGCGATCCTCATGATCCGAGTCCGATCTTTCCCCAACATAAGTTTAGCAAACTTCTTACATAGGTCATCATCAGTAGACCCAAAGATTATATCATCTACATAAATTTGGACTAGGTTGATCTTACCCTTGACTTCCCTTAGGAATAGTGTCTTATCTATCTTCCCCCTTGAGAATTTGTTCTCAATGAGAAAGCTACACAGGGTCTCATACCTTGCCCTAGGGGCTTTCTTTAACCCATACAATGCTTTCCTAAGCTTATAAACATGGTCAGGTGAGTTAGAATTGACAAAACCTAAGGGTTACTCAACATAGACCTCTTCTCTTAGGTTACCATTAAGGAAAGCTGATTTCACATCCATCTGGTAGACCTTGAATCCCTTGTGTGCAGCATATACAAGGAATAGTCTTATGGCTTCTAGTTTAGCCACTAGAGCAAAGGTTTGATCAAAATCAATACCTTCTTATTTTTTATATCCTTTGGCTAGCAGTCTAGCTTTGTTCTTTACTATAACACCATTTTCATCAAGCTTATTCCTATAGATCCACTTGGTTCCATTGATGTTATGACCTTATGGTTTGGGAACCAGCTTCCAGACCCTGCATCTCTTAAACTGGTTCAGTTCCTCTTGTATAGCCATAATCTAAAATGGATCAATGTTGGCATTTTCAAACCTTTTAGGTTTTACCTGAGACAAGAAGCTGGAGTACATTGCAATGTTCTGGCTTCTGCTTCTTATTGTAACCCCTTGGCTAGCATCTCCAATTATCTGATCTTTGGGATGATCCCTCAAGTGCCTGACTGTTGGAGGCATTCTTACTTCAGAATCTAGAACTTCATTGGCTGGATCTTGCCGATCTTCATCCATATTATGTGCACTTTGATCTCCTTCTAAAATGCAAACTTCATTATCTTCTTTTAGGGTAGTTGGAGAGTTGTCCAAGATGGTTAGTTTTTCCATCTTCTCTTCTACACCTGTGGATTTAGAGGATCTTGGCAGCTCACTATTAATCATTGATGACTCATGAAAGACTACATTAACATATTCTTCTACAACTTGATTTTTCAAGTTGTAGACCATATATGCTTTACTATGGTTATTATATCCAGCAAATATCAATTCATAGTATTTGGCAGAAAACTTAGTCAAATGGTACTTCCCATTATTGAGCACAAAGCATTTACTATCAAAGATCCTGAGATATGTTATATTTGGTTTTCGACTTCATAATCTCATAGGGAGTCTTCTTGTGGTACTTGTTGATAGAAGCCTTGTTCAGGACATGACATGCAGTGACTACCTCGGCCTCTATGAGAGTTCTATTTTTCCTCTCAGCTATCCCATTTTGCTGGGGAGTTTTTGGTGAGGAAAATTCCTGATGAATCCCTTGATCTTCACAGAACTTTATCGTGCCTTCAGACTGAAATTCAGTGTCATTGTCACTTCCAATTTTAACCACAGAGCTGTCTTTTTCATTCTAAACTTGCCTAATAAAGTTCATAAAAGTTTCAAGGGTTTCTGAATTTTTCTTCAAGAAGAACACCCAAGCAAATCTAGAGAAGTTATCAACTATTACAAGTGTGTATACTTTCCTACCTAGACTATGAACTGTCATAGGACCAAATAAGTCCATACGCAGGAGTTATAAGCACCTCACAGAATCCTTGGCACCAATGCTCTTAAAGGATGCTTTGGTCTGCTTGCCCTTTTGACATACAAAGCAAATGCCCTCCTTGGTGCATCTTATGGTGGGACCATTCCTGACTAGCTCTTCACTGAAGAGCTTACTTATGGTTTGTAGCTCAAGTGAGCTAGTCTCTTGTGTCATTGCACATAATATGAGACTTTCTCATTAGCAACTAGACACATAGGGGTGTCTGAACTTAAACATAAAAGGTTTAAACAATAAATATCCCCACTCCTAGTGCCTGTCAAAATGACCTCTTGGTCACTTGATCTTTTGATTTGACACTCATCCTTGTGGAATGCAATGACATAGCCAAGATCACATAGTTGGCTTATGCTAATTAGGTTGTGTTGAAACACTTCCACATAAGCCACTTTTGTGATTATGACTATGTCATTGGTGATCATACCATAGACCTTGGTGATTCCATTGTCTAAGCCACCAAAAATCACTTTTGGTCCATTCTTTACTGGATTGTATTCCTTTAGAAGACTTCTTATTCTAGTCATGTGCATAGAACACCCACTGTCTAAGTACCATATTGGATGGGTGCTTGGACTAACCTGCAACCATAATTCAGTTTACCTTAAGACCCCAAAAAAGTTTGGGTCCTTTCTTCTTGTTAGTCTGAAAATTTGCCTGTCTTCCTACAGTATTTCTGACAGGTAGACTTGCCCTTACACTAGGCATATTGGGGTTATGCCAACAATCTATGACAAAATGTTCCACTTTGCCACAGCACCAATAGTTATGAATATTATATCACTTTTTCTGAAAACCTCTTGTAGACAAGCTGAAACCAACTAACTGTTCAGAAGGGAGAGCAGCAGCCCTCTTCATATTTCTTTCAATAAGGATCTGGCTGAAAGTGAGTCTTCTAGTAGAAGTACTTGGCTTACTGTGAATGCCACTTACAGCAGTATTTTTTGCAGAAGATAAGCTATTGATTTCCTCAGAGATAGCCAAGTTAGGCTTGTTGGATGACTTACTTTTGGTCTGAGTCTTTGCTAGAGGAGCTTAACTATTGGTCACTGCCTTACTCTTGAGAGTGGGGCTGGTGCACCAAAAACAAATGGTCCATAGTGGGCCATCTTAATTTCCTCATTGGTAGCCTTAAAGGCACTCAAACCCATACCCTTCCTTCCATTATAGCTGTGACATTTTTGTTCACACTAGTGGATCTACCATTCAACCAGTGACCATATATGCTTTTTTGGTCATTCCTGTTGGATGGCAGCATAACTTTCTCAAAGGAGATAGCAGGCTTAATAAGGGTCTTGCCCTTCCTCATATTCCTTCTTCCAATTTTCCTCTCAATGTACCCCAGTCCCTTCTTATTTGTTTGGGAGATGAATATATCAATGAGTGGCAACACTGATTTAAGCTTGGAGTACTGAGTCACTAGCTTCCTTTCTTTGAGGATTTTTCTTCAAGATCCATAATGATCTTAGTCTTATGGCTAATTGTTCCAATCAGGATGATTGAGATGGTTTTCAGTTGGCTTATTTCCCTCCTCATCTAATCCAGCAAGGATGCTGACTCAGGCTATAGGAAAGCAGCTAGTTGTAGGGAGACAATCTCCTCAGTTTGTTTCTTGGCCAACATCTTGCTCCTTTTCAAAGCATCCAGAAGGGCGCCATACTTGTTAATCAGTTTATTGACATCTTCCTTAGATTTTGACCCATCTTCATCACAGGAAGAGTATGCATTAGAATTGGGACTAATCTCATAGTCAGATTCAGAGGAGGTGCTGGAAAGAAAATGTACCTTATCTAGACCAGGATGAACCTGGTTGGATTATTCATCTGACATGGCCATTAGCCAATAACTGTTGTTTTCATCTTCATCCACCTCAGTGTAACTGTGTAAGTGTGACAGAGGGGCCCTGGTACCTATCCTTGCAGCATGATAGTCTTCATCTTCATAAGCAATAACAGCTAACAGCCCTATGTAGGCTTCTTATTCTTCAAAATCTGATAAGCTGAGTCACATTGACTCCATTTCTTCTCATTCTTAGCAATAATGGTATTTTCCTTCTTGCCCTTTTTGTGTGATGTTTCTTCTCACCAGTCTCTTTTCTCTTGACTGGGCAGTCAACAGTGACATGCCTAGACTTGTTACAACAATAACAAATAATTTTAGAAGAACTATGTTTATTAGGTTTAGTTTCATACCAGTCTCCTTTAGAGAACTTATTATTAGATTTGTTGTGATCCTTATTGTAATGATAGGAAGAGGAAGAACTATTCTTCTAATGCCTCCTCTTCATCATCTTCTGGAACTACCTAGAGAAGGCAGCAAATTCCCTATCTGACATATGGTTGTCAGAAGAACTTGACTCAGAGCTATCTGAATCAGCATGCCTTCTTGGGCGAGAGGCAATCCTCTCCTTGTTTTTCTTGGAGCTCTTAGCCTTGAAAGCCACTATCTTCTCCTTGTCTTGAGATTTGTTGGTGGTCTCCTCATCCTTCCTGGCAGATA
The DNA here is from genome assembly GCA_039513925.1 of Platanthera zijinensis. Classification (NCBI taxonomy): domain Eukaryota; kingdom Viridiplantae; phylum Streptophyta; class Magnoliopsida; order Asparagales; family Orchidaceae; genus Platanthera; species Platanthera zijinensis. Next base: position 116,673,680 of record CM077080.1, on the reverse strand, counting down.
GTTGCAACTCATAGGAAAGAAACTTTCCAAATAATGTGTGTAGAGGAGTTTCAGCTAGCTTGGCCACCTCTCTGATGATACATATCTTGGTGTACCAGTCTCTGGTTAGAGATTTGAGAAACTTGTTATTCAGTTCATAATTGTTGAAGACCCTCTCATAGGTCCTCAGCTCATTCACCACTCTGAAGAACTTTTCATAGCACTCAGCTATATTGTCCTTCTTGCACTTCCTAAAGGCCTCATATTCCTAATTTAGTAGGGATTTCATGTCATCCCTAACTTCTTCAATGCCCTCCATATAGACAATCAATGTGTCCCACATTTCCTTGGCAGTTCTGTAGTGGACAAGGTTCTGAAATGTTGAATCATCAATGGCACTCAAAATAAGTTCTATGCCTTCTTGTCCATTATATCCAGGATGACCTCATCCTTGGTCATCTCAGAATACTTCTTAGTTGTCTGGATATTGGCATCCAGAGTTGAGACCTTAATTGGGATGAAAGGTCCTTCTTGCATTGTTATGAAGATCCTGGGGTTAGATACTTCCATAAACAACCAAACTCTCTCCTTCCAAATCCCAAAGCTTACTTTCCTAAAGATTGGAAGCTTCATTGAGCCCAACTCTTTATGTTTCTCTCCTGAACCCATAAAGAATAAACTTAAGCTACTCTTGGAGATTAGCTCAGTCTGTTAAGTCCTTTTTGAGTAACCTCCCTCTGATACCACTTGAAATTCTTTAGTTTCAAGAGTAGCTAAACACATAGAGGGGGTAAATAAGTTTTTGTCTTTTTGATACTTTCTTCTGATTTGGTGAGTTGTGTTTTAGTTTAGGTAAGCTTTCAAGATAACAAAATCAGCATACAAGTTATTTATAGTGGTTCCATAGAGTATGGGTACATCCACTGTCCCTCCCACCTTTCTAGCAATTTGTTACACAAGGCCAACTTCTCCAAACTCAGCTCCAAGAGCTTACAACACAAATCCCTCAGGATTTCTCAGACTCCTCCAAGTCCTACACTCAGGCCCAAGGCCCTACACTCAAAGAAATATTCTCCTACAACTTAGGCACACAGGCCCTACCTCAGACTTTAACTGAAAGTCCTACACTTAGGCTAGGAGGTTAGCCCTACAATCAGATCCACCAATGGATCCTACCTCAAAGAAAAACTCTCCTACAGCTCGGGCACACAGGCCCTACCTTAGATCCATAGGACGATCCTACAACTCAGGCACTAATTCCCTACAGCTCAGATCTACAAATAATCCTACCTCAGCCTTTATATTTTAGGCTTACACTCAAATCAATTAAGATCCTATAGAAAGTAAGGTTGGTAGTTGATGTTGAATGACTCCAGAGAAGATATATCTGAGTTTTCCTCTTCCTGAACTGAGATGATTCAGTCTTATCTTCTTCACAGCTCTAAGATAGGATCTTCAAGAATGTTCTGCTTGAGCTGTGAAATAATTGCAGCTAGGGCTTGCTCTGTCCCTTCTTCTACCATAGAGAGATTTCTTTTTGAACTTATTATTCAAGATGAAAATGTCAATATCCAACTTGCTTGAACTTTTAGATCACCAGATGGAGCAAAATTTTCAAGCTCTACAACTCGGTCGAGAGGAAGAAGATGAAGCTTTGTATTTCAAAAGTTAATAATATCCAAAGTTGATTTCTTCTTCCTCGGTCTTTTCTTTTTCTATCCCGCCGTCCAACGGCTCTTTGAACAGTGATACCACCTGGAGTTGGTAGCTACAACTTTTCTTTAGCATTAATTGTTGTACAACTGGCAAGCGACGCCATTTATCATCTACTATTCCATTCCTGCAACATTTGAATTCATGTTGATGTCATCATGACTCAGCACCTATGGACTTAGCCAAATTCAAACAATTCTGCAAAGGCGTTGAGTGAAGGCTTGTCACTCAACGCTAAAACACTTAGGTAGAATTTTGCACCACCACGCATTGAGTGATCATTCATCACTCAACAATTATAGATAATTATAGTCTAACTAACTAGGCATTGAGTGAGCCTTCATCACTCATTGCATCTGGACTTAGTCAATTTTATCTATATTAAGGCGTTAATTGAGTTGTCTTCACTCAATGCTTTCTTTCTTTGCTTATTTTATTGAATAGGCGTTGAGTGAACTACCTTCACTCAATGCTTCTGTACTTAGACATATTTTCTGTTGAATAGGCGGTTAGTGAGTTTTCTTCACCTTAGACAGATTTCCAAGTCAAACAACACTGCGGCTCTGAATGAACTGTGTTTTGTCAACGCTTTCTCTTCAGGGCGTTGAGTGAACTGCCATGACTCAACGCTTCTGGATTTAGCTAAAATTCTTCTCAGATTTTCTCTGGCTTTGACTGTTTGAGCTTTACTCAATGCTTCTGGATCTAGGAGTTGAGTGAACTGCCTTCACTCAACGCTTCTAGACTTAACCAGATTTTTGTTCTGTCAGCCTCCTGTCTTGTGTCTACCTGTAATTTGTGCTTAGACAACCTGTTTGAATAGTGAACAAAGAGCAACCTGCATACATAGAACTTAAAGCATGCATCAAATACAATAATGTGTATATCATTATCTTATAGACCTTCTTCAAATCTGGGACATTATGATCAATGGACCCAATAAAGACCTAACGATGATTCGTCGAGCCATCAGCTGATTCGTCAAGTGCATCGAGTGCGTCGAGACCTCTCGACAATTCGTCGAGTCATCAACTAATTCGTTGAGTGAGTCGAGTGCGTCGAGAACTCTCGTCAATTCGTCGAGTCATCTCATCTATTCATCGAGTCATCTCTGTTAATGATTCATCAAGTTAATTCCATTAGTTTTGAGTCTGTGGATAGCGACGGTTCAAGCCTATTTATGCTCCTGGGTATATATATGTAGCACCCCATCCATCGCATGGAATATAACAGAAGGTCCGGTCGGGGCCCCACGCCATATTTCACGGACAATTAGTGGAGTTACATAAGAATACCAAATTACCAGCAATAGGAACACACATCCTAACCCAGAGCATTCTAGCAGAAGCTTTTAAAACAGTTATAAGTACCGAATTACAAAAGCACGAATGTCCACTACTACCAAAGGTAGGTATGATAAAAAAAATACACAAAATTCTTGGCCTAAGGGCCTTACAAGAGTTTACTTAATAAAACATGTTTTCTAAACTTCGGCACGCAGGCCGGCCACACATGAGCAATATAAAGTAAACATTTCGCTTTAGCCTTCAAGGGCTAGCACAACATCAGGGGCTTTAGCCCGCTACTTGCCACTAGGCTCACCTATTCCTATATAAGACAATCCACCGCACGGTGGCAAAACAAGGCAACGGTCAGCTAAAGCTGACCAAATTATAATGACCACACCCCTTTCTCGGGGCAGCGGTGCTCCTTCCCTGCATTTTATTAGTATAACCAAACAAGATAGTGAAAGTACAATTTAAGCACACTTCACCACAGGCATAGGCACACACGACCATACACCCCGTGCTCTCAAGGCACATTCTCGATGAACTCGGTCCACCACCGCCCCTAAGGAGGCAATAACTTGAGCTAATAGTCTCTTTCAGCCGAAGCCTAAGACACTCCCTATATGTCATCGGTAGGCCTCTTTAACCGAACCCCATAGAGCGGGTATGGTTCCACTTAACCAGTTGCTCACATCGCCACAATAATTTAAGTCATTAGCGCGAGTTAAGCTTCCCCGAATCCCGATTATCGATCATACAATAGTATATAACCCAGTTATTCACAAGGTTGGCTCCCAGGCCACCAAGATGGCAGCAATGCGCTTCTGCTTAGTTTTTTGGGTGCACCTTGGAGTTAGTCCCCAAGGCTCCCTGTTGCAATCTACTACGTAGAAAACCCGAAAAGCAAACGGCACGGAGTCTTCTCCAGCAATACAAGCATAATGAAAACATCACCGATCTAGACCAACTTGTCCGGAAAGGCTTCACACACCATGCTTATGTCCGTACTATGATTCCGGACCCTAAATGCAAAACGACGGGGATAAACCATATCTACCCAAATGAATACCTCAAACTCACCGCCCACTCGCGGGAGATAGTTTTCCTATAAAAAAGGAAGAGGACTTCACATGTCCAAGTAGAGAATCGTTACCCTTGTGGTTTGCTTTAGCGCTATGGTAAACTAGCCGGATGAAAAGCACCGCAACGGACTTGCCTCCACGGATCTGGGCTCGGCTCGCAATTCGGGGATCTGAAGCTCCACCAGCGGCTGAATTCCTCCTACTTCTTCAACCTTTGCTCTCCACTCTCTCTAACTCTTTAGAAAGAGAATAGCCAAAGGAAAATGAGGAATAAACCCTACACTCCCGAACTTAACATGCCAAGGAGGATTCCAGGCCGTCAGATCATTTTCAAATAGAATGAAAGGCCTTGATTCGCTCTTAAAGACAACTTCCTGGGCCGAACATAACTTATGACATGCACGTATCATAGGTCATGTGCCTCAAGCAACAAAAGAAACCGTTCGCATCACGACCAGGATACGGCCCTGTGACATGCCCGTGTCACAGGTCGTGCGCCATACATAGCTTCGGACACGCCCGTGTCCAGCCCGTGTTCATCAGTCCTAACAAACCGGCCAAACACAGAGAAAGGACACGGCCCTTAACACGCCCGTGTTACAGGCTGTGTGCCTAACATGGCTTGCCTCCGAGGATCATCAAACGCATTTCGTCGACCTCACGGAAATACGTAGATCTCATAGCAGGACACACGGCCCTGGACATGCCCGTGTCACTGGTCGTGTGTACCACACTTGACACCGCCCTGCCAACAAAGAGCAGCACATGGCTTTGGACACGCCCGTGTCCCCGGCCGACCCTATTGCTAACATAGAGCAGGATATGGCTTTGTACACGCTCGTGTCCTAGGCCGTATTGCTCAGTCTACACATCCCACTCATAACTGAGATTTGGGGCATTACCATTCTCCCTCTTAAAAGAATTTCGTCCCGAAATTACAGAATGGAAAAGTACACAAACTTAAATGGTGCCTGAGTGGAAATGCTCAGGATACTCCTCAAGCATGGTCTACTTTCATTCCCATGAAATCTCCTCACGACCGCAATTGTCCCAACGAACTTTGACCATCCTGATAGCTTTGTTCCGCAATTGCTTGACCTCCCGATCTGAATGGGTCTAACTTTCGTTGTTAGCCCACTATCGACCGATACTTGATCTGCAACAACCACCTTCTATGGTTCTTTCATGGCTTTGCATAGGATTGAGATGTGAAATACATCATGTAAACCACTCAGTTCTACCGAAAGAGCCAACCGATAAGCGGCTTCACCAACCCGCTCCAAGATCTCAAAAGGCCTAACATACCTCAGACCAAGCTTCTTTAAGCGTCAATACACCTTTAAACGGCTTTATCTTAAGGTATACCCAATCTCCCACTGTAAACTCCATGTTCTGATGCTTGGCATTGTAGTACTTGGCCTGTCTATATTGAGCAATTAATAGCCGTTCTCGAATCAACGTATCGTTGAAGTATCATCTTCAACGCCCCTTCGCTTATATAGCTTCAATTCTCCCATTTCTACCCAAGACAATGGCGTACGACACCTCCTTCCGTACAGAGCCTCAAAAGGCGCCATCTGAGTGCTGTCTTGGTAGCTATTATTGTATGCGAACTCAATCATGTAAAGATGGTCTTCCCACCTCTTACCAAAATCCAATGCACACATACGAAGCATGTCTTCCATTATCCTGTTCACCCTCTCAGTTTGTCCATCTGTTTGTGGGTGAAAAGCGGTGCTGAAGTTCAACTTGGTGCCCAACAACGGATGAATAAGCCTCCAATCAGTGGACGTGAACTGACCATCTCGGGCACTTACTATGCTCTGGGGAACACCATGCAAACGGACTACATTATCCACATAAAGCTTCGCCAGCTTCTCCACGGAATCATCCTTCCTATTGGGTATGAAATATGACACCTTCGTTAACCGATCCACGACTATCCAAATGGCATCGTTCCCCTTATGCGATCTCAAAAAAACCATGCATGAAATCCATAGAGATGTCATCAAACTTCCATTTTGGTATAGGCAAGGACTTTATAAATCCACCTGGCTTCTAGCATTCGGCCTTCACCAAGACACAAGTCTGACATTTTGCCACGTATAGCGCCATGTCTTTCTTCATACCTTGCAACCAGAACAGCCTCTTAATGTCTTTGAACATCTTCGTGCTCCCAGGATGAATTGATTACTTGGTAAAATGTGCCGCGTACATCAATTCTTCTCGTAATTTTCCAACATTAAGGACGCACAACCGATCACCTTTTTATACAAGGCCATTGTCAACAATGAACTGGTCATTCGACCCATCCACATACTCTGCCACGCGATATTTCAAGCTTACATCCAACTCCAAGGCCTGCCGAATCCTGTCCGCGAGGTCATATTGAACCTCTGTCCAACTCAAACATGCATTAGCACTAGATCCCTTGTCAACACACGAGATCTCCAAAGCTCCAAATCACGAATGAGCCGCTCGTCATGCATATGCAACCTATTGGCCTGTATAGGAGTTCTACGACTTAGAGCATCTGCCACAACATTCCCCTTCCTGGGAATATAATGAATCTTGTAGATGTAGTCCCCAAAGAACTCCATCCATCTTCGTTGACGCATGTTCAGGTCCTTCTGATCAATCAGATACTTCAGGCTCTTGTGATCTGAATAAATTTTGATATTTACTCCATACAGTTAATGCCTCCAAAGCTTGAGAGAGAATACCACGGACGCCAACTCCAAATCATGGACCGGGTAGTTCCTCTCATGCACCTTTAACTGACGTGATCCATGGCTATCACCGACCCGTGCTGAAGCAGAACACAACCTAAACCTGATGTAGTCCTATGCGTTGACACCATAAGATCTACGGATTAACTCGTTCCTCTCTACGATTCGAATTTTACACTCACACAAAGTTCTTCACCACGCACACTCCAAGCAATTTTATCACTTTTAATTCTAACGTATGGGTATCCAAACCGTTTAGGATCGAATAGAGACGATAGGCTAATATCCTTTCCGGCTAAAAGGACCCACCCAATTCGATCGAGCAAAGGTTGTACCAAAAGATATCTACCAAAAGTACGATTCAATAAAAGGTAGATCTCTCCCAACAAAAAGTCGCGAGGTTCGCCAAACCTTTCGAAAATTAGTTAAGTCAAGATAAACACAACATCAATCGAAGAAACCACGAATATTTAACGATTCAAAAAGTCAACGCCAAGAATTTCCACCACAAGAATATCTAGGGAAAGAATCACACAAAGTAGAAATTTTTGTTACCCAAACCGGAATAGGTGATTTTGATTATCTAACTTGAATCACTCTTCCAACGGTTCCACCGGAGTTACGCCGGATGGAGAGGAAGTTTGTCTGCCTTCGTCGCTTCACGCCTTAAACGAGATCCATGAGAGTTTGTATCAAAGACTTGGTCCAACTACCAAGAGAGAGGGGGGTGGTTGGGTTCCACCTTGAAAGTGGTCTGCTCGGGTTGTGTTGGGTGAGGGTGGCCGGCCGGCCTTTGGGTGGTGAAGAGAAGGGCTCGGGTAGGGAGGAGATGACAAGGGGGGTTGGTCCTCTAGGAGAGAGGAAAGGTGACGGCTTTGGTAGAGGGAGGGAGGAGGAGTTGGCAGCTTGGAAGGAGGGGGTTTAGGGTTGGTTGAGAGAAGTAGAGGAGGGGAATGTTGTTGGCGGCTAGGAGGAGGAAGGGAATTGGGTTGGCCAAAATTTAGAAGAGAGGAGGGAGAGAGATTTCTTAAGAGAAAGTAGGTTTTTCAATATTTCATTCAACCTCCTCATAATGAAACAATACTAGGCCTTATATAGGCTTACAACCATATTGAGGCTAGCTACATGCAGCCCAAATAATAAAAAGACACTCTAATGTTTTAAATCATAATGACATAATTAAAATGCTTAAAACAAATAGCATAATAAATTCAACCAAATAAAATTAAAATTATTCAACTAATAATATTAAGCGGTCTTGCACCGAGGGCGGAGATTGTAGCGTCGCTCCACACGATCACCATGGAGACGCAAGTCTTTTGTTGGAGATGAAGGAGGATCTTCCGCGAGCGTGCCGTCATTTTCTTTAACAAGTTGGGGGTCGTCGTCTCCATCAATCCTCCCCCGCTCGAAAGTACTCATCACTGATGAGTTGTCCCGACAGTACCGGCGTAGAAGAACATCATCCAAAAGAGCCACCTCCGATTCCGGAAGCCAAGAGTCATCGGAGGTCAGACGATCGCGCCAATGAATCAAGTAGTGGCACACATCACCATCTGGAGAGGGAAACACTTTATCCTTGAGAATCCTGTCAGGCAAAAAGATTGTCCTGGGAAACCTGGGGAAAGCATTAGGTAATAAAGGAGGAAAAACTTGTTCATCAACATTAAGCATACCTCCGTTGGAGACTGATGGAGAGGGAAATCCAGAAACACACTCAACCCCAAACCCAGTAGAACTTGCAATGGAGCTAAACGGACAGACAAATAATTCTAATGGCGTAGCAACATATGACGTTAAATCAGAAACGTTAAAAATAGGGGAAATACCCCCAATCATTTGGTAACTCCAAAAGATATGCATTTTCTCCTAATTTCTTTAAGATCCAAAAAGGTCTAGCTTTCCGATTCGCTAACTTTTTTATGGTGCCCGAAGGCATCTGTTCAGGGATGAGACGCACCAAGACTAAATCGCCAACCTTAAAGTGAGCTTCTCTATTATGTATGTTAGCATGAACTTGATAAGATGTGTATTGTGTGGTTAGCGTATCATTTATGTGCTTATGCAAATTATGAATATGAGAGGCAAAATCATGTGCAAATTGACTTGATTTATAAGATGGCGGTAACGGAATCAAGTCAAGTGGCACCGGTGTTTTATAATCGTGCATGATCTCATTCGGAGACAAGCCAGTGGACCTATTTTTTGAATTATTATACGCTAACTGAGCATGAGCAAGGATAAGGTCCCATATACCCTTGTGGTCTCTCACAAGGCATCGTAGCAGACTACCTAAACTCTGTTTACCACTTCTGTTTGCCCATCCATCTATGGATGGTAGGCCGAAGAAAACAAAAGTTTGGTGCCCAGAATCCTCCACAAGGTCTTCTAAAAATAACAAGTAAATTTCATATCTCTATCGGTCACTATCGATTTAGGAATGCCCTGATGTCCAACTACTTCCTTAAAATATAATTTAGCAACATGTGACGCATCGTTGGTCTTATTACACGCAATAAAATAAGCCATTTTGGAAAACCGATCTACTACTACCAGAATAGAATCATGACGTCTAAACGTGACAGGCAGGCCTAGAATAAAATCCATACTAACGTCTTCCCAGGGAATGGAAGGAATAGAAAAAGGGGTATAAAGTCCCGCATTAGTTTTGTTGCCCTTAGCTAATTGGCATGCTCGACAACTACCCACGATTATATGAACCATCGACTTAAGACCGGGCCAATAAAATTTGTCTTCTACTAGTGTGATGGTCTTGTCACGACCGAAATGTCCACCTAACCCACCGCTATGCAATTCCCAAACGATGAAATGACGTAGGGAAGAACGTGGAATACATAGCTTCGAATGATTGAATAAATAACCGTCACGGATATAAAAGGACGAAATGGTCGTGGGCGAGTTGTCTTGAGTGGATAAATAGATATCTTTGAAATCCGGACAATAGACATACTCATCCTTAATTCTATCGAACCCAATCACCTTAACTTCTAGCGTAGATAATAATAACGATACACGACTCAGGGCGTCGGCTACGTGGTTGATAGTACCCTTAAGGTTTTTTATGATAAATGTGTAGTCCTGAAGATAGGAGACCCATTTGGCATGCCTTGGACTAACTTTAGTTTGGGAGTTGATAAATCGCAAAGCGTCATGATCGGATAAAAGAACAAATTCCTTAGGAAGTAAGTAATGTCGCCAATGTTGGAGGCACCTAATAACCGCATAAAACTCTCGATCATAGTTAGAATAATTCAATTTTTTCCCCGCGAGTTTCTCACTAAAGTATCCAACAGGATGACCTTCCTGACTCAATACACCACCAATACCAACTCCGGACACATCACATGATAACTCAAAAACCTTATTAAAATCTGGTAATCGCAAAAGGGGAGCTTCCGACATGCGTGATTTAATTATTTGAAATGCTTTAGCGGCCGATTTCATCCAATTAAAATAACCCTTTTTCATGCATTCGGTAATGGGGGCCATGATACTACTAAAGTCTCTTATAAATCGGCAATAAAATGTAGCTAGACCGTGAAAACTCCAAACAACCCGAATATTTGCGGGCTCTGGCCATTCCTTAATGGCTTGGACCTTCTTAGGGTCTACATGTATGCCCTCCGAACTCACAATATAACCAAGGAACTATACGAACGACACATGAAAAGTGCACTTTTTAAGATTAATGAATAATTTCTCCGACTTCAAAGTAGTAAGGATAATCTTAAAATGTGACTCATGATCGCGCGTAGAAGTACTAAAAACAAGAATATCATCAAAGTACACTACTATGAATTTCCCATATAAGGTTGGAAGACGTGGGTCATCATCCTAGAAAATGTGCTCGGGGCATTGGAAAGCCCAAATGGCATAACTAACCACTCGTAGAGCCCTTCCTTAGATTTAAAAGCAGTCTTCCACTCACCACCTTCCCTAATTCGGATCTGATGGTAGACATTCCTAAGATCCAATTTCGAGAAAATCGTGGCATCAGCTAACATGTCCAATAAATCGTCCAAGCGAGGGATGGGAAATCGATATTTAATAGTAATTTTATTTATGGCTCTACTATCCACACACATCCTCCAAGAGCCATCCTTCTTGGGATCAAGTAAGGTGGGTACGGCACACGGACTCTTGCTATGACGGATGAACCCCTTTTGTAATAAATTAGAAATTTGGGTTTGTAACTCTAAGTGCGCAGAAGGATTCAACCGATAGTGAGGAAGGTTGGGCAAGGAGGAACCCGGGATGAAATCTATCGCATGTTGGATGTCCCGCATGGGGGGAAACTCGGATGGTAGCTCGTCTGGATACACATCCTTAAACTCTTCTAAGAGTTCCCTCAACGCCGGTGGTAAACTCTCAAACCGCGGCTCATCTCCCTTAACTTGCAAGCAAACTAACGCATATGACACCATCCATAAAGGTATTACGCACAAACTCCTTACCCATCAAACTTAACGCTTTCTTTTCGACTGGGACAATCGTATCCTTAGAGGGGACCGAAGGATCTTTTAGCGGAGTGGGTTTTAAAATTATGGTCTTACCATTAAATTTAAATTCATAAGTGTTAGCTAGACCAAAGTGAGTAACATCATGATCATAAAGCCACGGACGAACTAACAAAACGTGACAAGCATCCATAGGGATGACATCGCACCAAATCTTTTCAGAATAAGCTTTGATGGTAAGTGGTACCAAACATCGCTTTGACACTGGGAGGGACGACTTATCTACTGATGCCACCTTATAAGGGTGAGGGTGCGGCTCAGTAACTAATGACATTCGGATCACCGCAGTCTCAGAAATGACATTCATGCAGCTACCACTATCTATGATCAACCTAAACCTCTTCTCTCCACTCTTAAAATTCAGCGAAAAAATATTCGTCTTATTCCAGTCATCTAACGCTCATGGAGTTGCCAGAATACACCGCATGACCATCATATGAGAGTCGTCCTCCATATCACTAGGCACACCTTCCGACTCGCTATCCTCGCCCGCCTCATATATAAGGTCGTCTGACTCGCATGTGGAATCTAACATGGATAAGGGCTTGGGCTTTGTAGGACACTCACTAGCATAGTGAACCTGAATCTTACAAGCGAAACAAGTATTGTTCGTCTTGTTTACTCTTCCTACAGGCACTCTCTCACCTGTTGGGTTTTTAATATTCCTAGTAGTCACTACTATGGAGTTCGAGTCTGTGGACCAAAACTTGCCCTTATCCTTATAGGTAGAGGTTGGAGGTGGTCTTAAGATGGACTTTCCCTTCTGATACGAATGTGACTTTTTCTTAAAAACATTGTGTTTTTCGATATCTAGTGCAGCGTTGAAAGTGGTGCTCAGGTCGGTGTGACCATAACACAACAGCTTGCCCTGGATGTCGTGGTTTAACCCCTTACGAAACCTAGAAAGGGTGATCTCAGGCATCTCTCTTACACCGCACCTAACGATCATGTCCTTAAGAAGACTCATGTATTCCGAGACCGACCGACTTCCTTGCTTAAGGGTGGTCAAATCATCAAACATCTAAGTTCGATGGTACGAAGGGACATACTGGTCTGTCAGCATGGCCTTCATGCCTGGCAAACCAATAAGTAAGTCACCATTATCATCCCTCAGATGATGTTCCTCATTTAACCAAAAGATCTTGGCTCTACCCAGTAACTTAATTCGCGCCACAAGTACCTTATCCGCATCCGTCAAATTTTGCCACTCAAAGTAGCATTCAATCTCCATTACCCAGTCCATAAAGACTTGGGGTTCACCCATTCCATCATATGATGGGGGTTTGACTCGGACGTCTCTAGTAATGTCAAACTCATACGGTGCACGTGGGGCTCGTTCGTTGTTATGGTTGTTGTTTGGATTATTATTCCCTTCATCAAGTGGATCAGTGGCTAGATTTTGGGGAGCCGCTCGATTCAGTCTTAACTTGTGAAGCAATACCCTAATCTCCGTCAACTCCTAACAGAGTTCCTCAATCGCTACGGGAATGTGACCCACTTCCCGCTCGCTCGCCATTTGGGAGGAAGATGGGGAATAGTTAGTGCCCAATCTAGTGCGCATACAGAAGTGAGATCAACTGACTCAAGGAAACACTATAGATGGAATTGTTCCCACTAAATGGCTATGATAAAAAAAACAATTTGTTTTCTTACAGGAAATAAAAAGGAGATTATTAAAAAAAAATTGAATTTTGCTAAAAATTAAGAAAGTTAGGCCGCTATTGGCAGACCAGCAAAAAAAATTGAATTTTGATAAGTAAACGAGCAAGAAAAGTGTGTGCCGACGTGCAAATACATGGGGGAGGGTGCCAATTAAGAAATTGACGTGAACCTCCCTCTGATACCAAATTGATGTAGGCCTATGCGCTGACACCGGAAGATCTACGGATTAACTCATTTGCCTCTCTACGATTCGAATTTTACACTCGCACAAAGTTCTTCACCACGCACACTCCAAGTAATTTTATCACTTTAAATGCTAACGTACGGGTAACTAAACCGTTTAGAATCGAATAGAGGCAATAGGCCAATATCCTTTTCGGCTAAAAGGACCCACCCAGTCCGATCGAGCGAAGGTTGTACCAAAAGAGATCTACCAAAAGTACGATTCAAGAAAAGGTAGATCTCTCCCAACAAAAAGTCACAAGGTTCGCCAAACCTTTCGAAAATTAGTTCAATCAAGATAAACACAACATCAATCGAAGAAACCACGAATATTTAACGATTCGAAAAGTCAACGCCAAGAATTTCCACCACAAGAATATCTAGGGAAAGAATCACACAAAGTAGAAATTTCATTACCCAAACCGGAATAGGTGATTCTGATTATCTAACTTGAATCGCTCTTCCAACAGTTATGCTGGATGGAGAAGAAGTTTGTCCACCTTCATCGCTTCACGCCTTAGCCGAGATCCACGAGAGTTTGTATCAAACACTTGGTCCAACTACCAAGAGAGAGGGGGGGGGGTGGTCGGGTTCCATCTTGAAAGTGGGCTGCTCGGGTTGTGTTGGGTGAGGGTGGTCGGCCGGCCTTTGGGTGGTGAAGAGAATAGCTCGGGTAGGGAGGAGATGACAAGGGGGATTGGTCGTCTAGGAGAGAGTAAAGGTGGCGGCCTTGGTAGAGGGAGGGAGGAGGAGTTGGCGGCTTGGAAGGAGGGGGGTTTAGGGCTAGCCGAGAGAAGGAGGAGAGGAGGGGAATGTTGTTGGCGGCTAGGAGGAGGAAGGGAATTGGGTTGGCCGAAATTTAGAAGAGAGGAGGGAGAGAGATTTCTTAAGAGAAAGTAGGGTTTTCAATATTTCATTCAACTTCCTCATAATGAAACAATACTAGGCCTTATATAGGCTTACAACCATGTTGAGGCTACATGCAACCCAAATAATAAAAAGACACTCTAATGTTTTAAATCATAATGACATAATAAAAATGCTTAAAACAAATAGCATAATAAATTCAACCAAAAAAATTAAAATTATTCAACTAAATAATATTAAGCGGTCTTGCGCCGAGGGAGGAGATTGTAGCGTCGCTCCACACGATTACCATGGCGACGCAAGTCTTTTGTTGGAGATGAAGGAGGATCTTCCGCGAGCATGTCGTCATCTTCTTCAACAAGTTGGGGGTCGTCGTCTCCATCAAAACCACTCCCAGAGGAGTCAGTGTAAACCTCAAAGCCTTCGGGCCCACAAGGCGAACTTAAGACAAGTGTCGTTGTCAAGCGATACTTTAGTTCTTCAAAAGCTTGTGCGCACTCAGGCATCCAAACAAACTTCTGCTCCTTCCTTGTCAAAGTAGTGAGGGGCAATGCTATCCGTGAGAAGTTCTCCACGAAGCGCCTGTAATAGCCGGCAAGCCCCAAAAAACTCCGGACTTCCGCCACCGTAGACAACACAGACCACTCCTGTATAGCAACTACCTTTGTCGAATCTATCGCAATCCCTTATCCACTAACTATATTACCAAGGAATGCTACCGAGGACAACCAAAACTCACATTTGGAGAACTTGGCGTACAATTGGTTTTTCCTCAATGTCTCGAACACCATACGCAAATGCTTAAAATGATCCTCCTTGCACTGCGAGTACACTAGTATATCGTCAATAAAGACTATCATGAACTGTTCCAAGTATTCTCTGAACGTTCTGTTCATCAAATCCATAAACACGGATGGCGCGTTTGTTAGCCCAAACGGCATGACAGTGAACTCATAATGCTCATACCGTATACTGAAAGCCGTCCTAGGAATGTCACTTTCCCTTATCCGCAGCTGATAGTATCCAGATTTCAGATCCAACTTTGAGTACACAGTCGACCCCACCAGCTGGTCGAATAGATCATCAATCCTTGGGATCGGAAACTTATTTTTCTCTGTTAACTTATTCAACTCCCGGTAATCAATAGAAAGTCGCAAGCTCCCGTCCTTCTTCTTAACAAAGATGACAGGGGCGCTCTAAGGCGACGAACTTGGACGCACATAACCTTGCTCCAACAGCTCTTAAAGTTGTACTTTCAATTCCGCCATATCCTTAGGCGCTAACTGATATGGAGAGCTTGACACAGGTTTGGCACCTGACACTAGCTCAATTGTGAAGTCGATCTCTCGCTGAGGTGGAGCTCCAGGGAGATCTTCAGGGAACACGTCAGGAAACTCAGATACAACTGGGATGCTATCCAAACCAGGCTTGGGCTTTGAACCCTCCACTAAAGTGAGAAACAGCTATGCACCACTACGAACTTACTTAACCACCTGGAGAGCAGACATCAAATTCTTGCTTGATCCCTTCAAGCCCGAGAACATCGTCTCATGATCCATATCCAGTCCTAGTCTAACCACCTTACAGTTGCAATCAATATACACACGCTACTCTAATAGCCAGTCCATTCCAAAGATCACATCGAACTCTACTATCGGCAGTAGCAACACTCGCAAGTCATAATCGTGACTCTCAATCCTTACCTTCACGCAACAAACTCTATTTACACGCATAGAACACCCGTTAGGCAGCAACACATCCAATTTATCTCGTTCCATCGAAGAAGGTACTCCAATGCGCGATATAAACTCTTCGGACAAAAAGGAATGCAAAGCTCCCGTATCGAATAGTGCTCTCGCCGGTAAATCAAAGATCGAAACAAAGCCTAGCACAACCATTAATAAGCTAACATGCGCAAGGCAACAAGTACTTAAAGCTAAACTGCTATAAATTTAAATCATACCAGTCACCACGTCAGATTGCTTTATGTCCTCCTACTAGCCAAGGTTGTAAAATCTCAGTTAGGCTGGGGTATAATGTGATGCAGTTGACCCCACCGCCTTGCCCTTCTCCTTATAAGTTGCTCCAGACTTCTTCTCGGACTTTGGACGTCCGCTCCAACAATCTCGGGAAAAGTGTCCCGTCTTTCCACAATTATAATAAGCTCTCGGGGTTCGGCTTGTAGTTGCCACAGATGCACCAGAAGAAGGGGCTGGACCCGAAGTCCTAGCCTTCTTATTCCACTTACGGAACATAGATTTTGAGGAGTTCGGCACTTTGAACTCTGTCTTCTTTGCACTAGAGTCCATCTTTGCTTGTACTCTCTTTAGATCTTTCTCCAACGATCGGGTTGTATTGACGAGGGTTAGGAAACCCTGTGTCATAGGCCACGAGAGTAGTAGCCTTAGGTCATCGCGCAAACCCTCGTAGAACCGGTTGGTCTTAAGCTCCTCATCAGCCAAAGTAGAGCTAGCATAACGACCCAACCGCGTAAACTCTTGGAGTTACTCATCCACACTACTGTCTCCCTGCGTCAGTCTTTGGAACTCATTCTCCATAGCAATCCTCTGTGTCGAGGGGAGGTATCTTGCCAAGAATAACCTCGAGAAATCCTCCATCGAGACATCCCTGAGTTTCCTTCCAACCAAGTGATGTAGCTCCAACCCTTCCCACCACAACCTCGCCTCTCCATCCAACAGGAAGGTGGTTATGGTTGTCTTCTGTCATTCCTCCATTTCCATGGCCGTCAAGACTCTCTTCACCCGAGAGAGGCAATCTTCGGCCTGGGATGGGGTTCCAGTCCCCAAAAACATCGGAGGGTTAAAGCTCATAACATGTTTGAGAGTCTTCTATGTCGCTCTTATAGGTATCAACGTCTCTACCACCACTTGCTCAACCCTTCAAGGTTCTGCCACTTGAAGCGATACCTGCTCCCCTACAGGGGCAGGATGCTTCACTTGCCTTCCTGGCTGGGCATTTATCATTGCAAACACCGCCTCTGCCATAAGTCTTATAGTTTCTGCCGAAGGAGGGGTTGCAGGCACATCATTGGGTGCACTGCTTGCCTCATAAATCGGGCATTTAGACTGCACTACACCACTCCTGGTCACCTATAGTCGTACAACACACCATTAAGAGACCAAACAAAATTGCAAAAAGCAATTATAGGAACACGTAGGTTCCTCAAACCTGTGTATTTTCATTCCTAAGTGGACATTCATGAGTTCTTTTCATGTTATAACGATGACACACATACATGTGCTCACCACCCCTTAAAAGAATTCGTCCACGAATTCCAATAAGCAAGAAGGATGCCTTAGTCTGATACCAAATTGTAATACCCCCATCCGTCGCATGGAATATAACAGAAGGTCCGGTCGGGGCCCCATGCCATATTTCACGGATAGTTAGTGGAGTTACATAAGAATACCAAATTACCAGCAATAGAAACACGCATCCTAACCCAGAGCATTCTAGCATAAGCTTTTAAAACAGTTATAAGAACCCAATTACAAAAGCACGAATGTCCACTACAACCAAAGGTAAGAATGACAGCAAAATACAAAAAAGTCTTGGCCTTAGGGCCTTACAAGAGTTTACTTAATAAAACATATTTTCCAGACTTCGACACGCAGGCCGGCCACACATGAGCAATATAAAGTAAACAATTCTCCTTGGCCTTCAAGGGCCACCACAGCATCAGGGGCTTCAGCCCGCTACTTGTCACTAGGCTCACATGTTCCTGCATAAGAACAATCCACCGCACGGTGGCAAAACAAGGCAACGGTCAGCTAAAGCTGACCAAATTATAATGACCCCACACCTTTCTCAGGGCGGTGGTGCTCCATCCCTGCATTTTATTAGTATAACCAAATAAGATAGTGAAAGTACAATTTAAGCACTCTTCACCACAGGCGTAGGCACACATGGCCACACACCCCGTGCTCTCAGGGCACATTCTCGGTGAACTCGGTCCACCACCGCCCCTAGGAAGGCAATAATGTGAGCTAATAGTCTCTTTCAGCCGAAGCCTAAGACCTCACTCTATGCCATCGGTAGGCCTCTTTAACCGAACCATATAGAGCGGGTACGGTTCCACTCAACCTGTTGCTCATATCGACAAAACAATTTAAGTCATCGGCGTGAGTTAAGCTTCCCCAAATCCCTATTATCGATCATACAATAGTACATAACACGGTTATGCACAAGGTTGGCTCCCAGGCCACCAAGATGGTAGCAACGCGCTTCTGCCTAATTTTCTGGGTGCACCTTGGAGTTAGTCCCCAAGGCTCCATATTGCAATCTACCACGTAGAAAACCCGAAAAGCAAATGACACGGAGTCTTCTCCGACAATACAAGCATAATCAAAACATCACTGATCTAGAACAACTTGTCCGGAAAGGCTTCACACACCATGCCTATGTCCGTACTATGATTCCAGACTCTAAATGCAAAATGATAGGGATAAACCATATCTATCTGAAGGAAAACCTCAAACTCACCACCCACTCGCGGGGGAGAGTTTTCATATGCAAAAGGAAGAGGACTTCACATGTCCAAGTAGAGAATCGTTACCCTTGAGGTTTGCTTTGGCGCCATGGAAAACTAGCCAGATGAAAAGCACCGCAACGGACTTTCCTCCACGAATCTGGGCTCGGCTCGCGATTCGGGGCACTGAAGCTCAACCGGCGGCCGGATTCTTCCTACTTCTTCAACCTTTGATCTTCTCTTTCTCTAACTGTTTAGAAAGAGAATGGCCAAAGGAAAATGAGGAATAAACCCTACACTCCCGAACTTAACATACCAGGGAGGATTCTGGGTATCGAATCATTTCTAAATAGAACAAAAGGCCCTGATTCGCTCATAAAGCCAACTTCCTGGGATAAACACGGCTTGTGACACGCCCGTGTCACAGGCCGTGTGCCTCAAGCAACAAAAGAAACTGTCGCATCCTGACCATGACACAGACCTGTGACACTCCCGTGTCATAGGCTGTACGCCAGACACGGCTTCGGACACGCCCGTGTCCAGCCCGTGTTCATCAGTCCTAACAAATCGGCCAAACACAGAGAAGGATACGGCCCTTGACATGCTCGTATCACAGGCCGTGTGCCCAACATGGCTTGACTCCGAGGATTGTCGAACGCATTTCGTCGACCTCACGGAAATATGTCGAACTCATAGCAGGATACGACCCATGACATGTCCGTGTCACAGGCTGTGTGCCACACTCGATACTGCACTGCCACACAGAGCAGCACACGGCTTTGGACACGCCCGTTTCCTCGGCCGTATTGCAAACACAAAGCAAGATACGGCTTTGGACACACCCGTGTCCCAGGACGTGTTGCTCAGTCTACACAGCCCACTCATAACTGAGATATATATATATATATATATATATATATAGTGCCTTAGCGCTTGATGATGAATGAGTTAGGGCAAACTTGAAATTGACGGAAAGTGTTTCTCGAAGTGCAGATCATGTCGATCTCATAAGCCCCGATTCCGGCGCCCACCACCGCCGCATATCCTAGTGCAGACCTAGCAGTCTGTGGAGACGCAAAGGTCTTTCAATTCTCCAACCTGGATCTTATTTGACAAGGTGTTGGTGTTCTCCCCGTTTGTGTGGATACATGTAGAGCCACAAATCTAAACTCGAGTTCTAGAGCATCTTGATTGAGTGTCGACTCAATCCCACTCAAGTATTCTCCCATTTTATGTTATGCAAACTTCTTGATCAATGTTCATCGCAAGATCCAAGTTTCTCTTTAGGGTTTTCTTAAACTTTATTCCGCTGCAGACATTTGATGTGCTATCAGTAAAACCCTACAATTCTTTCTTCCTTATCATACTACATTCGACCTAATGTATATGAGCCTTTACACGAGTAAGTTGTTTATCTATTGGTTTGTCACCTATCCCTCTCAGAAAGGGATCGTGCTTCTCATCCCCTGGAGTCCTGTCGGCCAGTGATAGATGCATGGAGCATGCAAGCGTCATATAACTTGTCCTCAGTTGTGTCCTTGATGCGACCAGCATCCTCGGGCAATGTAAGATTTGAATGCAGTGATGGTTGGCTTCCTTGGATGAGGACTAGGTTAGGGATTGAGAGGCTCCAAGATTATTTAGTAGAGTGGGCACCTCAACTAGTTAACCTTCCATTAAGCACGTGCTTATCAAGGAATGTGGCTAGGGAAGTTATGTATTCATTTAGAAGCAGCGTGTTATTGGCGAGTGAGTTTGTAGGAGCTTGATTATTACGTTCCTCAAGACCTTCCCCGTTAGCAGTGCAAGTATTCCTCTTGGCCATTGTTTCAATCAGGAGAGTGAAAAATGGACAAAGAGCTAAATAAAGGCAAACTTTATTGCTCCAAAAAGGTAATCATTACATAGGTATGCGCCTTATTTATAGAAATCTGGGGAGATGAGAGAATACAACCGATGTGGAACTAAATACAAGACGGGCTTCCTATGCGGTTTGACACGGTCAAACCGCCCACTATACAACAAATAATAAAACAACAAGCGGCAACTAGTAAAGTCTTCTATCTGCTCCAGGGATGACCACTAATACAGGCCGCCAGACCGCAACTGCGGGTTGCCACCAGACCGATGTTGCGATTAACCACCTGTGCACTGCTGCGGCTTCAATCAGACCGCTGCGGCTTCAACCAGACCATTGCGGCTTCATCTAGACTACTTTGGCGGCTTCATATAGAACACTGCTGCTTCATCCAGACCACTGCGGTTAACCGATATCTCACTGCTGCGGCTAACTACTAGACACTGGCTTCCTTCAGACCGCTATTGCTGCTCCTGACCGCAAGCTGAGGTTCACCGCCAAACTGCTAGACCAAACTGCCAGGTCGCTAAGACCAGTAGACCGATGTGGTTAGACACAAGTCTGCCCAGTCTCCACTAGCTCCAACACTCCCCCCACAAGCTGGAGCATATATATCTACCATGCCTAGCTTGCTACAAACCTCCTCGAAAGGAGTAACTGGCTTGGTAAAGAAATCAGCCAGTTCTCTCTCTGAAGTAACAAACAGAGTGTATATCTGATTCTTTGAAATCTTCTCTCCAATGAAGTGGCAATCAACCTCGATATGCTTCGTTCTCTCGTGGAAGACAGGATTCTTCGAAATATATATGGCTACTTTGTTGTCATAGAACATTGGCAGAGGATGATCATAAATCTCTCCAAAATTAAGCATAAGTGTTTGTAACCACTTCAGCTCGCAAGGAAGTTAAAGCCATGCTCTTATACTCATCTTCTGCGCTTGACCTGGAGACAACAACTTGTTTCTTGCCCTTTAAGCTGGCCAAATTCCCGCCAACAAAGGTATAAAACCCAGATGTGGACATATTATCTTCCTTATCATCTGCATAGCTTGCATCAGAATATGCCTCAACCCTCAAATGTCCTTTTTTCTGAAACAGAAGTCCTTTTCCTGGAGCACCTTTCACATATTCTAGAATCTTTATTGCCGACTGTAGATGACACTCCTTAGGAGCTTGAATAAATTGGCTCACTCTTCCAACATCATAGCAAATATCTGGTCTTATGACTGTCAGATAAATGAGTATCCCCACAAGCCGTCTTTACCTGGTGACATCCTCAAGAAGAGGTGAATCCTCACTCCAACACTTATCATCTCCAACTGACATCAGAGAACGAGTCGGTTTAGCTCTAAGAAGACCTGTCTCTTTCAAAAGGTCCAAGACATACTTTCTCTATGAAAGAATAACAGACCCTGGTTTCCTGGATATCTCAATATCCAGGAAATACTTCAGAGATCCCATATCTTTAGTAACAAAATTCTTAAGGAGATGTTTCTTGGTCATTTCCACACCTTCTTTATCATCCCCGGTGAGAAGAATATCATCCACATAAATAGCAAGAACAACAAGACCAGCTGATGTCTTATGAATGAATAATGAGTGATCTGCAGTACTTCTAGCAATCCCAACCAATGAAATGACCTCATTAAACTTGTCAAACCAGGTCATGGGACTTTGCTTAAGGTCGTAGATTCCTTTTCTCAATTTACAGACCTGAGACGGGGGGAGCAACATAACCAGGAGGTTGCTCCATATAGATAGTTTCCTGTAAATCACCATAAAGAAAGACATTCTTCACATCCAGCTGAGACATTTCCTAGTCTTTGTTGACGGCCACCAAAAAAAGAACATGAATTATAGTAATCCTTGCCACATGAGTGAAAGTGTCAAAGGAATCAACTCCATAAGTCTGTGAAAAATCTTTGGCAACAAGCCGGGCCTTGTAACGATCAATTGATCCATTAGGTAGAAAATTAATAACAAAGACCTAACGATAGCCAACCACATCAGCACTAGGAGGCGTAGGAACAAGAGTCCAAGTACCCCGCTCAGTAAGAGTATGCATCTCTTTATCCATAATAGCTTTCCAATAAGGGATTACAAGAGCATCTTGATATGA
Source organism: Platanthera zijinensis (assembly GCA_039513925.1). NCBI lineage: Eukaryota > Viridiplantae > Streptophyta > Magnoliopsida > Asparagales > Orchidaceae > Platanthera > Platanthera zijinensis. The sequence continues at coordinate 116,651,134 of CM077080.1, read as the reverse complement.
AGCAGGAACAACATGAGCTTAGAGGGCAAGAGCAAATATCCTAGATGAAGGAGAGAGTCGAGCATAAGAGACCACAACCTAAACAAGATGTTGGGTGCAGGAGCGAACACATTTCCGAAGAACAATCGGAAGATCGAGATCTGACCTATCGATAGTATCAGCCCCATCCAAAGAGGAGACTATTGGCCCCGGAACTGGTTGCAGCGGCTCAGGAGAAGAAGCAGGGACGGTAGAGGAGTCAGAAGAAGAATCAAAATAGGAGAAGAAGAAAGCAAGGCAGGCTCCGGAAGTGATGCCGAAATAATGGGAAAAGAACTATCATAGCAGAAGAAAGAGAGGGAGAAGAAAAGAAGGGAGCATTCTCAAACAAAGTAACATCCGCTGACAAATATTGTTTCCGAAGAACATGATCAAAACAGCGATACCCTTTCTGTGTCGGGCAATAGCCCAAAAATACACACTTCACAGAACGAGGAGAAAGTTTGTCACGTCCAGAAGCAGGAGTGTGAACAAACGTTGTGCAACCAAAGACACGAACAGCTAACGGAAAGGGCATCCAATCGGGATAGAGAATAGAAAAGGGAGTTTTGTCATAGAGAACCTAAGATGGAACTCTATTAATGAGAAAACATGAAAGAAGAACCGCAAGACCCCAATAGGATCGAGGAACATGCATATGAGTAAGAAGACTACGATCCACATCTAAAATATGACGATTCTTACGTTCTACAACACCATTCTGTTGTGAAGTATAAGAGCAAGTAGTTTGATGGACCACGCCATGATCCAAACAAAACAAAGTAAACTTCTGACTATGGTATTCCTTAGCATTATCAGTATGAAGAATTTTAATATGGGTATCAAATTGTGTACGTATTTCATTATAAAGGCAGAAAAAATATAGAAAATCGCAGATCGTTCGCGGAGCAAATATAACGACGTACATCTAGAAAAATCATCAATGAATGTAACAAAATATAAACTACCCCTACCAATAGTTTGAAGGGGAACAAGACCTCAAAAATCAGAATGAACTAAATCAAAAGGACGAGAGGAATTGCAGCCTTGCTTAGCCGGAAAAGAAGATCGGTGAAGCTTATCAAACTGATAAGCTTCACACTCCAGAGTAGAATCATCGCGAGGTAAATCTGGGAAAAGCTGATAAAGAATCCGAGGAGGAGGATGTTCAAGACGAAGATTCCACTGAAGCAGAGAAGAGGCAGAAAAGCATACGCAGTATCAAGGTAGAACAAGCCACCGCTCTCAGTCCCAGTAGTAATCACCTCCTTGGATTGAGGATCTGAAAAGCATAAGTAGAAGTAGTAAAAATAGCTTCACAATGCAACTGTTTACAAAGAGCAGTAATTAAAATAAGATTGTATGGAAAAATTCGGGACATAAAGGGTGTCCTGCAGCAGAAGAGAGTGAATGATATGCACATTGCCAATCCCACAAACTGGAGAAGGATAACCATCCGCAATAAGCACCGGAGGTAACCGGTTGCTCTTGTGAAGAGAGGAGAAAAGTCGAGAATTACCCGTCATATGATTTGTGGCACCAGAATCAATAAGCCACCTACCTGTAGTAGCCAACTAAGCTGTTCCAGAATTGGCAAGAGAAGACGTGGATGGCTTGGAGGAATCAGCAGAAGTTGGAAGAAGATGAGGAAACTTGGTCCAACACCGATCAACCAAGTGACCAAGCCGGCCACAATGAGAGCAAAGATGCTTGGAAGAACCACTTCCACCACCTCGACCACCAGTACGGCCACCACGGCCAATAGAGATGTCATCACAAGTTGGATGAGCTACAGGATCAGGAGACATAGATAGAGAAGATAGCAAAGGACATTGAAGAAGAGTGGTAATAGCTGATATCCGAGCAGCAGTAGCATCCAGAGTTGGAGTATCCGCCTCTCCAAGAATTTGCTGACGAATCATATCATAGGAATCCGGCAGGCAAAGTAAATAGCAAACAACCAGAAGTTCCTGAAAATGTCGGTGTTGCTCGGCCAGATCCGCAGAAAAAGGGCGGTGTTGAAGAAGTTCAGCACCAAGAGTTTGAACCGCTTGATAGGCAGAATCAGGAGTCATGACTGGTCGAGCGAAAAGGTCAGCATACAGAGTATATATCCGGGAAGTTTGGGCGCCCTTGGAATACAAGGCGACAAGATGATTCCAGACAACCTTGACCGTCAGATCATGCCGAATGATAGGAAGGCACTCGTCAGACAAACTGTTGGCCAACCAAGTCCGTACCAACGCATCAGAAGCATCCCAGTCATCTAAAGAAACAGATCCAGAAGGAGGAGGGTCATTAGTCAAATGATGACGTTGGTACCCTAGATGTGATTTGGCTTATGTAATCCCTTTCCAGCCCCTCTTGATCCATATAACTATATATGATCATGATTAGGACCTGTTCAGTTTCCCTAGGACAGTTTATAAACTGACCTAGAGCTTAGGCTAGAAGTTCTAGATGTATTTTTGGTTAAGGCATTTTCCGTTCGACCATCGTCGAACGAGGCCTCGCGATCATCGATCATTGGTCGACGATAGCAGGGCTATAGAATCGTTGAAGTCAAGACAATTATCGTCGACCGATGGTCGACGATCTCAGAGCAAGCTTATTACGCTCTGAAGGATGGTCGACGATCTGCCATCATCAGTTCGACGATCGTGTTCTTGCTTCACGATTTCTGTCTTCGACAGATTTCTGCCTTAGTCGTCGACATCATGAGATGTTCGACGATATCTGTCTCGACAGATTTTTGCCCTAGTCGTGACATCATGAGATGGTTCGACGATTTCTGCTTAACCAGATTTTCTGCAGGTCGACGATATCTTGAGCTGGTCGACGATTTCTGTTCGACGATTTCTGTTTCGACAGATTTCTGCTTTTAGTCGACGATCTGTTAGCTAGGTCGACGATCATCGAACCCCTGTTCGACGATTATTGTCTGCCTTTATCTTTTTATATTCATTCTATTCCTTGGTTTATTTCCAAGTGTTTTAGCTTGTGGTTAGAAATTTTCTGAAGTTGTGTTTGCAGATTTATGGCTTAAATTCAAAATAAATTAATTACCAAATATGTCAAGCTTAAATCACGGGATTCAGTATTTTGATAAAGCATTTTTGTCCTATTATACAAAATATATTGCCAGGCTGTATTCTAGCCGTTGGCACTGTTTGTACTATTTCCAAGAATGGTAAGTCTTTATACTGAGATATTTTCCCACTTATTTAATTCCTTATTGGGACTGACAGTAAGCTAATAGGTCATTCTATTCCTATTGCTATATTCTATTTTGAGATAATCTGTTGCAGGGCTCGAGAATTCAAATCAATAGAGCCGTTCCAAAGGAAAAATGAGAAGACATATTAAAGAGAGATTTTTTTCTCAGAAAAATAAGAAGTTACAGATACAGAGAGATTTTTCCTCAGTGCTGCATTCTCTCAAGCATCTTCAGAGCAACTCTTCACCATCTCACAAAAAGAAGAAGAAAAGCTCCCCTGAAGAAAAAGCCCAGAGCAATTACTTTCATTCTCAAGTCTCCTGAGCATCTGCTTAGAGTTTTCAAGACTTCAGAAAGAGCTCCAGTTCTGCTTCAATTATTCCAGAATCTGAAGACCTGATAAAAATCAGTCTACAGATCTCTGAGGATTTAGTTTCAGTATATCTGAAACTCCTTCATCCTGAAGCAAAGGCTTTCCCTGGACTTTCACTGAGCTAGGGGGAGACTTTGATTCTTTAGAGAATCCACAAGTCTTCTCTAATCTGTATTTACAACAGAGAAGATAATCTAACCCTCTCAACCCCTTTGTAAAAGAGTTTGTTCACACCTCTTCAAAAGTGAACATTGGTGACAGGGCACCTTATCAACAACCTGTGGTTGAGCATCCTTATCAAAAGCTCAAAGGGTCTGTTTGATCTACCTGAATCAGATCATTGGTGGCAGGGCACCTTAGCAAAAACCTGTAGTGGATTCCTACCAGGGTGGTAGAAGAGTGGAGTACCTATTTAGAGGGAACCACTATATATCCTGTGTCTCTGGCTATCTTGTTTAATTGTCTATTCTGTGGCTGTGATAGAACTACCTAGGATTGCTAGTTGCTGTGATAGGCTTATAGTTAAACTGAAATTTCAGTTAACTCTCTCACTTGTGCACTTCACTGTGTTAGGCTCTTAGGGTTCAAGTATCAGATTATTTATTCCGCAAATAAACTCCAAGGGAGCTGACTAGTTGTTCATAAAATTTGAATACTCTATTCACCCCCCCTCTAGAGTAGTTTACAACTTATCCCCTCACTTTCAATTGGTATCAGAGGGAGGTTTGCTGTTCATACAGGCTAAAACCTGAGTTAAAAGATCCAGTGATAAGTTGTTTCCTGATACCATTCACAAACACTTTCACACATGGCCCAGTCTAAGGATTATTCAAGCACCAGACCTCCTGTATGCAACTTGTCCAAGTTTGGCATATGGAAGGCCAGGATAAGACTATACATGAATTCTATTGATGAAGATATCTTTTCTTCTATTTTGACAGGACCACCTGCTAGGCCTGCTGCTACTTCCACTTCTGCTGATCTCAGTGCTGTGCCACCACCTGACTACAATGAAACTTACAAGAAGGCAAAAGCAGCTGTTGCAAAAGCAATGAACATCCTAGCTCAGACAATGTCTGATGAAATATTCCAGAAGCTTGCTGAATGTACCTCAGCCAAAGCTATGTGGGATTCCCTCAACCACATAGTTGCTGGCTCAGCTGATGAGAGGAAGGACAGGAGATCCAACCTCACTTCTCAGTATGAAAATTTCAAGAAGGATGATGCTGAAGACATTGACACAATGTACACAAGACTCAGTTCAATAATAAGTGAACTGAGGTCTTTGGACAAGGAGATAACTTTGTCAGAAGTCAATGACAAGATCCTGATGTGCCTTCCCATCTCTTGGGACTCAAGGATATGGCCCATCAAGGATGGAAGAAACACTGTGGAACTCTCCACAGAAGCTCTGTTGGGAAAGCTCAAGTCATATGAGCAAACTTTAAAGAGCAGAGCTGCTGCAACTGAAGTAAAAACTCCTACACCTACAAAGAAAGAGCACTCTCTAGCTCTTAAGGCTGCTGAGACTTCTGAAGGAAGTCAATCAAATGAGGAGTTACTGGCACTCATTGCCAAGAGGTTCTTCAACATGGGAAGAAGAGACCTCAGAAAGAAGTTCTCTAAGTATGAGGACAAACCAAGGTATGACAAGACTCCATCTAAAGAAATCATCTGTTATGTTTGCAGCAAGCCTGGACACATTGCTCCAGATTGTCCAGAGAAGAAACACAAGGAGAAGAAACATGAGAAAGAGTACAGGAAGCACCACTCCAAGTCCTCCTCACACAAATACAAGAAGAAGGACAAGGGGTTTGTGGCTGCTACCTGGAGTGAAACAGAAGAGGATACCTGCTCCTCTAGCTCCAGTGATTCAGAAGAAGAAGAAGAGAAGAAAGCCAAAGAGGTCTGCCTCATGGCTATTGATGCCTGCAGCTCTCTGTCAGCTGCAGAGAATTCTGAAGAAGAAGGAGACAATGAAGAAGATCCTTCTATGGAAGACCAGGTAATCAACTCATTTGATTTCTCATCTCCTGAGTTCAAATTAAAATTTAAAACTCTATGTTTAGATTTACTATTATCTGAAAAAGAAATTAAGTCACTTAGATTAAAGATAATGGAACTAGACATGGAAAGTACTGAAATAATTAGATTAGAAAAGGAATTAGAAAGCTCAAAAGAAGAAGTAACATTCCTAAAATTAGAACTAGCTAAATCTAAGAGGTTAGAAGAACAATTAAATGGCAGAAGCCTTAAATTATCTGAAATAACCAGTATAGCAAACACTAGGGTTGGTAATGATAAACTAGGCTTAGGTGCTACATCTAGTGAACCCATCCTCCTCACAAAGGAGAGATTTAGCACTCCAGTAAAATTTATTTCTGAATCAGGAATAAAGAATACTGAGGAAATTGAAAAATGTAAGAAAATTCAGAATAAGATTAAGAAAGAGAACAAGAAGAAAAAATTTCTAGCTTTACAAAAATCGTCGAACATTAATCGACGATCGTCAAACCAATCGTCGAACGTCTATCTACGATCGCTGAACACCTTCACCAAGTATGATATCTTTGGTGCAGGAGATCGACGATCTCATCTTGAGTCGTCGACCAGTGATCAACGATCGTGGAATCCAGAACATAGCACTACTACAAATGATCGACGATATGGCTTGCGATCGTCGACCGTGGATCGACGATCTGGACTTAAGCTCGAAAATAAATTTCAAACTTCCAGAATTACAAATCCCAATCACTACCCTAGGTTGTTTAATCCTTCAACTGAATGGATTATCCCACCTAGGAGATCACACCCTTTAGGATATAAATCTAAGCCTGCAAAATCTTTTATATCTAGTTTTTCTTTTGTGAAGAATACTGGACCCAAGGTAACCTGGGTCCACAATGTATAACTGTTCTCTCTGCAGGTGAAGACCTATCCAGTCATACATGACAAATGGTATCTGGATAGTGGATGCTCAAAGCATATGACAGGAAAGAAGAAGAATCTGTCAGGGTTCAAAGCCAAGCTGGGACCAAAAGTTGTATTTGGGGATTCCAGCTGTGGACAGACTGAAGGGTATGGCAGCTTCACCATAGGAGCTGTAACATTCAAGAAGGTTGCTTATGTCTCAGGACTAAAGCACAACCTAATCTCTGTAAGCCAAATGTGTGATGCTGGGTACAAGGTATGGTTTACTGACACTGCTTGTAATATTGCTTTAAATAATACTGTTGTGTTAGTAGGTATTAGAATTGGTAATGTTTATGTTGTAGATTTTAACTCATCCAAATCTGAAATATGCTTATTTAATGAAGTAACCAGTAATAATACCTTTTGGCATAAGAGACTTAGTCATGTAAATTTGAAAAACATTTCTAGGTTGGCTAAATACAATCTTGTAAGAGGCTTACCTTCTTGCCCCTACAAGAAGGAAGGTCTTTGCAAAGCTTGTCAATTAGGTAAGCAAACAAGAAATAGCTTTAAATCAGTTAATAAAAGTGATTCTCCCAGGATTCTGTACTTGCTACATTTGGATCTATTTGGTCCTATTGCTGTACAGAGTCTTGGAGGAAAGTCTTACACTCTAGTAATTGTAGATGACTTCTCTAGGTTCACTTGGGTATTCTTCTTGAGAACTAAGGCTGATAACTTCAAGGTTCTTACAGACTTTCTAAAGTGTATACAGAGTGAGTATTCTACTCAGATTGCCTTGATCAGAAGTGATCATGGTACTGAGTTTGAGTCTCTTCTTATGCAAGAATTCTGTGAGAAGGAAGGTATCAAACATAGCTTCTTTGCTCCCAGAACTCCTCAACAAAATGGGGTAGTTGAAAGGAAAAACAGAATCCTAATTGAAGCTGCAAGTACATTGTTGGCAGATGCTAACATGCCTCTGTCCTTTTGGGCTGAAGTAGTTAGCACAGCTAACTATGTATTGAACAGAAGTCTGATACATAAACTTAAGGGTAAGACTCCCTATGAGTTACTTAAGCAAGTGAAACCTAAAATAGACTATTTTAGAGTATTTGGCTGTGTTGCTTTTGTTCATAACAATAACAAAGAATATCTTAGAAAATTTGAGGCAAAGGCTTCAATGGGAGTTTTTTTAGGATACTCTCAAGTAAGCAAAGCCTATAGGGTCCTTAATATATCCTCTCTTAAGATAGAAGAGTCTGCACATGTCTCTTTTGATGAGACAGTCATGTATTATAAGGAGAAGGACTCTTCCTCTAATAGTACAGTGCAAGTCCTAGGAGTAAGTAAGAATTTGGAAGGTTTGAGACTCACACAGGAGAATCATCCCCAACAAACTCCTCAGGTTGCTTCTTCAGATTCTGAATTTGATGTAGAACTTTTAGAAGTTAAAGCACCTGCTCCAACAGTTGATCAAATTCCACATGAGGAATTAAATCTTGAACATGTTGAAGATCAGATCATTGTTGAACCTACTAATCTTGTCACACTTAGAGATCACCCTGTATCTCAAGTAATTGGAGACATTTCAGTAGGAGTCCAGACAAGACATCAACTCAACAAAGATGTGATGTTTGCTTGTTTCCTTTCTCAGGTTGAGCCCCTAACCATTAAAGACGCTGAGCTTGATCCACACTGGATTATAGCCATGCAAGAGGAACTTAACCAGTTTGAAAGATGTAAAGTTTGGACTTTGGTTCCAAGACAAAGAGGCCAACTGATCATAGGCACCAAGTGGGTGTTTATAAACAAGCTTGATGCCCAAGGCATAGTAGTTAGGAATAAGGCTAGGCTAGTAGCTCAAGGCTATAGACAGGAGGAAGGCATAGATTATGATCAGACTTTTGCCCCTGTAGCTAGACTAGAAGCCATTAGGATTTTCCTAGCCTATGCTGCATATAAGAGATTTAAGGTCTTCCAAATGGATGTGAAGAGTGCCTTCCTCAATGGAGATTTAAAGGAAGAAGTGTTTGTTGAACAACCACCAGGGTTTGTTTCATCAACCTTACCCACTCATGTGTTCAAACTCCAAAAGGCTCTATATGGACTTAAGCAAGCTCCTAGAGCTTGGTATGAGACCTTAGCAAATTTCCTTCTAAACACAAGTTTGTGAGAGGTGTAGTAGATAGAACCCTATTTATTAGACATCATAAGGACTCACAACTGTTAGTTCAAATCTATGTAGATGACATTATATTTGGCTCCACTGATCCCAAACTATGCAAGAGGTTCTCTGAACTAATGCACTCCAAGTTTGAGATGAGCAGCATGGGTGAGTTATCCTATTTCCTTGGTCTCCAAGTGAAACAGTGTGTTGATGGTATCTTCATTTCTCAATCAAAATATGCCAGAGAGCTGGTTAAAAGATTTGGAATGTCTGATGCTTCATCAATGAGCACACCTATGGCCTCAAATGCAGTTATTGATTCTGATGTCAATGGCAAGTCTGTTGATCAAAAGAACTATAGAGCCATTGTTGGTTCCCTGCTGTATTTGACTGCAAGTAGGCCTGACATAATGTTTGCTACATGCCTATGTGCTAGGTTTCAGGTCAACCCAAAGGAATCTCACTTAACTCTTCTCAAGAGGATCTTGAGATACCTTAAGGGATGCCCTAACTTAGGACTGTGGTACCCAGCTGAGTCAGGATTTGAATTAATTGGATAATCAGATGCTGATTATGCTGGTTGTAGAGTTGACAGGAAAAGCACCTCAGGGACCTGTCAGTTCCTGGGAGAGAGACTTGTCTCTTGGTTTTGTAAGAAACAGGCATCTGTGTCTACTTCAACTGCTGAGGCTGAATATATAGCAGCAGCTAGTTGTTGTTCACAGATCCTGTGGATTCAAAATCAGCTAGTGGATTATGGGTACACACTCAAAAACAAAAATTCTGTGTGACAGTACCAGTGCAATATCAATTGCTCAGAATCCAGTGCACCATTCCAGGACCAAGCACATTGAGATTAGACATCATTTTCTGAGAGATAATGTGGAAAAGAACAAGATAGCAATGAAATTTATATCCACAGACCTGCAGAGAGGAGATATTTTCACTAAGCCCCTTGATGAACAAAGGCATTTGTTCTTCCTGAACCAGCTTGGTATGATTAATGGTTCAGAGTAGTGAAAATTTGGATAGATTTGTTTTCTGTCTAAAATCGTCGAACGACTGCTCGACGATCTTCGACCAGGTCAGAACTATCGTCGACCAACGGTCGACGACAGCTCGTTCGGTAGTAAGGCAGAAATCGTCGACCAACTGGTCAACGATCTCTCCTTAGGTATCTATTGTCGACCAATGGTCGACGACAGATTTGTTGTGCTGTTTGGTAAATCGTCGACCAACATATATTGATCGACGATCGTGGTGATTGCTTGTAGTCGGTCGATGTTTAACGATTAGTCAAATATTGACTATCGTCGGTCATTGTTCGACGACCGATTTTGTTCCCGGTTCGACGATCGCAGATTTATATCTGATAGTCGATTTAGGGTTGGAGATCGTCGTTCTTCCGCTCCGTCTTTTCATATTCCATCTTCTGGCTTAGAATTCGCTCTCGAACTCTAATCCCGCGCGATTCTCTTCTCCCCTGCCTTGCATCTCGATTCTCCATTCTCTCTTCAATCCAATGGCGATTCCTTCAGCAGTTCTCTTCGGGATGAAGTTCGACACTGGATTCTGTGTCGACTTCGATTCCTTCAGTCGATGTGATCAACCCATCCAAGATATTCTGCAGCTGTGTGAAGATCAAGGCCTAAAGAGATTTATGTCATTCTCACCGAAGATTCATATACCAGAGATTCGAGAATGGGTATATACTTCGTTCTCCAGCGACGAAGCCATGACTGGAAAGATAAATGGAGAGGAGGTCATTCTGACTCCTGAAGTTCTGACTGAGCTGTTTGGACTACCAACCGGTACTGAGGACTATGAGCAAAATACAGAGGAATATGGCCGCATGCTAACTGTGATGGGCCATGCTGAGGGTATTCCAGCTAAGCTGCTGAAGATCAATCTGTCTCCAGAGTATAAGTTTCTGGCAGACCTGGTGGGCAAGGTCGTTTTGGGAAAACACTTTGCTCACGACAACATCAACAGGCAACAATTTGCCTTAATGTCAGCTTTGGTGAATAAGACGCAGATAGCCTGGGGAAAAGTTCTGTTTGAACTGATAAGGAGAAAGAACAACAAGAAAGAAGTAACCCTTGCCAGGGTGTTGGGTGTGTTTCTGTATGTGAAAGCACCCCTGCTGCTTGTTTCTGCACCATCTGCAGTCAACGCCAGCAAGAGGTTGGACCCCTCTCTGTTCAAGAAATCCCAGAGAGTCATCAAGAAGTCAGCCAGGGTTGATCCTAACCCTCCATCAGACACAAGGGCTGATTCAGCCACTCTCCAGCTTGCTAGGGAAGGCTCAGTAATCCCTCCATCCTCCCTCTTTACCCCTGCATCCTCATCTCCTGCATTACCCTCCACACAATCTGCAGTGCCACCCCAACATGAATCCCTACATGCTGCTACCATCCTCACACACCTCTCTCAACATGAATCCCACACTCATGGTGATGATCACCCATCTCCACATGATTCATTTGATCATGTGGCAGATCATACTGCTTCCATTCCATCACCACCTCAAGTTGCATCCCACAGTCATCCATCCACCTCCACACCCTCAGCATTTCAGATAACTCCTGAATTGCTTGCACATATTGTAGAGCTCATCACTCCATCCATATAAAAAATGATTGAGGCTGCCAATGCCCCTCTCATTGCATCCATCAATGCCCTTACTAAAGCCATCAAATCACTTCCATCCTCTGCTGAGCCCTCTTCAGTAAGATGCATGACTCCAGTCCCCACTGAAGTCATGCAGGGGGAGATGTCTGTTGAAGTGGTCTCAGGTGATGCCTTGACCCTTCAGGACAATTCTTCCCTTCCCCTTACAGCAATTGTAGAAGAACCTCAAGATCTTCCAGAGCAAGCTATTCCAGAGAAAGAGTCTCTGATGAAAGATCCAGAGCAACCAGAAGGTAAAACACTTCCTCTAAAGGTTATAATCAGGACTTTAAATTGATATCTTTATCTAACAAAGACATTCACTCCCTAGTGAATCTAGCTTCTGATGAAGAAGTCTCTGAGAGAGATAATGAGGAAGTCCTCATGGACTTGTGTGAAAAAGTTCCAATGAACACTACTGACTCAAAAGTAGTGGTTCAAAAATCAAAGAATGATGCTGCTCAACCAGATAGTATAGTTTTATTTAAGATTCTAATTAATTCAAACTCCAACTTTGAGTTAATCTCTTATTCCTTTCTTCCCATCACAGCTGCTGATGATCTTGCATCAGTGTTGCAAGTTGATGCTGTAAATTCCATTGATTCTGATAATGCTTTGGAATCCTTTCTTAACTCAGACTGTGAGTTCACACTCACATCTACTCCTTATGTTCCTCCTTCTCAAGAGAAAACGGTCCCTTATAGACCTGAGTACCTTGATGACCCCTTGGTCAAGGACTCTCTCTTCTTTTCCTGTATGGCACTCCTCTTGTGCCTTGCAGAGGTGTCTATCCCTGATGTCACTGAACATCTAGAATGAATTATAACCTCCTTCCTAGATGCAAAGTGGTATCCTGTGTAGATCTACAGGTAACTCTATCAATTACCTACTGTTGTTCACCTTGGGGGGAATACTCTATTCCCACTTGGTTGTTAATTTATCTTTCTTTGTATGCAGGCACAATCAACATCCCTGCTGCTGCTGCTGCTGAAGAAGTTGAGGCTGTGCAAGACTTACCAGAGAATGCCTCCAAGATGACTGAAAAGGAATCAAGCTCAGGTACTCTAAACCTTGAACAATATATAGCCTTTGTGGCTGAGAATATTGCCTCTGAGTACATTGAAGAGTTGGCTAAATTTCATATGGTTTCCCTAGCCATCTCTCTAGGAAAAGCATCTGCCCCTGCAGATACAGTCATCTTTTCTCCACCTATCCTTACCTATCCTCTACCCATTCCTTCTATTGCAGAACTGGTCCCCAGGATAGTTCCTGACTTGTATCCTGAATCAGAACTCTGGAAGAGATCTCCAAATGTTGATCTTGATGCCCTCCTTGTGCAAGATGCCATTGAGGAAGCAAGAGAAAAAGAAGATAGAGAGAAGCAGGAGAAAGAAAAGGCTGAACATGCTATAGTTGCCAAGGATATCTCAGAACAAGACTTTGATGATTATGCTGGCAGAACCTCATCCCACTCCTCTGATGATGATGATTCTGAGGATTCTGATAGCACCCAGAAGAAGAAAAAGGCTGTATCCAAGAAAAGAAAAGCATCTGCTCCTCCTACTGCTAATCCAGACAAGGATGTTCCCTATTTCATTCTGAAGGGAATTGATCCCAAGAGCAAAGAATTTCAACCATGGATGAGACTCTCAAAGAATCAGACAAGAGAGAAGAAGAGAACAAAAAGATATGACACTCCAATTCAGAAATTCCCCCCCCCCAGAGGTCCTCCTCCACCTCCTGGTGCTGGAGCCTCTGGAAGTCTCTCTTCTGCCCCATCTACAAAATCAGCCAGTACTAACACCTTTCAGTCCTACCAGAGAAGGAGTAACCAAAGCCAGGGAGGCCAAGATGTATCAGGACAAGGAAGGAAAAGAAATGAAAATGTTCCCATGGAACAAATAAAGGAGATGACATGTCAGCAACCTACTTTCTCTCCTCCTCCTTCTCCTAAAAAGAAAGTTCCAGAATGGAAACCTTCTCCTCCCAGGAGAGGTCCATCCTCCACATCAAGGAATCCTGCTGCTTCTGAGACAGTTGAAACAAAAGGAAAAAGAGTGGTCTATTCAGAGAAATCCCACAAGAAGTTCATTGAACTTGCACCTCCAAGATCTCTATATGCTGAAACTGATCCTAAGAAGGCTACACAGATTCCTCTTGACTCAAGCAAATTAGCCACAGCTCTTCAAAGGAACATGGAGATTGCAGCTCAAGCTGATACTGACAGACCACCCTCTCCATCAGATATGACTGAAACTGAAAGAATTGCCTCTATGGCAAGATTTAAGGAATCTATTTCACTAAGCATGATGGAGAGAGCCAAAGCTCAAGGACTAGACCCTACAGCATATACAACTATGTCTGAATTCAGAGAAAAGGAACTCAGCAAAATTCAAGTCAACTCTGAAATTTTTGATACTGAAGAATACATGAAGTTGCACCCTGCTGCAGTTCTGCCAAGCTATGCTGAAAAGAAAATTATTGGTGAACATGACCTAATGCTATCCAAAAGACAAGCAGCAAATCCAAACAGAGAAATTATTTTCAAACCAGTTGTAATCCCTAAGAACTCATCTGATGTTAAAACCTCTGATAAATCTGCTTGATACTTTATAGTTCTGCTGATTTATGTTTTTATGTTTTTCTGTGGATTGCCTGTGATTTAAATTTTTGGTTAATCTCTGCTTTTGTTATTGTGTGCATTAGTTTTTAGATCGGATTGGATAACATAACCCAAATAGGGGGAGATTGTTGGTACCCTAGATGTGATTTGGCTTATGTAATCCCTTTCCAGCCCCTCTTGATCCATATAACTATATATGATCATGATTAGGCCTTGTTCAGTTTCCCTATGACAGTTTATAACTGACCTAGAGCTTAGGCTAGAAGTTCTAGATGTATTTTTGGTTAAGGCATTTTCCGTTCGACCATCGTCGAACGAGGCCTCGCGATCATCGATCATTGGTCGACGATAGCAGGGCTATAGAATCGTTGAAGTCAAGACAATTATCGTCGACCGATGGTCGACGATCTCAGAGCAAGTTTATTATGCTCTGAAGGTTAGTCGACGATCTGCCATCAGCAGTTCAACGATCGTGTTCTTGCTTCACGATTTCTGTCTCGGCAGATTTCTGCCTTAGTCGTCGACATCATGAGATGTTCGACGATATCTGTCTCGACAGATTTTTGCCCTAGTCATCGACATCATGAGATGTTCGACGATTTCTACTTAACCAGATTTTCTGCTTTAGTCGACGATATCTTGAGCTGGTCGACGATTTCTGTTCGACGATTTCTGTTTCGACAGATTTCTGCTTTTAGTCGACGATCTGTTAGCTAGGTCGACGATCATCGAACCCCTGTTCGACGATTATTGTCTGCCTTTATCTTTTTATATTCATTCTATTCCTTGGTTTATTTCCAAGTGTTTTAGCTTGTGGTTAGAGAATTTTCTGAAGTTGTGTTTGCAGATTTATGGCTTAAATTCAAAATAAATTAATTACCAAATATGTCAAGCTTAAATCACGGGATTCAGTATTTTGATAAAGCATTTTTGTCCTATTATACAAAATATATTGCCAGGCTGTATTCTAGCCGTTAGCACTGTTTGCTATTTCCAAGAATGGTAAGTCTTTATACTGAGATATTCTCCCACTTATTTAATTCCTTATTGGGACTGACAGTAAGCTAATAGGTCATTCTATTCCTATTGCTATATTCTATTTTGAGATAATCTGTTGCAGGGCTCGAGAATTCAAATCAATAGAGTCGTTCCAAAGGAAAAAGTGAGAAGACATATTTAAGAGAGATTTTTTTCTCAGAAAAATAAGAAGTTACAGATACAGAGAGATTTTTCCTCAGTGCTGCATTCTCTCAAGCATCTTCAGAGCAACTCTTCACCATCTCACAAAAAGAAGAAGAAAAGCTCCCCTGAAGAAAAAGCCCAGAGCAATTACTTTCATTCTCAAGTCTCCTGAGCATCTGCTTAGAGTTTTCAAGACTTCAGAAAGAGCTCCAGTTCTGCTTCAATTATTCCAGAATCTGAAGACCTGATAAAAATCAGTCTACAGATCTCTGAGGATTTAGTTTCAGTATATCTGAAACTCCTTCATCCTGAAGCAAAGGCTTTCCCTGGACTTTCACTGAGCCAGGGGGAGACTTTGATTCTTTAGAGAATCCACAAGTCTTCTCTAATCTGTATTTACAACAGAGAAGATAATCTAACCCTCTCAACCCCTTTGTAAAAGAGTTTGTTCACACCTCTTCAAAAGTGAACATTGGTGACAGGGCACCTTATCAACAACCTGTGGTTGAGCATCCTTATCAAAAGCTCAAAGGGTCTGTTTGATCTACCTGAATCAGATCATTGGTGGCAGGGCACCTTAGCAAAAACCTGTAGTGGATTCCTACCAGGGTGGTAGAAGAGTGGAGTACCTATTTAGAGGGAACCACTATATATCCTGTGTCTCTGGCTATCTTGTTTAATTGTCTATTTTGTGGCTGTGATAGAACTACCTAGGATTGCTAGTTGCTGTGATAGGCTTATAGTTAAACTGAAATTTCAGTTAACTCTCTCACTTGTGCACTTCACTGTGTTAGGCTCTTAGGGTTCAAGTATCAGATTATTTATTCCGCAAATAAACTCCAAGGGAGCTGACTAGTTGTTCATAAAATTTGAATACTCTATTCACCCCCCCTCTAGAGTAGTTTACAACTTATCCCCTCACTTTCAGCTTGTCGGAAGGAGTGCTAAGATGGTGGACATAGCACACACACCCGAAGACCTGTGGAGTGGGAGAGGTGGGGTTTGTGGATGGATAGAGAAGTTGGAGCGGTGAGGCAAAATTTAGCATAGATGAGGGGAGGCGGTTAATAAGATGACAGGCTGTGGAGACGGCAAAATTCTAATATTCGACCGGAACCTGCATTTGGAACATAAGGGAGCGGGCAACATCGAGAAGATGGCGATTTTTCCGTTCGGCGACCCCGTTTTGCTGAGGGGTATAGGCACATGAAGTTTGATGGATGATACCGAACTCAGTGCAAAGAGTAGAGAAGGCACGTCCGGTATATTCGCGAGCATTATCGGTGCGGATGACTTGGAGGGGGGTGGATGTAAGACCCCCCCTCCCGGAACACAAAACACGGCACGAGAGGGGTCTTATGCCCAGAGCATCCGCCTTACGGTAGCACTAACACTCGGGCTAGCCTGTACCACAAGACGCCTATTTTGCTGGCCACAGCAAATATCACACATTGCCAACCCAACCAAAATATAACAGTACTGAAGTCACATCCACGCCAAGCATATAGTTCATAAAATACATATGTTAAGAAGCTACAACAAGCTTCTAATATCAAAGTACGTAAATAGTTGCCCAAAAGAGCTACAACAAAACCTCTCACACTCACATCTGTAACTGACGGTAGCGACGGTACCGTCCCCTCAGGCCCAATCGTCCTGGCCTGGCTGTCCGGCTGCATAACCTGCTGCTCCACCTGTGGGGTTTTCTCCTAAAAAGGAAGACATAGCAATCGTTAGTCATAAAGACTAATTGGCTTCACATCCGCTCCCCCGGCGACTCCTTGGCATCGGGCGGAGAAAGGAACAGGGTACAATATATATGAAATATAGGTACAAGCAGGTGGTATATCACTATGTATATAAAGCAGTGTAATAAACAAGCAATAGCTTATTCTAGCAATTTTATCAACTACAGCAGCATGAGAGTATAATGTTATAACAGTAAGTAACTCAACTTATATGAATGCCCATACAAGCATATAAGTTGAGGATCGTTCAGCAGTAAGTAACTCATCGTATAGGAGTGTCCATAAAAACTTATACGATGAGGATCTTGTGTATGCAATGAAGTGTAATGACATATATGCAATACAATGACTCACTCATGATTACGCACATGCAATCACTATGTCGACACAGACTTGTAGTTCCAACTTTTCGATTAGGTAGTTAACCTCTCAGGCATCATCCGTCGTGGCCAGACGATGATAGTAGAGCGGGCATATCCACTACTAGGCTGGACTCCACACTACCTGGCCTAGGCCTTCGTACGCCTCAACGCTAAGAACACAACATCGGAGCTCATATGCGTACTACGGCTCAGCGGGTGTCTCGGGTAGATGTGCACTGAGATCCTAGCCCCGAACTGGCCTAAGGTGTGATATGGAAGGAGCCTCGGAAATGAGCACGAGGACCAAGCCCAACCATTCACTTGGCACGGAAGGAGCCTCGGAACGTGAACACAGAGGACCAAGCCCAACCGCCCAAGGTCTATCCGTCAACTCCCATCGGTGTGACGATTGGCGAGCCCGTAGACCTTCCACACTATCCTTAACCCGGGATTACAACACCGCGTGTCGACTTACACCGCATGCAATACAACCACATCATGGTACAGAATGAGCCTCGGAAACGAGCACGAGGACCAAGCCCAACCGACCACTTGGTACGGAAGGAGCCTCGGGACATGAACACCGAGGACAAAGCCAAACCGTCCATTTATGATTCTTCCCAACGTTACCAACCAGTGCGATCAGATATCTGCACTCACTCCCTTCACAATATGGTGCCCAAGGCACCTCAAGAGTTTACCACAAACACAGGCGGCAAACCACCTCATACAATGGACCATTTTAGACTCCCTTATATGATAAGCCTCAAGATCATGATTACGTCTAATGTTATGGTCACATAACTTTAACATCACCACTTACAACTCCTTTACCCAAAATTAATCATTTGTGTACACATGAGTTAACCACCTATTTAATACCTCACATGTTCATACAACCAACACCGAATCAATTATTCAAGCTCTAGTAAATCTTGTTATTAGATGACTAATTACCCTTCGTTCATTAACCCCCACCAAGTCGTTTCGTTCAACCACATACCATTTCACCATGTGTTTAGGGTCTATCCAGTAATTTAATCATGTGTTGAATCATCACAATTAGGCATATTATGAATCTCCTACAACTTAACGTCGGATTGTTACAAAATCTCTTCCGAGTCCAAACCCAACTTTACACTTACCCAGGAATTTCAGGTGCAGAACACCTGCTGGACAGCAACTTCAACCGGAGATTCCCATGACTACAGGAATCCGATGAGTGCGTGTAACCCCTTGATGGAAAGTTATTTCCATGCGCTACAACTTTAATGTTCAGTCTGCAACCCAGATCAGAGTGTATCATACATGAAATCGGCTCCAAAGCCTGCTGCGTACAGAATACAATTTCTACACACTTAGTCTGACAGCCCTCTACTTCAATATGACATTCCTGTGGCTACAGACTTAACCCGAAGGCGTGTAACCACTCGTTGGAAAGATAATTTCAAGGGCTACGACTCTCGTGTTTAGTCAGAAGCCCATATCTAGCCATATCTTTCCTGAAAATAGCCAAGAAGGTTGATGCGTGCAGAACGCAGATTTCTGCACGCATCTTGAGGCGGAATGAACGGCATCGGTTCATCTTCTTCCTCAAGCCAATCCTCCAATATCACAACCAGAAGTTCCTCCACCCTTATTCACCCTCTTAAATCCATTCCTCTTCACGAAACCACCCCCATCATCACTTTGAAGGATGGAGAGGTTGAAAATGACTAAACTTTAGAACACAAGTTCTAGCATGGCCCTCCTAGAAATCTTCATCTCACACATCAAGACTCATTTGAGTCGATATCTAGCCTAAGGATAACTACAGATCTAGCACCAAGGGAGAGGGGAGGAAGCTCACCTCATTTCCAGTGGTTCCACCATCTCCGACCATGGATCTTCTCATTCTTCTCGTCGGCATCCCTTTTCCTTGGCGGCGGTGGAGATTCCTCACGGAGTTTGGTTGGCTCCAGCAAGTTCTTCCCTCCTCCAGAAGTTTTCTCCAGAAGATGTGGCTTGGAAGAGAATGAAAACTTCTAGGGTTTCATTTTGCCTTGACATTGGTAGGGACACGCCCGTGTCCTTACCCGTGTCCTGCTCGGGCGAAACAGCGTCAACGGTTCGACTGCCGCTTCGTGCACATACATGGGGTACTTACACGCCCGTGTTTGTACCCGTGTCAAGGTGACACGGCCATAGTACTGCCCGTGCCTCTACCCGTGTACTGCTCGGGACAATCCTGCTTATTCTTAATAGATGCACACGGGTAGAGACACGCTTGTGTCTCTACCCGTGTCCTTCTCGGGTCAGACCACTCGGCACCACTTTATTATCACTCAATGCCATGCCACTCAACGCCACGGCACACAGGTAGGGACGCGCCCATGTCTCTACCTGTGTCCTTCTCGGTACAGTCCACTCAACATCATGCCACTCAATGCCACGGCACACGGGTAGGGACACGCCCGTGTCTCTACCCGTGTCTCTACCCGTGTCCTTCTCAGGACAGTCCACTCAATGCCATGCCACTCAATGCCACGGCACACAGGTAAGGACACGCCCGTGTCTCTACCCGTGTCCTTCTCGGAACAGTCCACTCAATGCCATGCCACTCAACGTCATGCCACTCAACACCATGCCACTCAAAGTCATGGCACACGGGTAGGGACACGCCCGTGTCTCTACCCGTGTCCTACACAGGCCAAACTTCGCTTTTTCTCCACGAGTGCGCGCCTGATCGCCTGCACTCTCTGAGCCTAAATCAGCTCTCCTGACTCAAAAGCGCGCACAAGGGGCATAGCGCGAATCGGGACGTTACAAATCCTATAAACAAAATAAAAGATTTCGTCCCCGAAATCAGGTTAAGGCTACGGGGAGAGAAAAACATAAAATAGACATAAAATAAAATATTCTTTTAAAGGTTATCTTGATGGAATAGCTCTGGGTAGCGCTTTTGCATCAGGTCCACCGGCTCTCACGTGTACTCCTCTTTCCCATGATTGGACCACAGCACTTTTACCAGAGGAACACTTTTGCGGCGCAAAATCCTCGTCTCGATGTCTACTATCCGCACAGGCTCTAGTCGCACCGACCTATCAGTTTTAACTGCTCCGTCAGTGATTGGGACATATTGTTCGGGCCGCAACAATGCCTTTCGGAGTGATGACACATAGAATACGTCATGAAGATTCTCTAGCTTCGGCGGTAACTCCAACCGATATACCAACGGACCAATCCTTTCCAATATGACGTAGGGCCCAACATACCTTGGACTGAGCTTCTTCACACCATGTACCCGAGATACTCCATGCATCGACCTGATATTTAAAAATACCTTGTCGCCCATTTGAAATTCAACCATCTGGTGCTTTGCATTATAATATTTTGTTTGGCGACTTTGAGCCTCGAGCAGGCGGTCCCGTATTAGCTTCACAGCCACATCAGTATTATCTATGTATTCAATTCCCAAAGCCTTTGGATCTTCATCCTGCACCCAAGACAATGGTGTTCTACACCTTCTTCCATAAAGGGTTTCATGGGGCGCCATCCCGATGCTAGCTTGATGGCTGTTGTTGTATGAGAATTCTACCAAGGGTAGGAGCCCTTCCCACGGATCTCATCTATCCAACACACACAACCTCAATAAGTCTTCCAATGTCTTGATAGTCCTTTCAGATTTCCCATCGGTCTGAGGGTGAAATGATGTGCTGAAGGTAAGGCGTGAACCCAAATATGCCTGCACAGCCTTCCATTCCCTATAGGTAAACCGACCATCTCGGACAGAGACAATTGTATTTGGCACGCCATGATACCGTATGAATTGTTCCACAAAAAGGCGTACCAAAACATCAACGCGTGCTTCTTTCTTCATAGGTATGAACCGGGCTACCTTCGTCAAGCGATCAACGATTACCCATATCGAATCATTCCCTGAGCGAGAGCGAGGCAAACCGTTGACGAAGTCCACTGAGACATCCTCGAACTTCCACTCGGGGATGGGAAATGACTGCAACAATCGACCGGGGCTCCTGCATTCTGCCTTCACCCTTTGACAGGACTCACAATGCGTAAAAAAATGTCTGACATCTTTCTTCATTCTCGGACAACACATGGTCTTCCGCAAGTCGGCGTACATCTTAGCAATCCCAGGGTGCATAGAATAATGAGAGCAGTGTGCCTCTCTCAAGATATCTTCCCGAATTTTACCTCCCTTGGGAATGTAAAGCCAGCCACGGAAATGAACAAGGCCATCCTTTAGAGAGTACTCGTTGGTTGTCCCATCTTCAATTAACTTTATTGTCGGGGCCAGAGTCTCATCCCTTCCTTGCATCGCCCGGATCCGGTCTCGAATATCGCACACTATGCTCATCGTGGTCAAGTAATCCGTATACCCGTCCGGTTGATCCTTATACACCAAAGTGATCTCCATCTCCTCAAGCATCCGAGCTAACTCCATATGCATCAACCGGGACTCGGAGCTTGTTTCCGGTACCTTCCTGCTCAAATCATCAACTACGGAATTTACTTTTCCGGGGTGGTAGTTCAAGGTGTATTCATAATCGCACAAAAACTCTAACCACTGCCGTTGTCTTAGATTCAATTCCTTCTGGGTATGGACGT
The DNA here is from genome assembly GCA_039513925.1 of Platanthera zijinensis. Classification (NCBI taxonomy): domain Eukaryota; kingdom Viridiplantae; phylum Streptophyta; class Magnoliopsida; order Asparagales; family Orchidaceae; genus Platanthera; species Platanthera zijinensis. The sequence goes on along the minus strand of CM077080.1, from coordinate 116,629,250 downwards.
ACTTTAAGTTCTTATGATCCGAGAAGATTTCGCAGTTTACGCCGTATAGGTAGCGCCTCCAAATCTTCAAGGCAAACACTACTGCTCCGAACTCCAAATCATGTACCGGATAGTTGATTTCATGCTTCTTCAGTTGTCTTGAAGCATATGCGATCACATGCCCGTGCTGCATCAATACCACTCCCATTCCTTGATATGATGCGTCCGTGTAAACTTGAAATCCTTCCTTCTCGGATGGAAGGGCTAGGATGGGTACAGATGTAAGTCTGTCCTTTAATTCTTGGAACGCAACTTCACACTGGGGTGTCCACTCATACGACACGCCTTTCTTTATTAGGGAAGTAAGAACAACCTTTGAGAATCCCTTTACGAACTTGCGGTAGTACCCGGTAAGTCCAAGGAAACTCCGTACGCCGGTCGTTGACTTCAAGGGAGACCACTCCTTCACGGCACGTACTTTGGCCAGATCCACAGCTAGCCCAGCCCCACTGATCACATGACCCAAGAAAGCAACCTCCTTAAGCCAGAATTCACACTTGCTGAACTTGGTGAACAGGGCGTGCTCTTTTAACTTCTTCAGTACTAAGGCCAGATGCTCGACATGTTCTTCCTCCGTCTTAGAGTAGACCAAGATGTCGTCGATGAAAACAATGACGAAGACATCTAGATAGGGATTGAACACTTTGTTCATCAAGCTCATGAAAGATGATGGGGAATTTTTGATCCCAAACGGCATCACTGTGAACTCATACAAGCCGTATCTTGAGCTGAAAGCCATTTTCTGAATATCGTCCTCTTGTATTCTCAATTGATACCCGAGCGCAAATCTAGCTTGGAAAACCAATGCGCTCCCACCAGTTGATCGAACAACTCATCGATCTGAGGTAATGGATAGGTGTTCCGTACCATCAGTCGGTTGAGCTCCTGATAGTCTATGCATAATCGTAGGGTTATATCTTTCTTCTAAACGAATAGAACATGGGCTCCCCAAGGTAATGAGCTGGGGAGAACAAACCCTGATTCTACCAACTCTTGCAGCTGAACTCTAAACTCGACGAGTTCCTTCGGGGCCATTCGGTAAGGAGTCCTGGAGAAAGGCTTGGCACCCGGTACTAACTTGATTTGAAAATCTACTTTTCTGTGTGGGGGTAATCCTGGAAATTTCTTCGGAAATACTTCGGGGAAATCGCGCACCACCTGCACATCTTTGATATCCAACGCCAACTCCTTCAGCTCGAAATAAATCATGAAAACTTCATCCCCCTTCATGTGGGCATTTAAAGCCTTGACTGAAGATAACATCATACGGGGCGCGAAGTTAATACCTTGAAAGATGACCTCCGAGTCTCCATGTCTCAACGAGATCCTCTTCTGCATGCAATCAATCTTCGCATAGTGCTGATCCAGCCATACCATTCCCAGAATGAGGTCGAACTCTTGCATTCTTAAGACTGTGTCAGGGGTGTCGAAGAGCTTTCCTTCAAGGAGAACCTCAAACTCGCACTTTGCGGTTGTCGTCATCTACGATCCGTCTAGAAGGCGCACCCTTCGAGCAATACCAGTGAAGTATTGCACTCCATCTATATCTTTGATGAAGTCTTCAGACATAAAAGAGTGTGAGGCACCGGTGTCGAATAACGTATAGGTCGGTTTCCCGCCGACCATTACGGTGCCTAAGTGTCAATAATAATTCTCAAGCTATGCGTCTAGTACATCTTAAGCAACTTGAGAGTATTAATGAAAATAAAATGAATAACTGTAATCATACCTGCAATCACTTCATGAGGGTTCCGCTCTTGAGTCATGTCCAACGCATACATCTGATCCCAAGAAGGCATGGGGTTTCCTCCTCGTAGTCCTCGTCCTCGACCACGCACGTGCCCTCACCCTCGAGGAGCTGCTGGAGGGAAAGCGAGAGGCACATTTCCAAATAGTTGCGGGCAGTAGCGTCGAATGTGGCCCGGTTGGTTGCATTCAAAGCACACTCGCTCCTGCCGCCCATCGGGTTGCTGAAATTGTTGAGGTGGAGGTAATGCTGGCGGTTGCAGAACCGGGCGCTCCATTCTAAAATTCTGGAGGAAATGTCTGCCACCTCTTCGATATCCCCTTCCTCCTCTATTATCAAATCTCCTTCTATTTTTGGGGCAAGCTTCCATCATGCTCTCAGCTGGCCTCTTACCACTTCCCAAGTGGTTCGCTTCCAACCACTTTGTCATGTCAATAATCTCAGCTAGACTGGAGTCCGCTATAAACAAAAGGGCTTGCCTCAGGGGGTCTCGCAAGCCATTGTAGAATCCTTTTGCGTATCCTCTATCATCCCACTCATAAGAGTCAGCAAATCTAGCCAAGTGCTGAAACTCCCATTGGTATTCTCTCACCGACTTAGACCCTTGCTTCAGTTACAAAAATCTCTCTTCAAGATTATCCCGAGCAGCCGAGAGGATGAAATGCTCTAAAAAGGCTTCAGAGAATTCGCTCCAACTAATATCCGTTTACACCCATCCTTGAAAAGTGGAGCCCATGAGGGACTTCCACCACCTTTTGGCGTGCAGCTCTAAGAGTGTCACTACAAGGGTCACCGCCGTGTTGTTTGGGCACCTTATTCCTGCCAAAAGTTCTTGTATAGTGTCGAGTCATTCTTCCGTACGCACTGCCGACTCCGTCCCAAGGTAAGTAGGAGGGGAGAGAGCTCGGAAAGTGCTTAACCAATTGGATCTCGGACCCTGCTATTGTATAGGGGCTTGCTGGGATTGGGACCTGAAGGCGTCCAAGATAGCTGTGAGTGTCTGCCCCAGCTTTGATTGTTGGAAATGTGTAGGTACGGACGGGGTGGGGGTGCCCCTTACTGGCTCAACATGCACTGGGATCTACACGTAAGGTACAAACTTAAGGTTAGGTCGGCTAATCTAAGGTCAAAGATGGACAGACTTAGTGTGAATTACATATGGGCACACCACTGCTTCCGCTAAGTCAGTTTGTCCCCAAACTGACTAATAAAACGGGAGTTGCACCATTGTTAAATGACTTCTCTAATTTAGGATCGTAGCAAGCTGATACCATTTGTAAGACCCCCCTCCCGAAACACAAAACACGACACGAGAGGAGTTTTATGCCCAGAAAAACCGCCTTGCGGTAGCACTAACACTCGGGCTAGCCTGTACCACAAGACGCCTATTCTGCATGTCACAACTAATATCACACATTGCCAACCCAACCAAAATATAACAGTACATAAGCCACATCCACACCAAGCATATAGTCTATAAAATACATATGTTAAGAAGCTACAACAAGCTTCTAATATCAGAGTACGTAAATAGGGTTCTGAAAGGGCTACAACAAAACCTCTCACACTAACATCTGTAACTGACGGTAGCGACGGTACCGTACCCTCAGTCCCTGTCGTCCTATCCTGGTTGTCCGGCTATATAACCTACTTCTCTACCTGCGGGGTTTCCTCCTAAAAAGGAAGACGTAGCAATCGTTAGTCATAAAGACTAATTGGCTTCACATCCGCTCCCCCGGCGACTCCTTGGCATCGGGCGGAGAAAGGAACAGTGTACAATATATATGAAACATAGGTACAAGCAGGTGGTATATCACTATGTATATAAAGTAGTGTAATAAACTAGCAACAGCTTATTCTAGCAATTCTATCATCTACAGCAGCATGAGAGTATAATGTTATAACAGTAAGTAACTCAACTTATATGAATGCCCATACAAGCATATAAGTTGAGGATCGTTCTGCAGTAAGTAACTCATCGTATAGGAGTGCCCATACAAACTTATACGATGAGAATCTTGTGTATGCAATAAAGTGTAATGACATGTATGCAATGCAATTACTCACCCATGATTACGCACATGCAATCGTTATGTCGACACAAACTTGTAGTTCCCACTTTTGAGTAGGTAGCTAACCTCTCAGGCATCATCTGTCATGGCCATACATTGACAGTAGAGCGGGCATATCCACTACTAGGCTGGTCTCCACACTACCTGGCCTAGGCCTTCGTATGCCTCAACGCTAAGAACACAATAGCGGAGCTCACATGCGTACTACGGCTCAGCGGGTGTCTCGGGTAGATGTGCACCGAGATCCTAGCCTCCAACTGGCCTAAGGTGTGATACGGAAGGAGCCTCGGAAATGAGAACGAGGACCAAGCCCAACCGTTCACTTAGCATGGAAGGAGCCTCAAGACGTGAACACCGAGGACCAAGCCCAACAGCCCAAGGTCTATCCGTCAACTCCCATCGATGTGATGATTGGCGAGCCCGTAGACCTGCCACACTATTCCTAAACCCGGGATTACGACACCGCATGTCGACTCACACCGCATGCAATACAACCACATCGTGGTATGGAAGGAGCCTCGGAAATGAGCACGAGTACCAAGCCCAACCGACCACTTGACACGGAAGGAGCCTTAGGACATGAACACCGAGGACCAAGCCCAACCGTCCATTTATGATTCTTCCCAATGTTACCAACCAGTGCGATCAGATATCCGTACTCACTCCCTTCACAATACGGTACCCAAGGCACCTCAAGAGTTTACCACAAACACAAGTGGCGAACCACCCTATACAATGGACCATTTTAGACTCCCTTATATGATAAGCCTCAAGATCATGATTACGTCTAATGTTATGGTCACATAACTTTAACATCACCACTTACAACTCCTTTACCAAAAATCAATCATTTGTGTACACATGAGTTAACCACCTATTTAACACCTCACATATTCATACAACCAACACTGAATCAATTACCCAAGCTCTAGTAAATCTTGTTATTAGACGACTAATTACCCTTCGTTCATCAACCCCCACCAAGTCATTTCATTCAACCACATATCATTTCACTATTTGTTTACGTGGGGTCTATCCAGTAATTTCATCATGTGTTGAATCATCATAATTAGGCATATTATGAATCGCCTACAACTTAACGTCGGATTGTTACAAAATCTCTTCCGAGTTCAAACCCAACTTTACACTTACCCAGGAATTTCAGGTGTAGAACACCTGCTGGACAGCAACGTCAACTGGAGATTCCCGTGGCTACAGGAATCCGGTGAGTGCGTGTAACCCCTCGATGGAAAGTTCTTTCCATGGGCTACAACTTCCATGTTCAGTCTGTAACCCAGATCAGAGTGTATAATACATGAAATTTGCTCCAAAGCCTGCTGCGTACAGAATACAATTTCTGCACGCTTAGTCTAACAGCCCTCTATTTCGATCAGACATTCCCGTGGCTACAGACTTCACCCGAAGGCGTGTAACCACTCGTCAGAAAGGTAATTTCAAGGGCTGCAACTCTCATGTTTAGTCGGAAGCCCAGATCTTGCCATATCTTGCCTTAAAATAGCCAAGAAGGTCGTTGTGTGCAGAACGTAGATTTCTGCACGCATCTTGAGGCGGAATGAACGGCATCGGTTCATCTTCCTCCTCAAGCCAATCTGATGCAGGCTAGTCCTTTTGAGCGTTTAGGTGGCCGACGAAACAAACACGACGCTCACCAATATCCCGCATGTCACGCTCAAGCATTTAACGCAGCAACGAATCAATTAATATTGTTACTAATTAAAGATTACGGGGGGATTCGCAAGGCCCCTTAAGATAATACCAAGGTCCTCTCAAGCGAAAAGAGCCCACACGGTTCGGTCGAGCGCATTGTACCAAAAGAGAAACCACCGAAAACAAAAGATTCGGGCAAAGGTGGTTCCCTCTCAACAAAATACAAACGAGGGTCGCCACGCCTCACGAACTTAAGCGAAAATAAAGTGAACATGACAATAACTAAAATAAATTAACCACAAAAGAATCAAGCATTACACAAGCCACACAATTTGCCAATGCCACAAGATCTATCTAAAGAAGAGAAACACATAGAGGTGGAAATGTTTGTTACCCAACCAGATTTGATGAATCTGGTTCACTCTAATAGAATTGTTCTTCAACGGCTCCGCCAGAGATACGACGGAGGGAGAGAAATTCGTCGCCTTTTTCGTATCACGCTATATTTGGAAAGTCCTAGCAAAATCTTCTGAATATGGAAATAATATTTCCCAATAAGGCAGGAGAGAGAAAAGGTGGCAGGATATCAGAAATATTTACGGAATGATATAATTCAAATATGGTAGGTAGAGAATTTATGAATGGGAATATATTTTGAATATGGTAAATAAGGGGGAATATTAGAGAGAATACTTTGGATTAGGAAAGAGATTTTGTGTGGAGGGAAAGAGGAGAAGGTGGGGCTCAGTTTGAAGAGGATGAGGGCTGCTCGGGTGAGGGAGTTTGGGTGGTGACGGAGTAGTTAGGTGGCGTCTTTAGAGGTTGGTGATGGAGGTGGCTCGGCTAGTGTAGCTGGGAGGTGGCTCGGGTCGATTGGGGGAGAGAGGTGGTCGGTTGTGTGAAGGATGAAGAAGATGGTAAGGCTCGGGTAGCAAGGATGTAAAAAAGTGATGAAGAGAGAAGGGGAGAGGAAGGGAGGCTGAGAGAGAGGGGAGGAGGAGGGTGGCCGGCGGCCAAAGAAGAAGTGGAGGAATAGAGGGGGCTGAAACTTGCCTTGGAGAAGGAGGAGGATTTCAATCTTGAAATTGGTTTTCTTTTCATTCATTAACTAGAGAAAAACAAAGGAGTACATGCCCTTATATAGGCTTTACAATCAAGGGAAAAGGGCTGCATGCAGCCCAACATGAAAATGAAATAAACACAACACATACACCATGGTTTTATAACACAACCATATTACAAATAATACATGAAATTAAACATGAAATAAAAATGATAATTTCGAAATAAAACAACTAATAAAATATATTATTACTCAATTATTATTTATTAATATATATTATTAATAAATAATAATTGGGTTTGCGCTCCGGATGGCTATTGTGGCGATGCTTCCAAGGGTCGTCCGTAAGCATGCTATCGTCGTCATCAAAGTATTGCGGGCCGACATCTCCATTCAAATCTACCGGGTCACCGTCATCTTTAGAGGGAGGACGCTCCTTGGCCACATGTCATGGGAAGTCGGCTCCATCAATCCTCCCCCTCTTAAAAATACTTATCACTGATGAGTATACCTTTGTGTACTCGCTTGGAAGGTCATCGGCGGGGAAGAAGAACCTGCATGGCAAAATGTGATCTTGGAGGGACCTCAAATACGCGTTAGCCAAAGAAGAAAAAAGAATTTCAACAACATCCACCAACATACCTTCGATGGAGACCGAGAAGGAGAACGATCCTAGGAAACTGTCACCACCCAACCCAATAGAAAGCATAGTGGAAAATATATACGGAGAGGTAGACATTTCAAGTGGCATAAAAGCATAAAGCATAAATTATCTAACGATGAAAATAGGAGCTATGCCCCAATCAGTGGAAACTTTTAAAAGAAATGTCATGTCACCAAACTTCCGTAAAATTCGTAAAGAATAGACTAGCTGATTCGTTATTATTTCTAAGGTGCCCGGGAGCATCCGTTCAGGGGTGAGACAAGCCAAAACCAAATCAATCACATAACGATGGGAGAATTTCTGACACAAACTCGCAAGTAAATTAAAGGACGCATTTTGATGGATTAAAAGGATAAGAACACGCCTAATTAACTTAAAACCATGTGGGGTGAACTCATGTCCAACAGGACTAGAATTAATAGTAATAAATAACAAAACTATGTCAGGTGGCACTTGTGATTTAAATTCAAAAATTATTTCAGTGGAGCCTAACGTTTTCGTTTTAAATTTGGAATTAAATTTTGATTTAAAATTTTCGTAATGAATAGCCAGCAGAAAACATTCGTCACCAACTACGTTTACCCACATCCATCTAAGTAAGCCTAATGGGGAGGCGGTAATAATAAACTTCTCCAAATATAAAGGGCTAGAAATGACTAGCTCGTGTCCTAACAAATCATCTACTCGAGTTAAATGAACCAGAGGGAGAGTCGACATGGGTGATTCCGTAAGGGGAGTTAAGTCACACTCAACGTCAAAACACGGATTACTCGCCCAAGAACAAGCCTCTGGTTGCAGGCCGTTAAAATCATAGGAAAAATTAAACAATGGAAAAATTAAACACGGATTACTCGCCTAAGAACAAGCCTCTAGTTGCAGGTCGTTAAAATCATAGGAAAAATTAAACAGTGGATTCGTCCTCAATGAAAACCCAGCCGACATGTCTTCCAATTCATTAGATATATCATTTAATTCAGAATCAGTGGTCATAGCATAGGTTGGCAAAATCGTACCTGACAAAACTTCTAAACTAACACGGGCCCCAGGCGAAGGATCTATCAATGAAATGTCTATCGGACCCTCAGTGCAACCGCCCTCTAAAGATAAGTCTTCCGCGCAGGGTAAATCTACCAAATCTTCACAACCTTCGTTGACCAGCTCTTCCCATGAGGTGGGTACATTGCCTAAAGCAGAATAGAGGGATGGGCAAATCGAATCCCAGGGAGTATCAAAATTAACTTGACTTTTAAGAGGCATTGATAACGTAAACGAACTAACTCCCGGATGTATCACACTAAGATTATCCCAAATTGAACAACCATCCCAAGGTGACTCTTCCAATACCGTTGAAACATCTATTAATTCTGGGTCAACCATAATAATACCGGGTCCTAGCAAGTCATCACCTAATTTAATAATAGGTATGCTCTCAACATTGGATGACTCTACCGACTCAGCCGGAATGTCTTCTAACTCAGGGTCATCAGAAGACTCCATAACTATCAAGGGAGACGCCTCAGATACATCGCCGAAAGGAAGAGGAGATGATTCATCAGAGGAGAAATCCTCGTCCAGGTCACTAGGGTAACCAATCTCCTCATCATCACTCAAATCGCCAGCATATTCGGCCTCGTCATCAGTGACAGGCACAGTCCTAGACACAGCCTCAGACTCAACAGGAGAGTTAACGACTAATTTAGGCAACTCGGGGAGAGACTTAATAGGGCCTATAGGCGTAATCGGGGTAGGATGCTCAATAGAGCCAAGATCAGGTGCGCCACTTGACACATATGTCGTAATCATTTGACTATCTTTATGGGTAGGATTACTCTCACCCCGCGGGCTCATGACAGTCCTAGCAGTCACCTGTACAGGACTCGGGATAGGGGACCTCACTGTTTCCCTTCCTCTATAGGTGGGTGCAGGTACGCTAGTGGTAGCTCTACCAACCTGGGGAAAGGACCTATCTTGGGATAATATGTCACTCCTATGATCCGGTTTGGTTCTAGTGCCATAACAATACTGGCTAACGGATGTCGGGCTAGTACTAAGGCGGTAGGGGGAATCAAATTTCGCTGAGAGCATTTTTCGCATGTCCGGCCAAGCATAAGGATAGCTACCAGCACCACGCTCTTTCTCTTTGTTTAGCCAAAACTTGCGGGCTCGACCTCTTAACCGCTCTTGGACTACACTAACCTTTAGGTAATCGCCCAATTGGTTATATTCGAAATAGGCTTCTACCCCCTCAAGCCAGTATCTAAAATACTTGGGATCCCCATAACCATCATAGGTAAAAATATTAGTGTGTACATAATTCAGGGGACGATTGGAAGCGTTACCGTCGAAAGCCATTTCATTGTGAACCGAAGAGGATACTCGATCCGGATTTTGTGCGAATGCAAAGAAAAGGGTACCTGAACAACTAATTCCAGGGAAGATGGAATTGTTCCCGCTTAGCCACTAAGGTTATAATTATATAAAATAGATTTTATTCCTGGAAAAAGTATGAGGATTATTAAAAAAAATTATTTTTGAATTTTGCTGAAAAAAAAATATAGGCCGCTATTTGCAGACCAACTATTAAATTTTAAACTAACTTAATAAAAATAATGACTTGATGAAAAATAAAAAAAATATTGGATTTTTTATTAAAAATAAGATAGAGAATTTCCAGAATTTTGTTTTTCGATTTTGAGAAAAAATTAAAAAATTTAGGCCGCTATTTGCAGACCAAAAATTTTAAAATTGATTTTTATGAAATACCATGCAATGAGTGAGTTTGTGTGAACGTGCCAAATAAGAGGGGGAGGGTGCCAATTAGGAAATTGACGTGAACCTTCCTCTGATACAAAATTGATGTAGGCTTATCTTTTTTGGGCGTTATGGTGTTCGATGTATATAACTAACACGACGCTCTCCAATATCTCGCACGTCACGCTCAAGTATTTAACGCAGCAATGAATCAATTAATATCGTTACTAATTAAATATTACGGGGGGGGGGGGGGGGTTCGCAAGGCCCCTTAAGATAATACCAAGGCGATAAGTCAAGGTCCTCTCAAGCGAAAAAAACCCACACGGTTCGGTCGAGCGCGTTGTACAAAAAGAGAAATCACCGAAAACAAAAGATTCGGGCAAGGGTGGTTCTCTCCCAACAAAATACGAACGAGGGCCGCCACGCCTCACGAACTTAAGCGAAAATAAAGTGAACAGGACAATAACTAAAATAAATTAACCACAAAAGAATCAAGCGTTACACAAGCCACGCAATTTGCCAATGCCACAAGATCTATCTAAAGAAGAGAAACACATAAAGGTGGAAATGTTCGTTACCCAACTAGATTTGATTAATCTAGTTCACTCTAATAGAATCGTTCTTCAACGGCTCCGCCAGAGATACGACGGCGGGAGAGAAATTCGTCGCCTTCTTCGTATCACGCTATATTTGGAAAGTCCCAGCGAAATCTTCTGAATATGGAAATAATATTTCCCAATAAAGCAGGAGAGAGAAAATGTGGCAGGATATTGGAAATATTTAAGGAATGATATAATTCAAATATGGTAGGTAGAGAATTTATGGACGGGGATATATTTTGAATATGGTAAATAAGGGGGGATATTGTAGAGAATACTTTGGATTAGGAAAGAGATTTGGTGTGGAGGGAAAGAGGAGAAGGTGGGGCTCGGTTTGAAGAGGATGAGGGCTGCTCGGGTGAGGGAGTTTGGGTGGTGGTCAGGTCTTGTGAGGGAGGAGTTAGGTGGTGGCTTTGGAGGTTGGTGATGGAGGTGGCTCGGCTAGGGTAGCTAGGAGGTGGCTCGGGTCGGTTGGGGGAGAGAGGTGGCCGGTTGTGTGAAGGATGAAGAGGATGGTAAGGCTCGAGTAGCAAGGATGTAAAGAAGTGATGAAGGGAGAAGGGGAGGAGAAGGGAGGCCGAGAGAGAGGGGAGGAGGAGGGTAGCCGGCGGCCAAAGAAGAAGAAGAGGAATAGAGGGGGGCCGAAACTTGCCTTGGAGAAGGAGGAGGATTTCAATCTTGAAATTGGTTTTCTTTTCATTCATTAACTAGATAAAAACAAAGGAGTGCATGCCCTTATATAGGCTTTACAATCAAGGGAAAAGGACTACATGCAGCCCAACATGAAAATGAAATAAACACAACACGTACACCATGGTTTTATAACATAACCATGTTACAAATAATACATGAAATTAAACATGAAATAAAATTGATAATTTCGAAATAAAACAACTAATAAAATATATTATTACTCAATTATTATTATTAATATATATTATTAATAAATAATAATTGGGCTTGCGCTCCGGACGGCTATTGTGGCGACGCTTCTAAGGGTCATCCGTAAGCATGATGTTGTCATCATCAAAGTGTTGTAGGCAAACATCTCCATTCAAATCTACCAGGTCACCATCATCGTCAGAGGGAGGACGCTCCTTGGCCACAGGTCGTGGGAAGTCAACTCCATAACAATCCTCCAATATCATAACCAGAAGTTCGTCCACCCTTATTCACCATCTTAAGGTCATTCCTCTTCACGAAACCACCCTCATCATCACTTTGAAGGAAGGGGAGGTTGAAGATGACTAAACTTTAGAACACAAGTTCTAGCATGGCCCTCCTAGAAATCTTCATCTCACACATCAAGACTCATTTGAGTCGATATCTCGCCTAAGGATAACTATAGATCTAGCACCAAGAGAGAGGGGAGGAAGCTCACCTCATTTCCAGCGGTTCCGCCATCTCCGGCCATGGATCTTGTCATTCTTCTCGTCGGCATCCCTTTTCCTTGGCGGCGGTGGCGATTCCTCTCGGAGTTTGGTTGGCTCCAACAAGTTCTTCCCTCCTACAGAAGTTTTCTCTAGAAGATGTGGCTTGGAAGAGAATGAAAACGGCTAGGGTTTCATTTTGCCTTTTTATTCAGAAGTGACACGGGTAGGGACACGCCCGTGTCCTTATTCGTGTCCTGCTTAGGCAAAACGGCGTCAACGGTTCGATTGTCGCTTCGTGCACATACACGAGTACTGACACGCCCGTGTTTGTACCTATGTCAAGGTGACACGGCTGTGGTACTGCCCGTGCCTCTACCCGTGTCCTGCTCGGGACAATCCTGCTTATTCCTGATTGATGCACACGGGTAGAGGCACGCCCGTGTCTCTACCCGTGTCCTTCTCGGGTCAGACCACTCGACACCACTTTCTTATCACTCAACGCCATGCCACTCAACGCCACGGGACACGGGTAGGGACACGCCCGTGTCTCTACCAGTGTCCTTCTCGGGACAGTCCACTCAACGCTACGGCACACGGGTAAGGACACGCCCGTGTCTCTACCCTTGTCCTTCTCGGGACAGTCCACTCAATGCCATGCCACTCAACGCCACGGCACACGGGTAGGGACACGCCTGTGTCTCTACCCGTGTCCTTCTCGGGACAATCCACTCAACGCCATGCCACTCAACGCCATGCCACTTAACACCATGCCACTAAATGCCACGGCACACGGGTAGGGACACGCCCGCGTCTCTACCCGTGTCCTACACAGGCCAAACTTCGCTTTTTCCCCACGAGTGCGCGCCTGATTGCCTGCACTCTCTGATCCTAAATAAGCTCTCCTGACTCAAAAGCGCGCACAAGGGGCCTAGCGCGAATCGGGACGTTATAGTGGCGAATTGCGTACGCATCTCAGTCAAAAAAGCACGAAACACAAAAGTAAGTTCAGTACGATCATGTAATAAATAAAGCCATGTAGTACGCGAGTAGTCATCAATAAACGTGACAAAATAACGATAACAAAAAATACTGGGGACACGATAAGGACCCCATACACCAGAGTGTACTAAAGAGAGAGGAGTACTACTCCTAGTACAAGCATGGGTAAAGGAAGAGCGATGTTGTTTGCCGTAGATATAGGATTCACAAGAGAACTCCTGCAAAGGTACATAAGGAAGAGCCCGCTTGAGAATCAATAGGGGGCATGCACAAGGCAGCGATGCCAATCAATCGTGGAGATAGCAGATAGAGTAGTAGGTGGGATGTCCAAGATATAAAGCCCGTTCAACAGTTGCCCCTTACCAATGGTACTCTGGGTGCGACGATCCTGCATAAGGAAAGAAGAAGGTGAAAAGGTTATGCAACAATCAAGGTCGTGGGTGAGACGACTAACAAAAGTAAATTGAAAGGGGATCCCGAAACATGAATAACCAAGGAAAGAGAGAGAGTCGGAGTAAGCTGAAGAGAAGCGGTGCCAGAGATAGGAAGGGTATCACCGTTGGCCACAGTGATGCAAAGGGGATGAGGCGTCCGTTGGTACTTGGTGGGCTTCTGGGAGGTAATATGGTGAGTGGCCCCGTAATCAACGATCCAGCAGGGACTATATGAGAGACAGTTTATACCTTCCGCAGAAAAGGGCGCGACGGAGTCAGAGGAGCGGCTGAGGGCACCTTGAAGCTGTTTGAGTTGGGTGCGAAGCTCATCAATATCTTGGTGGGTAGTAAAAGCCAGATCGGGGGCAGAAGGCCTAGTGGGAGTAGGAGCAGCAGAGGTAGTAGCAGTAAGGTGAGGAGGCAGGCCGTGCTTGCGGTAAAAAGTAGCTTCGAGATGATTATCGCGGCCACAGTAAGTGCATTGCATAGAAGAACGACCGCCACATCCTCGTCCCCAAGACGGTGGTCGCCCCCCCCCCCCCCCCGAGTGGAAGATCCACGAGTAGGAGGGTTCGGAAGGAGAGGCTGTTGAAGAAGAGCTGGGGCAAAATCATGAGGAGCCTCGGAAGGAGGCGTGACCTTTAGCAGCATGGAGCATACATCGGACAGGGACGAAGTTGTGGCAGACGATAGGATCTGTGCTCGAACACTATGCAGGTGGGGAGGAACACGAGACATCATCATGGCGTTGGCGACATCTTCTTTCTGGTTCCGTTGAGTGGCGAGATCAGTAGGAGGAGGCTGATGTTAAATCCAAGCCTCGGCCAAACTCTTTGCTTTAGCCACAAAGGAGAGCATATCGCCAGGAGCACCGGGGGCAAGATTCTGAAGATCAGAAATGATATCATAGAGGTGTTGTAGGCTGTCATGCCTGGATTAAAATGAGTGAAGCTCCTCCCACATGGTCTTGGCCGTGTCATGATACATGACCATTCGGTAGGGCTCGGTGTCCATGGAGTTGAGAAGCCAGGACTGGACCCAACCATCGTCGCGAAGCTAGTCATCGGAGGGAGCAGTCGGAGGGGCTCGGGTCAAGTGGTGAAGAAGACCCTTCGTCTGCAGAACACGGCGAACCGAGTGAACCCATTCAACAAAGTTCCTTTTTCTAGTGAGGGAGATAGTCGTAATCCGTAATTCGTCACGAAGTTCGGAAGCCGAGGCAGCCGCACGGGCTGGCGGAGCAGAAGTAGCAGCAAAAAGATCGGAAGCCATGCGCGGCCAGCAGAAGAGGTCGGGCGGTTAGAAGAGGATGGCCGCGCGGGTAGCAGAGAAAGGCCGGAGGTCAAGAAAAAGGTAGTCGCACGGTCACGGCGGACACGCCAGCGACCAGGAGATCGCGACCAAAATGCGACTAGCAGAGGGAGATCGCAAGCGACAAGGAAGGTCGCAGACGAGTAGCGAGTAGGAAGGACAGCAGCGGATAGGCGTGGCCGCAGCGATAAGCGAGAAGCAGGTCGCGGCGAGCAGAAGGGGCAAGTTGCTGCGAGCCGCGATCAGCGAGCAGGGAAGATCGCAGCGGATAGAAGGAGGTCGTGCGGCGAGCAGGGGAGGCAGGTCGTTGCGGGCAGCGAGCAGGGAGAAGCTGCAGCGGAGAGAGAGAGACCGCGCGGCGAGCAGGAGAGGCAGATCACTGTGAGTAGCAATCAGCGAGCAGGGAGAGACCGCGGCGGATAGAGAGACCGTGCGGTGAGCAGGAGAGGCAGGTCTCCACGATCAGCGATCAGTAAGCAGGGAGAGGCCGCAGCGGATAGAAAGAGTCTGTGCGGGAAGAGAAGGGGAGAGAAAGGTGGACCCACGTGAGAGGAGTATAAAAAGGAGGAGAGGGAGGGAGGAGGTGGAGGCCACGAAAGAAACAGAGGGGTGGGGGGAAGCGAATAGAAAAGAACAAGCCGCAAGAGTCCGCGGGAAGGAAAGACCACGCGGATAGCCGATTAGGAGAAGAGACTGGTTGCGGTTAGGAGAAGAAACCGGGTAAGCCGGATACCAAAGGAGGAGACCGGTTGCCCTCTGATACCATGTAAAGAAAGGCCTCAAAGCTTGTATATACTTCTTGAATGAATAGTTACAAGTATGAATACAATATATAGGAGAAGAATGAGAAGAGAAATCCTAAATACAAGATGTGAGACTAATACATGGAGAGAGAAAAGAGAGAAAACATGGACCCTTAATTGGGCTTTTTTAACAATAAGCACTAACCACTGGAAAACAAAACAAATAAAGAACTCCCAAAAAAACTTAAAAAGATTTTTTCACACTTGCATGCTAAACTAGAGATTACCAGTTATAAGATGACCAAACTAAATAAGCAAAGACATCCTATGGCTGCACTTGTCATTTTGTTTGGCCAAAACTAGGCCATTGGAATTGAAATCGTAGGCATTAACTCCAATTTCATTGTTAGGTTACAAAATAAAGGAATTGAAAATCATACCAAATACATTGACAGCATCGGACCAATGCTCAAATGAACCTCATAAGAATTTTTTTCATAACTCGAGAAAAACCCGAGATTTAAGTCTAGATAATAAACATAATTTTCAAAGCTGTAATTCATTCTTAACCCGTAAATACAAGGAATAAATCCTTCCAGCCTTCAACGCATCTCCCTGCTCTTTAATAACATTCAACTAACCCTTAGTTTTTCATTATTACACGTGCAATATGAGTAAAACGAAAAAAAAAGAGATAAATATACACAACAATTCTCTACCAGAATAATAACTTAGGCAGGCAGGCAAAGCAACACAAAGTGAACAAAAAAAGCCGCAGAGCCTATAAATACAGTCAAGCTCCAAACATAGGAATCACAGTGGGCGGGTAATCCGTTCTCCTTCCAGCAAGCGAATAGTATGCAAGAATCTGAGCTGGATGATTCGCAATTCCTTCAAGGCCATTGTTCTCAATTATCTCCTGCCTCGGAGGGATGAATTCGATGTTCCAGTTCGGCCTATCCATTATCATCAGGTTGCGGCCATCCTGAGAAGCATTGTAACCCTGAACCCAAAGATATCTCAAACAAGGCAACTGCAGAGCGGCAAGAGCCAAAGCACGCTCACTGAAGCAGCAGCCACGCAGTTCCAGCTTCTGCAGCTTTCGGCAACCGCGTGCAAAGCTTAGAAGCCCCTCGTCGGATTCTCCGACATGACCCAAAAGCATCCATCTGATGTTACCGCTGAACTCTCCAATGTATTGAAGGCCGATGTTTGTTAGACCTCCAGGTCGAAGATAAATAGCTAACCTTCTGAGCTTGGGGCAACCCCTTAATAAAGCACGTACCCCATTGTCAAGAGGCAACTCAGTTATTCTTTCCTCCCTCTCGAGTAAAACTAGGCGAAAATCATTCAGGTTTTTGCAGTGTATCCCCACGGACTCTAGCGCCGCATTCGTTATGTCTGAAACGTATATGGCCAAATATTCCAGATTGGGGCATCCTTGGGCTATAGCGGATAGGCCTCTATGTGAAACCATACCTTGTTCATCCTCAAGGCCTTGCTCGTCCTCACCTCTTTCTATCCTTAGTCTTCGCAATCTCTTGCATGTTTGGCTGACAACTTCAAGCCCTCTGTCCCCGATCACATCCCGCACCTACCATTTAAACAGAATAACACAAAAAAGAAGTGCCGAAATGATTAGGTTGTGTAAAAAGAAATGAAAGAGCGGATGCGGTGAGATCTACCTCAAGAACTTCAATGTTAGGGCAGCGCTGAATTAGCTGGCAGTGATCCTCCGTGCTTAAAAAGGTATATTGCAAGTCCAACTTCTTTAGTGCAGCGGCAACAGGAAATACTATGTGCATCTCTTGTGTCCCCATAAAATTAAGCCCCAAGCGACAAAGCCTCGGAGGAAATGAAATCTTATTGTACTTGCTATCCTCCCCGGCATGGCCCTCAAATGAACCCCCTCCAAACTCTTCGAGAGATTTAGCAATTCTGAAAAAACTAACTAATTCAGAGACATCACATTCGCTAATCTTCAGCGAAACAATGGACTGACAGTTCTTGGCAATTAATTCAAGGTCGTTCCATGAAGACTTGAGGTCTGTCATATAAAAATTCAGGATCTCTAGAAGAGAACAGTTTACTGCAACCTGGTGTAGCCAACCACTATCTTTCTCAACTGCAGAGCTCTCCTCTAGAAATAAAGTTCTGAGGCATCTGCAAAGAGTAAATTGTAAAATGCATCAATTTAAATCCATTTTAATAGAAATTTGAAACAACTGTTCATTAAACTGTTGGGGGTAACGTAGATGAAACTCAAACAAGAATCAGGTCTTACAAAATTTTGAGTGCTGAAACAAAATACATAAATTTAGGCAAAACAGCTGCCTCAATGCATACAAGTACTGCAAACAGAATTTGACATTGATTCCTGTAACATTTTCAGAATATTTCAATTTCTAGCATGCATGCACAAAAATTTAGGAAGCCCCAATTAACATTTTCAGAATATTTCAGTTTCTAGAATGCATGCACAAAAATACAGGAAATAGCTTGCAACATTTTCAGAATATTTCAATTTCTAGCTAATAGACATGTCTTCTGCGGGAGCCCTCTTCCACTCTAAGTCACATGCGACCCCTTTCAAAGCAAGCTTTTGTGCCTCCGTCCAGACATCCATACCTGACTCTGATCCATTCCAGCACAACGATGTTGAAATAGACACAATTGATGCGGGACAGCACAGTATGATCAACGGTCCCGTGCAGCATCACTCATCAGCCTGTCCTTCAGAGGCAATTAAGATGCTCGTTTTTCCACGTGCGGTAGTGAGCGACATGCCGACACCTAGGCTCACTAATCTTTTGACGCAGAAATTGCCGTCCCTCCGCATTGTAGCAGTGATCATCTCTTCAACTCACAATGTCCCTTTACATCCAGATCATCTGTCAAAAGCTCTGAGTATCATAGGAAATCATTGTCAACATAGAGGAAAAGAGAAAGAAGCCAAAGAACATTTTCATTGATCCACTCTCAAACGTCCAATGACTAGATCATTTGTCGGGGCACAAAATAACATTGTTTGAGAGATTCAGTTGCAAACAAGGGTACCGGAGAGAATCCAAAATATCATGGCAAGCATAGTGGCCCTCAAAATCTACAATATGTTGGCCATCTAGATGGTTCCAACATTGATGGTTATTAGTTCAAATAGTATTGTGGATATCAACCGATATGTCGACCTGAATAAAGACTTCATGGGAAAAATGACACATTTCAATTATATCAGCTATTGCCCAATATATCGGACGATGATATCCCGCTGGTATGTCGACTGACTTTTTATAATTTATTTTATTTAACGCCTACAATTTAATAGACAACGAAATGAAATCGTTTCGTTGTCTATGTTGTTTTCTGCCCTAGCTCTCAACGCCCTTTGTGCTTCCTCTAGCTTTCTTCAGTGCACCCATCCGTCATCAAAAGTGATTCCGCTTGGTCTTTGGATATTGGACTGCGGGTTCTTTAACATCCATCACCGTTGACGACTTCCTGGCAGCCTGAAACATTTTTCTATCGGTTATATTATTATTATTATTGTGTAACATAAAATGTTTATAATAGTTTGGTAGATTTACAAATTCGATAAATGGTATATTATTAATATATCAATATATATAATAAAAAATGATTATATTTATGTATATTATGTATATAAATAACTATATATTAAAACGTGATATATGAAATAACTCCGATATATCCCCCGACATATTAAAATTGACATGAAAAAATCAATTAAATATGTCCTCAACATTAGGCATCTGCAATCTTGGACTCAAGTCAGGCACCCACCATTCATCTTGAGCAACAAGGAGCACCACCACATGGCTCTGGATAACAAGGCTTGCCACCACAGGATATTTAAGACCATGTTCCTTCTATGAGAACTCACAACACATTTGAAGGGTGTGTTGCACTAACTTGGAGTTAACAACATGGTAGAAACCCAACCAATGTCATCGGATTGATTCCTAATACCAATGTATCATATGGCTGACAAGGGGTACGAGGCATCCGGTGGAGGGGGACAAGTCTGAGGAAAGGGCCACACCTCAACACTACAAGGATGGACTACTCGAGTGAAGACCAGGAGTCAGGAGGCTAGCGCAATTCCTCTCTACGTCAAATTGGATTTTATTTTTGTAAAGCTAAGTGTTGAGGTAGAAAATGTCTCAATTCCACAGCCAGAAAAAAGAAAGGGGGAAATGTGAGTGGACGGGTACTCTGACTCGCTGATATTTAGGACGAGAAAATGAGTGTCTTAAATGGCGAGACCAGGCTTCGCACAATGTGAACCTTTAGTTGCGCATGATTTTATTGAGTGAAAATGTATTACAACAGGGTTACAAGTAAATTAAAATGAGAGTACTAGCAGACACTGTCTTAAGTATGCAAATACTGAGGAGGTCCTGGCTCGAGTTTTGATGCCACTACAACTACTATTCATGGCCTATTTATAGGCAGCAGGGGGTCTACCTAGGGGTGTACCTACATAGGGTCGAGTGTGGGCGGCCGCCCACACTTAATTTTAAAAATATAATATTTCATTAGTAGAAAATAGGTTTATTATGGCAAATATGTTTTTAAACTATTATATTAGAGTAAAAATTCTTTTTTTTAAGAAATGTTTCTTGGCATAGTTGGTAGAGTGTTTTTTTTCTTAATCTAAAGGTCTAGGATTCAATTCTTATCAATAACATCATTTTTTTATAGACAAGGTTGATATGCTATTATTTAAATAATTTTCTTACAAACAAACTACTTATTATGTTGTAATTTAGAAAAAATTTAAACAAATTTGTTATTATATTATTGTTCATTTTTGTAATGAACAAATTAGTTGTTTAAAATATTTTTATATAAACAAGTTCATTATTATGTTATTATATGAAATGTTAAAACTATTTAAAAGGGACGGTGATATTTAAATAATTCATAAAGAATAATGAATTGAAGTACATGATACTATTTTCCCCAATTGATCAACTATTTTAAATAATTATGTGATATTAATGTGATATAAGCATACTTTCAATATATTAGTCAATTTATTTAATTAAATAATTTAATACTCCGCCCGCACTGAATATAATTCCTACGTCCGCCACTGGGTCTACCCGTGGGTATCGGCCAAAAATACGGGTTGTTCGCTAACAAAATGTGGCAAAATGAAGAAAAATTACTACGTGCAAAAGATAACGAAGCATTGCTGAGTGCACTAGGAAGGTTAGCGAAAGCTTTTGGGAAGTCAGTGAATCCTCTTAGGAGGTCGGCGAGTATGCTTAGGATGTCAGTGATTACTCTTGGTTGACAGACGAGTCCCTTTAAATGGATTAATGGGAGCCAATGAAATGGAGACACATGTCAAACCTGTTGATAATGGAGAGCTCTGTGAGGCTTGGTAGACAAAATCCCCAGATTTTTTCAAATCTTAATGTAGATTTCGAAAAAATTAGTGTTGGCGAGTTCCGCACTGCTGGGAAAACTGCCCACACTGTTCCTGCTTTGAAGAAGTCATCGCAATACAGATGAACATACAATGTATTTGATGAGTATGTTTAATTGTGCTGATTTGAGGTACTTGATAGTGCAAGCGCAACATAGGGTTAGACTTAGTGTCATCAGACATAATTTTGTCAATGTAATCCTTCATTGTGCAAAACATCATGTCGACCCAAGATCTAGACTATGTTGGACTTGACACTCACTTATAAAGATCAGTAAGTAAAGTTTAGAAGATTGGACAGCTTAGTTATTAAAGGCGCACCAAGGCGCAAAGGGGACTTAGAGCCTAGGCGCAAGGCTCAAGGCGCAGGCGTGCGCCTGACAAGGCAAGTCGCAGCCACATTCATTTTTAAAAATAAGCATCAAACATCAGTTCATTTTCTTAATTAGATTTTTAATTTATTTTAGTCATCAATCATTCATTACTATCATTTATATCTCTTAAAAATTATAATTAATATTGTCACTTGCATCATATCTAAGTATTAACACTTGATTATGTTTTATAAACACTAAATCATGCAAAAACTATTGAGTTCTTATATTATTTTTTTCTTTCTTTTGGAAAAAAGTTTGTAACATAAATCACATTCAGACGTGTCTTTTATGCTCCAAAGGCGAAAAAAAGGCGCACGAAGACGCAAGCCTCTGAGACTGTTGAGCTTGGAGCCTTAGGCGTGCCTTTAACACCATAGTCGGACGGTGCAAAGAATTTAAATTAAGGAAGATAAAATTCCACTTAAGTTAAAATTCGACTAAACATCTAGTCGATCGGTTAGACAATCTAACCAATCGTGCAGAAGATCAAAACGATTCGAGTAGATGTTCACATAATATAAATATCAGCCTAAGTACAGATTCGACAAGACAATCCAACCATTCGTGCAGAAGAATCAAGACAATTTGAGTAGATGTCGTGTGAATGAATAAATCTGTCTAAGTACAGATTCGACTAGTCCATCTAACTAGAGCTGTCACGGTTCCGGTTCGGTTCCGGTTCTACCAAAACCATGAACCGAACCACTAAGGCAACGGTTATTCAAATTAGAACCAAAACCTTATTTGATTTGACCGGTTCTGGTTCCGGTTCCAGTTCCAGCTTAATTTTTAGAACCGTCGTGTCAACGGTTATGGTTACGGTTCAACAAGAACCAAAACCAAACCGACCACTATCGATTCGGTCCGGTTCCATGCAGTTCGGTCCGGTTCCAATCGGTTCCAACTAAAACCAAAATCAAATTTGGCGGAATGAAATAAAAGCGGGTTTTAAATAGTAAAACTCAAAACACCATCGAAATAGAAATAATTATGTTGTGCACTTCTCGACGATCTTTTCCACGATCGGTGTGATAGTATCAATTGCCTTCTTACGCGTGTAGACTTGCCACGAATTTTAGTTTGTTTGCGCACGTCTCGTCGGCATGCTCAACCGTAACAACCGCCTATAATTAGTAGTTTTTCATGATTACTAATAAATAGTAGTTGTATATCTACTATATTTTTTAAATAAAATATTTCAAAAAATATGTAAGTAAAATTGAAAATATATTATATAACTGTATAAAAATAAAAAATGCACTACAAAAATTGACTCCAAACCGCAACAATGTCAAACCATACAATACGGTTTTTATGCGGTGAAGTTTTGTTCGGTCCAAAATCGACCCCCTTTAGTGCGATTGCGATTTGGATTCAAACTACACCAGCTTCACTCGTGATAGTGAGTATAAATATTAAAGATAAATTATAAAATAATAACAATATAATAATAATAATAATAAACGGGTTGCGGTTCGGTTCTACTTCGGTCCGGTTCGGATCGGGTCTAAAAATCTTGAAACCGCTTGAGACTTGTATGTTGCGGTTCCGGTTCCGGTTCCAGTCCGGATAATAATATGTAAGAACCACACCCGGACCAATGTTGTTCACGGTTCCAAAATTCAAACCGGAACCCGAATAATTTGCGAACGGTTTGGTCCGGTTCTTTGCGGTTTTGGTTCGGTTCAGGTTCGGTTTGCGGTTTTCGGTTTTAAGTGACAGTTCTACATCTAACCGAACGTGTAGAAGGATCAAGACGATTAGACTAGATGTCCCTTGAAGCACAAGATGACTTGGAATCTTAAAAAAAAAAAGAAATATTTGGTTAAATTCAAATTCGATTGGAAATCCAACCGATTCAACTAGATCCAGTCTACCAGACAAAGAGAGGAAACAGAATACATAAAGATCTGTCCTAAGTTCAGAATCGACCAGATTATGCTATCAAGAGGAATGAACAGTCTCATTCGTCTAGATGATCAACATTTGACTAGAAGAAGTGCTGAAAGAGTCGGTCGAATGCAAGATTCTGGAAGAAATATGTTCTAAGTTAAGGGTCAGGCAGACGTCAAGCCATTCAACTAGATATCTAATCGATCGACCAGACAACTTCACATTCGTCTAGACGTGTTGTTTCTTCGCAGATTTCAAATCATAATTGACAAAATCAAACCCGCACTTTACTATGACAATTACGGCTGACTTGGACACGTGTCAAACTTCCATGAAGGGTCAAATTAGAGTCGTTGGAAGACGTGATCAATATAAAAAGGAAGAAGGGATGAAAGCTAAACCTAATCCATCAAATTAAACAAGAGCTTTTCGCCGACTTCAGTTTTTCTATGCTCCTTCGCCTGAAAGCTCAAGCATGGAGAAAATAACTTTTGAAGCAAATCCTTTCATTTTTCTCAAGAACAAGACCGATTCATACTTGCTGAATTATTCAAGGCTCACACAACAAACAGCAAGCAGGAACTGAAGGAAAGGCTAAAATTCTGAATTAGAAAGAAAAAGCTATCAAGGCTTTGAAGGACAGGCTCCTCGTTGAAAGAAAAATTGTGGCCAAATTTTCCAAGCCACAAATTATGCTTCCAATCATTGATAGCTTTTCTACGCCTTATAGAAGAGGTGTAGGGTTTGATAAGGAGTAAGACAAAGGAAAATCCTCACAAAGTCAACCCATATTTAAAAAGGTCATGTTGCCAACAAATACATATGATCAAGACCTCTCTAATGGATACCCTATCCAATGAGTGTCGTACAAGTAGATCAAAATAGCCACAAAATTCTCGAAATAGAGCAGACATTGGATTAAGTGCACTAAAGCACTACATAGAGAAATCCATATGAGTCATATACCATTTGCAATTGGTTCTAATGCACCATATAGAAAAGGCACATAAATGGCTGCAATTCAAAAGCCAATTGACAAGAAAGGTCATGTGACTGTGCTGCCTCATTCTAATCAAGCAGAAATGTCAAAAAAAATTGTTACTCTTCTGTTCATCACCATACACACCTCACTCCTAAAGTGAATCAGAAGAGGAGATACAATAAGTTTGATTGTTGGTGGTGACAAGATAGGTCATGTTTCCATGAACTGTTGGTGCTATCCAACAGTGCTTAGAACAAATAATGTAAAGCTTGCAAATAACTTAATAGTAGTGAGGCATACAATAGCTAAGATTAACATGAACTAAGGACCCAAGCCTATTTGGGTTTCTAAGGTAAAATTGTTTTTGTCTCCAGGTATGTCCAAAGGCCAATAAAATGTCAATATGGTGTAGTGGTTGTTCTAGGCATATGATTGGAACAAGAAACCTACTCAAGAACTTCACCCCAGTGGAAGATGGACCCAAAGTGATCTTTGGTGGATCGAATAGCGAAATTACTAAAGTATATGGTATGATTACAAATGACAGTCTTATTGAAAGATGTGGTTTATGTGGAAGGGTTGCGACACAACCTCATAAGCATAAACTAACTATATGACTTAGGCAGTCATTGAGTTCCGCAAAGATAAGTGTCTAATCAAGAAATATATTGATTTTAAAATAACTTTAACAAGCACTAGGAGTGGAAATATCTATTATTTGAATTTCTTATGCTTAGATTCTTCAACACCTGTTTGTCTTATAGCAAATGATAAAGATTCTCTTTTTGTACAATGGCATAAGAGATTAACTCACATGAATTTCACGACAATTAATAAGTTATTTTCTAAAAAACTAGTTAGAGATTGACCCAAACTGAAATGCATTAATGATGGTTTATGTCATGTCTGTCAAATGGGCAAGCAAATAAGGGTCACCTTTAAGAGCATTGACATCAAAGATTTCAAAAGATGTTTGTACTTACTACATATGGATTTATTTGTCCATATATCAATTCATAGTTCAGGAAGGAAGTTATATACTTTTGAGATAGTTGATGATTATTCTAGATTTGCATGGGTGCTCTTTCTAAAAAGAAAGACTGATACTTTGGACACTTTTGTGTTTTTTGTAAAGTAAATCTAGAATAAAATGGATTGTACAGTGGTCAAAATCAAAAGTGACCATGACACAAAATTTTAGTCTGGAGCTATGACAGAATTCTGCAAATGACAAGGTATCCTTCAGAAATTCTCTTCTCCAAGAACTCCACAGCAAAAAAGAGTTGTTGAAAGGAAAAATAGGACACTCATAGAGGCTGGTAGAACTATGTTGAGTGACTCTTCACTACCAAAATATTTTTGAACTGAAGCAGTCAACACAGTCTGCCATGTACATAATAGAGCCTCAATCGTCAAGGATCACAAAAAACTCCTTATAAATTAATGAATGGCAGAAACTAATCTTATCATATGTTAGGATCTTTGAAAGTAAATATTTTGTCTTGAATAATGGGAAGTCATATCTGATTAAGTTTGTTGAAATGTATTTTGAAGACATTTTTGTTAGATATAGTAATCATAGTAGAGAGAAGCCGAGGTCGAGGCCGACTGCATAGGGGTAACGGAATGAGGAGGGCGCCGAGTGTAGACACGGATAACAGGCGGCTTGGACGGAGAAGGATCTGGGTCAGGAAGAACCTGTGGAAGAGGCGTAGAAACGGGGATGACAGGTCGTGGGAGGGATGGCTGTAGAGGGGTCGGTGGTAGAGGAGTGGGTAGGGGAGGAGAGAAGAAAGGTTGATCCTCCAGGAAGGTAACATCAGCAGATACGGAGAACTTCCGGATAGCCGGGAAATAACACACATAGCCTTTTTGAGTACGGGAATAGACAACGAAAATTTGTTTAGCCGCCCGGGGATCCAACTTGTCCGTGGACGGACCCAGAAGATGGATGAAGCAGGTGCAACCAAAGACCCTAGGTGTAATAGGGAAGGCCGGAGCGGAGGGAAAGAGGAGGCTGAACGGAGTGGCATGGTGGAGAACCGAGGAATGGAGACGGTTGATGAGGAAACAAGCAGTGGAGACCGCAAAGTTCCAGTAAACTTTGGGAACATGCATGTGAAGCATGAGGGAGCGGGCAACGTCAAGCAGGTGTCGGTTCTTCCGTTCGGCAATGTCGTTTTGCTGGGGGGTGTAGGCACAGGATGTCTGATGAATAATACCAAACTTCGCGCACAGATTAACAAATTCGTGACTAGTGTATTCGCGAGCATTATCAGTGCGCAACGTTTTTATGGTAGTGGAGAATTGCGTACGAGTCTCTAACACAAAGGCCCGGAACACGCGAGGAAGCTCGGAGCGATCACATAGTAAGTAAAGCCACGTCATGCGAGAGTAATCATCAATAAAGGTGATAAAGTAGCGATAACCAGAAATACTAGTAAGTTTAAAAGGACCCCAAACATCGGAGTGCACTAAATCAAAAGGAGCCGAGCTCCGAGTATAATGTGCTGGAAAAGAAGAACGTGGTTGCTTGCCGAAAATACAAGAATCACATTGAAAGGGAGGAAGTGATACATCAGGAAGCGCCTTCTGAAGGACTGGAAGAGGGGCAAGCCCAAGACGGTGATGCCAATCGACGGATGAGACAGAAGAGACGGAGGAAAGGACGGTCGGAGAGGCATCGAGAAGGTAGAGCCCGTTTTGCAGTTGGCCCTTACTAATGGTAATCCGCGTCTGCCGATCTTGTATCAAAAAAGCAGAGGAGGTGAATGTGACAGAGAAATCCATATCGTTGTAAGACAGCCAACAGAAAGTAAATTAAATAGGGAGCCCGGAACATAAAGAACCGAGCGAAGAGAGATGGAGGGGTTGAGGGAGATGTTAGCATAGCCGGAGACCGGAACAATCGCCCCATTAGCCACGGTGATACACTTCGGATGGGGAGCATCCGAGAACTTGGGCGGTCGCAGCGAGGTGATGTGATGAGTGGCACCCGAGTCCAAGATCCACCGCAGACTGGAGGAAAAACAAGCCATACCTACAGTGGAGGTGGAGGCAACAGAAGCGGATGGATGGATGAGCAGTCCATGGAGTTGCTGGAGCTGGAGGCGAACAGCCTCAAGGTCGGTGCCCATGGCAGAAGAGCCGCCAGCTGCAACAGCAGCAGTCGGACGAGGAGGTTAGCCATGTTTCTTGTAGCAAACGACCTCAATGTGGTCATCCCGGCCGCAATAGGAACACTTTGGGCGTCCCCGACCACCACGCCGCTTTCTGCGGGAGCCCGAACGTCCACCACGAGCAGAAGACAGTGGTGGAAGTAAGGGGGGAAGGTTCTGCTGGAGAAGGGCCGAAGAGGAGGGTGCAGGAGTATTCGGGGGCGGTGTCACTCGAAGGAGCATAGAGCAAACATCAAAGAAGGAAGGAGTAGCGGCCGAAGCCAAAACCTGAGCACAGATACTCTGAAGGTGTGTCGGGACACGAGCCATCGTCATAGCAATGCAAACGGCCTCCTTTTGTGTTCGCTGAGCAGCAAGATCAGTGGTAGAAGGCTGATGTTGAATTCAGGCCTCCGCAAGAGTCTTAACACGAGCAACAAACGATGTCATGTCTGAATCCCCGCCAGCATCGAGAGCCTGAAGATCGGTAATAATGTCATAGAGGTGTTGGAGGCTATCCTTGCCGGAGTATAAGGAGTGGAGCTCATCCCACATAACGTTGGTCGTCTCATGATGCATGACCATTTGGTAGGGCTCACCCTCCAGGGAATTGGGGAGCCACGTCTGAACACGACCGTCGTTGTGCAACCAGTCATCGGTAGGAGGAGGAGGTCGCTGAGTGAGATGATGAACAAGTCCTTTGCCCTGAAGAACTTGGCAAACCGAGTGCACCCATGAGATGAAATTCTTCTTTCCAAACAGGGAAATGGTGGTGATCCGCAGCTCATCGCAGATTTCAGGAGGAGTCGGGCGGTCTGCAGAGGGGTTAGCCGGGCGGTCTGCAGAGGGATTAGCCGCCTGGTCGGTGGAGTCAACGGAGGATCCCATGAAGCCCGGAGAGGCCGCAGCGAGCAGAAAAGGGGCGCGGCGGGAAGATGAGGGCGCCGCGGGAGAGAACTCTTGCACGACAAGCCCACGCGGTTTATAGACGAGGCCGCAGCGGGTAGTCAAAGCGACAAGAGAAGCGGCAAACACTGAGAGAGAAAGGGAGGCCGCGACCTGAGTGCGGATAGACAAACCGCACGGTCACAGTGAACACACTAGATGCCATAGAATGAGCGACAAGAGAGGTCGGCTAAAACAGAATACGGGATTAGGCGCAGCGGTTAGGGAGAGAGACCGCGGGAGAAGGAGAACCGGTGAGAAGGAGAACTCGAGCGGTAAGGAGAGGCAGCGGGTAGGAGAAGCCGCGAGTAGGAGAACTCGAGCGGCAAAGTTGCAAGAAGAAGCCGCGAGTAGGAGAACTCGAGCGGCAAGGAGAAGACAGCGGGTAGGAGAAGTAGAGCGGCAAGAGGGGGCGGCCTTCGCGTGACAAGAAGAAAAGACGCGCGCGACAAAGAGACCGCGCGGCAAGAAGGAAGCCGCAGCGGACAGAAAGAGATAGGTCGAACCGGGAGAGGGTCCCACGGGTCAGGGGAGAAAAAGGCTATAAAAGAGAGAGGGGGAGGAGTGGAACCACAGGAGAGAGAGAGAGAGGATGCGGTTAGACCGCAGGCAGGCCGACGAGAAGAGGAACCCGCGGATAGAAGCGGGTAGGAAAGGAGAGGCCGCAGAGCAGTCTGCGGACAAGGGAGGAAGGCGGTCTGGACGGTTAGAAAATGGGAGACCGCAAGGACCGGGAACCTGCCTCTGATACCATGTTGAGAGAGCACAAAACTTGTATGTATTGCTTGTGTGTGTAAATACAAAGAGAGAATATAAATATATAGGAGAGAGAAGGTGAGAAAAAATCCTATACAAGATGTGTGACTAAGAAAAGAAGAAGGAAATACAATAAAGAAAGGTGCCCAATAATGGGCCTTTTACATGGGCTTTTCTAACAATTTCTATATACCCATTTAATTCCAATAATTTGGTGATTTCTTGGCTTTTCAATCGTACTCTATGCATTGCTCCTCTCAAATTGAGTGAGTTGTTTCTGCATGGGAACAATACAGTGTGGATCATTATTCGCATCATCAAATTTCTTGAGCTCAACCTAAGAGAAGAAACATTAAAGAATCATCTCATTGGAGATTTTGCTCCTAGTTTGCAGAGCCACAAAGATATCCTTAATGATTTGTGAAGTAGAGTGATCCTTGAGAGTGACAAGCTCTAGTGGAAGAGTTTCTGCATCAGCTTGTCAAAGAACAGGAATATCCACATGGACATCTTCAGCAGCTTCATCCAGAATTTCTTCAACATGCACACCTGATTGAGCACTCTGATCTAAAGAACAACTTCAGAGATTAATTCATCTTCATCATATTTGTTTTCATGGTTGTGCACAGTAGTTTTGGAATCAATTCAAATTGAGTAGAGGGATTGGAGAATCTTGGAGCATCCTGATTCACAGTCAATTCTTTCATCTGATTTACTATTTCTTTATATGCAAATCATAATATGTGGATATGTTATTCTCTTCACATAACATGTTAGTCTCATCAAAAATCACATACATTACTTCTTCTATTTTAAATATTATTTTAGTGTAGCACATATAAGCCTTACTGGATGTAGAGTATCCTATGAAGATACCATCATATGTCTACCTATCAGATTGAGCAAGGTGGTTTTAACCATTATTATGAATATAACAGATACATTCAAATATCTTAAAATATGATATGCTAGGAGTTTTGCTTTTCAATAACTCATAAGAATTCTTACCCTTAGTTTTATGAATAAGACTTCTATTGAGAATATAGTTAGCCGTGTTAACTACTTCTACCCAAAATGATATAGGTAAGTTAGCCTCAGCTAATAATGTTTTACTTGATTCAATCAGTGTTCTATTCTTTCTCTCAGTAACTTCATTTTGTTGTGGAGTCCTAAAAGCTGAGAAGTTACACCTGATCACTTCATTCTCAAAGAATTCACACATCTTATAAGACTCAAACTCTATTTCATGGTCACTTCTGATCATAAAAACTAAAGTATTTAGTTCATTTTAGATCTGTCTGAGAAAAATAGAGAAAATCTTGAAGGTGTCAGACTTAGTTCTCAGAAAGAACACTCAAGTGAATCTAGAAAAATCATTTACAATAACAAGTGAGTATGACATAGCTCCTAAGCTATTGATAGAAACAAGTCCAAATAGATTCATATGTAGAAGATATATGATCCTAAAAGAATCATTTTTATTTACTTTCTTAAATTATGCTTTTGTCTACTTATCCAACTGGCAAAAGCTCTACAAGGTTAGTCCTTAACATATTTACCTTATGGAAGACCTCTAACAAGGTTGATTTTTAGAGCTTAAACACTATCTTAAAATTCAAGTGAATCATTTTTATTTACTTTCTTAAATTATGCTTTTGTCTACTTATCCAACTGGCAAAAGCTCTACAAGGTTAGTCCTTAACATATTTACCTTATGGAAGACCTCTAACAAGGTTGATTTTTAGAGCTTAAACACTATCTTAAAATTCAAGTGTCCTAATCTTCTATATCAGAAGTCAGCATTACTCACATTAGAGTTAAACAAGCATATTTCATTTTGACTAGAGAAGTCTACTAGACATACATTGAATATCCGTAACACGTTTCCTTTTCTAATTCCAGTTAGAACTACTTTACTTGTTACTAAACATATTATTTGACATTAAATGTGATTGAATACTAACATGCACTTCTTGCCACATAACTAACTTATGCTGATTAAGTTGTGTTTCAATATGAAAAATACCTTGTCAAAAGTTATTGAACTGACCCTAATCACCAAATAGTCTAGGGTTTGACCTAAAGTGGAGTTCCCAAACATGAATTTAGGTCCAAGCTTTATCATATAATCTTCTAGCAATTGTTTATCTCCAGACATATCTCTGGAACATCTATTGTCCAAGTATCATAGCTGGTTTGTGGCTGGATAATTTCTTTCGTGCAATAAAATTAAAAGTTATGAGAAACCCAAGATTCCTCTTTGCTTAGAGGAACCTAAAGTTGTTACAACATGATTTACTTGTTCATTAGTCCTTTTATAAGGAGCATTTCTTTTAACACTCTTTGATATAGAAGGAATATCAGTCATTAGATTTACTAGATCTTTCCCTTTAGCACTTATGAACCTTACAGGATTTTTCCAGGCTAGTATGCTGGGAGAATCAGACTTTTGAGAAGTTTCAGTTCCTAGACCAAGATTCATAAATATAATTATGTGGTTTTCAGAAATAGCCTTAAGTTGTTGACTCCTCCAATTTAAGTTATCTTCAAAGAATCAATTTAAGTTATCTTCAAAGAATTTAGCTTTATTAAGTTCTTTTAAGTTTACATTTTCAAGTCTCAAAGAGTGGATTTCATCTTTGAGCCATCCATTTTGAACTTTTAGTTCATAATTTATTGTTGTTGAATTTTCTTCTTCTAACTTTCAGTCAGATTAGCTATCTCTTCTTTTAAGAGCTTTATTTGGTTTTTTCCCACCAATTGATCTTGGCAGAATCATTTACAAGCTACTTTAAATTCTTCAAAACTATTAAGATAAGCTGCCTCATTTTCTTCTTTTGGAAATTCGTCATTTTCTTCAAAAGTTCTAGAGTCATCATGCAGATTTCTTATGTTTTGCTCTCTTCCTCATATGAGCTGGATGAAATTTCTTCCTCAGTATCACTCCATGTTTCTGTAATAAATCACTTGCCCTTTTTGTGTACTTCTTTGGATCGTAGTTCATAAGATCCTTCCCCTTTTTTGGACTTTGTCCTTGGGATTGTCTTGCATTCAGCCACTACATATTCTGGCTTCCTGCAATTATAACAA
The DNA here is from genome assembly GCA_039513925.1 of Platanthera zijinensis. Taxonomy (NCBI): domain Eukaryota; kingdom Viridiplantae; phylum Streptophyta; class Magnoliopsida; order Asparagales; family Orchidaceae; genus Platanthera; species Platanthera zijinensis. The sequence continues at coordinate 116,597,128 of CM077080.1, read as the reverse complement.
ATAATATCTTTACCGTTGATTTTGTCTTGATTGACTCCTCTCTTTCCTTCTTGAGTCTTCTGACTTAATACACCTCTTGAATCTTCTTGCCAAGAGGCTCATCAGTTCATCATCAACTATTGGGCTTTCTTCAGAGTAGCTTTCAGTGTAATTGTCTTTTATTTAGTAGAAGATAAAGTATCCTCCTTAGCTTCACTTTCTTCCCTTGTCTTGAGCAACATCTCATAGGATTTCAGCTTTCCTAAGAGTGCATCAGTTGTAATCTCATTTTGACTATGGCCTCTTTGATAGCTCAAATCCTTGAATCTCATAAGCTAGAAGCACATGAGAAGTTTATCATTAATTTTTGTGTCAGAGATTTCCTTCTAAAGCCCCTTTAATTCATTTACAATAAGACTGAATCTAGAATACATGTCAGCCACTAAGTCTTTAGGGCCCCTCTTGAAGTTCTCATATTGAGAAATCAGTGAGGATTTCTTATCTTTCCTCTCATCTGATGATCCCTCAACTAATCTGAGAAATGAATCTCAAATTTTCTTAGCTAATTTACAAACAACAGCTTTCTGAAATATATTATCTGATATTGTAGATGCCAGAATGTTCATTACTTTGACATTGCATGCTCTTTCTTTTCCTCTTCTGTCAAATCAGCTTTTGTAAGTTGAGCAATCTTGTCATCTTTACCAATCTTAGTAAGCATGATATAACCAGTAAAAATAGCAAGGTTGTTAGGATCGAGATCCTAGGTGAGATCGTTTTGAGGTTGAATCGGATCGGATCATAGTATCGGGAGGATCGCAAGATCCTACAACATTCATAAATTAAGACTAAAAATATAAAATTGAATTTTATATCATCCACATGCTCGATTAACAAAAAATCAATAAATTGAACAGTATGTGAATAATTATATTAAAATATTTTGAATAACTAAATCAAAACGATAATTTTATATTAAGTTAACTTTCAGTTTCAAGAAGGACATCCAATATCAATAATAAAAACAAATCTGGAATAATTGATTGGTGAAAGCCTAGAAGCAAGAAGACGAACCCAGACTGTTGGATTGCTCGTACGCTGGAATTAAGAAGTTTGAATTGCTCGTATACTAAATTTTTATCTGCTAGATTGCTCGTACGCTAGAAAGGAAGAAAAGACATCGGTCTGAAAGTAGGAAGCAAGAAGCCACTAAATTACCAACCACTGGATTGCTCATACGCAGAAATATAAGATAAGTCATTGGCATCACTTGAAATGGAACCTGGTAAGGAAGGAAAAGGAAGACATTGTCTGCATTGGAAGCGACCAAAGACGTCGCTCTTGGCCTCCATTTGCAACCGGCAATTGACACTTGAGATACGGTAAAGTAATATGATATGATTCTGTAATGGGGTATGGGGAGCGATTGGTATAAGGTTAAGCAATGGGTTATAGGCGTTGGACCGGTTGAATGAGGTCGGGATAGGGTTGGTCATGTTTCTAGTTATCTTTGTCTAGACTAGTAGAATCGGGTCGGGATCGCGATCCTAAAAATACTAAGATCCGGAACGTGATCCCAGACGTAGATGTGTCGATTTAGATCCTTGGTAAGATCCAAATCGATTTACAAAATCTAGATTGTAGGATCGTAAGATACTACGTTCCGAATCGCGATCCTGATACAACAACAATACTCAAGCCTTTATCCCACTATAGTGGGGTCGGCTATATAGATCCTTTGTCGCCATTGTGCCCTATCTTTTGTCATAATCTAACTAATGCCTACGTACGTCATGTCTTTCCTTACAGTTTCATTCCAAGTCTTTATTGGTCTACCCCTCCCTCGTTTAACATGTCTAGTGACTAGACTCTCACAATGCCTAACAGGTGCCTCTAATGGTCTCCTTTGTACATGTCCAAACCATCTTAGAAAAGCTTCTCGCATCTTCTCTGCAATTGGTGCTACCCCAGTCTTATCCTGATACGTTCATTCCTAATTTTATCCAATCACGTGTGTCCACACATCCAACTAAGCATTCTCATCTCTACAACTCCCATTTTTTGTTCATATACACAATTCACTGCCCAACACTCAGAACCATAGAGCATCGCGGGCTTAATTGCAGTACGGTAAAAATTGCCCTTAAATTTTAATAGTACTTTACGATCACATAAGATCCCTGACGCGCCTCTCCACTTCAACCAACCCACTTGGATTCTATGTGTCACATCTTTATCAATACCTTCGTCTTTTTGAACTATCGATCCAAGATATTTAAAACACTCACTACGGGAAATATCTTGATCACCCAACTTAATAACGAAGTCATCTGTCCTTCTTGTACTGTTAAATTTAAGTTTCATATACTCTGTCTTTGCCCTGCGCAACCTAAAACCCTTCGTTTCTAAAGTATCTCGCCAAGATTCAAGTTTTGCGTTTACACTCTCGCGCGTCTCATCAACCAAAACGATATCATCCGGATCGCGATCCTGATAACCGTGAAAAACATAATCAAAAATGTCTTCATCAATGTCTTCTCTAAATATTTTGGTATTTCACTTATCTGTCCCTTGGTAGGATATCCACTAATCAGTGTTTAGTCTTTTGGTAAGGAGACTCTTAGAATCAGTACAACTGAATCTTTTATTAAGGAGATTCTAAGAACCAAAGAAAACTTTTGATAAGGAGTTTCAAAATTGTAGAGAATTACGACAGAAGAGAGAGAAAATCAATATTTTATTAAGTTCTCATGTATTTCTCATGAATAAAACACAAGTATTTGTACATTTATATAGGAGGAGAGAGGAGATCTTAAACACCATCCTAAGGTGTGGGATTAATCCCAAAGAGGGCTTTACATGGGCCTATTATATGGACCTTTCTTTACAAGTTATTCAGCACTTCTCCGTAAGCTGGAGCATACAAGTCGTACGAACCAAGCTTGGACAAGAACTGAAAATATAGTTGGTGGAGACCAGACCCAATCTGGACGTCGCAAGAGTACCCCACTCCGCACCTGACCGGACCTCTATCGGCCCTGAGTCTTGCATATTTTATTTGTATCATTTTTATTAATTGCAATTTATGTAATTTTGCATTTTTTTGGTTTTGTTTGGTAATATACATATATATATAACATATTATATATATATATATATAAATGTTTTGTTAAATATTCCCTCTTCAAAGTCGGTTCAGCAGCCCAGCCGGTCCAAGATGGCGTTAAAGGAGTGGCGGTCCTTCCTCCTTCCTGATTCCTGTGGAGCGCGTGCTAGGGCTCGGCTCTTCTTCCCCGACTTTGGCGCGGCGCGCGGAACAGTTGCCGCTCGATGCTTACCCATGTCCGCGTTTCCTATGCCTCTATTGGCCGTCGTCGGACCAACATTAATTCCTGGCCCCACCTTCCACGAAAAGGCGGACAGTTACAGTAACCGTGGAGGTGAGGGAGTTATGTGTGCACTTCGTTTACTGTTTTCTTTTCATTTCAATGGAGGCCCTATAAAAGGAATGAAGGTATTGATTGTATGGATGGTGGTTGAATATTGATGAATGTATTGAGTATTGTTGCTTTGCTTTGATTCCCGTTTGATTTTCTGTTTAGTAATAATCGATTGATGTTAAAAGCTTTGCTGTCTGGTTCCAGTTTCTGAGTCCCATTGTTAGTTTTAGTTGAGGAAAAACAATTGCTGCTTCATTTTTTTTGCTTGCCGATTAATAGCTGTTGCGTTGATTATTACATGTGATGAATAGATGGCTGTTGTTGCTTTGCGTGAGTACAGTTGTAGGAGAAAATAGTAATATTAGGCTGCTTGCTTCCTTAGAGTCCTGTAAATGAGATAGTAATTGTGGGCTCATTGTTGCCGTGAGATTAAAGGAAAATTTTTGTTTCCTATTTCTCTCGATTTGAGATTACGTGGAGCAACTTTTGTGTGGAGAGTTAGTGAATGATGTGATTTAGGATTGGTAGCATTTGTGAAATGAGAATGTTCTGTTTGTGGCTTCCCAAAATAGTGGTAGTGAATGAGATTTCGTGGAACCTCTAACGTGTGAGCGATAGCGAATTTTATCCATGGTGCCCGTGTGCGATAGTGGCCGACTTCAGAGCGGGAGATCGAAGGTGACAAGGAAATTCCTCGCGGGATTGCCGTTGACTTCGATTGCGGAAAGACGCATCTTTTCGTCAGTAACTTGTTTCTTTCTCTTTGTGTGTGTCTGCATTTTTTCTCGTAGAATATTAGATTCATCACTGTGTTTTCGCTTGGGTTTTGTCAGCAAACGGTATGTCGAAAACTCCAAACGGAAGCATATTTGGAGTGCATGATTTTCAGTTTGCTACAACAAGGGGAAAAGAACAAAAATTGCGAACATTCTTATCCCGGATTTAAAATTGAACCATTTTTCAAGTGATTTCATTTTTTTGAAACAAAATAATAATTTTGTGCTTTACAAAAATCTAATTGCTTAATTTTTCAAAGTCTGCGCAACGTCTGCTCAAATTTTTTATAAAAGAATTCTTTAAGTATTGCATGAATTTAGGGTTTCCAAGAAAAGCTGACAGCCGCACAAACCCAACGCGTCGTCCTGCATCAATTTGGTATCAGAGCCAGTTCCAAAATTTTCTAAGTTTCAGAATCCGCCCTGCATAGAATATAAACCTCACGTAGCATTTTATTTTTCAAAAACAAAAATTAGCATAATCATACATTTGCATTTAATTGTTTGTTTGCATGCATTTGCGTAGTGGTAGGTTAGTGAGTATGAGTTCACCCCCATCACAATTCACCACTTGAATACCCTCAAGAGATAAACTCGGAGATGCATCGAGCTGAACGTGGTCAAGCGAGTCGTATGAAAAGAAGGGAATGAACCACCCCCGTGGTTTCTACCTTTTGCCCCCTAAATGGCAACGTTAACTAAGAGCGTCTATCAAAAGAGAGAATGGTTCAAAAACCTTAGTGTTATGGTGAATAGTTTAGAAGTACCCCTTGAGTTTCAATGTCACCTCCAATTTTATATGAGCATTCGGTTCGTCCTCATCACGATGTCTCACATCACTACGTTGAGAGGTCTACACTTAGGAGGAACCCTCTTTTTGAGGAAGAGATTAGAAAACTCATAGATATGTTTGACTTTGAGTGCGACCGGGGTAGAACTTCCCCAAGGTATTTTCCTGAACCTTAATGAGAACCTTTCCTAGGTACGCAAGATCATTATCAGAAGAGACCTTATAATGGCGTAGCTAGAGAAGAGCGTCCGCGAGACCATCGTTGGTCAATACCGACAAAGCATCGTGATGATCGACAGAGAGATTGGCATCGACCATCACCCTCATGGAGTCGAGACAATCGTGATCCTTACGATGACGAGTACGACTATCCTCCCCCAGTTAGGCGACCGGATCTCACACGGGTTGTGAAGTTAGATCCGCCACTTTATGATGGTTCTATGGATCTCAAGGTCTTTTATGACTGGGTTATAGACATAGAGACCTACTTTGAGTGGTACCACATGACATAGTACTAAAAGATTCAGTTCGCAAAAATGAGATTGTCTGGGCGAGCGAAGATCTTTTGGATAGGTGAAGAGTGTAGTCTAGAGAGGAATGGACGCCCTCCCATTACCCATTAGCCCCATATGAAAGCCATATTGGTGGAGCAGTACATCCCCCGACACTATCAGACTCGTCTACGAGACGAGTTAACATCTCTACGTCAAGGGACCAAATTAGTATCTAACTAAAAAGTTGAGATGAATGATCTTATAATTAGGTGCAACGTAGTAGAACACCTACGTGACACCTTATCTAAATTTAAGTGTGGTTTGTGACCTGAGATCCGCGATGAGTTGATTCGATAAGGCCACTATTCCCTAGCTGAAACCATATCCATCGACATTGATATCGAGGAGCACAAGAAGAGAACCTCCCGGTTCAAATCTGAGACTAAGACAAATACTTCATATAAGAAAGAAGAACCGAAAGGTAAGGAGAATGGATCGAAGCCTACTTTGAATTACATGAGAGATCAGAAAGGGAAATCCTCCATGGGAACTGTGACCCCTTCACAGATCCGATGTTATGAGTGTCGGCAGATGGGTCATATATCTAAGGATTGTGCCAAGAGGAAAGGCGCGTTAGTTATTCATGAGGTGACTGAGGATGATCCTGTAGAAGAAGCTGGAGTCGAGAGAGACTAAAGCATTTTGAATGACGAAGTGTACGGTACGCCTAATGATGAGAAAATAGATCTCGGCGTTTTAATGGTGAGATGCATGTTATCTACACCACAAAAATCCGTCGATTATTGGCAGACGTGCATCTTCTAGGCCTAATTTAAGGTTGGGGAGAAAGTGTGTCGTTTAGTAGTGGATAGCGGGAGTTGTATGAATGTGATAGCTGAGACAGTTTTACCCCGCATGGGACTCACTGCTGAGCCGCACTCATCCCCATTCCAGGTAGCTTGATTCACCAAGACTACATTATCAGTGACTAGGAGATGTTTAGTGTCTAATACTATCGGTACGTACTCCGATATGATTTGGTGTGATGTTATGCCTATGAATGTGTCATGTATTACTTGGACGAGCTTGGTTGTACAAACGAAATGTCACCATACATGACAGGTCCAACACTTGCTCTTTTCTTCTGGATGGAAAGAGAGTAGTGTTGACCCCGGTGTGACTCACGGCACGAGCATCCCGTGCTAGACATAGTGCGAAAAAGTCTATTCCTCCCACTGAAAGGAAGAAAACTCTTAGCATTATACGAGGCACTGAGTTCCATCGAGAGAGTTTCAACGGTGGATTCTATTATGCCTTAGTGGTCTTACAGGCATCTGAGTTATTAGAGAAATATGAGTCTATTCTTATACCTGCTAGGAGACTCTTAGAGCAGTTCCAGAACATAAACCCTGATGAGCTTCTGTTAGTGTTATCATTGTGATCTGGAAGTGATCAAGTATGTAGTCTCACTGCCAACGCAGTATGAGCCTATCAGGGTCACATATAAGAATGTTTGGAGAAATTAGGAGATTGGATTAGCATGGTTTTGCTCATATGATGAGTGGAAAAGACTTAGCACAACCAGGCTTTGGAAGCGTCGAGTGCGTTGAGACCACTCAACGCTTTCGTCGAGTCAAGTGTTGACTCGTTGAATGATGGCGCTGAGTATGTTGAGTTTACTCAACGATTCGTCGAGTCAAAGAGTTGATTCAATGATTATGGCACTTAAGCGTTGAGTGCGTTGAGTTCACTCAACGATTCATTGAGTCAAGGTGTTGATTCAACGAGTCTGAGTCTCAGGCGTTGAATGTGTTGAGTTCACTCAAAGCATTCGTCGAGTTAAAGGTTGACTCGACGAATCTGGCACATAGGCGTTGAGTGTGTTGAGTCCACTCAACGCCTTCGTCGAGTCAAATGTTGATTCGACGGGTTTGGCGCTGAGAGCGTTAAGAGCGTTGAGTTCACTCAAAGCCATTCGTCGAATATATTATGGATACTCGACGATTCGTCGAGTATAGTCTGCATACTCGACGATTCATCGAATATGTCATTGATACTCGACGATTCGTCGAGACAAGGGTTGTCTGGTCGAAAACGCTAGTTTCTAAGTCCTGGGTCTGCGAATAGCGACGGGGTGTTCTGTTTATTCCTTTGGGTATAAATATAAGATTTTATGGTTTCTTTAATCTTTACACACGGAACAGTAGCCGCACTATGCGATATCCCGAGACCTAAAAGGCCGACGGAACTGTTCCACCTCCGCTGATCCTGTCGTCATCACCAAGTCTGATTCCGGCGAGTGCCGTCACCTCCTCTTCTGTAACAGACCTAGCAATCTGTGAAGACGTCGAGTGCCTTCTCCCGACCTAGATCTTGTTCGATAAGAGTCTACGAATTCTCCCGTTCATGTGGATCTACTGTAGAGGAGCGGACATTACTCTGCACTAAGGACTCTAGCCGCTAAGTGATCGGCTGTTTTTCTGGAGCATCTAGGTTGAGTATAGACTCAATCCCGCAAAGGTAATTTATTTTACTACATTTTCTTCTTGATTAATGTTCATCGCTAGATCTGAACTCTTTGGGTTTTCTTGTTCCTTATTTTCGCTGAGTACAAGTGTTGTATCATCCTAGCAAAACCCAACAGTGGTATCAGAGGGAGGTTGATGCGCTGCCCCTTGGACCCCGTTAGGGGCTCTGCCCCTAAAGACCCCGCCAAGGGCGCAGCCCCTTGGAACCCCGCCAGGAGCGCATGTGATTTCGTTGAGATTTACTTGTTACTCCTTAACAGTAACCGTCCCTCTTATTGGTTTGTGAAACCAAGTGTGTTAGATTTTGAATCTCACATAGAGAGACGAGCTTGTCTACTGTGTAAGTGGAGTCTGTGTTGCTCATGTCCAGTGAATGTAGATCTGAAGATTTAGAAGGTTTCTAAATGTTCAAATTTAGCCCAGTTCATCAAATGTTGATGATTTCTCTTGAGCACATCTGGGATGCATTTGGATTATGTTTGTTGTTGCTTTATTTTATGGATGTGCACACTGGTTAATAGTTAACCATGATTAAGTGTTAATCAATTGTTTAAAAATCCCTTAAACAATATTAAGTATTCGGATGTCTTCCGATGGATGACACTCTTCCTGCCTCGATCGATGAAGTGTGGACTTGCCAAAGCAAGGTGCATTAATCAATCTTGGTAAAGGTGCGAGCGGATAATTGTGATATCTCACTATCGACATCGGGTCAGACTTAACTGGGTGACCTCAAAGGTTGAGTTCCCAGAGGCATAGGGTTGGCATGCATCATATGATGGATGCGAATAAGGAGTTATTCACCAACCATACAAGAGTTGCATAGTGATGCAATCGGCAAGCGTTGCCTACCTAAATAACTGCATTGTGAGAGAAAAGACAAAGCTGACTCATAGTGTTTGTGAAATATGGATCTTGTCCACTAAGAGAGTTACTCGCATAAACTATCCGAATTGATATCGAGGGTTATCAGTTTGATAAAAATAGCAAGAGTTATTTTGATTAAAGTACTTATCGAAAGAATAAAATGTATTTTGAAATGTAGTATTGATTTTACTTTGCATTGATCCTTATATAATTTTCATGGCAAGTGGTTCACACTCTACCCTGTCCCTCAGAGCCATCCTTGAGAAGGAGAAGCTGAGAGGTACGAATTATTTAGACTGGTACAGGAGCTTGAGAATTGTTCTCAGGCAAGAGCGAAAGCTCTATATTTTGGAAGAGGAATCCCCTGAAGAGCCAGTCGGGAATGCGTCCCGCTCTGATAAGGATGCTTATATGAAGTATCTTGACGACTCCTTACACGTCAAATGTCTCATGCTGCCAACCATGAACTCTGAACTTCAAAAGAAACATGAGAACATGGGTTGCAAGGAAATTGACGAGCATCTCAAGAAAATGTTTCAAGGACAAGCTCGTCAAGAGAGGTTTAACGTCATTAAGGCGTTGTTTCAGTATAAGATGGGAGCTCGGGACCTAGTAGGGACTCACGTACTCAAGATGATTGGGTATATAAAGAACCTTGAGAGACTAGGCTTCCCTCTGGGCCAAGAGTTGGCCACAGACCTGATCCTGCAATCGTTGTCGGACAGTTATAAGCAGTTCGTCTTGAACTATAACATGAATGAAATAGACAAAACACTGTCTGAGCTCCTAGGCATGTTAAGAACTGTTGAAATCAATATGAAGAAGGTCAAGCCTGCTAGCCCCATACTAATGGTGCATAAAGGCAATGTCAAGGCTAAGGGCATCAAGAAGATGAATGTAGGACCTAAGTCTGCTTTGGAGCCCAAGTCTTCAGCATTGAAGAAGAAGGGCTTGATGAAAGAAGGGAAATGCCACCACTGTGGCGAGGCTGGTCATTGGAGGAGGAATTGTCCTTCGTACATTGAGGGTCTGCAAAAGATAAAGGGAGGTATGACTTCCGCTTCAAGTATCTATGTTATAGAGACAAACCTTTTTGTTCCTTCATCCTGGGTATTGGATACCGGATGTGGTTCTCACATTTGTATAAATGTGCAGGAACTGGAAAGGAGAAGATTGCTGAGTAAAGGAGAGGTGGACCTATGTGTTGGCAATGGGGCAAGAATTGTTGCAGTCGCCGTAGAAATTTACCGTCTTTCTTTGCCCAGTGGGCTTGTAATAGAACTTGATAATTGTTATTATGTTCCTTTCATAACGAGAAATATTATATCCATTTCATGCTTGGAGCCTTGGACATGATTGGTTTTTCTTTTATTATTAAGAACAATTGTTGTTTGATATTTAAGAATGATATTTGTTATGGTATAGCTCAAATGTTTAATGGTTTATATGTTTTAAACTTAAACCATCAGATCTATAATATAGAAAATACTAAAAGACTAAAAACGAATGACTCAAACCCTACGTAACTTTATCATTGTCGTTTGGGTCATATAAATGAGAAACGTAAATCCGAGATCCATAAAGATGGACTACTGGACTCATTTGATTATGAATCATTTGAGAGATGCGAGTCTTGTTTGTTAGGAAAGATGACTAAGGTCCCTTTCTCTGGTTTCAATGAGAGAGTTGATGATCTCTTGGGTATAGTACATAGTGATGCATGCGGACCCATGAGTTCTATGACTAGAGGTGGGTACTTCTACTTTGTTACATTTACTGATGATTTCAGTAGATACAGATACGTGTATCTTATGAAGTGCAAATCTGAAACCTTTGAAAAGTTCAAAGAGTTTAAGAACAAAGTAGAGAACCAATTAGGTAAGAAGGTTAAAGCACTCTGATTTGATCGAGGTAGCGAATACCTAAATCATGAGTTTCGTGATCATCTGAAAGAGTGTGGTATTGTATCACAGCTCACTCCACCTAGAACACCACAGCATAATGGTGTGTCTGAGCGGAGGAATCGTACTATATTAGACATGGTAAGGTCGAGGATGAGTCATGAAGATCTGTCTGTTTTCTTTTGGGGTTTTGCTCTATAAACTGTTGTTTTTACACTAAATCATGCTCCAATAAAAGCGGTTCTAAAGACACCATATGAGATATGGACTGGGAAGCGACCTAGCATGTCATTCATTGAGATTTGGGGCTGTGAGACATACGTGAGACGTCAAATGCCTGACAAGCTGGAACTCAAGTCAGACAAGTGTTATCTTGTGGGGTATCCTAAGGAAACTAAAGGGTACTATTTCTACCTACCGTCTAAGGACAAAGTGTTTATCGCAATGACTGGTGTCTTTCTTGAGAAAGAGTTCTTAAGTAGAAAGACTATCATGGTAGAACTTGAAGAAGTTCAAGAACCACAAACTGTGAATGCACCGGAATTGAAACCTGAGCCAGGACTACAAGCTGTTGTAGCTGGAGAGCCTGCTCAGGAAACACAAGTTCCACGTAGATCTGGTAGACCAAGGTTTGAGCCTGAGAGATATAGATTTCTCGTATCTCAAATAGGTAATGTGTTGTTTATATATCATAGTGATGAGTCTGCAACCTACCAAGAGGCTATGAGTGGATCGAACTCCGAGAAGTGGTTTGAGGCCATGAAATCTGAAATGTGTATGAAAATCAAGTTTGGACCTTGGTGGAACCACCTGAAGGGGTACGAGCCATAGGGTGCAAGTGGGTCATCAAGAAAACGACCAACATGGATGGGAATATACAGACATTCAAAGGGCGACTGGTGGCTAAAGGTTTCAAGAAAATTCATGGTATTGACTATTATGAGACATTTTCCCCTGTTGTCATGGTTAAGTCCATCAGAATTCTGTTTGTTATTGCTGCGTATTATAACTACGAGATCTGGAAGATGAACGTCAAAACGGCTTTTCTATATGGAAACCTCCTTGAGGAAAGTGTATATGACACAACCCGAGGGTTTTGTATCTCTAGGTGAAGCCACTAAAATATGCAAGCTACAGAGATCCATTTATGGATTAAAACAGGCTTCTCGAAGTTGGAATCTTCGTTTTGATGAAAAGATCAAAGAGTTTGGTTTTATCAAGAACGAGGATGAACAGTGTGTTTACAAGAGGATTAGTGGAAGCATTGTTGTCTTCCTGATATTGTATGTAGATGACATACTGCTGATCGGGAATGACAAACCGACCCTACAAGTTGTTAAGAACAGCCTAGGGAGCTGTTTTTCTATGAAGGACTTGGGTGAAGCGACTTATATACTTGCTATTAAGATCTATAGAGATAGATCGAAGAAGTTGCTAGGTTTGACCCAAAGTACGTACATTGATAAGGTGTTGAAGCGGTTCAACATGCATGAGTCCAAGAAAGGATTCTTACTCATGTCTCATGGTGTGAGTCTCTCTAAGGACCAGTGTCTTAAATCTTATGAAGATAAGGATCGCATGAAGTTGATTCCATATGCTTCGGCAATTGGGTCAATCATGTATGCAATGATATGTACTCGACCCGATATTTTTTATTCCTTGAGCATGACTAGCAGGTATCAGCCTGATCCCGGTGATGGTCACTGGAAAGTCGTCAAGAACATCCTAAAGTACTTAAGAATGACTAAGGATACGTTCTTGGTATTTAGTTGAGAGGAAGAGCTCGTTGTAAGAGGTTACACGGATGCTAGCTTTCAAACTGATAGGGACGACTCAAAGTCTCAGTCATGGTTCATATTTTGCCTAAATGGAGGTATTGTTAGTTGGAAGAGTTCCAAGCAGGAGACAGTTGCTGATTCTACAACTGAGGCCAAGTATATCGCTGCAGCAAATGCAGCGAAAGAGGTTGTATGTATTAGGAAATTCATCAGCGAGTTAGATGTAGTTCCTAGCATTGTTCGTCTCGTATATCTCTACTGTGACAACAACGGTGCAATTGCACTTGCTTCGGAACCTAGATCTCATCAGCGCTCCAAGCATATACTTCGGCGGTTCCATCTTATTTGAGAGATTGTCAATCGAGGAGATGTGAGCATTTGCAGAGTGCCGACTGAGGAGAATATTGCGGATCCACTGACAAAATCTCTCACACAGATAAAACATGATGGTCATGTTAGATCTATGGGTATACGATACCTTAATGATCAGCTCTAGTTGGAGTCTTGTGGATTGTATGTTTGTTGGCTGTAATAATTCATTTGATGAACAGAGTACTGTATACATTTCATTTGTATATTTTGACAAGTTCTTTTATTTGTAAATTTATTTTTATTGTGATGGTGTAATTTAACATAATAAATATCCATAAAATGTTTGTTTTCATAGGAGTCAAGTGGTGACTTGAATGTGAGAGTCTATGTTATTAGAATCTTCATTCTTAAATAGTCCATGGTCGAGTGTCATCTTAGAATCTAAAGGCGATGATGACACATTAAGACTAGCATGTGCGTTGACTGATGACCGGTTCTCACAGGTCATGATATTGTGATATCAAGTCATCACATAGGTACTTGTTAGTGAACAAGTTGTACTGGACAGACCCACTATGAGAATACTTTGTGGATTGTTATATGAACGTGTCACAAGTATGGCTCAAGTGGCAATGGTGTTTGTGGTCCTTTGACCTGAAGTCACTGTAGTCATCGAGTGAGGAAGAGCGTGCTTTGATGCTATCAAAAGTCCAGTCTTGAGAAAGTTGGATGATAAAGGTGGTTATTGGGTACGTTACGAATCATTTGGGTGTTTGCGTGTGAACAGAGATGGGATTTGTCCTCCTATATGACATGAGTTGCATCCATTAGCCCATTGATGGAATGGGACTGAAAAATGTGTGGTCATGTTTGGTTGAGTCAATATATGACATTGGCCTCACCAATTTCTGAAAGTCCATTCTAGATCAGGAAACTATGATTGAACAATTATGAGGGTGACACGGTCTATACCTCTAGATCTATCCGGATGTAAGGGGACGAAGGGACATGACAACACTGGTACATTGGTCACGATGACTTTTGAGTTCTAAACTCTTATTGTTTGGGGAGCAATGATGCATTGCTAGATGCCGTTCATTGTTTGTGAAGCTTTTGTTTGATACTTTCAAGATCAAGTGAGAGACAGTTGGTGTTACCATTGTGATCTAGAAGTGATCAAGTATGTAGCCTCACTGCCAACGCAATATGAGCTTATCAGAGTTGCACATAAGAATATTTGGAGAAACTGGGAGATTGGATTAGCATGGTTTTGCTCATATGATGAGTGGAAAAGACTTAGCACAACCAGTCTTTGAAAGCGTCGAGTGCGTTGAGACCACTCAACACTTTCGTCGAGTCAAGTGTTGACTCGTCGAATGATGGTGTTGAGTGTGTTGAGTTTACTCAACGATTCGTCGAGTCAAAGAGTTGATTTGATGAGTATGGCACTTAAGCGTTGAGTTCACTCAATGATTCGTTGAGTCAAAGTGTTAATTAGACGAGTTTGAGTCTCGGGCGTTGAATGCGTTGAGTTCACTCAACGCCTTCGTCGAGTTCACTCAATGCCTTCGTCGAGTTAAAGGTTGACTCAACGAATCTGGCACTTAGGCGTTGAGTGTGATGAGTCCACTCAATGCCTTCGTCGAGTCAAATGTTGATTCGACGGGTTTGGCGCTGAGAGCGTTGAGTTCGCTCAACGACATTCGTCGAATATCTTATGGATACTCGATGATTCGTCGAGTATAGTCTGCATACTCGACGATTCGTCGAATATGTCATTGATATTCGACGACTCGTCGAGACACGGGTTATCTGGTTGAAAACGCTGGTTTCTAAGTCCTGGGTCTGCGAATAGCGACGGGGTGTTCTGTTTATTCCTTTGGGTATAAATAGAAGATTTTAGGGTTTCTTTACACACGGAATAGTAGCCGCACTGTGCGATATCACGAGACCTAAAAGGCCGACGGAACTGTTCTGCCTCCGCCGATCCCGTCACCGTCGCCAAGTCCAATTCCGGCGAGTGTCATCGTCGCCTCTTCTGTAACAGACCTAGCAGTCTGTGAAGACGTCGAGTGTCTTCTCCCGACCTAAATCTTGTTCGATAAGAATCTACGGGTTCTCCCGTTCGTGTGGATCTACTGTAGAGGTGCGGACATTACTCTGCACTAAGGACTCTAACCGCTAAGTGATCGGCTGTTTTTTTGGAGCATCTAGGTTGAGTATAGACTCAATCCCGCAAAGGTAATTTATTTTACTACATTTTCTTCTTAATTAATGTTCATCGCTAGATTCGAACTCTTCTGAGTTTTCTTGTTCCTTATTTCCGTTGCGCACAAGTGTTGTATTATCCTAGCAAAACTGAACAGCTTCCGACTGAGTTACCACCCATGAGGTTTATTCAGCACGCGATAGATTTAGTTCGTGGAGCCTCCCTTCCTCATCTACCACATTACCGATTGAATCATGCTGCCCACGAGGAGCTGCAGGAGCAAATCGGAGAGCTTTTAAATAAATGCTTTATTCGACATAGCCTTAGTCCATGTGCGGTGTCTGCCCTCCTTGTCCCGAAAAAGGATGGTACTTAGCGTATGCGTGTTGACAATCGTGTTGTCAACAAGATCACAGTCAAATATCATTTTTTGATACCCCGATTGGATGACATGTTAGACATGTTGACTGGAGTCATCTTCTCTAAGATCGACCTTCGTAGTGGCTATCATCAATTCGGATACGCGAAGAAGACGAGTGGAAGACTGCCTTCAAGTTGAAGGATGGACTTTATGAGTGGCTTGTGATGTCATTTGGGTTATCTAATGCCCCTAGTACTTTCCTCGAATGATGACCCGGGTCTTCAAACCTTAAATTGGGAAGTTCGTAGTAGTCTATTTCGACAACATTTTGATTTATAGTCGAGCTGAAAGTGAGCATTTGACTCACCTACGTACTATTTTTGAGCTCCTGCGAGTCGAGCGACTATACATCAATTTGAAGAAATGTGTTTTTATGGCTAAGTCTGTTATCTTTCTTGGTTATATAGTGAGTCCACTGGCATCACTATGGATCCCGAGAACGTTCGAGCGATTCGTGAGTGGGCTACACCCCAGAACATTGACGATGTCTATAGTTTTCATGGACTAGCCATCTTCTATCGTCGATTTATTAAGAACTTCAGTACAATTATGGCACCAATCACTGAGTATACTAAGAAGGGAAGTTTCCAGTGGGCGTCATCGGCAGCTAGAGCATTTTGAGCCTCCCTGGTTTTAGTCAGGTGTTCGAGGTATCCTGGGATGCCTCTGGGGTTGGGATAGGAGGTGTACTTAGTCAAGAGGATCACCCCGTTGGATTTTTCAGTGAAAATCTCTCAGACCCGAAGCTGAATTATTCCAACTATGAGCGTGAATTCTATGTGATTATACAGTCGTTACATCACTGGAGGCATTATTTGTTGCCCAAGTAGTTTGTCCTCCACTCCGATCATCAGGCGTTACGTTATATCAATTCGCAACAAAAGTTGAACCCGCAACAAGCTATGTGGGTATCATATTTACAGGAGTACACCTTTGTTCTCAAGCACTATAAGGGAACGGAGAATAAGATTGTCGACGCCCTTAGTCGAGTCACCCTCGTATTAATCTCAGATGCGCACTCAGGTGATAGGGTTTGGGCGTATCAAAGACGACTATTCCAGTTGTCCAAATTTTAGTGGCATTTATGAGGTGATACGTTCGGATCCCTTTCACGATGAGACTGACTATCTCATTCAAGACGGATATTTGTTTCGTGGGACCAGTCTATTTATTCTCAGCACCTCGTTGCAAAACTTTATTGTATCGAAATTACATGGAGGAGGCTTAGGTGGACATTTTGGACGTGACAAAACGATAGCCTTAGTAGAGGAGCGATTTATTCTGCGGTGGGAACATATCTCAAGTCCAATTTCCTTAGTTGAACTTTTTCCCGAATAAAGTGACAATCAACCTTAATATGCTTAGTACATTCATGTAACACAGAATTTTTGGCAATATGAATAGCAGCTTAACAATCACAAAACAAGGTGGCATGAGAGGAGAGTTTGACACCCAAGTCTCCCAGAAGACTTTCCAGACATGTAAGTTCAGAGATGACAGATGTCAATGATCGATACTCAGCTTATGCAGATGAGCGTGCAACGATAGACTGTTTCTTGTCTCGCTAGGTAACATGTTACAATTACGATTCCTTGGCGTGCCGCTTAACAAAATATCATTTCCATAACATTCATAATAGTAAGAAGATACATGAGAGGTAGAGAGAAGAGTTCAAAGGGAGAGAGAGATCTAGAGAGAGAAAAGTAGAGAAAGTCCCAAACACTTGATCCGTCAGGATGCCCCAAAACAGCATCTCCCCCTTTATATAAATGAGGGAAGGAATGATACAACACATGCCATAATTAATATAACTAATATAACAATATAATATTAATTATTATGAACTAATTAATATTATAATCTGCTATGAAAATATCATAGCGGCTTCCATATGCGCGCTCTACTAACTCCGACGATGGGGGCCTGCTTGAGTGAATGTGTCTGCGTAACACTATACCATCCTTGAAAATCGACCTTGCCCCCAAGATCGAATGTGAAATTTTTGTCGGGCTCTTTAAAAATTTTGATGACATGCGGTAAACGAGGCAAAGGAGTAGAGGCCACCTTGCCCTCATGGTCAAGCCACCAAAAGTGCTTGGGAGCTGGAATAATGACGGTAGCAAGCACGAGTGGGATGCGAGGCACAAGTATGGTAAAAATGACCATCTTGTCATGGAGAAAAAAAAGATTAAAAGGTAGGTCAGATATGATGGTTGGTGGTGTGTTGGGTAGGGAAAGGACTGGTGTAGCAGGTGGAGGGATGGGTAACATTAAATGTGGGGCGTGCATGGGGATGGTGAGGGTGAAATTGAGTAGGAGCATATGAAGGTGAGAGTATAAGGTGGGAAAATGGGGGCTACTAACCTGGGGCTAAGGAGATTTGATGAGGATGCAGGAAGCAAGGGAAAAGGTTGTTCATGTTTATTAAAAAAACAAAAAGAACAGAAAACGCTGATTTGACAAGACAATGGAGGAAAATGGGTGAGTTTGGCAGTTGGAGGAAAAGGAGTGGTTTTGGCAGCTAGTGAAGGAGAAAGATAAGTTGAGAAAAAGGGAAGAAAAAGAAAAGGGTTGTCCTGTGTCATGTATGTGAGCTGCCACGTAAGTTTGTGGGGAGAAGAGTGTGGGGGGTGAATGCTAAAGTAGGGTAAAAATATGTGGAAGTTAGAATATGGGGAAAATAATAAGTGGCTGGAAGGGGGTTTAATGGGGGCGAGGATGCAGAGGGAGGGCTGGGGAAATGGTGCGGCACCGGTAGAGTGAAATTAGGGAGTTATTGTAGGGCCCACGGGTAGGAAAAGGTACCTGCAAATGCAGAAGATAGCGAGAGGAGAGGATCGAGGCTTTTGTCGTAAAGTGCAGATGGGGGCCTCGACATGGAAAAAGGAAACGGAGTGTCGGCATGGAGTGGAGCTCGTTCGCACGAGATACCGAAGGACAACGGACGAAGCACCGACGGAGAAAGCTGCAGGCGGAGAGGCGGGGTCGGACCAATTGTTACAATTACGATTCCTTGGCGTGCAGCTTAACAAAATATCATTTCCATCACATTCATAATAGTAAAAAGATACATGTGAGGTAGAGAGAAGAGTTCCAAGGGAGAGAAAGAGATCTAGAGAGAGAAGTAGAGAGTCTCAAACACTTGATGCGCCAAGATGCCCCAAAACATAAGCCTCTTCCCCATAATAAATGAGGGAGGGCGTGATACAACACACGTCATAATTAATATAACTAATATAACAATATAATATTAATTATTATGAACTAATTAATATTATATTCCGCTATGAATATATCATGGCGGCTTCCATATGCGCGCTCCATGAACTCCGAAGATGGGGTCCCCTTGAGTGAATGTGTCTGCGTAACATAACAAGATGTCCACCAAAGCATGTGCATAAACTACTTGTGGAATGACGATCATCCAAGGATCTAGCATAATTAGCATCAGAATAGGCAATGAGAGATAAAGATAAGGACGGCTTATATACAAGCTCTTATCTAGGAGCAAACTTCAGGTATCGGAGAATGAGCTCAACTACCTGGAGATAAGAGGTCTGTGGAGCATGCATAAACCGACTGATAACCCCAAAAGTAAAGGATATATCAGGTCTGTAACTGTAAGATGGATCAACTTCCCCACAAGACGGCGATATGGTTTGGTAGAAGTGTATCAGAGTCAGAGAAAAAAGTAAAGAGCTTGTGGTTGACATCCATAGGTGTGTCAACTAGCTTGCAACCAGAGTAGACAGCATCATAAAGAAAATCAAGGCAATACTTTCTTTGAGATGGGACAAGACCATCAGGATGACGAGCTACCTCAAAGCCAAGAAAGTATCGAAAATTCCCCAAATTTTGTCAAAAACACGGAGGTCAAGGGTTCCTTGATCATGTGGATGCATTTTGAATCGTCGCCCTAGTTAAAATGTCATCAACATAAACCAGAAGTATCACGGTGCCTGTCGGGTAATAATAGGTGAATAGAGAGAAGTCAGTCGAGCTTTGAGTAAACTCAACATCACTAACAACCTGATTAAACTTGTCAAACCATGCCCAAAGAGGCTGTTTGAGACCATAGAGAGATTTCATGAGGTGACAAACAAGGGACTCCCACGTGGTCTCAATGTCGGGAGATTGATACATGTAAACAATCTCGGCAAGATCCCCATTTAGAAAGACATTTTTGACACTCAACTGATTCAACGGCTATTGACGATGAACAGCTAGAGAGATCAAGACACGAACAGTATTTAATTTTGCAACAAGTGAGAAGGATTCTTCGTAGTCAAAGTCATGTTGTTGAGTAAAACCATGGGCGACAAGGCGAGCTTTTAGATGTTCAACAGCCCCATTTAGAGCATGTTTGATAGTAAAGAATCATTTGCAACTCACACATGTCTGGTCAGGCGAGAGATGGTCAAGATCTCATGCGTGATTAGCCCAGAGAGCAGTCATTTTCTCTTACATAGCCGTCCGCCACCCCGGATGTTGAAGAGCCTCCTACAAAGAAGTAGGAGTGGAAACAGACGACAATGAGGCCACAAAAGTGTGAAACACCGAAGATAATCAATGCAAAGAAACAAAATTATTTATGGGGTGAATTCTAGAAGTCGTGGTCGGATCAACAGAGCACGGAGCTTCATCAATAGGGGACAACGACCATGGGGCATCGGAGCAAGGAGGAAGATGATTGTACACACGGAGAAGAGGAGGGTTGGTGGGCCTAGTGGCTGGAGTAGGAAGGAGAGGTGGTGTAGGAGTGGTGGTGCAGGAGAGGTGACAGGAATGAAAGGACGTGGTAGGAGATGAGGTGCAGGAGAAGCTGGAGGTGATGAGTGAAAAGACAGATCTTCGAGGAAATTTACATTTGGATTCGTTACTAATTTGTCAGTGGAAGGAGAAAAACAGACATAGCATTTCAGGGTGCGGGAGTAATCAACAAACATATACTTAGTAGTTCGAGGATCAAGCTTGTCAGTCGCAGGGTCAAGGGAGTGAACATTGCAGGAGGAGCCAAAAATACGAGGCATTACAGAAAAGGGTGGGGTGGAGGGGAAGAGAAGACTTAAGGGAGTGGCAAAATTGAGAATGAAAGATGGCATATGATTACTGAGATAACAGACGATGGATACCACAAAATGCCAATAAACCTTAGGCACCTACATTTGAAACTTAAGTGAACGATCAACGTCCAGGAGATGACGGTTCTTACGCTCAGTACAAATGTTTTGAAATGCATGACTCGCATACTCGCAGGTATTATCGGTCTGAAGAGTTTTAATTGTGAAAGAGAACTGAGTACGTATCTCAGCATTAAAGGCTTGAAAGACACAGAAATTTAGAGTGATCGCGAAGTAAGTGCAATCATGTCATATGAGAGTAATCATCAATAAAGGTAAGAAATTAGTGATACCCAGAAACACTAACCATTTTATAAGGACCCTAAATGTTCGAATGAACTAAAACAAAGGAGCATTGCTTCGAGGAACTTTGAAAAACTATATCTCCATGGTGGATTTCATCGCCTAGAGTTATATTTTTCCAATAGAGTTGAGTTTCATGTACCTTTCAGAAAAGAGGGTTGGTTTGCCAACAAAACTTATGCTGCAATGATTAGTCCTTTTGTTTGACTACTACCTTGGCGAGGCAGAGGCAGAGCATGACTTAGATCGATGTTTGGATGTTTCAATGACAGGTTCCACACTGTATCGACGGGGTCAAGTTCCTTCAAGACTGGAGGAATTGATACAACCTGAATTGCATCGTTTTTTTATTTTACCGTATTTTATTAAATAATATGTAGCGCAAATCATCGCGCAAGTTTGTCTATTATTTTCCATGCATTGTTATGTTTTGTATCGCGTCATTTATACGACTGATCGGTGTGACCGGCCAACAAGTTTCTGAATAAATTGGTCCGTCAAATTAGGGCTAGGGTTACTTTGGGCAAGCATTAAATGAAATTCTTAAATTATTAAATTTGAAATCAATACCTTATGTTAATATTTATATTTTATTTCAGAGTTAATGTCAAAACTCTTGGAATCCCTTTTATTTCCCACTTAATTCCTCAAAACCTCCTAAAAACTATTTTAAAGCCAAAGTTTAAACAGACGGCTCTCCAAAAAAAAAAACTCTTCCAATTTAATTTTATGAAAATAGCTAACCACTTTTATGACGATTCCTTTTTTTGAAACCCCTACCCTGTAATTTAATACTCTAAATTCTTTTATACTCCACGTGAAAGAAGGGGATGGGGGAAGGGGGATGGGATAGAAATCGAGCAGAGAAACTCTCCTCTGCTTAGTAATGCCTACAACTCCTCTCCAGTCGCCCTTTCCAAAATAGCCAATCGCTATTCTCTCCCCGACGACTCCCCCTAAGGACTTCTCCGACTCCGACGACGTTTGCCTCCGCCTTCCCTGGGCCATCGATGAGTCCAGAATTGGTCCTCTCCCAATTTCCCATCACTACTGCCGTCGGATTCTTGTTTTCTGCTCTGCAACCGCCGCAGAAATCCTTTCCAGTTACGATCCGACCACAAATCTCCTTTGGTTGTCGGCAACCAGCCCCTCTGACATTTTTGTCCACAGCTACGACCTTACCAAGCCGAGACCCCCTCCAACAGAGCCTACCACAGCTATCTTGATCCAGACGAAGAGTCTTATGCCCTAATACCACCACTACACAACTAGGATTCGACCATTGCTCACGATGTTGGTATGACTCACCCTCAATTCGTATATTGGTTAAGCTTAGTCCAATATCCACGAATGCATGTTAATGTTTAATATTCTTAGAGCTTGCTTGCCCAACATTAGCCTGCATCATCTTTGTCATTAATTTGTTATCTTTATTGTCACTCCCCCTCATTGTGACGCTTGTGGATGAATTAATTATATTGTTGAAAGCGATTAAGTGTTTGTCTCTTTATGCGTGTTTACTAACCCTTGGCTAAATTATCGCATGTTATTACACGAGATGTCTGGGATACACTGCAAAATTTTAAATAAAACACAAAATTATCTTTAAAAATCAATTTCAAATAAAGGAATGCATCAGTTAATTATCTTTAAAAAACAATTTAACATCAAAATGTACTTCAGTAGAAGGAAGAAGAGAAGTAGATTTAACAACCATAGATGGTGTGAACAGGAGGAGAAGCCTTGGGCTTGATTTGTCTTCCCCGTCAGGTAAACAGTTGCACATTCAGCCTCTTCTCAGGGGGTATTTGAATCCCTCGCATGTGCAAACAGATGGAAATAAGCTTTGGAGCACCATGCTAAATATCTTTCCATAACAAATTTCAGTATGACCCTTCTATCTGTATAAAATTATATTGACAATGTACCTGCCCTAATCTATTTTCTTATATCGAATGAGAATGCCCATTACCTTTATGATTGTTATGTTGAGAAGTCAATGTAAGGCTTCGTATACATCAACATCTAGTCGACATATGTTGAGATAAAGAAAAGAGGCGATCTCAACGTATATCGACATACTTATGCTCTGACTTCATTTTCCTTAAAAGGATATCTCGACACAAGGAAGTATATCAACTTGTCTTCATATGTCAAATATTAGTCGAGACAGGTAGAAAACTTTTGGACACATGTTACCATCTTCTCAAAGTATGGGTTTTTACTTGGCTCTATTCTGATTCTCTAAGTGAACGGAGTCTTTTTCTGACCTCTTCTGAATGACTTGGGACTTCAACTTAAAACAAGATGCCATCTATACATACATGCATTTATCCTATATCACTTTAATAATCGGATATAATCAAGGTTGTCAAGATCGAGATCCTAGGTGAGATCGTTTTGAGGTTAGATTGGGTTGGATCGTAGGATCGGATTGAGGATCGCAAGATCCTACAACATTCATAAATTAAATCTAAAAATATAAAATTGAATTTTGTAACATCAAATTACATGCTCAATTAACAAAAAATCAATAAATTGAGCAGTATGCGAATAATTATATTAAAAAATTTTGAATAACTAAATTGAGCAATATGATAATATCATACTAAGTTCACTTATAATTTTAGGTAGGACACTCAATGTCTACTAACAATAAAAACAAATCTGGACTGATAGACTGGAAGCAGGAAGACGAACACAGACTGTTGGATTACTCGTACACTGGAAGCAGGAAGCTTGAATTGTTCGTATGCTGGATTTCTAACCGCTAGATTGCTCACACGCTAGAAAGAAAGAGAAAACATAGGCCTGAAAGTAGGAAGCAGGAAACCACTGGATTGCTCATACGCAAATATAAGATAAGACACTGACACCACTTGAAATGAAACCTGGCAAGGAAGGAAAATGAAGACATTGTCTAAACTGGGAGCGACCGAAGACGTCGCTCTTAGCCTTCGTTTGCAGTCGGCAATCGACACTTGGGATACAAACATACAATAAAGAAACTGTAACATCCTTATGCTGACGCAAAATTTATTTAAAATTGTAGGGTCGAGTCGCGACAAATTTTGATCGAGGTAGCGCGTCGTCAAGGTTTGATGTTACGTTTTCCTATTGTTGGCGACCGTTTGTTCGTTTAGTGCGTTAAGATTGGTGTGTAACGCTTTTTATTTTAGAATCGACGCGAGCGGAGATTTCGATTAGTATTCCAAAGAATTAGTGTAAGTTTGGGTGTGCCGATAGCAGTTTATTAAGTTGTTTTGGTTGGAAATGGGGTGCCAATAGCGCTTCCCCCGCCCCTCTCCTCTTTGCAGTTAAGAAGTAAACTGTTTGAGCCCAATATAAACCCGCAACACTCTTTCTCACGGGAGGGGAAAAAACCGCAGCCCGAGCTTTTCTTCCTCTCCCGCGAACAACGAGCCCGACGCCCCTCCCGGCGCCTTCGGCTGCCCTAGCCGCTGCCCGATACCTCTCCAGAAGCCCATTCCGACCACTCCTCCCTCCTCTGCGGGCGCCAGCAAGCCTTCCTCTTCATTCCTTGACCGTGGAAGTGCCAGATTTCAACTCTAGCCGGTGGAATCAAGGGCTAGGTTTTGTCTTGGTTCCGGTGAGTTTTATTTCTTCCTTCTCCTTCTTTCTTCATGGTAATCAGTCGATTTGGAAGTTAAAATAGACTAAGTTTTCGTTTCCTTTGCCCTATTTAGGTTTCGGGATTCGAGTTCCACCGCGGAATTTGAGTAGGACGCATAGAGAGCCTCAATCACTCCACGTAAAGGTAAAATCTGAAGTTTAGCATTTGTTTTTGGTAACCCTAATTATATAAAAATTTTCCTCCGGAAAATCGTAAGGGAAAAATTATGAAATTAGGATTGCCCTATATTGCAGGACTTTGGAGGGGTCGAGGCAGTTTTCTGAAGATCCTCAACAGTAGGATTGCCTTCAGAAAAACTAATATCGTCGCACTGAGTCTAAGAGCGTCGCAGCACCGCTGTAAGGAAATTTAATTCCTGTTAGTTAGACGTAGCAAAAATTATATTTTGTTATACGCATGAGTAAGTTTCGTACAAGCATCATAAACATGCATAGGGAAGTGTGGCGGTAGGAAAATGGTCGTAGAAAACGTGTAGGATGACGCCCTTTTCCATGCCCAAGTTAGCCAAATTATGAACAGTTAGTTTAGGTACGAAATTTTACCCGCGTACGTAAGTTTGGAATTTGACCAACCAAGGGCGTGAATGTCCCTTCTAGTCGACCACAAGAAAGTTAAGGGTCGCTCAGTAGTACACCAGAAAAGATATCACAAGCAGAGTAGCATCAGACTGAACGGGCAATGAGCACACAAGTCTTTCCGTGCTCGGTAGAGGCGCACTACCTTTCTCATAAGGCATATGGTACCTTGTGAGCAGTATAGTCTTGGGAGTTTACTTCCCTTTGAGACGATTAGTAGATTTGAGACCATGTCCGCGCGACACTGGAATAATTGAGTTCGTAAGATGGTCTCGGGTCGCCAGTTTCAGTTGCGCGTTAGGAACAACTCTGCCTAGAGCCTTCCAAGTAGATGTGCAGGTTAGATGCCACCTAGAACTCAAGTATAGACCTGACGTGAGACAGCACACTAGTTAGTGAACGTTAGGACTTGGGTTAGTGAACTAAAAGTCATGTACATAGAACAAATAAGTGTTTTGACCAGAAAGTAGTGCGAAGGCATGTATAACATATACCATAAATGTTTTCAATACACAAAACTGTTTTCTAAAGGCATGCATTCATCATATGAAAACTATTTTTAGTGTCACTAGGAGGAGTTATTTTTCTTTACTCTGACCCCTCGTGGGCAATGTTTTTCAGGTGACTCACGTGGGAAACTACGTCTAGGATGAGCGTTATGGTGGCGTCAGTTTGTAGTATTTTTCTCATTCAGTTTACTCTATTTCAGCATGTACTTGTAGATGTGGACAATGTACCAACTTGCATTAGACTATTATTGTTATACAGATTTTCAGTTATTTCAATTCCATTCATGTTTAGTGACTCTGTGAATCCAGATATGAGGTATGTGTTTACCCTTACCTTACTTTCCTAGCTTCCGTTGTAAGTTTTAAATCTTTAGTAGATGTTTCTTTACCTGCTATATATTAGTTTTTAATACTGTTTCCTAGTTTTCTTTATATTGCTGACCCGGCCGGACGGCTGATTTCTGAAATACTGGGAGGGGGTGTTACAAATTGGTATCAGAGGCAGGTTTAGGATCCTTGGACACTAGAAAGAATTCACAGAGCTATAGGATTGCATAAGAGTAAACTCTTGTTAGTAGAGTATTTAAGTTGCGTTAAGCCCTAGTGTTCGCAAGAGTACGAAATAAATTGCTAATCCAGATTTCTCAGATGCTTGATAAATAATCAGATTTCTTTTATATGTTCTATCAGACACCACGAGTTAGTGAACCGGGTGAATCTTCACGTCAGAACCCTGTTCCTAACGCGACCATGGGAGACGCTGCCGTGCCACAGGTACCACCAGTTCCAGCAGCTCCAGAGGGCACTGACATAGCGTCTCAGATTGCCAAGGCGGTCGTTGTTGCCTTGATGGAGTTTAACAGAGGATTGGCTGCAGGGTTTCCAGCTCCAGTACAAGTACCAGTCCCTGCACCAGTTCCTGCCCCAGCACCCGTGGAGATGACCCTGGAGCGCTATCTGAGAAACTTTAGAGAGCTTCAACCATCGAACTACAGTGGGGATGAGACCCCGATGGATACAGATGATTGGATAGCAAACACCAGAGACCTGCTGAATGTTTTGGAGTGCCCAGAGAACAAGAATGTTCCTCTGGCAGTTTTCCTCCTTCGAGGTGAGGCAAAAGTCTGGTGGGACAAGTACCGGGCAGATGATCCTGCAGGTAAAGCGAAATGAAATTTCTTCTTATTTTAGGAAGTGATGTGTTTCATTTTAAATTGTATGACCATATGTTTTACTAGGTCGTACACCAGACATGTTTACTTGGGGCGAATTTTCTAGAGCCCTTGCAAGCTGGTTCGTGCCTCCGTCCGCATGACGAGGTCTCCAAGAGAAATATCTTAGGCTTTTCCAGGGGGACGGGACAGTTACTGAGTACGAGCGAGAGCTTACTCATCTGGCTCGATATGCGGGCGTGATGCAGGGAGATCAGGCTGAGAAGTACAGTCGCTTTGTGGATGGCTTGCGTGACTCGTTGAGGCAGCCGCCAGCCGCTGATGACCATGGTCAATGCTGATTACAGGAGCTTAGTGGATACAACACGCAGGTTGGAGGCTGACCAGCAGAAGGTTCAGAAGCGAAGTAGTTTCCATGCGAAGCAATCTCAGGATTCGCACTAGTCGCAGCAGAGCAGGATTGACCAAGGGAAGAACTGGAACAAGAAGCTGAAGCCTGAGGCTAAGAAGAGTGGTCAGTCTGGTGACAGGAGCAAGGACTACCCCACTTGTCCCAAGTGTCAGCGTCGCCATCTAGGAGAGTTTTTGGCCAGCGTTGGCGTATGTTACAAGTGCCGACAACCTGGACACATAGCTCGCTTCTGTCAGGAAGTTGGTGCAAATCAGGTAATCAAAGTTTTGTTGTATTCATTACATTTATATAATTTCAGTAGATGTTAAATGTAATTTGTTCCTGCAGTCGAAGTATGAGGTCGGTGGCTCTAGCAGGGTAGATAAGGGCAAAGCGTTGATAATCACTGATGGGAGACCGCAGCAGGGTCAAGACTTAGTGCAGCCCAGAGCTTATGGGCTTGGTCAGCAGGAGGCAAAGGATCAGGAGGATGTAGTTACTGGTTAGTATTTATTTGCTTAACAAGTTATTTAAATCCTCCGTAGTGACACATTTATTTTTTTCATCCTTCATAAATCATTCATGTAGGCATCCTTATGATTCGTAATTTACCCTCTAAGATTCTGTTTGATACGGGTGTCTCGCACTCGTTTATCGCGGAATCTCTAGTGCGTAAGTTGGATTTAGAAGTCCTCCCAGAGGCAGTACCGCTGGAAGTCATGATGCCGAATGGATCCCTTCTGCAGACCAGAGATAAGTGCAGGGTACCGGTGCAGTTTGGTGATACCGAGATTATCGTGGAAGCTTTGCAACTACCTATAGCAGGATTTGACTTGATTTTTGGTATGGACTGGCTTTCGGCAGTCAACGTCAGGATTGACTGTAGGGCGAAGCAGATACAGTTTGAGGGCCCCAACCAGACATCTTTTTCTTTTCAGGGCTTGAAGGGAGTAGTGAAGATGATCATATCTGCAGTCCAAGCGAGACGATGCATCAGTAAGGGTTGTGAAACCTTCGTAGTACTGATGAGCGCAGAGTCTAAGACTGACTTGGCAGAGGTACCAGTAGTGCAGGAGTTTCCCGATGTTTTCCCAGAAAAGCTCCCTGATGCCCCTCCAGATAGAGAGATTGAGTTCCCGATAGACTTGCATCCTGGGGCTACACCGGTAGCCAAATCCCCCTATCGGATGGCTCCAAGGGAATTAGCAGAGTTGAAGAGCCAGTTGCAGGAGTTGCTTGATTTGGGTTTTATACGCCCCAGTACTTCACCATGGAGTGCCCCAGTACTGTTCGTGAAAAAGAAGGATGGTAGTCTGAGACTGTGCATAAATTACCGTGAATTGAACAAGCTGACCGTAAAGAACAAGTACTCGATTCCCAGGATTGATGATTTGTTCGACAGTTGGTGGGAGCAAGCACCTTTTCCAAGTTAGATCTGAGATCGGGCTATCATCAGCTGAAGATTCGAGACGTGGATATTCAGAAGACGACATTCAGTACCAGATATGGACACTTTGAGTTCGTGATCATGTCGTTCGGGCTGACCAACTCCCCTTCAGTATTTATGGACTTGATGAATAGGGTATTTCAGGAGTACTTAGATCGTTTTGTTATCGTCTTCATAGATGATATCTTGGTGTTCTCTAAGAGTGCAAAAGATCATGCAGCACACCTCAGGATTGTTTTGAGCACACTCAGGAAGAACCAGTTGTTTGTTAAGTTTTCAAAGTGTGAGTTTTGGCTTTCAGAGATTGCATTCTTAGGTCACATTATCAGTCAGAAAGGGGTTAGTGTTGATCCGAAGAAGATAGAGGCTATTAAGAATTGGCCAAGACCGACGACAGTTTCAGAGGTTCGCAGCTTTTTGGGTCTTGCTGGATACTACAGGAGATTCATCAGGGATTTCTCAAAGATAGCCTTACCACTGACTTCCCTCACCAGGAAGGGTAAGGGCTTGGTTTGGACAGTTGAGTGCGAGTTAGCCTTTGAGGACTTGAAGGGCAGGTTGATGACCGCACCGATTTTGAGTTTACCTTCAGGGTCTGACGGGTTTCAGATTTATAGCGATGCTTCAGGTCAGGATTTGGGTTGTGTCCTCATGCAGCATGGAAAGGTCGTAGCCTATGCCTCGAGACAGTTAAAGGTTCATGAGAGGAACTATCCCGTGCATGACTTGGAGCTTGCAGCAGTCATACATGCTCTGAAGATTTGGAGGCACTATCTCTATGGAGTGCGTTGCGAGATCTTCACTGATCATAAGAGCCTCAAGTATATCTTTGATCAGCGAGAGCTCAATTTGAGACAGCGTAGATGGTTAGAGTTTCTATCAGACTACGACGTAGACATTCAGTATCATCCAGGAAAGGCGAACGTGGTAGCTGATGTCTTTAGCCGTAGAGGTTCGTGTTTTTCCCTTCTCACTCAACAGAAGGAGTTGGTGCGGGAATTGGAGAGATTGGATATCACCGTTGTGCCCCGTTGTAGTTTTGGTTCTGCAAGGTTGAGTTGGATGGAGATTACTTACGATATTAAGGATAGAATCAGGAAAGCTCTACCTTTGGATCCAAAGATGGTAGAGATTTGGATCTCAGTGCAGTCAAGTCAGAAAGAGAGGTTTTCTATTCAGGATGATTTGTATCCCAGATGTTAGTCTACTTCGCGAAGACATTCTATTTGAGGCACACAATTCCAGATATTCTATGCATCCTGGTAGCACGAAGATGTATGCAGATCTTAAGAAGGTAGTCTGGTGGTCAGGTTTGAAGAGTGATGTTGCAGATTATATAAGAAAGTGCGAGACATGCAAGTTAGTTAAGGTCGAGTGTCAAAGGCCTGGAGGCAAGTTGCAGCCACTTCCCATTCCCGAGTGGACTTTTGAGGATATATCCATGGACTTCATTCATGGTTTACCGAGATCGCAGAGTGGGAATGATTCCTTATGGGTTATAGTTGATCGACTTTCTAAGGTCGCCCATTTCATTCCTCTTAGGAAGACGGATCAAGGTCTGAAGCTGGCACAGTTATATATAGACGAGATAGTTCGACTTCACGGTGTTCCCAAGACTATAGTTTCAGACCGATATGGCAGGTTTACCTCCAGGGAGTGACGATACGTACAGGAGCGGTTGGGTACCAGGTTACATTTCAGCACCGCATTCCATCCCCAGACCGATGGACAAACTGAGCGCACAAATAGGACTTTGTAGGATCTGCTACGGATGTGCATATTAGACTTTGGAGGAAAGTGAGAGAAGTATGTTACTCTTGTGGAGTTCTTCTACAACAACAGTTTTAAGACAAATATTGGGATGGCACCGTTCGAGAGCCTCTATGGTAGACGTTGTCGGACACCGTTGTGTTGGGCTGAAAGTGAGGAAAGATCTATTATCAGGGAGTCATGGATTGATAAGACCAATGACAGGATCAAGCTCATTCAGGAGCGTATGAAGACAGCTCAGGATCGTCAGGCCAAGTATCATGATCAGAAGCACAAGTCAGTGGAGTTCAGTGTTGGAGACTACGTTTATCTGAAGGTCAGACCAATCAGAGGAGTCTCTAGAATAAAGCGGATGAAGAAGTTGAGCCCCAGATTCGTTGGTCCTTTTGAGGTACTGGAAAGAGTTGGTGAGGTTACATATAGGTTGGCCTTACCTGAGGAAATGAGTGGTGTATATGATGTACTCCACGTCTCCTATTTGAGGAGAGCAGTCAGAGATCCCAGTCAGATCATCAGTACCGAGGAAGCACCAATTGAGACAGATCTTAGTATTGGGGTTAGACCAGTTAGAATCGTGGATTCAAAGATTCAGAAACTCAGGAACAGAGAGATTCACATGGTCAAAGTCCTTTGGATGAACTGTGGTCGTCCAGAGTATACTTGGGAGCGAGAGGATGAGCTTAAGAGCAATGCAGACTATTCTTTTCTCTTCGATTCAGGTATGGTTTCAATTTTCGAGGACGAAACTTTTTTGTTAGGAGGGGAGATTTGTAATATCCTTATGCTGACGCAAAATTTATTTAAAATTGTAGGGTCGAGTCGCGACAAATTTTGATCGAGGCAGCGCGTCGTCAAGGTTTGATGTTACGTTTTCCTATTGTTGGCGACCGTTTGTTCGTTTAGCGCGTTAAGATTGGTGCGTAATGCTTTTTATTTTAGAATCGACGCGAGCGGCGATTTCGATTAGTATTCCAAAGAATTAGTGTAAGTTTAGGTGTGCCGATAGCCGTTTATTAAGTTATTTTGGTTGGAAATGGGGTGCCAATAGCGCTTCCCCCCCCCCCTCTCCTCTTTGCGGTTAAGAAGGAAACCGTTTGAGCCCGATATAAACCCGCAACACTCTTTCTCACGGGAGGAAAAAAAACCCGCAGCCCGAGCTTTTCTTCCTCTCCCGCGAACGGCGAACCCGACGCCCCTCCCGGCGCCTTCCGCTGCCCTAGCCGCCGCCCGATACCTCTCCAGAAGCCCATTCCGACCACTCCTCCCTCCTCTGCGGGAGCCAGCAAGCTTTCCTCTTCATTCCTTGACCGTGGAAGTGCCGGGTTTCAACCATAGCCGGTGAAATCAAGGGCTAGGTTTTGTCTTGGTTCCGGTGAGTTTTATTTCTTCCTTCTCCTTATTTTTTCATGGTAATCAGTCGATTTGGAAGTTAAAATAGACTAAGTTTTCGTTTCCTTTGCCCTATTTAGGTTTTGGGATTCGAGTTCCACCGCGGAATTTGAGTAGGACGCATAGAGAGCCTCAATCACTCCACGTAAAGGTAAAATCTGAAGTTTAGCATTTGTTTTTGATAACCCTAGTTATATAGAAATTTTCCTCGGGAAAATCGTAAGGGAAAAATTATGAAATTAGGGCTGCCCTATATTGCAGGACTTTGGAGGGGTCGAGGCAGTTTTTTGAAGATCCCCAGCAGTAGGATTGCCTTCGGAAAAGCTAATGTCGTCGCGTCGAGTCTACGAGCGGCGCAGCACCGCTGTAAGGAAATTTAATTCCTGTTAGTTAGACGTAGCAAAAATTATATTTTGTTATATGCATGAGTAAGTTACGTACAAGCATCATAAACATGCATAGGGAAGTGTGGCGGTAGGAAAATGGTCGTGGAAAACGTGTAGGATGACGCCCTTTTCCATGCCCAAGTTAGCCAAATTATGAACAGTTAGTTTAGGTACGAAATTTTACCCGCGTACGTAAGTTTGGAATTTGACCAACCAATGGCGTGAATGTCCCTTCTAGTCGACCACAAGGAAGTCAAGGGTCGCGCAGTAGTACACCAGAAAAGATATCTCAAGAAGAGTAGCATCAGACCGAAAGGTCAATGAGCACACAAGTCTTTCCGTGCTCGGTAGAGGCGCACTACCTTTCAAGGCGTATGGTATCTTGTGAGTAGTATAGTCTTGGAATTTTACTTCCCTTTGAGACGATTAGTAGATTCGAGACCGTGTCTGCATGACACTGGAACAATTGAGTTCGTAAGATGGTCTCGGGTCGCCAGTTTCAGTTGCGCGTTAGGAACTACTCTGCCTAGGGCCTTTCAAGTAGATGTGCAGGTTAGAAGCCACCTAGAACTCAAATATAGACCTGACGTGAGACAGCACACTAATTAGTGAACACCAGAACTTGGGTTAGTGAACTAAAAGTCACGTACATAGAACAAACAGATGTTTTGACCAGGAAGTAGTGCGAAGGCATGCATAACATATACCATAAATGTTTTCAATGCACAAAACTGTTTTCTAAAGACATGCATTCATCATATGAAAACTGTTTTTAGTGTCACTAGGAGGAGTTATTTTTCTTTACTCTGACCCCTCGTGAGCAATGTTTTTCAGGTGACCCAGGTGGGAAACTACGTCTAGGATGAGCATTATGGTGACGTCAGTTTGTAGTATTTTTCTCATTCAGTTTACTCTATTTCAGCATATACTTGTAGATGTGGACAATGTACCTGGTTAATATTTTATATAACTTGCATCAGACTATTATTGTTATACAGATTTTCAGTTATTTCAATTTCATTCATGTTTAGTGGCTCTGTGAATCCAGATATGAGGTATGTGTTTACCCTTAACTTATTTTCCTAACTTCCGTTGTAAATTTTAAATCTTTAGTAGATGTTTCTTTACCTGCTGTATATTAGTTTTTAATACTGTTTCCTAGTTTTCTTTATATCGCTGATCCGGCCGGACGGCTGATTTCTGAAATACTGGGAGGGGGTATTACAGCAGCATGATATGATTCTGTGATGGGATATGGGGGCGGGATTGGGATAAGGTTAAACAATGGGTTATGGGTGTTGCACTGGTTGATGGGGTCGGGATAGGATTGGACATGTTTCTAGTTACCTTTGACCAAATCGGTGGAATCGGGTCGGGATCACGATCCTAAAGATCCTAAGATCCGGATCGTGGTCCCAGTCGTAGATGTGTTGATTTAGATCCTAAGATAAGATCCGTATCGATTTACAAAATCTGTAAGATCCTACGATCCGGATCGGAATCCTGATAACAAATCATAAAGGGATTTTTTTCCTAACAACAGTTATCAGTACGGACCACAAATGGTCGGTACATTAGGTAGGGCCGCCAATGCTAAACGGTCAATGCTTTGACAGGGGTTGAAATAGAAAATTACAGACTCAATAGAAAACAACTTGTTGGACGTTAATTATCATATTTCCCGAACTACTGAAGTTGCAAGAGGATAAGTGAACGTTCCATGAGTACTTACAGCTTCTTGATTTTGTGAGATCTAATGTTTTCTTTTGATACTACACATCCTGTCCTCCCAACTAATCGTCTGCATCGTCATGAAGGGTACCTAAACCCTAAGGACAATCCAAAAGAGATCACCAAGGCAGAGATTCAGCGATGTTATAAAGTCCTCTGCAGCTCCGCGAAAGCGGGATCGTCAAACAGAGGAGGGGTTCTCGCCATCGAAAACTGGTCATGCCTTTCAACATACTGCTGAGGGCGTGTAGGATTCGGAGGGCGAGCCTTTGGTCTTATGGGATAATGACACGCAGCGCTTTTCAATAAGCTCGTATCTCCCCTCCTAGAAGGACTCGTCGGGAATCTTCAATTTCCTGCACATGTTGTACAATAAAGACGAGGTTGACCAGATGCGAAAGATGGACCCCCCAAACCTCCCAAATATGGCTTCGAGACATATGATGTGGAGCCTCATCAGAGAGCAGAAAAGGTAAAAACGTCGGCTGGTCCTGCAAGTTCGTTGCGCTTTGACTTTACTTCTTCTAACAGGCGAGTACTCTTTTGTAGCAGAAATTGCGCGCAAAGTTGAAGGAAGCAGATCCCTTCAATAAAGAGAGCACCAAGAACCGGAAAGGAGCTCAAGAAGAGGGGGATGCTCAAGACGGAGTTCTTCAGCACAACCTACGCGATGCTTTACCCGGGTTTCCCAAGGTGACGAGTTAGAGCCGTCGTCGAGTTGTCGGGAGGAGAACGACAGCGAGTCCTCGAGCTGCAATTCCAATAGTGAAGCCGACTCTAGCTAGTCAGAAGAGGACTCTTAGCTCTAGTTTTTCTTTTCTTTTTGAGGTATTCGCGAATGATATTTTTTATGACCGTGAATACCTACAATTATACTATGAATATTTAAAGAAGTAATGAAAAGATTTTTATCCCAAGTTGTGTTGAATGTGAGTACTTCTTTCTTTAGTTTTGAAGTTTTGCGTCTATTTATTCTTAAGTGATGAATGTTATGTGAGCACCTCATTGCAAATGTGAATGTGTTGAATGCCTATTGTAATTAGACTTTCAAGTCGACTTGGCCGAGTTGTGACCTTCTGCGACTTCTCTTCAATAGTTAGCCAATTTTTAAAAAAAATTAAATGGCTTATATCGTGAATACCTATGTCAAGCGTCAGCGACTTTCTAAGGATGAATGGGAGGGATCTCTTCCAACTTGAAGTAGTCGAGAATAAGCCCAAACGGATGCATTTTGTGAATACCCGAAACTATAGTCCGCGACTTCCACATGAATAACCTTCCACCGATAGTCAATGTAGTAGAAGAATTAAGATGATCAATACACATGCTGAGATAGTCGTTATACGCTCGGCGAATATGAATACCCTACCCAAAATATAATTTTGCGGCCTATTTATCAAACTTTTGGGTCAGAGATGATTCCATTCCAGGGATGATGAAAGCCAGTATTGCCTGGCTTAAGGCTTGTGGCGTTAATTAAAAGAGAACCACCATATGATGAATGCCACAAAATAAGTCAGTGACGAATCTGACAAGTACCCATTAGGAGGAGATTTTTGCCGAAATAAAAGGAGGTTCTGAATACTCCCAACATGAGAAGATTTCTCCTGAAAGTCGGGGTGGTGTGAATACTTCCTAGGATAATATCCCATGAGAAGATTTTTGCTGAAAGTCATGGTGTTGCAAATACTTCCATGGATGATATCAATATGAGAATATTTCAGCTAAAAACCATGGTACTGTGAATACTTCCAAGGATGATATCAATATGAGAAGATTTCTATTGAAAGTTATGGTGTTGCAAATACATCTAATGATGATATCAACATGAGAAGATTTCTGCTAAAATCCATGATGTTGTGAATACCTCCTCTTATGATATCTGAACTATACATATATGGTGAATACCAGTCAGTACACATGAATATCTGACTTATCATTTCTTTTATGAGCCCTCTACGAGAACCAGCAAATATCCACCAACATGAGAAAATTTCTGCTTAGATATAGGGTGCTGTGAATGACGTCAATTATGATCTCACGACAACCATTAAAGATAAAACTTCTCGTCATGATAACAGAAACACATGTGTCCAGAATGAATCTCTTTTAATATGATGGGTATTTCCTCCTCCGAGATGCATCTCTCCTATGGTGAGAGGAATGTTCTCCGGTATAGGGTTCCCGTAAAAGGATATAATGTGTTGTTTTGAATATGTACCTTCATTTGTTTGTGACACTTGAATGATACTCCACGGTGGATAGGAAGTGGATAAATGGATTCATCCATGATGAGTGTTGATCGATCTCCATGACCTCCCCTTCCTCAATTGTCGGGTAGAAAAGTTATGTAAGGGTTCCTCCTCATGGGAGCCCTTTGCTATTTTGTCAGCATTTGTATTCTCTACCTGAGATATATGCTAAATGTTGAACGTTCTAAAATTTCAAATGTATTTTTTCACCACCACCAAATACTTTTTCAGGACTAAATCTCACCTCTCAAAAGTGTCTTTCACCTGAGAATCGATTACCAAGGAATTTGTTTGTACCTCAATGTCTTCCACCGTCAGCTCCTTTGCCAATCTCAACCCTGCGATGAGCGTCTCATATTATCCTTGGTTGTTTGTCGCAGAAAAGTATAACTTGATAGTATGTTCAATTCGAACACCATTTGGGTTAATCAGAATGACTTCAGCTCTGGAAGAGTTTTTGTTTGACGCTCCGTCTACATGCATCATCCAGGTCAGAGGGGTTGAGTGCTCCCTCATCATATTCTTCTCCGCGACAAAATCCATCATGAAATCTGTGAGGACCTTGCCATGATTGTCATCCTTAGAGTACATGAGATGTTGAACTCTTCAAGTTCAATTGCCCATTTGACCAATCTCATTGAATGCTCGGGTTTCTCCAAGATGTTTTTCAGGGGATGATCTGTCACTACCCGTATGGAGTGGCCTTGGAAATATGAGTGAAGTCGTCGTGTTGAAATGAACATGGCTAGGGCTAATTTCTCTAAAATTGGGTATCGTGTTTCCGCTTCTATTGATATGTTGCTGACGTAATGTAACAGAAATTGTTTTTTCCCTTCTTCTCGTACCAACACAGAGCTTCAGATCCCACTCTCATGTATAATAAGAGGTTCTCTCACTCTCGGAAACTCTAAAGGAGGAGTTGACGTTAGTTGCTTCTTGAATTCTTTGAAGGCCTGATTACATTCCTCGATCCATTGGAACTAGGAAGCCCCGCGAGGGTCTTGAAGAAAGGCACGCATTTGTTCCCGAACCAAGAGATAAAACAACTCAACCCGACAATCCACACTGTTAGTAGCTAAACTTTTGGGGGGTTCGAGGAGGTAACATGCTTAGGATCTTCTTGGATTAGGTTCAAGGTTGTGAGGAATTAGGAGGTGCCGAAGAAATTGACCTTTACTCGCCCCGAAGGCACACTTCGCTGGACAAAATTTCATCTTAAATCTTCTCGGAGTTGACAATGTCTCATCAAGGTCGTGGATGTGTTCTCTGAACTCACGACTCTTGATGAGGAGATCAACCACGTATACTTACAAATTTTGTCCTCTTGATTTTTAAAGACATGATCCATCATTCGTTGATATGTGTCATCGGCATTCTTAAGCCCAAAAGGCATAACCAGGTAGCAGTAGCATCCTTCATTAGTGATGAATGATGTATACAGGACATCAGAAGTATGTATTTGGATTTGATGGTATCCCGAGAAAGTGTCTAGGAAACTTATGACAGAAAACCCTACAGCAGAGTCAATTAGGGAAATTATCTGAGGCAAGAGGTAACATTCCTTAAGACATACTTTATTTAATCATGTAAAATTTACGCATATACGTCATTTATCGTTACTCTTTAACCATTGCAACATTTAAAACTCGTTCGGGGTACTGGATCTCCCTGATGAAGTTGGCCTTGAGGAGCAACGAGACCTCCCAAATAGGTTTTGCCAAGGGTACTGTCATCGCTCGCTTTTTTTATTTGATGGGATTGAATGTGGGATTGATGTTGAGATTGTGGCAAGTGACATCGGAATCAACCCCAGGCATGTCAGCAGCTGACCAAGAGAAGACGTCCAAGTTGATGAGGAGACAAGTGATAACCATGTATTTGTCCTCCTCCTTCAACTCAATATTATTTGATAAGGTTCTTTCCCCATCTCCCCTGTCAACCAAGATGTTCTGAATAGCTTGAGAGGCCTCCAGACGAGTGTCGTCCGTCTCTTGCAACCTACTCCGCGAAAAGCTCTTCCTTGGCGGGTTCTTCTAAGTTTATGACAACTTGGAAGCATTCTACTACATCTTCCGACTTCGCGATGGGAGGACAGGTTTCGATCATATTGACCGAGCAAATATAGCACTCTCGAGCAATTTGAGGGTCACTCCAAACCCTAAATTGTTTTCCTCTCATGCCAAACTTTACCACTTGGTGGAACATCAACACGATGGTCATGTAATTGTTGAGTAGTGGTCGGACGAAGATGGCATTGTAACTACTTGGAGCGTCAACCACAACAAATGTTGCTTGACGAGTTACTCCACACAAGGTGATGGAGAGGGTGAAGCTCTCTTCGATCTCTATTCTTTCCCGGGCAAATATATAGAGAGGTTCATCAACAACTTGAAGCTTCCTGCCCATTTTCATTGCCTCGAATGAGGGCTTGAAGATCACATTCACAGACCTACCGGTGTAGATCAAAAATTTTGACACCGAATAGTTATCAAGAACTGTCTTCACAACTACAACATCATTGAAAGGATTAGTGGTCCTTGGAAGGTCATCCTCGTTAAAGATGACCTTGCCTCTCAGGGGAGAGGTTTGGCAGCTAATAAGTCCATTCTCGATAGAACTGAACACGATTTTTTCTTCCGCGGCTTCCTAACTCCTGATCTGATAGGGGATCAGCCGCACGATCGTGATCGACAGAAGAGATCGAGACAACACTCGGCGGGGCCCACATGTGCATACTTGCATAGGATACATTGATCAGATTGGCAATCTAAGACTGCAAGTGTTTCCGGAGCGTCGTTTAGCTATTTATATATATTTTATTTTTTTAATATTAATTAGCATTATGAAGACACCGAGGGTAACGGTCGATCATAGCCATTAACGTGGGGCAACCAACCCTTGTTATAAATAGGGGTGGAGAATTCCATTTTTTAGCATTGCTTGTAATGTGAGAGATTCCAGACTGGCAATCATATAGCGGTGCGACATTGTGAGACCTTGGGGTACGACGTCTGGTTATTTTCAGTTATTTTTCCATATTTTCACGTGTCTACCCTCCCATCATCTTCTTCCACTCAATTACTACCTTCATTACTACTACCTTGCCTGCCCATTTGTCGTGGAACCACCGCAACTATTCAAAACTACCTCTAAACCGTTCGAGATTCCCACTGGGCATCTTTTTCCTCCCGTCGATCGAGTCAACCTCCAGCCAATCCCTCCCCTCATCCTGTGTCGACCTTGGAGATTAGCCCCCTTCAGTCGCACGCCCTCTTCTAATCCCGTCCCAACTAGGAAATTCCAGTCTGGTCTCGTTCCGGTCGGGGAAACCATCTCTCGATCCCATCCCAATCAAGAGAAGTCCCGTCTCAGTCAGGAAACCAACTCCTAACTACGTCCCAGTCAATGGAAGCCCTGGCCACCCACAATCCAGTCTTGTCGAGCCCGATCTTCACGTCCAGACAAGTCCTCAAGTTCTCAAGCAGCAAGCCCTAAAATTCCAAGGTCATACTAGTGCAGGAATTGGTTTCTCCTAACTTAAACACCAAGCATAAAGTTGTTGAGGAATTTATTTTGCACCCCTTATCTTTCATTACAATTGATGCATTCATCTCATGGGGCCACACCAGCCTCCACCACCGAATTCATCATGCTTGTGAGTATTGTTATATTGTGTTACCTATTTCTTTATTTAATATTGGATAAGTATGTTATATTTGCTTTTGTGTTGAAAATTGTTATTGACATTGTTTAATTTCTTTTAAATCCTATAAAACTTATTCGTGCAAGTGGTAGTTGAAAATCCTTCGTGCGGAGAAAATTTTTGATATTGCTCGTGTGCTTGAAAATTAAAGACTCACATTGTGTTGGATTGCCTAACTTATAAAATTTTACTTGCTAAATTAGTTTTGGATTATTTTGACACATTAACTTATCATATAGATTTTGTTCGAATTCAATCATATAGGGTTGCATTAGAGTCGGTGCATAACTTCTCACAACCCGTTCTGCCTCAGTTTGGTATCTGAGGCAGGTTAAGGCTTAGTTAAAATACACGGGACTAAATTATATATCACTCAATGTCATATCATAGTTATTGTCACTACCCTAATCCCCTATCTGAGGAGCCACAGCCCGTCTATGCTTGTGAGTATTGTGATGGTAGATCTATTCCTCACACCTCACTTAGACCTAGTGTCCCCTTCGGCTAGAGAGCTAGTCATCGACATTATACCTATTGGCCCAATATAAAGTATGGATTTTTCCTACTCTTCTCCTGTCGTCGTCCCAAGCCACCCCGCAACCGGGATCTGAGAGCCTAGTGTTGATCTAGTGGTGACCGCCTAATCCATTTTTAGGAATACTACCCTTCACGATGGTTTGCATCTGGAGGACCATCGCCCTGTTGATGAGTTCTTTGGAAACCCCTCCGTTGAGCCTCTTGTTAACCACCAAGTCCTATAAGGATGAGGTTTTGGTGAGTGACTCATTTATGAGTATTAAATTATTGACAGCTCTTCCATTATCGCCCCTGGTAATGATATTGCCCCAGAGTGTGGATCTTGAGTGCAGCATCAAGTATGTAGGGGTTTCCTTTAAAACATTGGAGCATAATTCCAATGTTTTTAGAGTTTACCATCTAACCAATCACACTCTTGTTCAGTTTTAGAACACGCCACTTGTTGACCCACCAGATGAGTTTTTTTCTTGTGAGGGAGACTCGCCGCACTCTAGAATCACATTATATTGTCCATGTCTATAGTTTAACTCAGGTGGTCGTTGCATTCGCAATGACTTTTCATACATACCTCCTAGTGAGCCACTTGATGCATCACATTCCATGAGAGACATTTGACACCG
Organism: Platanthera zijinensis; assembly: GCA_039513925.1. Classification (NCBI taxonomy): domain Eukaryota; kingdom Viridiplantae; phylum Streptophyta; class Magnoliopsida; order Asparagales; family Orchidaceae; genus Platanthera; species Platanthera zijinensis. Next base: position 116,556,073 of record CM077080.1, on the reverse strand, counting down.
CATAGTTCTGCAGCTCAGTACTGATGCCTTAAGAAGTATTTAGGTATTTAACGCACATTCGACGAATATTTCTACGTTCCACCCAAAGAGCTTACTAATATGCCATCCCATTTTAAAAACATTCAGCTAGTTTTTAGACTTCACCTTGAGAACATGTTATGTTTGATGTGCTTCATTTGCATCATCATTTGTATGAGAGCACTCTGGATAGTTTTGGAACCTACGTAGGCACTCGTTGCATTTGCGACGAATTTTATTATACCCCTACCGGTGACCCCCTGATGAGCCACATGTTGAGCAACCGCTCGTCTGGGATGTATCCATCATTAGTAAGACTGTCGAGTTTGAAAGTGCACTCAATAACTCATTGATCTTACGCATTACTAGACGCAGTTGTAGAGACGTTTTGCAAACTATATCGGCGCATCTTGTTATTGATGCTCATTTGAGTGTTCATCGAGTCCGTAATGAATTTTACTATGTACTACCTTTCGAGCCTCCTGATCATGTACTCATCTTAGGATTTTCTTATAGTACACAAACTCCGATTTACAGAGTTGGTCGTGTCAACTGTTAATCTTTTGCATTTGATGTCTGGTCATTTAAATTTAGTGTATGACTTATCTGTGCTGAATGATTCACATATGTTGCTTATTTTGCATCATTTGCATGAAATACATAAATTAATTTGAAAGAAAAATACTCACAATATTGAATTATATAAGGTACAGACAAATATACAAAAAACGTGAACAGCCGTTTCGGATGGGCGAGCATATCATGGTCAAACTATGCATGGACGAGCTCCCAAAAGGAGTTGCTACTTAACTAAAACTTAAGCGAAAACCTCTTTATAGGGTTATAAAGAAAATTGGAACAAATGCCTATGAGATCGATCTCCCAGCAAATATGAGTATTCATCTTGTATTAAATATGGAAAATTTGACACATTATAAAGATCTTCTTGAGTATAGGGACACATACCTTGAGCCACTTATGAGTTATGACATCATCCCAGTTACAACCTGACCCTTCCCCTAATCTCCCTAGACGAGCAACCGCAGACTTGTCTGCAGCCTTTATGATTCCACTAATTCTTCTAAATCCACCAGCACGAGAGGTGAGAGCTATGATAAGTACTGACTTCGTGACATACGAGTGCACCACTCAGGACGGCACATCTAGTTACGTAGTGCACTAGAGTGGACGCCCCACCTTTGGGGACACTTGGCTATCAATGATAGAGCTTATTAGACATGCCCTTGATCTTTGACTATAGCTCGATCATCTGCATTCATCGAAGATAAATGCTTTTCAGTCGAGGGAAGTTGATGGATATAAGTCGCACGATCGTGATCAGCAGAGGAGATCCAGACAACACTCGGTGGGGCCCGCATTTGCATACTTGCATAGGATGCATTGATCGAATCGGCGATCTGAGACAGCGAGCGCGTCCGGAACATCGTTTTACTAATTCTATGAATTTTATTTTATTTTTGAACATTATTTAGCGTTATTAGGATATCAGGCGTAGCGGCCGATCATAGTCGTTTACGTTGGGTACCCAACCACCCCTCTTAATATAAATAGTGGCGAAGGATTCCATTTCCTGGCATTGTTTGTATTGTGAGAGATTCAAGACCGGTAATCATATCGCAGTGCGACGCTGCGAGACCCGAGGGTGAGATGTCCTGATTATTTGCAGTTATTTTCCCGTTTTTAACCTCCCATCATCTTCTCCAACTCGATTACTCCATCATTACTACTCCCCTGTCCAACCATTTGTTGTGGACCCGCCGCAACTATTCAAAATTACCATTAAACCGTTCGAGATTCCCAGTGTGCATCTTCTTCCTCCCGTCAATCGAGTCTCCCTCATGCCAATCTCACCCCTCATCTTGTGTCGACCTTGGTGATTACTCCCCTTTCAGTCGCACTCCCCCTTTTGATTTCATCCCAACCAAGAAATTCCAGTCCTGACTCATTCCCGTCAGGGAAAACATCTCTTGATCCTGTCCCAAACACAAGAAGTCCCATCTCAGTCAGGAAACCGACTCTCAACTTTGTCCCAGTCAAGGGAAGCCATATCCACCCCCGATCCAGTCTTGTCAAGTCCGATCTTCACATTCAGGCAAGTTCGCAAGTCCTCCAGCATTAAGCCCTAAAATCCTAAGGTCAAGTTAGTGCAGGAATTGATTTTGCCTAACTCAAACAACAAACATAAAGTTGTTTAGGACTTTCTTCTACACCCCTTATCGTCCATTACAATCGATGCATTCATTCCGTGAAATCATATCTGCTACCAACAGATTCCTCATGCTTATAAGTATTATTGTACTGCATTCATCTCGGTGTTGAAAATTATTAGTGTCATTGTTTAGTTTTTTTTAATCCTATAAAATTTATCTATGCAAGTTGTGGTTGAAAATCCTTCATGCGAAAAAACTTTTGATATTGCGGGTGCTTAAAAATTAAAGACTTACGTTATGTTGGATTGCCTAACTTATAAAAATTTACATGCTGAAATTATTTCCAGATTATTTTGACATATTAACTCATTATATAGATTAGGTTCGAATCCATTCAGATAGGGTTGCATTAGAGTCGGCACATAACCTCTAACAAGTCGTTCTGTATCAAGATCTCTACTCCACAGGAGTTTGAGGTTCAAAGTTTTGGCATTGTTTTTGTCGTCCAAGCATCATCACATCACCGACATGGTGACATCGTCGTAGAACTCATCGCTCAAGCATTCCTATCAATCAGAGGTCTCCTCGTTCTCGTCATCAAGGCTACAGATCCCAGTGATCAAGTCGTCCAGGCTACAACTCATTTAGGCAACAATTTGTAATGATCTCGTCGTTCAAGCTACAGAGCTTCATTCTTGCCATTCGGGATAGAAATTATGTTGATTGGAGTTCTCATTGGGCTCTTCCCCGACTTCAACATGACCCAGTGATCATTTTTCTCGTTTAAGTCAGATGATGTTGCATTCCTCTATCAGCTTTAGCATGTGATTACAGTGGTTCTTCCTTGATCTTTTTTCTTGTTTTCTACCCGATCCTAGTGATCATTCATCATCTTCTTTACTTGATCCTTGCATTAACATGTGTTCGACTTTTACCAAATCCAAGCACCACAGTTCTAGGTGTTCTCCTCCTATTGCATTCCTCTATCAGTTTTAAGGTTACTTTATAGCTAAATTTTGACTTTTATATGAACTTTTTTGAGTTTTGCATTTATCCTTCCATTGATTAACTAACATTTTTAAAAATATTTAGACATTACTGAAATTGATGAAACCAGCATATGTCGGTTCCAAGCCCAGATGAAAAATGTTGAGGGTTGTGTTAGGTAGACAGATTCGTAAAATTTAGTCACCCTTATGAATACGGATCATTTGAGAAATTTTGGAAAAGGTAGGTTGGTTTCCTTAAGGAACGCGTCGTATGGTATGAATGTGGCGTCTTGGCAAAGACCGTTACATCTCCAGGACTTGGGCGTAGTGTTAAATATGCAAGAGATCCCGTAATATGGTTCGAATGCGGCGTCTTGGCAAGGACCGTTGCCCCTCCAAAAGAACTTGGGTGTAGTGTTAAATAGGCAAAATTTTCACATATTAAACGACCTAGGAAAATATATCGTAGGATTTATGACTGGCTTAGATTGGAAGTTGGAATATGGGTACGCTAACGGAAAAAGTGATGAAAGTAGTGGATACGATGATTAGGAGAAAGTTAAATATCATGTCTGCAAGAGACTAGATGGGTGGGTGAGAAAGTTAAATTTTTAGAAAATTCAGGTTTTAAATTATGGTACACAGAAAAAAAAACGCAAATAATGGAGTACGTATTATTGTGGATACTACTTGAAGAAATGGAGTTGTTATTGTAAATAAAAAAAGGTGATAGAATTTTAGCTCTTAAATCAGTCATGAGAAAGGAAACTATTAATATGATTAGTGCGTATGCGTCACAAATAGGATTAAGTGAAGTTATTAAAATGCACTTTTAAAAAAACTTAGATGATTTAGTAAAGGAAATCCCACAAAAAGAGAAGATTTGTATAGGAGAAGACTTAAATGGACATATAGAGAAAGAAAATATAGATTATGCAATCGTTCATGGAGGATTTGGGTATGGAGAAAGAAATGACGAAAGAAGAACCATTTTAACTTTGCCGCAGCACATGAGCTAATTGTGACAAATATAATTTTCATGAAGGGGGAAAACATTTAATACGTTTAAAAGCGCATCAAATAAGTGACAAATTATTTATTTTCTGACTCATAAAATGGATAAAATGATTTGGAAAATTTGCAAAGTCATGCCAGGAGAAAGTTTGACAACAGAGCATAGGTTAGTGGTGTTGAACGTGCAAATTAAATAAAAAACATTTAAGACAAGAACAAAAGTGTTGTCAAAAATTCAGTGGTGAACCTTGAAGATGGAAAAGCAAGTTGCTTTCAAGACAGCAATTATGGAACAACTAGTTGATGACCCATATATTGATCATGGTATCTCAAGGAAAGTTATTTTTTCACATTTAAGGATAAAAGAAAAGAACGTATTTGAAAAAACAAAAGGTCATGCGCCCCCAAATAATGAATTTTTGTGGTGAAAAGAGGAAATGCAAGATAACGTGAGGGCAAAGAGGGTCAGCTATAAAACATTATACACTTGTAGGAATGATAAAAACTTGGCAAGGTATAAAGTCATCAAGAAAGAAGCTAAACATGCAATAAATAAAATAAGAAGTCAAGCTTATGAAGAATTTTATAAGCAACTTGATGCCAAAGAAGAAGAACGTGGCATATATAAAATTTATCGGGCTAGAGAGAGCAAGATGGGAGATTTAAGTCAAGTTAAATGCATAACATATAAACAAATACATGGATGATGTAGCAATTTAATAGCGATAAAAAGGATATTTTTATCAACTATATAATGAAACAAAAGATAATGAACTGACTTGGTAAATTATGTTCTAAAGAAGACGAGAAATGAAAAGGTTGTTGGAGAAGACGATATACTCATCGAAGTATGAAAATGTCTAGGAAAAGAAGGAATTTTGTGACTTATATGTTTCTTCAATAAGATACTAAAGTCAAAGAAAATGTCGGACCAATGGAGATAAAGTATCCTAATATCTTTGAAAAGGAACAAAAGAGATATATAAAATTATGTTAATTACAGAGAAATTAAATTAATGAGTCATACCATGAAAATATAGAAACGAGAAATATAAAGAAGAGTAAGATGAAAGACTAGCATCTCGGAGAATCAATTAGGATTCATTCCAAGGAGGTCAACCATGGAAGCTATACATCTCTTGAGGAGACTCATTGACAACTATCGAGAAAGAAAACAAGATTTACATATGTTGTTTATCAATCTTGAAAAGACTTATGATAGGGTTCCAAGAGAGATCTTATAGAGATTTATAAAAGAAATGGGTAAATGTATCATACATTGATATAATTAAAGATATGTATACATATTCATTGACGAGAGTGAGGACAAGAAACGACGCGCCCACCAGAGACCAAATGCCAGCACGTCCGGTCTCACACCTCTGGAGTTAAGATTTACATCTGAGGCCCTGAGTTCGTCAAGATCACTACCCAACTGCCCTCTTGGAGGGAGACCGCGCGAGTTCACTGTGATGCATTAACGGTCGCAGGGCAACCTGTGGTTTGGCCGACCGCGGGGAGATAGAGACCGTCCATGCGGGGGACTTATCCTCAAAGGCCGCCGCAGCAAACTTACGGGCTCTGGCCTACAACAGCGCAGCCTGGAGTCTCCTTGACAACGCATTGGCGACCAATGCCCGCCTACGAGAGAAACTGAAGGTAAAGGTTAATTATGAACACTGCCTCCCCTTTCTTACCTGTGTGGGAAGACTCATCCTCCTGCAAACTCTTGCCGCCACAAGAAAAGAGGGTGGCAGAGGAACCTAAATTTCGTCGGGAGCTGGGTCGGCTCAATAGGCGTTCGGCGGAGACGGCGATCCGCCTTCTGAAGGAGAATGATGTCTTAAAGCCGGAGTACGTCAATGTCGAATATGAGACCCTTTTTGCAGGCCACCCAGACGCGGTGTCTCCGAGCTCAGGGGAGGACTCTTCGTAGCACTAACCGCAGTCTAAGAGAACATTCCAGCTTAGATCCCTTTGTCGAGCATCTTTACTTATTGTTTCTTTTATCTCTGTAATGGATGTTAGAAACACTACGTAACTGAATGAAAGTACGAACTTGATTCTTAGCTATTATTTCAATTCCTTTCTGTAATGCTTGCTAATTTCGGCATAGGGGAACAGACGACCACATTCCGAGCGTCCGCCTATTAAGATTAGAAAACCCGGGCGACTTCGTCCTGAATGCCCACCCATTAGAAAGCATAGGCGTCCTCAGTTTGAGTGCCAATCTATTAAGATCAGAAGACCCAGGCGGCCTCAATTCAAGTGTCCGCCTATTAAGGTTAGAAGACCCAGGCAGCCACAATACCGGGTGCCTGGGTCGGACAGTTATGGAGGAGCGTGCGGTCTTTTGTTGAATAATTCCTGGCCAGGCGCCGCGAATTGCCGAGCGGGCGCCGAAGCATTGTGAATTGTCGAGCGAACACTTACTGGGCAGATCTTGGCAGAGTATCGTGAATTTTCGAGCAAATACTTGCCTCGGGAGACAAGAGGGACCACTTATGCTCTTGTTGAGGAGTTGTCCATTATTCCATGCGGTCCGCTTGTCGGAGATTAAGGATCCCAGTCGGGCATTGGGCATCTGCAGGGTCTCGTCCGCAAGCAACGTCGAATAATGTTGGAGGGGAATAAACGCTTGTTGCTCGGAGCTTGTCCTCGAAAAGGAAGCAATAACAATAACAACGACTCAATCAATGCGCGGTTGGTCAACACATCTGGACCTGCTGCATGCCACTCTGGAGTATCTCCAACGAGGACAATTATCGCAGTCTTATAGTGGGGGAAGTGACACACCGGCAGGAGGGTCGGAGGCCCGATGGCCCAGGTTCAAGACATTCGGATACGTCCGAAAGGGGTACAAGACGGCACCGGTAACCACACATGGGCGTCAATCCCAAATCCGTTTTGATTTATCTCAAAGGTCAGGTACCCTAGGAGAGTTTATATCTTGCACGGCCTTGAAAAACTCATCTATTATGCAGATGTTAGGATTTTAAGATAAGCGAACGTGCAAAAAAACCTTTCAATAACAGTAGAAAAAGGAGGAGCATAAAGGAAAAATGACACCATAAAGGTTTTGTCTTGCCCTGCTTGATGCTAGAAGAGCGGATTGGCCTGTCTGTTGCCCTTAACCGGAGGCGGAACGTACTCCTCCAATGCATATGCAACCCAGGTATCTTTGACCGGAAGTGGAACGTACTCTTCCATTGCTGCTGTAAGTTGGATGTCTCTAACAGGAAACGGGACGTATTCCTCCACCGCACCTGCAGACTGGATGTCTCCGACTCGAAGCATCGCGCACTCCTCCACCGAACTTACCGATCGGATATAGCACTCTCAAGCGTGAACTTCAGGACTTGACGGTAGGTTGATGTGACGGATTGGAAGTCATCCAATAGGGGTCTGCCGAAGAATGCATTGTAGATGTTGGGTGTGTCGATGACCAAGAAAGACTCATGTCGGGCTATCCCGCACAGGATGAAGGCTAGGTCCAAGCTCCCTTCGACCTCTTTTTTCCCTACGAAGCCATAGAGTGGGTCGTCGCAGGCTTTCAGCGGCTCGGTCTTCTTCATCACCTCATAAGCGGGCTTCAAGAGGACATTGATAGAACTGTCTGTATCTACCAGGATTCGAGCCATCGTATAATCACCCAGAATAGCCCTGATGACGACCGCATCATGAAAGGGGTTGATGACCAAGAGAAGATCTTCCTCCTTGAATGTTACCATCCCGCGAGGATGCGGGGCCAAAAATGTTGAGGCTACTTCTCTCCCTTGCAAACACCTCAGACTCCCTTTGCAGGAAGACTCCACTCCGACCCCGCCGTGTATATAGTTGATACACCCTAGCGGGCCGACCCCGTCTACTTATACACACTCTTCCTCCATATTTTCTCCTTGCTCGATGACGTTGCACCTCGGGGCACTCGCCCCCTCCCCGACTTTTTCTTTCCATTTCCAAGACGAGGCCTCTCTAGCCTTCTCTGCCTGCCTTTCTGCAAGCAGGTATTCCATCTTCCTTCCCTCAGCAGTTTCTCCACCACGTCGTGAAGGACTTGACAATTCTCGGTATCATGTCCCACATCCCGGTGGAACTTGCAGTAGAGGTTCGGATTCCTACTTCCAAATCCTCCTTTCATAGGTCTCGGGAGCCAAAACTCTGGTTGTTGCTGGAGGATCTCGACAACCTCTTCCAATGGTACTCCTATGTCGGCGTACTCTTATGCCTCACACCACTGCTCTGGGGATGCTCCCAATAAAATGGTGGGTTTCTATTGCCTTCCTGCTGCGATTGGGAGTGCCCCGGCCTCATCTGCTGAAAGGCCTGAGGGCCTTGACGACGAAAGTTACGCCCCTGCGAGTTAGGGGATCGATGCTCCTAGCGGATAAAATTGCTTTTTTGAGTGAGAACCGGAGGGCAGCTAGAAGAATTAAGTGGGAGCTTTCCCCCCAGGTCGGAGAGACCTGCGATGAACTCTTCATTATTAAACTCTCCTTCAATAAATTGGTTTGCCCTCTCAATAAGTTTTGCGTGTCTTTGGCTTCTTCTCACTAATCATGAACTTGAAAAGTCCAGACCGGAGGCCATTAGTAAAGGCAACCTTATAGACCTTAGGGTCCATGTCTGGAACTTCCATAATCAAGCTCTGGAAGTGATCAACATACTGTCTCAAAGTCTCCCTTGGTCCTTATCATATCTGGAATAGAGCATCAACATTCACCCTTCGCCGTTTGAAGGGCGAACCTTATAGACCGGTGGCGAACCTTTGCAAGAAATCTGTTCTTAAACTCTGTGAAGGAAATGATCGAGTTGGGAGGGAGGCTATTTAATCACTCCCTCGTCTTCCCATCGAAGGTGGTGGAAAGCAGCTTGCAGCACAGACTATCGGAGAGCGGTGGTCGGAACACTGTGGCATCAAATGCCAGCAAGTGAGAAGCGAAATCCTCCTTTCCCAAGAAGCGGGGAAATCGTGGCTCCCTAAAGTCGTTGGGGGTTGTTTCCTCGCGATTCCTGGGACAAACGGCGAGTAAACCTCCACTACCATGACTGGCACTTGTTCTTCAAAGTTCGGGACCTTTCCAAGATGGTCCCAGCGGCTTCTCGGAAAAGCCGACGGCGGGCATGGGCCCCATCCTCTTGCGGTTGGTGCTAAGGCGGATTCCCTAGCAGTGGAGGTGGTAGACGAGTGGGGGTTACGGGCTCTCCCGAATGCTCAGCAATCTAGGCCCGTTGCTCCTCCTGGGCGACTAGTTGATTAACTAAGCTGAGTAGACGTTCGAACTCAGCGCGGGTGATAGCCAGCTGCTCGCGATCTGGCGATTGTCTGCTTGCCATAAGAGTGAATTCGTCGGCTAGATGGTATTTGAAGGTTGCGGGGGCGAGCACTACGACTATTCTTTGACAGTGAGGGCGATTTCACCAATCGCTTGGGTCCACGCTCACCGCACCAATTTTTGTTGAAACTAAAAATGTCACCAACTCTCCACGCGTTATCCCTGGATCAGGTGGTCGGCAGAGAAAAAGGAGGTTTGCAAGCAATCGGCTACTAGCCCTGTGGACAGTTTAAGCGAATAAAAAGGAGCGTGAAAAGAAGGCGTCGTTGCCAGCAGCGAACACCAGATTTGACCTGCCGCAGCGAATGCCTTTCTTGCGGCGGACCTTTTGAATGATTGAAAAGGGGTTGCGGGTGAACTCAAGCCAGTACAAGTGGGGGAGAAGAGTAAAGACTGAATTGACTTAGTGTCCGCACCAGTAACTAGGCAAGTTCTGGGCTAAGTCCGCGTGTCCCATCCAAGCATCCCTGGTCCTTATTTATACTTGAGGGTAGGTTGTTTGAACGATTCGCGAACCGACGGGCTTTTAACATCTTATTAACTACCGCATTAAATGCGCAGCAACCCGAGATATACAAAGAGTCGGGCGGCGGGAGTTAAGAAAAGAGATCGCACATAACCGTGCGGTGCCACCGAGGTTGATGCCGAAGAGACAAGCCCGGGCAGGATCCAAGAGAAGTGTCCGTCGTGACCTCTGGGCTGGATCAACTGAGCTGCTTCGCGAGAGACCGCCTGCAAAATGCTCATGTCAAGGTTGCCCAAAGAGTGTCTGTGTCGAACACTGCCGCGCTCAAGCCACGGGCCAGAGCACATCCGCGGACACTCGGGGTGTCCGCCTGAAGAGCCCATGAATGCCGAGAATGGACGCCAGGTAAGTTGTCTCTGCTTGTCTGATGCTCGCTTAAAACTTAAAAGCAAGTTTGACCATACTGCAATTATATCATTGATGTTTTATGGTTCTAGGTGTTGGGCAGTGAATTGTGTACATGAGCAAAAAAAAGGAGTTGCGGAGATAAGAATGCTTAGGTGGACGTGTGGACAGACGAGACTACATAAAATTAGGAATGAATGTATCAGGGACAAGACAGGAGTGGAACCAACTGCTGAGAAAATGCGAGAAGCTCGACTAAGATGGTTTGGACATGTACAAAGGACAGGGGCGGATCCAGAGGGGGACCCGAGGGACACTGGCACCCCATTTATTTTTCAAAATGGTTAGTGTATTTGAATTCCTCTCGTCGAGGCAATGGATTTTGACTACTTATACGTCAAAAACGGTGGCCAGATGAGGGAGATACAGCTCCGATAAGATTGAAACGTTCAAATTTCTTTTTTGAAGGAAGTTGATGTCTGGCCTCCCATATTAAAAATTTTAGAACACAGTGGCACATTCAAAAAAAAATTTGTTTGCACCCCCATTATTAATTTTCTAGATCCGCCATTGTACAAAGGAGACCATTAGAGACGCATGTTAGGCATTGTGAGAGTTTAGTCACTAGACATGTTAAACGGAGGAGGGGTAGACCAATGAAAACTTGGAATGAAACTATAAAGAAAGACATGTACTTAGGCATTAGTGAGATTATGACTAAAGATAGGGCACAGTGGAGACAAAGGATTCATATAGCCGACCCCACTATAGTGGGGTAAAGGATTGAGTATTGTTGTTGTTGTATTACTGAAATTGATTCCTACCCCACTATAGTGGGATAAAGGATTGAGTATTGTTGTTGTTGTATTACTGAAATTGATTCCTACCCCACTATAGTGGGATAAAGGATTGAGTGTTGTTGTTGTATTACTGAAATTGATTCCTACCCCACTATAGTGGGATAAAGGATTGAGTATTGTTGTTGTTGTATTACTGAAATTGATTCCTACGTGACTTGGTTTACAATAAAATCAGCATTGAATATCATTAGAAATGCATTAAATAAATCATGTTTATCTGATATCCTGAATCCCGACTTGATTTTCTTGCTTACACTATTTCATTGTGTGTATATAAATCATAATAATATGAATATAGAATGTATATATAGATGGGTAAACCAAAGATAGAAAAGGTGTCTATGACATGGGAATCAAAGGATGTATTGGTTTTCTATGAGTTATGCATCAGAAATCAACTTGGTTAACAAGACAATCACTAAATGTTAATGCTTTCATACCAATTAAAGATCAAAGTTGATACAGCCCTCGTCACATCCGAGGACGCGTGATTCCATTATGCGCCAATTATATTTTACTATTTGCTATTTTTCTATCGTTTCCTTCGCAATTATTTATTTCATGTATTTTTCTTTCCATGTACCCGTTATTAGTTTCGGCTCATCAGTGTGACCGGCCGGTGAGACCCTAAATAAAAAAGTCCGGTAATTTGAGTAGTTAAGACGTAAGGGGCAAGCTTAATCTATTTGGGAGCAGTGTTGTAGATGTCGGACGACATGTCCGATATGTCGGCCAACATAAAGGTTTTGGGGGTAAAACGCCACGACATCGATATTTTAATCAAATATGTCGTTTTTGAAAATATCCCCCGATATATCCGTTTAACCCGACATATCAGGCGATATTTCGCGACCGATATATCGTCGTGAGTATTACAAAAAAAAATTCCCTTTTTTGAAGAGACCAAATACCAGTTAATGTGGGGTAAGGTTTGTCATTTCACCTTTGTGGTGGGATCCTTCCTTGGACCCTCTCTGCGCAGGGATGCTTTCTGCACTAGGTTGTTTTTTTTGAGGACACCAAACAAAAATAATTCATTTTGTGCATCACACTAATTCTAGTATCGACTACTTTCTCATCTAGTTCTCATTTGGTGATCTTTATCTCGTTTATTGCAGTTGATGACTCTTTCTTGTGTAATTTATAAGCATACACTATTTTTATATATATTTATTGTATAATTTATAAACATACATTAATACATTATGTATACAATTATACATATTTATAAAAACAGTGTAATATATATGAACAAATTTATTTAAATATTAAAATTCGACATTGTAAAATATCCCCGATATATCCCCCGAAATCCGATATCCGACATTTCAAACTCAAACCGACATGAACCCGACATCCGACATCTACAACCTTGTTTAGGAGAGTGCATAAAATTAACAACACTCAAGCCATTATCCCACTATAATTGTGCGCACAAAATTAACAATTAATTGGAAAATGTTAGAATAAAAACAGGCAGCCACGGCCCCATTAATGACAATTTGGAAACAATTGAAAACTGCTGGAAGAAAAACAATTTGGAAAGAGTTCAGTTTTGGAAGTAAAACATTTGGAAATAATTGAAAATCAAGGAGTAAATCAATGGCAAAGCCTATAAGATGAAAATGCGATAAAGGAAAAGGGGACCAGGAAAATTGAAAGAGAACGAGTAATGCTCGTCTTCTCCGTTTTGCCGGTCGTGCCCTCCATCGACGTAAAGAAGCACTTCCTCGCTCCAGTGATTCGGCCAAAGAAGTGCTCAGCAATGTGAGCCGTCGATTAAATTCTGTCGCCTTCGTCCGCCAAAGCCGGTAGCGTGCGTCGCCGATTCAAGCCCGTCACCTTTTTCCGCCAGAGTCATCGCGACCGACCCTTGCTCATTGTCCCGGTCGACGCCTTCCTCCTTCAGTACTGGGTGTTGTCGACCACGGCGCCCTAATCCGGCACCCACTTGCCACTGCTCCCGCCCGTTGGTTGTTGTCGACCACAGCAATCCTTCTGACTAGCCTTAGACCACAATTGACGCCAACTTTTCCCCAACTAGATTTGGAAGAATCACTACGCCTGGGTAACATTCGCTCAATCTGTGCTTCAAAATATCAAACTAATTTTATGCGTCTCATTTAAATATTGCTAAGCTTGCCTCGAATGTTCAACTGCCTTGATTACCGCTATCCATAAATTATTTTGTGTTTTGGCGTGTGGATGTACGTGTTTCGCAATGATACAACACATTTGATGCTTAAGAATCCTCTCTCAAATTTTAATTAGCACCTATAGTGAAGTTTCGATGTTGGGGGAGATTTCGTGCGCTAAAACTCGATTTGGACCCGCTCGGCCCCTTTTCAAAAACTAAATCAACTTACCTTTTTTTCCAAAATCCAAATTTTATTTTATAACCAAAATACTTTGCCAAAAAATATTTAATTTGAACCCCTAATTTGAGTCTGCATTAGTTTGGTATCAGAGGACTGTGATTCGCTCCCATCGCGAATCACGCGATCCGAGTTAAAAAAAGATTAAATTAACTTAAATTAAAAACAATTTTATTTTAAATTTTTATAACCTATTTTCAAAAAAAAAAGTTTTATTCAATATAGGGCTGAGCATATTATTCAAAACTCGAAAATCGCTCGAAAATCGTTCGAAAATTGAGCCGAATCGGAATCGGTTAAAATTGATTTGACTCAATTTGAGTCGATTCAATTTGACTCGAATCTGATTTCGAGTCGATTTCGAGCCAGCCCTGAATCGCTCGAAAAATATGATTCGAATCAACTCGAATTAATTTAAAAAATTATGTATTTATTAATATATTCTTATTTTAAGATTAAAAATAACAAAATTTAAACCTAAATAAAAAGAATGAATGCTTTAAGTGTTTCATTTGCTAAATGTATAGGTTGTCCAATTTTATTTTGAGCAAGCTAGGAATAAACGAAAAATTGCTAAATTTCGAGCCGACTTGATTCGATTTCGAGCCGACTCGATTCGATTTTGAGCCGACTCGATTCGATTTCGAGCCGACTCGATTTGATTTCGAGCCGACTCGGAATCGAGCCATTTCGAGTCGAGCCGACTCGACTCGAAATCAATTTCGATTTCGAGTCGATTTCGAGCCGAGTTCGAGTCGAAAATTTCGATTTCGAGCCGAGCCAAAATCGCTCGAACTCGACTCGATATCAACCCTAATTCAATATCCTTTTGATTTAAATCTAATGTTATTTTATTTTTAAAAAAAATTAAATTTTTGTTTTTAATTTAGAATCAATTAAAATTGTTTCTAAGGAAATTAAAATCAATTTATTTTAAATAAAAAATTGTGCGGGTAATTTAGAAAATGGTGTAGCTGATCTAAGCGCACAAATTAAAATTTTAACTAAAACCATTGAGACGATGAGTACGAATGTTACCGCAAACATGCGAGATATGGGACAAGTGGTAAATGGGTTACGCACGCGTGTAAACACCTTAGAAGCCAACCAACAGTTAGGGATTATGTTAGGTCCTTCCCGTTCAAGCAAGAGTTATCCAGCGGGTGATGTCGGAGCTGGTAGTGGAGAAGAGTTAGCGAGAGAATAAGAGGGAATGAGGAAGAGTTCCAGAGCGGGAAAGAGAGAGAGAGAGAGAGGTTGAGAGAGAGACTGAGGCAGACAAATCAAAACGTTCTTATTCCATGCATAAATTTATTACAACAACTAATCCCTTTTATAGCCTACTAATGACTCTCATGGTTAATTACAATCACAACCTATGTAACGGTAATAAATCAATCGGTGGTTGATGGCTGGAGGATGAGAAGCAGTTTGTCTTGATGCTTCCACGTGTTGGGAGATCCTGGCTTTGAATATTTAATCTAGTGGTGGATGCTTGATGGTTGAATTCGGACACAGCAATGATGTTGACACGTGTACGGCGATCCTGCCTGTGATGAATTTACATCCCGTCGATTCTCTCCAAGTGTTGAGATCTGGACGGTTTATATAAACTGAGCTGACACGCGTCCGAATCATAACAATACGCTGCCCTTTTAAAAGAACGATGGCCTCATCGTTATCTTCATCCTCGCGTTTTTAGGGGGGGTGGGGTGACGGCTGGAGCGAAAAAGCTGCAGGTCGGCAAGTAGAAACCATGGCTGATTTTGCGTAGCTTCAAAACAGATGGAGCGGCGAAGTCGGAGGATGGATGAGCTCTTTGAAAGCACTACGTAGAGACTCACGATCTGGAAAACAGCTATCCATCCTGAACTACTGGTATAACTTCTCTAATCTTCGTCTGGGCGTTGATGGTGGTAGGATGTCGGTTTTGAGTGCGTTTTTTTTTCGATTTTGCCATGTTGCTGGAAGTAGATCTGTGAGTTCGACTTCATTAGGTTTTGCGGTGAGCCCGGTGGTTGTATGTTGTAGATCTGTAGGGAGTGAAACTAGATCTTCCCAGGTACTATCTTCGGGTGGGAGATCCTTCCACTGGACTAGTCCTTGCTGGATCGGCAGATTGTTGCGTATAATCTGTCGCAGACTAACCACGACTAAAGGGATATGCACGGGCATATGCTTGTGGCTCTGTGTTGGTAAGGATGTTACATGTTGGGTGTTGTCGATGATGTATGGTTTGAGCAGGGAGATGTGAAATACTGGGTGTATCTTGCAATCCTCTGGAAGTTTTAGGCGGTATGCTGTTTCAACCACGACTTCCAAGATCTGGAAGGGCCCGTAATAACGGAGAGAAAGCTTCCTGCAACTTGTTCGCTTGAGTGTGAGTTGTCGGTAGGGGTGTAGTTTTAATAGCACCCAGTCGTTGATCTTGAAAGCTTTTTTCACTCCTTTTGTCCGCAAAATTCTTCATACACTGTTGAGATTGCTGGAGGTGTTGTCTGAGTTTATGTATTATGTCGTCCCTGGTTTGGAGTGTGATGTACACTGCATCAATCCTGGTAGTTCCTGTGCAATAAGTAAGAAGCCCGGGAGGCGGACGACCGAACATGGCTTCAAATGGAGTCATGTCGGTCGATGTATTTAGAGTCGTATTAAAATGATATTCCGATAGGCTTAAATAGTTAGACCATTTTTTTGGATGCTCATGTGTAAACATACGTAAGTACTGCTGTAGGCTTCTGTTTGTACGTTCTGTCAACTCATCTGTTTGTGGGTGATAGGCTGAACTATATAGTAGTTTGGTTCCTTGTAATGAAAATAAGTCTTTCCAAAAATTGCAAAGGAAAATTGTATCACGGTCTGAGATAATTGATGTAGGTAGGCCGTGTAATTTTCCTACTGACTCCCAAAATACTGAGGCCACATTGGGTCCAGTTAATGGAGGTGTCAGGGGTGCAAAGTAGGCTGCTCGGGAAAGTCTATCTACTATTACCATGATTATTGTAAAACTATTGGATTTAGGTAAGTTAGTGATGAAGTCCATATAGATCTGTACGGTTTATTTAAACTGAGCTGACACGCGTCCGAATCATAACAGATTATCCCATCCCAAATTGAAGAGGATCCTAACCCTAGGCAACCTGAAAACAATAACCCTAATCCACAACGGATTGCACAAGGGCAACAAAATATTAGGGATGCACCTCGATGGGACCTAGGGATCAAGTAAGACATTGGTGATTTTGAAGAGCATTTAGAACCTGAAAGATGTATAGATTGGTGTGATAGAATGGATCGTTTCCTGCCTTGGAAGCAATTGCCCCAAGTTAGGCAAGTCGAGTACGCAACCCTTAGGTTGAAGGGTTCCGCCTTGGTTTGGTGGGGTCAGCTAGAGCGGTCTAGATTCAATTTAGGATTGCCCCCGATTACCACATGGGATGAGTTTAAAATTCAATTGCGAAGGCGGTATGTCTCAGTGGACTATATGCCAACCCTCTACAGTAGGTTCCACAACCTACGGCAAGACAAAGTGATGGTGGATGAGTACACGAACGAATTCCTAATCCTTCAGTCTCGCCTCGACCTCCGAGAGGATGACGACATGATTGTATCCCATTATCTGAATGGGTTGCGATATTTCATTAGAAACCAACTAGAGTTCTTTGATTACAAGGACTTAGGAGAATTATCGAGTCGTGCACGGAGAGTCGGTCATCTAGAGCTAGGGCTCCGTTTGGGAGGACTTATTTTCATCTATCAAGCGGTTACGATCGCATGAATCAGACCTTAATTAAGACCCAGTTCATACGGTCATAACCGCTTGACCGATGAAAATAAGTCGGAGTCTAGATCTACTGATAGATCTACAACGAGCGTCACCATTGCCACTACTGCTAGGATCTCGGAGTCCCCTCACTCTCTCATCACTGTCGGGACTCCAACCCCACCCACCATTCACTCCAAAGGAAAGGAGATTATTAGGGTTAAGCCCAACACTGGAGTACTTCGATGCTTCAAGTGTACGGAGTTGGGGCACAAATCATCAGAGTGTCTGCGACGCCACTTCGTCGTTATTAACGATTCTACAAATGGATGTAAGCCTGAGTATGGAATTTACATTAATGAGTTCACCCTGAGCCTGAGCATGAGCATGAGCACGAGTCTGAGGATGTCATAGAAGTGGAAGGCGAACACGCCGAACACTTAGTCTACGTCTTACGTTATAGTCTGATCACCCCTAGTAAGTCTACTGAGAATGACCATAGGAGACACGATATTTTCCGCACTACGGTATGCATCCCGGGACAATTTTGTTCTATTATCATCGATTGTAATAGCATGGAGAATTTTGTATCTTAACGCATAGTCGACAAACTAGGGCTTACGACGCATCCATTAGAATAACCCTACATCCTATCCGGAGTCAATAGCCATTGAATATGCACGTCACACATTACTGTCTAGTAGAGTTTTTATAGGGAGCACGTATTCGGATAGAGTATTACGTCATGTCGTTGATATGAATGTTTGTCACATCCTATTAGGGCGGGCTTGGTAATATGACCGACATGTCATGCACGACGGCACGAGAAACTCTCACTTCTTTGAGCACTACAGGCACAAGATTGTTCTTTTACCCCAGAAGCACTTTCTGATCCTAAGGGCACGCGAGAGGACCTCTACAACTTCTAATTCACTTTTCACGGACTCCAACACATTACTGCTCACCGCACTCCCGCCTAAACCCCCATCCCATGAGGAGACTCATAGCCCCAATGAGTCGCTCACCCAACATTTATCAATTCCTGACGTACCTCCTGATATTTATCAGTCTTTTGATACTATATCGGAAGACCACTCACTCCGCACACCCCACTCGGTCGAATTCATATTTAGAGACTACACTTTTATTTCACCTCACTATCATTTGGTTGTAGACATCTTTGTAGAGTTAGAATGATATATTAAATATTTTCTATCATGTTTGTGGAATATATTATATGGTCGACTGAGAACCAAATTTGAGTATAGTAGCGTTTATCACACTCTAACTGATGGGCAGACTAAGGTTATTGAAAGAAGTATGAGGAGCCTTCTTAAGCGTCTAACTGGGATGAATGCAAAGCAATGAGATTTTTTACATTCACGAGCACAACTCACATATAATAATTCTAAAAATCATTCCCATAAAAAATCACCTTTCCAGATTATACATTTGCCTTTATTACACCATCTTCATGATCGGCACCCCCTCCATTTTCATGAACGTATTTCATTCGTTGTGCAAGCTCATGCTAATTATTCAAAAAAATTGTGTAAAATTATTACTGATAATTTGCAAGCAACTTTTGAATATTACAAACTCATGGTCGATCGTTATCGCCATGAGTTGTACTTTTCAAAGAAAGATTGGGTGTTTGTTTATTACAAGAGAATTAGTCCATTCTCAATTCCAAAGTACAACGAGCTACCTGTCGAGGCCCCAAACATTCCATCTGATTTAGCATCAGCAACGACGCCCGATCTCTACAGTACCCGTTTCTGCGAGTTCTCGCCGGGGTCGAGCTTTGTTAACCCCAGGGGAATTGATGCAGCCCTCGCCGCATCCTCGGATGCGTAATTCCATCGCGCGCCAATTATATTTTACTATTTATTATTTTTCTATCATTTCTTTTTGCAATTATTTATTTAATGTATTTTTCTTTTCATGTATTTGTTATTAGTTTCGGCTCATCAGTATGACCGGCCGGTGAGACCCTAAATAAAAAGGTTCGATAATTTGAGTAGTTATGACGTAAGGGGCGAGCTTAATCTACTTAGGAGAGCGCATAAATTAACAATTAATTGGAAAATGCTAGAATAAAAAAAGGCAGCCACGGTCCCATTAATGACAATTTGGAAACAATTGAAAACTGTCAGAAGAAAAACAAGTGGAAAGAGTTCAGCTTTGGAAGTAAAACATTTGGAAATAAATGAAAATCAGGAGTAAATCAATCACAGAGCCTATAAGATGAAAACGCGATGAAGGAAAAGGGGACCCGGAAAATTGACAGAGAACGAGTACTGCTCGTCTTCTCTGTTTTGCCGGTCGTTCTCTCCATCAACGTCAGCAAGCTCGTCCCTCGCTCCAGTGATTTGGCCAGAGAAGTACTCAGCAGCGTGCGTCATCGATTCAAGCCTGCCACCTTCGTCCGCCAGAGCCAATAGCGTGCGCCGCCGATTCAAGACTGCCACCTTCGTCCGCCAGATTCATCGCGACCCGACCCTTGCTCGTCGTCCCAGTCAACGCCTTCCTCCTTCTGTACTGGGTGTTATTGACCACACCGCCCTAATTTGGCACCCACCTTCCACTGCTCCCGCAGTTTTTTGTCGTCGACCACAGCAATCCTTCCGACTAGCCTTGGACCACAGTTGATGCCAACTTTTCCCCAACTAGATTTGGAAGAATCACTCCGGCTGGGTAACATTCGCTCGATCTGTTCTTCAAAATATCAAACTAATTTTATGCATCATATTTAAATATCGTTAAGCTTTACTTGAATGTTCAGCTGCCAAGATTACCGCTAACCATAAATTATTTTGTGTATTGGCTTGTGGATGTACGTGTTTCGCAATGATTCAACGCATTGAGCACCTAAGAATCCTCTCTCAAATTTTAATAATCGACTATGTTATTAAAGACGCACCTCAGGCACGCCTAAGGCTCCAGGCTCATCAGGCTCATCAGGCTCAGAGGTTTACGCCTTCGTGCGCCTTTAGAATATAAAAGTCGCGTTCGAGTGAGATTTTTGTTGTAAATTTTTTTCTCCAAAAACAAAGAAAAAATAATGTAAGAACTCAATATTTTTTTTATTGATTTAGTGTTTGTGAAAGATAATTGTAAGTTGAGACTTAGATATGATGCATGTGACCACAGTGATTCTATTTTGTAAAAGATATAAACGATAATAATGAATGATTAATTAGTAGACTAGATGAATAATTTGATCGAGATGCTGATTATTTAAAATTGATGTGGTTGCGTCTTGCGCCTTGAGCCTTACGCCTAGGCTCCAAAAACCCTTTGCGCCTTTAATAACTAAGATTATCGGCTATAGCAAAGTTTCGACGTTGGGGGCGATTTCGCGCGCTAAAACTCGATTTGGGCCCGCTCGGCCCCTTTTCAAAAACTAAAAATCAACTTACTTTTTTTCCAAAATCTTAATTTTATTTTATAACAACCAAAATATTTTGCCAAAAAATATTTAATTTGATTCTACATCAAAACTCCATTTATTGGACAACATGGAACTCCTATTCAAAATGTTATGGTTTGTGACTTTAATGTGTCTTTGCTTCATTATGGCCAAATGAGAGAGATCAATGCATAACAATCATATTTTCACTTTTATTATTAGTAATCCTAGTCATAATTTTGTGTGTCCCTCTCGAGATAACTTATAAATATTTGTAATTCAACCAAAAAAACATGTTCTCTTTAATTTAACACTTTTGCAGATTGATCGACGTTGATTACCAATGCATAGAGGTTTTTTGTACTCGGTATCATCTCCCTGATTTTGCAAATGATAGTCATTTGATCGAAGGACAATGAGAGATTTTTAATCAAGCATAATCATCATTACATGGTGTGATAGAACGAGTGTTTTGTGTTTGGAGGAAAAAGTTGTCAATACTTAGGGACATATCGCAATATAGTTTTGTAAAACAAAGCAATCTCTTGTCATCTACAATGGCACTGCATAATTATATTCGCAAGCATCAATCATGCACAAACCCTAATTTCAGTATATGTGATTATGATCATAATTTTGTTTACTTAGGAACCTAAGATACGAAGATTCAAGAGAAATGCACTGATACAGCTGGTTGTGTAGTTGAGAAGATTGTACTGTGTGAATCCATAGCTCAACAATTGCATGAAGATAGCAAGTGGTATGCGTGTTACTGCTTTAAATATTTTTTAAACAAATTTAATATTTATTTTTTAAATTTTTAGGTGATACATAATATGGATTGCAAGTGGTGGAGTTGGTAGCACGATTTCCTAAGAGAGATCTTATCTTGGAATTTTCTTAAAAATATTATTGTTCGGGTTGTGTTTGAATGTTGGAAGATGTTAATGTGCACAAAACTATATTTTATTTCTTCACTTATTTTAATTTGAAGTTCTATGTTTGAACACATTACTATAACCATTTATAGATTTGCATAACATAACTTCAAAGATTTTAAAAAACTACCAAAACTCTGTTTTTACTAAATAGTTTACATTACTTTGTTCATAACAGCTCTGCAAATGGAGTTTAATCCAAATACTTTTTTATCTACAACCTTTATTTTTCATAGACAAGTTTTCATCTACAACCTCTATTTCTGACAGCTCTCATTGTCACAATTCCAGCTTTCCAAAACAGGCTTTACTTGGAAGGAAGCCAGCTCGCAGTCTTATGCCTACAGGGATGGATAGTCTAAGGGATGAAACATTTTCTCTACTATAGAGCGCTACTCGTTACAAGCAATTAGTTAGTAATTTCATTTATCTAGGAATATTCTAGTGCTAGTTACACTAATGAAAGAGTAAATAAAAGATCTACTTTATAGTACAGCCCTTTCCTAGGAGACAACCTGATTACATGATAGAACAAAAAGAAAATGGTTCTCCACATCCAGTGTCAGGCTAGACTATCGTGGCACAGCACAGACTTCTTGCGAATTAAAGTGAAGTGTCTTAGAACTCCTATGAAGAACCTCGATAAGATGCACAATAAGTCCCTGCCTATCTAATGTGGCAACAAATCAGCAATTAATATATCTAAGAGCAAAGCATATGGAGTTGGATTGTCGCTTTATCATAGAAGAAGTAATTAATGGATAAATAAGTATGCACTTTGTTCTTTATTTGTTATGAGACTCAGAGAGAGAGAGAGAGAGAGAGAGAGAGAGAGAGAGAGAGAGAGAGAGGAGAGAGAGAGAGAGAGAGAGAGAGAGAGAGAGAGAGAGAGAGAGAGAGAGAGAGAGGGAGAGGGAGATGGGGATGATCCCCTTAACAAAGATCAAAGCACAATATTTATCTCTTCAACACTATGAAATTTGGTAAGTACATAATAGGCAGTAATCAAAATGTCCAACTACATAAAAGCATCAAGATCACGATCCTCTTTATTTCAAACAAAATGGAGGGGATCCATTTCACTGCAAAGATTAAAACCTCTTTGATCCGACGGATTCGTCATTTCCCATCCTATTTTACATTTTTTTAAATCAAAAATATCTCCATCACTAGATATCTTTCAAGTTTCTCTTATCCATAACATGATGATATGAACCCCTCCATTTCGTTTAAAATGGAGAGGATCAGGATCCAAAGCATCACTGGCCGGACAACCAACATAGCAGAATGCTAAGCAGAGAAATTTTAATATAAATACAAATAAAAGCCGAAACAATATTTTGATGCAACGTACCTGCACGAGGTCGCAATAATGGAAAGGCCATCCGTGGAGAACCCTGAACACTTATCTAACTTCAAAACCTGTAGCATATGTCCGCGATCACGAGCCAGCACAACAATATCCGCATCTTTCACGATCATTCGACGAAGGTGAAGCGATTTCAAGCAAGAAAAATGTGAGGCAACCTCATTGACCCATGGCCCCGCATATCCTCCCCAATCCTCAGGTATAAGATTAAAGAACATAGCTGCCCTGGGCTTCCCCTTTAGCTTTAGAGACTCCAGCCGGGGGAACCTCTCCCGGAGCCGTTGTGGTGTCGTTGAGTAGCAGATAGCGATAGTCACATGCTTCCGCGTGAGGCAATCGATCCAGTGCCACTTCTTGCACACCAGTGAAATGGCCCCCCTATCATAGGGATCGTCGATGTACCCCATCACACAGTCCAGAGCCAAATCCGATATTCCAAAGCTCAAAACTCTGCTGAGGTGGTTCCTGTTATCCATTGCTGATTCACTCAGCTAGGATTTCACATATGAGTAGACTGCTAACCGATCCATAGACAAAGCATGGCCGCTTAGTTGGAAATCAGATATTAAAAGCGTGGCCAGGAAGCTGGTCCGATCGCTAAAACTGACAAGAGAGAGGCCTGGGTAAGATCCTACGATTTCGATTGGCTTGGTGCAGATTTCAGTTGGATTGCGGCGCAAGGTGAGGGTACTTATAGTGTCTCTGCTAAGAAGCGGGAAAAATATGATACCATCGGGACAAACTCGGCAGCGAAGAGGGGGAAAGGAACTGCCACTAACCCTAGATCGTGTAAATGAAACACTCTCTGTATCTCAATCTCTAAATTATTTTCCTCTCCTATTTCTGTGATTTGAGAGCACCGTAATACTCCAAAACAAGTGGCAAAATTAATGATACGGTCTTTGGTTAAGGGAGTTTTGTAAAAGTCACTTTAACTTCTTCTAATTTAATTTTAAAATTACTTTCTCAAAAATATACTAGTAGCACTATACTAACTTGGATGATAATTTCTCCTATAATTTATGATGTTGGACTACAGGTTGAAGCCCGATCTCCTAACACTCGCCCTCATTGTCTCTTTCCTTTGCAGCCATGGATTCACTGATCATGCAACGAGCAAGGTCAAGCTGCCTCCCTGACAAAATATTCCCTAACGAGCAAATCATGGTGGTAATCTTGGTGCAGCTATCTCTTCACCTATAGCAATAATTGCGGTCTTTACAGCAAAAGAAGAAGGCATATGAGATGCATTCAAAATAAATAAAAAAGTTGAATATCCAAGACTTAGATATTTATAAATTAAAAAGGAAAATCAATTGACATTAGAGATAGAGCTGTCACGGTTCCGGTTCCGTTCCGGTTCAGTTCCGGTTCGGTTCCGGTTCTACTAAAATCATGAACCGAACCGCTAAGGTAACGGTTCTTCAAGTTAGAACCAAAACCTTATTTGGTTTGACCGGTTCCGGTTCTGGTTCCGGTTCCATCATAATTTTTGGAACCGTCGTGTCAACGGTTCCGGTTCTGGTTTAACAAGAACCAAAACCTAACCGGTCACTAACGGTTCAGTCCGGTTCTATGCGGTTCGGTCCGGTTCTAATCAGTTTCAACTAAAACCAAATTTGACATAATGAAATTAAAGCGGTCTGCAAAAAACTCAAAACGTCTTCAAAATATAAATAATTAAGTTGCACACTCCTCGACGGTCTCTTCCACGATCGGTGGGCTAGTATATGTCGTCTTTTCATTGGTTGTGGTTTTTGACCATGAAAAGTTTTGCACACCTATACCTATACAGGTCTTCAATTTTTGAATAAAATCTGGGCTTTGAATTGATATGGATATACATACGCAGTAGCAGAAAACTACAAATCACAATGATCCGAAATTCCAGACATTATGTTCACTGTTATTTAGATTTTTGTAATAGATTTCTAAGGGTGTGCAAGCTCTGAATACTAGCATTCATTAAATTGCAACTATTAATGTTTGATCAAGAGTTTTATTATCATATTCATAAATTACTGACTCGGATGGAGAGATTACTTTATATACATACATTATACTAATTATCTCTTGTTGTAGTAATCTAAACAACATATAATTTTGTATGCTAACGGGATATGCTAGCGCCGCAGAGTTCATAAAGAAAATACATGTCAACTGTTGTGAACATCCGTTATCACGAAGCATGAGCTCAAAACAAATAACAGTATAAATTTTCGGCACTTCAGTTACCGTTTATTCGAGCTTTATTTCATTTGTGTGTTCTTAAATTAATTTAACTAATTAGAAAATTTAATCTTACATATTACTCCAATGAAGATTATTAGATTTTAAATAAGACGATCTTTCATCTGTCATCGCTACATTCAGCGTTTTGTAATTATTCAAAATGTTTTATAATACAATTGCGTAGCGACGCACCTTAATTTTTCTAACATAAATATTATAGATAGATTATAAAATTATAACAATATTATAATAAAATTAATAATAATAAACGGGTTGCGGTTCGGTTCTACTTCGGTCCGGTTCGGATCGGGTCCAAAAATCTTGAAACCGCTTGAGATTGTATGTTGCGGTTGCGGTTCCGGTTCCGATCCGGATAATAAAATGTAAGAACCACAACCAAACCAAAGTTGTTCACGGTTCCCAAATTCAAATCAGAACCCGAATAATTTGCAAACGGTTCGGTCCGGTTCTTTGCGGTTCCAGTTCGGTTCCAATTCAATTTACGGTTTTCGATTTTAAGTGACAGCTCTAATTAGAGACGATACTAAATCATAAATGTATTTCAAAATTCGAGCAAGCACTCTCTTGCTCTTCAAATCTCTAAAATATAAAATAAAGTTTGCTTAGATGTTTCCTTATAAAGAAATCATGTATATAGCTATGAAATGATCCTTAGTTGTTGTTTATAGTATTCTTATATGCTTGGTTGTCAATGGTCGCTTGTCGGAACCACAAGTTTTGCCCGCGGAATGGTCTGCTTTAGAGGGGTAAGAAATGCCATCCATTTCGATTCTAGTTCGTTCGGCTGAGATGTTCTTGTCATCGCCATTGCTATTTCCACCGAGAGGGTCGTGATCGGAGGAAATGAGGTTGTCGGCCGATGAGTGTATATCGCCTGAGTTGTTAAAATGCATGTGCGGTTCTTTAAAAAAAAGTGTGGCACAATTAATAAGTATGATTGTCTTTAATCATTCAAAAAAAATACGGTATCTTTAATAGAGTGGTATGACTAACCAAAATTGTGATATCTATAACTGATCTCTTTTCGTAAATGGGTGCAGAAAGGGAAATATGTACAAATGGTCCAACTGAGGCTTTTATCACACAAGTATTCATGCAGGAGTTTTCTTGTGCTCCGATGCGATAGTATATTCTTCGTTTGTTTCCTATAAAAAAATTTAATCACGTTGAATACAAGTCTACAGAAATTCAGAGAATGACAACACATTTTTAAAAACAGACAAATTAAATTCCTTTGTAAAAAGTTAAAAAAAATTGTAATAGAGAAAAGTTAAATTAGAAATATAAATATATAAAATGATGTTTTCTTAAATGAAGTTTTTAAAAATAGTTCATGTTCCTCTTATATGACCATCAAAAATATATGAAGTGTGCATGTGCGGAGCCTATGACTCACTATTGTGGGTGCGCACTAGTGGACTATTGTGGGTGTGCACTAGTGGAGGTCGTTCATACTCACAACTGATATTAGTGGGTAGGGCAGCCTAGTTAGTTAGACTCGAGGCACGCCCAGGGCCTTTCACACACTCCCTACGGTTCAATGAGGCTTGCAAGACCTCTCATAGCTAAAATAAGGTGGCCTAGTTGCATTAGACTAGGGTTCATGAAAAGCTTGGTATGTTACAGACATGTCATTAGGGGGAGCATGCACTTAGAACAAATGTCATATAATCATTTTTACACCTATTTTCATGATTCTTATTTACTACACTAGTAAAAAAACACTATTATTCATGATTAAATTTTTCATTATGGGAATTAGATATTATCAAAGTGAAGAGTTTGTTGGAACATAAGTTTTGTAACACTTCTCATGTAATGACCATATTATATGGGTCCGGTCGGGGTCCCACTACATATAGACGACACAGCTTTAAGTATTATAAAGTGATATAAAAACTACTCATCTCAAAACACAGAAAACTTGACAGCGGAAATACACGACCAGGCCAGAAGTTATCCACAACCATAGGAGTCTAACATGGCCTTAAGGCCTTGCAACATTCAAATGACCAAAACTGCAGCAACAACAAACATAGCAAAGTGTCTTACCACCCTAGGCTACCTCGGCATACAAGCCAGATTACCGTACATGGGACATAATATTCAACCATTCACAACTAAATAAAGAGGGTACACTTCGTGATACTTAGACGTTTTTAGCCGGTGATTTTGCTCAAGCTTGCGATCCTTGCCCTGTAAAAGATTTGTTGTAACGTGGGTCAACAAAGGCTGACATCAACTATGTAAACAACACATCCCCTCCTGGCCATCCCTAGCAGACCTCGGGGCACTCCATCACCCTGCATGTTAGCACTTTGTATGCGTATGCCATTAAACATGAAAAAATAGGTTTGTATGTCTCATACATCAAGCACATTTCTAAGTTAAGCATTTAAATAAAAGGGGCCTACAATACAGCATGTATGCAAACCTGGGTTTCACTCGAGACACCCTATAGCGCAGATGATTTTAACATATCAACACGCATCGGTACATCACAACATCATACAGGTACTTACAATTTCCCTCATCGGCATTCAAGTCGCAACACAGAACTCTTGCCTAGGCCCCACCCATTCATTGGTCTCAATACTCGGGCTTGCCTGTAAACTCTGACTCTCATGTTAGTTCCGTCACACAAATAAACTAATGCTAAGAACCCTTGCTTCACCCCGCCCACTCGTTGGCTTCATCGCCCGGGCATGTCCAAAAGCTTGGCGTTCTCGTCAGTTTCACAGACATGGACATGTCTTGTCAGGACACTCTCCACACATGACTTGCAACGTCACGGGATAGTCAGCCGACCACAGAGACAAAGTCAAGCCTTCGCATACCATTCAACAACCATAACATTTCCGCCCTAAATCATCATTCGTTCTCACATGAAAGAGAGGTCATCGCAAACAGCGTTTTCACTGCAATCGGATTTCTAGAAAAATCCATATAATGCTCGTCATGCAACATCACTGAATCGTACCACCGGTCGCGAATACGGTTTCACCCACAATGCATAATCCACTAATGGAGCGGATTTCTAGTGCAATAATATGTCGGGGAAGGACTCAATCGACCTGGTGGCTTCACTTGAACCGTGGCGACCCGAACCCCTCTCATTTAAGAGATCCGGTGCCTAAAAGCTTGAAATGAAGCAAAAGCAAAAACAGATGCCATGCACGCATCCTAAAAAACAGATTGGAGAAATTTTGTAACCTTACGACTCCTCTTCCTAGCCATGAAGATCTCAATTTGCACGGATGAAAGTGTGCATCTTCAAGCCCTATCCACGAAACTGGCCTCGGATCGACGAACGGAGCTCTAAAGCTTCGTCAATGGCGGAAGATATACCTTCTTCCTCCTCCAACTCCCTCTCTCCCAAAACCCTAAATCCTCACTCAAAAAGAGAAGATGAAAGGAAAAGAGCCCTTCAACCCTTCTTATGCCTTGAGAACGGAGCATCCTAGGCCATAGAATTAAATCCCAAGAAGATCAGACGGCCAGAAATCACAAACTACGGAACTGCTTCCGCATGTTACCGTCGGGCAGTAGCTACCTACCGCGCCGTGGTAGCCCATAAACCTGTCTACCTCTGCAGAACGGCCCACTACCGCTAGCAGTTGTGATACCGTCGCGCGATAGCCTCTCAACACATTCTTCTTAATGCTTTTAACATGACGCTTTCGTCTCGACGAAAAGGGTCTACCGCCAGGCAATAGCTATCTAACGTCGCGTGCTACCACTCGACGATTCGTTTCAACACCCTGGTCATGACGAATGAAAACTACCGTCGGGCGGTAGGTACCTACCGCCGCACGGTAGCTCCCAGAGCCTCAAGTTACAGAAAAAATGGGGTATTGCAACTCCCCCCCCCCATCTTGATAGAATTTTGTCCTCGAAATTTAACATGGACTCAAACAATAAGCATACCTTATGCAAATAGTTCTAGAAAGTCTTCTCGCATTGCTTGCTCGCGCTCCCAGGAGAATTCATCTCGCCTGTAGTTATCCCAACGCACTTTCACGAGCTTAACCTCTTTATTCCGCAACTACCGAACTTCTGAATCCTCTATGCCAACCGGACGGACTCTCGTCCTCAAGTTATCTCACACCGGTTGTAAGACCCCTCCCCTTTCCAAGGAGGCTCCTGGTCTTATGCCCAGAACCGCCGCCTTACGGTGACACTAACTCACGGGTTAGTTGACACCGCAAGACGCTGATCATGCCAGCTAGTACGATCATATAACCTGTTCGGCCAATCGAGAAATAGAATTATAAAATCAGTATATAAAGCAGCTAGTCCATAAGTCACAGCACTATCATCTATAATGAAAATGAAAGTACAATAGAGTCCATAATGAGTACAACAAAAGAGAAAAGGGCTTATGCCTTGTACATGATATCAAATCTCTCTCTCTCTCAAAATGACAACAAAGCGGAAGCTAAACTATCATCAGTAAACTCATCCCACCTGACGAGGGACTGCAGTAGTAGGTGGTGGTATCAGCTCCTCACATCCTGCCACCTCGTCCTGTTGGTCGTGCTGGTACTCCATCTCCTCGAGCTCCTAAAATGATTTGGTCACAACCTACCGTTAGTCATAAAGACTAAGCCATTTCCTCCACACCTCTCCCCCGCAACTCCTAGGTACCGGGCGGGAGGAAGAAGCGGAGGACAATAAGGGGTATAAAAAGAAGCAGGTGACAGTGGAGCTATACTACCAAGTATATATAGTATCACTCTATTTCTACTCTAGCAGTTCTATATATAGAGCACATATAATGTATGAAGAACTGTACAAAAAGTAAGTAAGGTGCTATAAGTAAACAAGGTACTGTAAATAAAACAGAGTAAAGAACGACAAGTAGAATATGCTACCACTAAACTACCATAACAGAAGTACCTTAACTTATATGAATGCACATACAAACATATAAGTTAAGGTTTCCAAATATAACTTATCAAATAAAAGAGTTCATACTAATTTATATGATAAGGATCTATTGTGTGTATGACCTAGTTATGAATGTATGTTATGCATGTATTTTATGATTCATACAAGTGCAACTCACACACATGAATCTGTGATCACAGACCTTTAGTTCCTACTTTTTGGAGCTAGCATCACTCTCTGGTACCACCGTTGTGGCTACGGTAGCAGCGGAATAGGTGCTACCGCTTCTTAGGCGGGTATACACACTACCAAGCTCAGACCCTTCGTACGCCTCTGTATACATCCTAGGTGAACTCTAGAGTTTCTGCGTACTAATGTTGGCTAACAGCCAGACTTTCTTAGTCAGGTGTGTGTTTTCGGGGATTGTCCTCCAGACTGCAGTATAAACAACTTACTGGCCCCTCAAACTTTCACACCTCACCAGAGTCACTGTACTACCATCGGTGTGACGATTGGCCCAGTACCACATGACCCACTAGTTTTGTTTCTATGCACATGCAAGGTATCTCAACCCGAGCCTCCAGCTCGCAGTACCAAACCTGTCCTGATGTCAAACTCTCGAGCATCCAGCTCGCAGGACTAACTGTCCTGAAACCCTCCAACCCTTCACGGGTGAGATTGTAACAACATTCTCTTAACATATTAGACTACTCTTGTCTAGTGTTTATTATACCTAGCAATTTAGGGTTAATCTCAGGACTGCCCAGGGTATGCCCAATGAAGGGGTCTTGGGGGTACTAGGAACCAAGATGGGATGAAATCACAAAGTTCCCTTTCGCAAGGATACATACCAAACTCTCGTTATTACTCTGGGACAAACCTAATAACTTAGGTTGTTATTGGGAGAGTGGCGGTCTTCCGCCGATCTCCATTCTAGTTACTATCCTTGGGATTTTGCACTCTACCACTCGTTATCAAAAAGTGACCTATTGGACACCAACCAGGGTTTATCTTCCCAACATAGATTCCATATCAACCGACAACCTTATCCCATGTGGGTCCTAGTATTATATGCTATTCATGTTAAGCGCACCCATGACCTAATGTTAATCCGTATGACATGACTTCCAAACTCTTGGGCCACTGCTCCTAATTATTTATCATGGTTTACTATGATCTATGATGTTGACCATCCCAGGTTTCACTATTTTTCTAAGAAATTAAGGGCCTAAATTAATTCTTTTAATTGAGTGACTTGGGTCACCTTGCACATGATGTACTATCTATAATGGTTCAGTCTACCTAAGAAATTTATCAGATGTTCCATGAGGTTAAATTTGACTTCCTACCAAGTTTTTGCCGAATTTCGTCCCGTAACTAGAAGAAGTTCGGGGGTCACATAATTTTCCAATGTGAATTTCCATTTAATATCCATTTAATATTAAAATCACAAATTGTCTACTTTCCAAATGAAGTACAGTATTTATACAATCAGAAATTCTAGAAATATTACTGGAGCTCCATAATAATATAATGAAACTAAATACAGAATTACAAGCTATTAAACAGTGATTTGAACTAACATATGTACATATGATCAATATTATCAAAATGCCATTATTAGGATTTCCAGCCTATATATACATCCAAAAATTCTCAAATACTTTAACAGGGATTAGATCACATAAATAAACTACTGTAAATTTTTCCATAATATTTAAACAATAATTTCCCTTATTTTTAATTAATTTCCATAATGGACAAAATGGTAAATTCTACTTCAAATCCAATTTAACATTACCTAACAGTCCCATAAAATTTTCCAGAGGTGAGATATGTCCTACTAAAGCTTGTGACACAATTTCAGAATTTAATAAATTCATATGCCCTAGATTCAAATTTATTTCCTATCTAGGCATATTTTCCAATAATTCCAAATAATGGAATTTTTTATCCCAAAAATTTGAATCTTCCTATGGGAGGTATATTTCATCCCTATAAGCCTCTGTCCAGAGTTTCATGGACATGCAATGGTCCACATGGGCTAAATTCCCATTTTTCTAGTTTGACTATAGACACCCCAAATTTGAACATACCTATCTCATGCATGTGGGATTTCCCAAACATGCAGATATCAAAATGACCTGAAATTTCTACCATAGTTTTATATTAATCTAATGGACATGCCACCAAAATTTGGGGGCATTTGGAGTCATATATCCCCAAAAATACACTTAATTTAAATATTAGTATTTCACCAAATACTATAACAAAAGTCTGACCAAAAATTCCCATTTTTTGTCAGAGCCTAGGTTTAACCTAATCCCAAGCATGACCAAAATCTTAGGTCATGAGGACTTATGGTTTGGCTTGGGAATTTATTTTAAGATCAGCCCTAGCCTAGGACCAGTCATGGTAAAATGGTCCTACAGGGAGTTCTACTTTACCAAATCCTGACTTTAGAGTGTCATTTAAAAGGTAAGGTCAAGGCCTACATTTTTCATGTTGATAGATACCTCTAAATGTGCCTCTAACAGGCCTAAAATTAACATGCAAGAACACTGTATAAAATGTGACAGAAATTACACTGTTCATAAATAATCAAACATTTAATTTAAATGGATTAAAAACCGATGGCATCGAGTCATCGTACCCGATAACCGACGGCTAGGATTCCTCCTACTTGTATGTTTTGATCTTCTGATCTCGGCCACCTGGGCCGCCGCCGCCACCGACGATTATCACCACCACCTCCATTGAGGTGGTGGCTAGCGTTTCCCGGCGGTGAGGCTGTCGGAGGCGGATCCTCCGGCGATCCCGAGATAGAAGAAAAACTCGGAAAAATGCGCACAAGCTCTCAAGGTATCAGGCTCAATTGAGCCCGATGTCTCGCCTAAGTGAGCTAGAAAGCTAGCACGGGGTGAGGTGAGGCGAAACGAACCTGAAGTCGGGCTTGGCGGTGAGTGTGGTGGAGGTAAGCCATGACCGAAGCTTGCTCCGATGATCTAGCCCAATTCTTCGTTTCTCCAGCAAAAGCTTTGCTCCAGCTATCGATCTCCACTCGTTTCAACCTCCTGAAGCTGATGGTGGGCTTAGATTTGGCTGGGAGTGGCTGGGTGAGGATTTTTGATTAAGGAGGTGGCCGACCATGAACATTGGAATCTCCTCCTAGCTGCCAAGTGTCCACCACCCCTTAATTCCTGCTGAAAAAAGCCTTGGAAGCTCAGCCATGAGCTTGGGCAGAGGGAAGGAGGGCCACATGGCCTCCATCCCCTCTTTCCCTCTCTTCTCTCTCCTCTTTTTCTCCAAAATTCCTAAACTACCCCCATACATGTATTCTCTCTCCTAATTTTGGGGTTTAGGGGCTGTCATTGACCTCTTGGGCTGGTCATGGGCCTTGAGCCATGGGCTTAGTCCATTAGGAATGGGCTTGGCTCATATCTTCTCCTTTCTTTTAGCCCTATGTTGACTTGTTGACTTTTTAGATTGACTTGGTCAACATGGTGAGTGGGCTGACCCCACATGATGGTTATGGACCCAATGGTACCACCCAACTTGGGTTGGGCCATGGTGGTGCCCTACTTGGACTAATTGGGTCTTTAGGTGTGAGTTTGACCAATTTAGGTTTTGGGTTGACTTGAGTCAATAGGTGACCCAATGACATGGCTTATGGTTCACTTAGATTGTTTTTAGGGTTAGAGGTATAGTGGTGGGGCCAATGTGTAGCTAAGATCCTAATTTGGGCTAGTTTGACTTGAGTTAACTTGGGCCCTATAGCGGGTCCTATGTGACTACACCCTAACTCCCTGGGTCAAACCTAGCCTAAACCCATGCCCCCACCACATGTCCTAACCCAATCTAAGTTAAGGGTTCTAATAGGAAATGAGATGTTACAAATCCCAATAAACAAAAAAAAACAATTTCGTCACCGAAATTTAAGTTTGGGTTTACGGGGTTTCTACACACAAGAATTTAAGAACTTTAAATAAAATTTAAGTATTATCTGAGGTAAAAAGCTCTGGGTGCCGCTCTAGCATCAGATCCCTCGGCTCCCAGGTGTGCTCCTCACGTCCATGGTTGGACCACAACACCTTCACTAGGGGACCTTCTTCTTTCGCAGCACTCAGACCGCAGTATCATCGATCGAGAGCGGCTCTAAACGAACTGATCTATTAGGTGCTATCGGGCCTGCTGTAGCGGTAATATGCTGCTCTGGTCGAAGGAGAGCTCTCTGTAGCGAAGAGATGTAGAATACGTCGTGCAAGGTCCCTAACTTTGGTGGCATCTCCAGCCTGTAAGCCAAGGGGTTGATTCGCTCTAGGATCAAATATGGCCCTATATATCGAGGGTTGAGCTTCTTGTGCCTCTGCACCTGAGAAACACCATGCACCGGACGTATATTCAAGAACACTCTGTCCCCCACCTAGAATTCCACCTTCCGATATCGCATATCGTAGTACTTGGTCTGCCTACTCTGAGCCTCCAGCATCCGATCCCTGATCAGTCATATCTTAGCATCTGTATCCTCTATGTATTCTGATCCAAGTGCCCTGGGGTCCTCATCCTAAACCCAAGATAGTGGTGTCCGACACTTCCTCCCGTATAGATCCTCATAAGGTGCTATCCCAATGCTCGTCTGGTGACTTTTGTTGTAGGGGAACTCAATCAGTGATAGCAGTCTCTCCTAGGGCTTCCCCGTATCTAGTATACACAAACGTAGCAGATCCTCCATAGTCCTGTTGGTCCGCTCTGTCTGGCCGCCGGTCTGTGGATGGAAAGCGGTGCTAAAAGCAAGCTGAGAACCCAAGTATGCCTGCACCTCTCTCCACTCCCTAGAAGTGAACCGACCGTCACAATCCGAGACAATCGTCCCGGGGATGCCGTGGTACCTGACGAACTGCTCCACAAACAACCTCACCAAAGCAACAACTGAGTTGTCCTTCCTAATCGGTATGAACCTGGCCACCTTGGTCAGTTTATCGACATTGACCCAAATAGAATCGTGCCCAGAGTGGGTGCGAGGAAATCCGTGCATGAAATCCATAGCGATATCCTCAAACTTCTAATCTGGCACCGACAGTTACTGTAGTAGTCCTGAGCTCTTACACTCTGCCTTTACCCACTGACATGTCTCGCAGTGTGTCACATAATTGATGATCTCCCTCTTAATTCTTGGCCAATACAAGCTCCTCCGCAGATCCGCTGTCATCTTGGTGATACCGGGGTACACTGAGTATTGAGAACAGTGTTCCTCCCTGAGTATATCCTCCCGGATACCACCTCCTGCGGGTATATAAACACAACCACGGAAATGAACGAGGTCATCACGCAATGAATAATCCTCTGACTTGCCCCCTTCCAGGGCCCTGGATACTAGCTCCAAATATGCATTTAGCCTCTGATGTGTCCTGATGTGCTCCCGTATATCGCACTCAATGATCAAGGAACTCAAGTACTCCTGATATTTCTCTGACTCGGACTCGGAAACCATAGTAATATACATATCCTCCAGCATCTATATCAGCTCCATAGCCATCACTCGGGGCTCCGGTTCAGTAGTGTCGGCTCTCCTACTCAAGGCAACTGCCACGGTGTTCGGCTTCCCCGGGTAATAATGCATCTGGTAGTCATAGTCGCATAGGAACTCCAGCCATCTCCTCTAACGAAGGTTCAGATCCTTTTGTGTATCGATATACTTGAGGTTCTTGTGATCTGAGAAGATGTCACAATGAACCCCATATAGGTAATGCCTCAAGATCTTCAATGCAAATACCACCGTCCCGAGCTCTAAATCATGTACGGGGTAGTTCTGCTCGTGTTTCTTCAACTGCCTTGAAGCATAAACGATGACATGTCTGTGCTGCATCAGGACCACACCAATCCCCTGATATGAGGCGTCAGTATAAATATGAAATCCTTCCTTCCCAGATGGAAGTACAAGGATAGGGGAAGAAGTGAGTCTATCCTTTAGCTCCTGAAATACTGCCTCGCACTTCTCCGTCCAAGTAAAAGCTGCATCCTTCTTCGTCAAGGAAGTGAGGGGGAGTGCTATCCTCGATAACCCCTCCACGAACTTGCAATAATATACTGCGAGTCCCATAAAACTTTGTACATCCGAAGCTGACTTTGGCCACGGCCAATCTCTAACTGCTTGCACCTTGGCCGGGTCCACGACCAACCTGACCCCACTGATAGTATGCCCCAAGAATGCCACCTCTTGCAGCCAGAACTGGCACTTGGAGAACTTGGCATACATCTGGTGCTCTCTCAGCTTCCTCAAAACTAATGTCAAATGCTGAGTGTGGTCCTCCTGTGTCCGGGAGTAGATCAGAATGTCATCGATGAAGACTATGACAAATCTGTCCAGGTAGGGCTCGATGATACAGTTCATCAGACTCATGAATGCAGAAGACACATTTGTGAGCCTGAAGGGCATCACCGTGAACTCATACAATCCATAGCGGGAACTGAAAGCCGTCTTCGGAATATCCTCCTCTTGGATCTGCAGCTGGTAATATCAGGATCTCAAATCCAGCTTGGAGAACCAGAAGGCTCCCTGAAGCTGATCAAAAAGCTCATCGATCCGGGGCAGCGGATATGTGTTCCGGACCGTCAACCGGTTCAACTCCCGGTAGTCAATGCAGAGCCGTAGCGACCCATCCTTCTTCTTGACGAATAACACCGGTGCTCCCCACGGTGATGATCTCGGTAAGACAAATCCTGACTCCACAAGCTTCTATAGCTACGTCCTGAACTCTGCTAGCTCCATTGGGGCCATCCTGTACGGTGCCTGAGATCGAGCCTCGCTCCTAGCACCAACTGAATCCGGAAGTCCATGTCCCTGGCCGGTGGCAATCCGGGCAATTTCTCCGGGAATATGTCGGAGAAATCCCGAACCACCGGAATGTCAACAATAGAAGTTTCTGCTCCCGCCATCTCGAAGCAGATAATGTATACCTCCTCTCCCTGCTCGTGGGCCTTGAAAGCCTCTACAGATGATAATAAAAGGTGGGAGACAAGTCTAATACCTTCGACGATGACATAGGAGTCCCCGTCTCTCAATGTGATCCTCTTCGACAGGCAGTCAATATGAACATGGTTCCAATGCAACCATGGCATGCCCAGAATCAGGTCGAAGTCTGGTATTTTTAGGATCGTCGTCGGTGCTTCAAATGCCTTCCCGCAAATTTCTGCCTCCATGTTGCACTTGGCAGATGATAATATCTCTGATACATCAGATAGCCGCACCCTCATCATCAAGCCCGTGAATCGTTCCACGCCATCTAGTCCTTCCACAAAGTCTTCTGATACGAATGAGTGCAAAGCACCCGTATCGAACAGTGTATGAGCGGGCTTGCCGCTGATAAAGACAATCCCTGAGTTTGGTTTGAGTTTTTAATTTGGTTGTTTATTCAACAAGGTCAAGTCCTATATATTAAATAAAATCTTAAATTCATAATATAATTTAAGTACCTGTGATGACCTCCTCAGGATTCCTCAGCTCGGCGAGATCTAATGCGTACATCTGCTCGTGTCCTCTGCCTCGGCCATGAGGTCCTCGATCTCGACCTCGACCCCGTCCTCGATCTCGGCCCTACTGTGCTAGAGGGACCACTGGAGGTGGAGGAGGAGGAGGAGGGAGTGGATGAAACTGATGTGGGCACTCAGATCTATAGTGCCCCGACTGGTGGCACCCATAACAAACTACCTGCCGCTGGCCACGATCATCTTGCCTCATCTGGCCATGCACATGTAGAGGTGGGGGAGCTAATACTGTAGGAGGCCTCTGCTCCTTCCTGAAGTTTGTACGATGATGTAACACCTCCCCTGTAAAGACCGTATAATATGGGTCCGGCAGGGGCCCCACAACATACAGACACACAACTTTGGCGTTAAAAGATGATATTAACTACCCCGTCTCAAAACTCAGAATAAAGCAACTGTGGAAACATACCAAACAACTAGAAGTTATCCACCACTAAACAGGAGTATCAAATATAGACTTAAGGCCTTACACCTGAAAGTCCACCTAGTGTCAACTATCTTCACCTATGGGGGGGGGGGGGAATAGGTGTCTCTGCAGCGTATTTGCGGAATTAAGATTTTACCTGCACAAGAAAACAAAACAACCAAGCACAGAAAATACACAGGCAAATTATAGTGGTTCCCCGATTTGGGTACGTCCACTTTCCCCCTTCGACCTATCTCCCAACACGGGACGACTCGGTCACTTCACCAACAGGATTGAAATCCAATCCTTGCACTAATGGAAGGAACCCTTCCACACGTAGGAGTCCACACTCCCACAACCCGGGTTGCACCCAACCCTTACAACTAAAGACCAATCGGTCCGTTACAAAGAAATTGAAAATGCTTGTAAGAAATACAAACTACGTTTGGAGAGTAAGGTGTCCCTCTTCGTTCGATGACGTGTTCTTGAAGTCAACGAAGAGTCCACAACCCTAGATCTCTCTTGGAAAGAATCTTCCCGAAACCGGCGGCGGCTTAAAGAGACGGCAAGGTTCTCGGAATCGGCGGCGACGACGGAGAGCAGCAGCAGTGCCAACTTGATTCAAACTACGTAGCGAAGGAAGCAAGGTCTTCCAACGGTCACACTAGGATCGATCGTCTCGATCGATTCGGAAGGGGAAAGATTTTCCCGATCAACGAATCAAGAGACAAGGGATCTCTGGTTAGACGCGTGAGACGCTATGCTAGCCTAAGCTTCAGTTGCCGGAGATCTGGAAGAACCTGAGATCAGCAGCGGCGACAAGTGCACGAGCGGCGGAGAGATCGGCTGAGCGTTAGGGCTTGTCGGCGGCTCGTGTTTTTTGAAATCTCCTGTCTTCTTGTCTTTACTGTTCATACATACGGAGTATATATACATTAGGTCAAGTATATGACCGTTGTGGGTCCCACCAATAAGAAGGCTTGAGCCCGGTTCGAAACAGTTCAGATAGTTTGAACCGGTCCAGAGAACAACAGGAAACTGCCTAAGTCAAATTCGGCGAGAATCGTAGGTGATTCTCGCCGAATCGGCGAGAATCACTTACGATTCTCGCCGACTTCTACTTGGCCGAAATCTGGCTGAACTGAAACAGAAGCCGGGGAGAATCGGCGGGAATCACACTTGATTCTTGCCGATTCGTTGAGAATGCAAAGTCATTCTCGACGATTCTGCCTTAGAGAAATTTCAGGCGGTGTCGAAGCTGCCGGCTTCAACCGGCGAGAATCAGCTAGTGATTCTCAACGACTCGGCGAGAATCATTAGTGATTCTCGCCGAATCGGCGAGAATCACTTAGTGATTCTCGTCGATTTTTACTTGGGCTATTTCTCCTCTTTCTTTCCTTGAGCTGGTCTTTGGCCCATCCTTGCTCCTTGTATGCTCTTGCCTTATCATAGCCCTGTACTTGAAATTAAGTACACCCCAATAGAGAGAGTACACGTAGGCCAACACACTGATCTGCTCAATGAGGGATTACGTTGCACAGACTCGTGTATATTGACCCACTGCACCCTGACATTGGTGTGTACTTAGCATGGAATATCTGCAAGTACAACTAGAAAATAATTCATCAAATACATTGTGGATTCATCTTAGCTTGACAGGTGGCTTCCTCAAATCCAGGTAATTGTGGATACAGTACCCAACAATCTCCCCCTATTTGACGAAGCCAAAATCCTACTAGCTAAGATGAATACCACTACCCAAAGAATAATTAAAACTTTAAGAAAATAAGAACAGACAAAATAACACTTGAGTCA
Organism: Platanthera zijinensis; assembly: GCA_039513925.1. Lineage (NCBI taxonomy): Eukaryota > Viridiplantae > Streptophyta > Magnoliopsida > Asparagales > Orchidaceae > Platanthera > Platanthera zijinensis. Next base: position 116,516,048 of record CM077080.1, on the reverse strand, counting down.
AAACATGTCATCACATATATATGTATATATAAACCCACAATACTTGTTCGTAAGATAATATGAAAACATAGATGTGCAGTGAGGGACAAAAGGGTCCTAAGCCTATTTTTCCTTAGCAAGATCATCCTTGAGCTTCTGAGCCAGGAATTTCTTGCTCTGTCTTTCGAAATATTCCTTTGGCTTAGGATGATATCTGGGAGGAGGAACTTTATCTGTCACTGTATTATTTCTGAAAAATATGTTGCGTTTGGCTTCAAATTCTTTGTGCCTCTCCCATTCGTATTGAATGTATACCTCACTTCGATTTATGTGCCCCTTCTGCTGTAACAAGAATGTGTCCAAGATGATACTTTTTGATACAGGACTCCATTTTTCATTTCTCACATCCTCCTCCGTCAATCGGGTCCTCTTTTCAGCTGGTGTTTCCCTTGAAGTTCCTTCTTGGATTTGCCTTTTTCCTTTGGCTTTAGCTAAGGCATCTTGATCAAACCAAGTTCGTCGATCAGCCTTTTCAGCAGCTTTCTTCATCTCAGCTTCACTTAACAGAACAGCCTCTGCACTTGCCCCTTCGTCATCCACAGTATTGTGCTCAGTGGTTTCATGTACAGGATTAACCTAAGGATTATTGCCTAATGCTTGATTGAGCAACCACTGGCAACTGTCATATACATAAACATTAGACTGATCGAAGTTTTCAATGATGATGTGCTGAAGCCCTGCCATTTTATCAGTATATTCTTTCTCCCCCTTTTTGGCTTCGAGGGCAATGGAGTTTGCATATGAGTGCAGGGACTCATCTATATGCTTTAGAGTTTTAGAAAACTCAGTCAGCAGGTCTTGTTGATTTTTATTAAGGAGCACCATGTTGGCATCAAATTTCTGTATGCTAGTCGCCACAACATGTGCATTATGATTTACCACGCCCAGGTCATCAGTATTCTTTTTCAGTCCTTTCATGAGAAGAGTTACAGCTGTGCCAGCCTCTGTATACTTGTCATTAAATGTCTTTTCCATCACATCTAATTTATGGTTGATCTGAACAATGTTCGTGAGCATGAGATCCTCAGATTCCTTCAGTCTTTTTAGCACGGATTTCTGGGACTGCTTAAACGATCTCTTGAGCTCATCCAGCATCCCTTGGACGATATTTACAGTGTGATTTGCTAAGTTTTCTTGAAGTGGAGGAGCTGCAGGCAGACCCTGGGCAGGCTCCCCCTCAGAAGCACTGGGAGAGCTGGATAGTAGTATGGACTCCACAGGGGGAACAAAGGATTGCTCCCCCTCCATCCTTGCATCTGATCGCTTAGGAGCTTGTTCCTCAGATGGAACCTCAGCATCCTCCTGAGAAGCTGCTGCTTTCTCATTCTCTAGTACTTCTGCCTCTATCTCTGTCTCCAGGTGGTCATGCTTATCATCAGAGGTGTGCACATCTTTTTCTACTTCTTCCTCTTCCTCCTCGTCACCCACCTCATCTCCCAGATCAGCATCGATAAGAGCTGCCTTATCATTCTCAGCCTCCTCATCAGCTGCTACTTCTTCTACTTCTTCCTCGTCCTCCTCATCACCCACCTCATCTCCCAGATCATCGTCGATACGAGCTGCCTCATCATTCTCAGCCTCGTCATCAGCAGCTACTTCTTCTGCCACCATCTTCACAGCATCTTGAGCTATCAGAGAAATATCAGACAAGATGTTTGTAGAATCGGTTACAGGCTCCCCCTCAGTTCCTGCAATCAGGGTGTCAGGAACTTCACTGGGTACTGCCATAGAATGAGCAGGAGCACTGGTGTCCACGACTGGGGAAGCTGCCTCATGGTCTATTTCCCTGGTAGCCTGCCCTATTTGACGTTCCCATCGGTCGAATAGGCTAGCATCCATCCTTTTCAAGTAGTGCAGGGGCACTCCCTTGCTCATGTCGAAGGTGTCTCCATCCAGTTGATTCAGATATAGACTAATGATTCTGCCAAAGCTGGGGGTTCTGAGTGTGTCTTTAATCCTGTCAAAAAGCATGGCTCCCTAGTTGAACCGCTTCCGGCAAACGATGGCCACCAGAGTTTTGAACATTTCCCCAGAAATATGGTCATGGGATCTAGGTTTGCAGATTAGAACTTTCCCAACAATGTCAGACAGCAACTTGCCTTCCTCGTTCATATCTTTCCTTTTGATTGACCTGGTCCACCTGGCCAATCCACAGAAGGATATGGTCCTTGCTCTATCCTCTTCCTCCAGGTACTCTTCTTCTTCAACACTGGATAACCGCAGGCACTGGGTCAGTTTCTTGGCGGATAACCTGATTTTCTTCCCGGCCACTTTGCACTTGATGGAGGTGTCTTCATGACGGAGCTTCGCAGTTGCAAAGAACTCCAATACTTCCTTGTCCAAGATCTTGCATGGATGCTCCAGTACGAACGTCAGTCCCGCTTCTTCAAGCATGATGATTATGTTCCGGAACTCATCCGAGGCCTGGGAGAATCCGGCTCTTACTAGCTCACAACCCGTGACCAGGCCTGCCGTAGTCCGTAGGGCCATAGCAAACTAGGAAGAAGGGGAATACCAATTTCTAAGTCTAAGGATCGTCGAAACTAAGAGGTTGAGAGTAATATCTATACTAATGCTCAAAGCACGGTTAGGGATAAGAGAGGCATTACCTTAGGAGGAGACGCAGTGAAGGTTCCGGCACCACGTTGCGCAAGGTGCGGCGAGCCGATTCGAGGCTAAGCGAGGGCGTGTCTCCGGCTGCAAGAGGGAGTCTTCCGGAGGGTTGTTAGGTCACGATGGAGCCGAAGTCGAAGATGAAGAATCAGAAAGAAGCTTGGAATCGGGAAGTGATGAGCTTCGGCGAGTATTGGGAGGTGCTGGGACAATGTTTCGGGAGAGCTTTGAAACCAGTAGCGAGAGATGACTTGGACAGGGTATTGGCGACAATCGGAAGTAGAAGGGACGATGGGAAGTCGAAGGGTCGGCGGGATTTACTGGGTCGGCGGGATTCGCTGGGTCGGCGGGATTTAAGCTATAACCGGGTGTATACATATGGAAGAACTTCGGTTCGATGAGAATTGCCGGAATTTCAATTTTATTTGTCCGGGGTTGTCAAGGATTCGAAAAGATCACTTAAGCCACGTGTGGTGTAACCTACCACACCGCTTAGGAGGCACATCAACTCTGAGATTCCTAACTCACTAACATTGGCTAGCAGGATTCATAAGTTATGTCGAGATTGATAAATGCAATATTCGTGATGTTAGTTGTCATTCTCAGTGTCTCCTAATGTCGTGTCAGCTTTAATTTTCAGCTTGTAATGTATGACTTCTCGAATTTATCAGAGAATTTACTGACACATCATTAATAACGTATCTAAGGCGTATTTTTACCGTTTTGATCTGTCCTTAGAAGAACACACTTAGATGTGAAAATGTATATATATATATATATATATATATATATATATATATATATATATATATATATAAGTAGATATTGATATAATATGACTCAGTTATTTAGTCTGATCAATGATACCTGGAATTGTTATATTCATCATTTAGCCCCTCTGATTAGAGCATACCAGGTGTTCAATTTGAGGATAGTACTTCTTGCGTTCCAGATACTTGTTCTAGATTATTCTTGGAACATCTTCTGTCTAGCTCCCATCATGACTCGGAAGTCTAGACTACCCTGCACCAAAGAATGTTACCTTACCTTAGGAGCCCAATATGTATTGGGTCCTAGGTTCCTGTCAGCATAATAATTTGAATGCCTCCCCTCAGGAATCCTGGTGGGAAGACTAACATTGCCTCGAGGATGTGGAAGTCCCCTTGCCATTGATACAGATTGGTTGTGCCAGCAGTCTATGGCAAAATGACCCACTTTGCCACAACACCAACACTCATGAATGTTGTATCGCCGTTTGTGACCTGAACAGATGACAGAGGTAGTCATCGTTCTAGGTCCAAACGGAATAGAGCCAGACATGCTTGCAGAATGGTCTCTTCCACCGTGACTATTGGAAGGGCGGAAAGAATGCATATGGCAGGCGTCATGAAGCCTGGGAGGAGGTGCCTTCTTTTCAGTCAGCCCCCTCCCGAGGACCCCATGAGTCCTAACAACATTATTTCTATCCCCCTTTCCAGAGTCCTAGGGAGGTGTGAGGCGCAGTGTGAGCTGATGCTGGTAGATTCATGAGGAGTTGGTGCTGTTGCCGAGAATACAAAGGGCTTGGTGGAAGCCTGAGGTATTTTCTTCTGGGTGGCCATGACAGCCCTTGCATTTTGGGTGCCTCCACATGAGGGCACATTAACCTTGCGGTGACCACGATTATTCCTGTGGTCATACCTGAAGGCATGATGAGTGCCCTTCCTACTCGGGGTGGGGGGTCTGAACACAGTTTCACCATTTCTCCATGATTTGACGATTTGGGAGATCCACCCATTTTCTTCCCTTCTTTTAATAGCATCAACCTTGGAAAAGTTGGATACTATCCTCTTCTCATTCTCTAGACTACTCTCTAGATCTGAGATTTTAGAGTCCTTAACCTTATTGGATGCCAATTGGAGAACCAATAAGATTTTCAGCTGAGCAATCTCCTTAGCTTGCTCCTTCACAAGTAAGTTGCTCTTCTGAAGGGCACTCCCAAGGGAATCAGGATTTTCAATCTTTTGATTGAAGCTATCCATATCCCGTGCATCTCTGGAAGGACTACCCTCTGAATTGTTCCTATCTTCAGGAACTTCAAGAGGAGAGGGGCATGAGGAAGAAGTTACCTGTTCCTGGCTTTGTTGTTCAGGGTTACCGTTAACATCGACAGAGACTGTTGAGTCAGCTTCATCAGAACTGCTTTCCTCAACTTCTTCTTCAGTCTCTGACAAGGACACAGGAGCCCTGATACCGACAGATTGATCATGCCCTTCATCTTCAGAAATGAGGACCCCTACATAGGCTTCATCTCCAGAAATGAGGACCCCTACATAGGCTTCATCCTCTTGTTGACGACTGGTCCCTATTTTCTCTGATCCCTCCATGAGGTCTGAGATGGTTTGCCACATGGACTTGGCTGTCCTACACTTGTCCACTCTAGAGCGAGATGGTCCAGACCAGACATCAGTGATGATCTGACGAATCACCTGATCCAGGTTGAACAGTGAGAGCTCTGTCTCCGACATCTCTTTGGGACACTTGGGGATTTGGAGATCTTTCCCCGAGCTGGAAGCCTTCATGGGAATGAAGGGACCCTCTTCCAGAATGAGTGATGCTCGAGGGTCAATGGCCTCCAGATGAAATAGTACTCTCATCTTCCATACAGGATAGTACTCCTTTGTACATGAGGGGAGTCTTAGAGGAGGGACATCATAATCCAACTCCATGCTTGAGTCTGATCTTCTTATTGACACTAGATGCAGGAACTTACTCGAGGTGTTAACCCCTTTGATGAGTAACCTCCCTCTGATACCACTTGAAAGTCCACCTAGTGTCAACTATCTTCACCTATGGGGGGGGGGGGAATAGGTGTCTCTGTAGCGTATTTGCGGAATTAAGATTTTACCTGCACAAGAAAACAAAACAACCAAGCACAGAAAATACACAAGCAAATTATAGTGGTTCCCCGATTTGGGTACGTCCACTTTCCCCCTTCGACCTATCTCCCAACACGGGACGACTCGGTCACTTCACCAACAGGATTGAAATCCAATCCTTGCACTAACGGAAGGAACCCTTCCACACGTAGGAGTCCACACTCCCACAACCCGGGTTGCACCCAACCCTTACAACTAAAGACCAATCGGTCCGTTACAAAGAAATTGAAAATGCTTGTAAGAAATACAAACTACGTTTGGAGAGTAAGGTGTCCCTCTTCGTTCGACGACGTGTTCTTGAAGTCAACGAAGAGTCCACAACCCTAGATCTCTCTTGGAAAGAATCTTCCCGAAATCGGCGGCGGCTTAAAGAGACGGCAAGGTTCTCGGAATCGGCGGCGGCGACGGAGAGCAGCAGCAGTGCCAACTTGATTCAAACTACGTAGCGAAGGAAGCAAGGTCTTCCAACGGTCACACTAGGATCGATCGTCTCGATCGATTCGGAAGGGGAAAGATTTTCCCGATCAACGAATCAAGAGACAAGGGATCTCTGGTTAGACGCGTGAGACGCTATGCTAGCCTAAGCTTCAGTTGCCGGAGATCTGGAAGAACCTGAGATCAGCAGCGACGACAAGTGCACGAGCGGCGGAGAGATCGGCTGAGCGTTAGGGCTTGTCGGCGGCTCGTGTTTTTTGAAATCTCCTGCCTTCTTGTCTTTACTGTTCATACATACGGAGTATATATACATTAGGTCAAGTATATGACCGTTGTGGGTCCCACCAATAAGAAGGCTTGAGCCCGGTTCGAAACAGTTCAGATAGTTTGAACCGGTCCAGAGAACAACAGGAAACTGCCTAAGTCAAATTCGGCGAGAATCGTAGGTGATTCTCGCCGAATCGGCGAGAATCACTTACGATTCTCGCCGACTTCTACTTGGCCGAAATCTGGCTGAACTGAAACAGAAGCCGGGGAGAATCGGCGGGAATCACACTTGATTCTTGCAGATTCGTTGAGAATGACTTAATCGGCGAGAATCACTTAGTGATTCTCGACGATTCTGCCTTAGAGAAATTTCAGGCGGTGTCGAAGCTGCCGGCTTCAACCGGCGAGAATCAGCTAGTGATTCTCGACGACTCGGCGAGAATCATTAGTGATTCTCGCCGAATCGGCGAGAATCACTTAGTGATTCTCGTCGATTTTTACTTGGGCTATTTCTCCTTTTTCTTTCCTTGAGCTGGTCTTTGGCCCATCCTTGCTCCTTGTATGCTCTTGCCTTATCATAGCCCTGTACTTGAAATTAAGTACACCCCAATAGAGAGAGTACACGTAGGCCAACACACTGATCTGCTCAACGAGGGATTACGTTGCACAGACTCGTGTATATTGACCCACTGCACCCTGACATTGGTGTGTACTTAGCATAGAATATCTACAAGTACAACTAGAAAATAATTCATCAAATACATTGTGGATTCATCTTAGCTTGACAGGTGGCTTCCTCAAATCCAGGTAATTGTGGATACAGTACCCAACAACACCAAAAAAGTCCAAAACAGAAAGACCACAAGGTCAAACATAACCGTGCAACAGCACTCCTAGGCTACCTCGACATACAAGCCAGAATATACCAAAACATGGAGCAATACACTCAAGAAGAAAACGAGCTAGTAAGTACAATAAACACTTCATGAGGCTTAGGGCTTTTCGGCCGGCGCACTTGCTCCTACTTGCGCTCCTTGCTCTATAAAAATTTATGGTAATGTGGGTCAGCAAAGGCTGACCTCTACTGTGTAACCAACATATCTCCTCCCGACCGCCCCTAACGGACACCGGGGTACCCCTCCAACCTGCAAGTCAGCACTTCGTATACCATATACATAAACATATAAAGCTTTTAAAACAGGTTTGGATGTCTCAAACAACAAACACGTTTTCTATGTTGAGCATAGAATGAAAAGGGGCCTAGTATGCAGCATGTATGCAAACCTGGGCTTCGCCCAAGGCACCCTATCGTGTATGCAACTAGCAAATCATCATCACAACTGGGTACTTCCAATTCTCCATTGGCGTAAAGCCGCAAACAAAAGGGGACTACAATGCCACTAACGGCCTAAAAGCCGCTACACGGAAATCTTGTCAAGGCCCCACCCGCTCATGGGTCTTAAACCCGGGCTTGCCTGCAAACTCTGACTACTCGCGTCAGGATTCCGTCTCACACACAAACCGATTCTAAGAACCCTTGCTGGACCCCACCTGCTCATGGCTTCATTGTCCGGGCTTGCCCTACGCTTGGCGTTCTCGTCAGTCTCATAGAAGGGGACTAGTCTTGCCGGGACACTCTCCCCATATGACTTGCATGTCACGGGATAGCCAGCCGACCACGGAGACAAAGCCACGCCTTAGCACATCACGATACATAGCCTTTCCCTTTCCCCACCCTAATCCACCATTTGTACTACAACATTCTCGCGCACCAAGGAAACCATCAACCGCCAAATGTGGAGCTAACCTTGTCTAGTTCCGGCTACAAGTACTCACTCAAGAAAAAGGGGGAAAACACGTACTTCACAAACGACATCTTGCCGCAATGGATTTCTACAGAATCCTTAAGGCTCGCTATGCAACATCACCGAGTCAGACTAACGGTCGCGACTACAGCTTTACCTACAATGCCTAATCCACTAATGGATCAGATCTCTAATGCAAAATCAAGCGTCCCGTACACAATCGACCCGGAGGTTCCTCTTGAACCATGACAACCCAAACCCCTCTTATTTGAGAGATTTGAAGCCCAAAAACTAGAAAAGAAAAGATGATATTTACGCATCCTAGAAACCGAGAGGAGAAGTGTCGTTACCTTATGACCGCTCTTCCTAGCCATAGAGAAACTTGGTCGGATGAAAAATACCGCAACGGTCTTGCCTTCGTGGATTTGGACTCGGCTCGAGAAACGGGGCTCCGAAGCTTCTCCGACGACCGGAACTCTCCCCACCTTCTTCCTTGCTCTCCCCTCTCTCTAAACTTTAGAAAGACAATGATCCAAGTGGAATGAGGGTTTGAAACCCTATTCCCGACCTTAACCTAGCCAGGACCAGCCTGGGCACTTGGATCACTTTTGAAAGAAACAAACGACCACGATTCGCCCTGAAAATGACTTTCTTGGGCCGAACACGGATTACGACACACCCGTGTACAAGGCCGTGTTCCACACTCTCCGTAAAAACTGGGATTACAGAACAGGACACGGCCTGTGACACGACTTGAGACACGCCCGTGTCAGCATTAACACGCCCGTGTCATGGGCTGTGTGCCTCAATCGACGTTGAAACCGTCGAATCCCGAACAGAACATGGCCATGTGACACGCCCGTGTCATATACCGTGTGCGAGACACACCCTGGGACACGCCCGTGTCCCAGGCCATGTAACTATCTCAAAATAACCTAACAAACAGCCCGAGCAGGACACGACCTAAGACATGCTCGTGTCTCAGGCCGTGTGTCCGACCCCAAGCAAATGTCAATCGTAATTTCGTCGACCTACTGAAAATTTGTCTTTCTCAAACACGACACGGCTTATGACACGCCCGTATCATAGGCCATGTCAGCCTATTCAGAACCCAACCTGGCCTGAAAACGCCATCCGTTCCTCTTTTGAGTTTCGGGGCGTTACAATTCTCCCCCCTTAAAAGAATTTCGTCCCGAAATTAAAATAAAATGTACATAAAACTTAAACGGTACCTGAGAAGAAAAGCTCGAGATACTCCTCAAACATGGCCTGCTCTCGCTCCTGCGAAAGCTCCTCACGACCGCAGTTGTCCCATCGAACTTTTACGAGTTTGACCTCTTTGTTCCGCAACTGCCGAATTTCTGAGTCTTCTATACTAACTGGACGAACTCGCATCCTCAAGTCCTCTTCTATCGGCACTGATGCCGATTCGATCACCACACTAGCCTCTACCAAAGCTTTCCTCAAGATAGAGACATGGAAGACATCGTATAATCCACTTAGCTCCGTGGACAAAGCCAACCGGTACGCTGCTTCTCCCACCCGTTCTATAACCTCGAAAGGTCCCAAAAACCTCAGACTTAACTTCTTGAGTCGGCGAATCCACGAAATGCCATTGAATGGCTTGATTTTTAGATAGACCCAGTCGCCTACCGAGAACTCCACCTTCCTGTGATGAGCATTAAAATATTTTGCTTGCCGATCTTGAGCTACCTTCATGCGCTCTTGAATGGTTCGCACCAACTCGCATGTATTAGCTACCACTTATTTTCCCAAAAGTTTGGTGTCTCCCGCCTCTGTCCAAGACATCAGTGTTCGACACCGCCTCCCATACAAAGCTTCGTATGGCGCCATCTTTATAATTGCTTGGTAACTGTTGTTATAAGCGAACTCTACCATGAAGAGTTGATCTTCCCACTTCTTGTCGAAGTCAAGAGTACACATCCTCAGCATATCCTCCATAGTGCGGTTCGTTCTTTCAGTTTGCCCATCAGTTTGAGGATGGAAAGCCGTACTGAACTTGAGCTTCGTGCCCAGACTCTTCTGAGCGACCTCCAGTCCTTAGACGTGAAACGTGTAACACCCCAAAAAGACTCAAAAATGGTTTTGAGGTGCAGGTCATTTTACACGGCCTGGGATACGGGCGTGTCCCAGGGCATGTCGGGGGTACACGGCCTGGGATACGGGCGTATCCCAGGGCGTGTCACTCAAATAAAATGCGTTCTGAGTCAGAAGATTACACGGCCCGGAACCAAGCCTTGAACACGGGCGTGTCAGATTGGACACGGGCATGTCCGATGCCGTATGCCGACCCGTGTACTGCTGGTTGAGTTTGGAGCTCGACGAAGCAGGGGGACACGGGCGTGGCTTATGACTGACACGGGCATGTCAGGTTCGACACGGGCGTGTCGACACCCGTGTTCTGGTAAATATCAGTCGGTACGAATACCGCGTGTGCCGCTTAAGGGTACACGGCCTGTGACACGGGCGTGTCAGGCAAAAATTGTGATTTTTGGGAAAATCGTGGCCGTTCAATTTCTCTCTTTGGATCCAAGGGCTCAGGTGATTCCTGGCTGGATATAATCAGTAGAGGCTGAGGAAGAATTCATTCTTCATTTCATTAAGGAAGAGAGAAAGAGAGAGGAGGAAGAAGAAGGAGGAGGAGATCAAGCCACCGACTGAGTTCCCGTGGTCCGATTCGTGATCCGAAGCCGGCGTTGTGAAGGCAAGGCTGCTGCGGTTCTTTCTCACAGGCTAGTTTATGATGGCTCCCAAGAGATCGATAAGGGTAACGATCTCCCTTCTTGGACATGTGAAGTCCTTCTTTTCTGCATTGCATAGGGAAAACCCTTCCCCGCGAGTGTGCGGTGGGTTGTGGTGTCCCTTGGGGTAGATATGTGAAGTCCCCCTTGTTAGAGTCCGGAATTGGAGTACGGATCTAGGCATGCTGTGTGAAGCCCATCTGGACATGGTCTGGATTGGTGATGCTTGTTTGCATATCGGAGAAGGCTCCGTGATGATGGCTTGTTTGCCTTGTGCCTACCTATTGGCTTGGTGCAGCAGGAAGTACTGGATGAAGTCTAAGAAATGAAGAGGGTTGGATGCAACTCTTGTGGCCGTGCGTTGCCACTTTGTGTGCGGTTGAGCCGTTGGGCTGCAACTCGATAAAAAGGCAGATTGCCGAACAGGAAAGGTGAAACCGACCCGCGCCTATAAATTGTCATGGATACTTCCGTATTCGAGGTGGCACGGCGACTTAAGCAACGGGGGGTGGCTGATCCGTACCTGCGTTAGGTCCGTCCGACTTGGAAGCCTGGTTATGGGTTTTGTTGGAGCGCCTAATGAGAGTCTTAGGCCCGCGCGTCGGAAAGACTAGAATGCTCAAATACCATGTAGACGGTGGTGTTGACCCTGGTATTCCGGTACACCAAGAATGTGCCCTGAGTGCACGGACTGTCGGGCCGTGTGGCCGATAGTTGTGATGGCTTGAATGTGCCTGCGCGCACATAGTTGCTATATGATGATGCCATGCTATGCAGGGAAAGAATGCTAATGCCCCGAGAAAGGGGTAGGATTGTTATAATTGGGTCAGCTGAATGCTGACCGTTGCATTGTTTGCCACCGTTTGGGTGGATTGTCCCTATGCAGGTGCTGGAGAGCCAAGTGGTAAGTGAAGGGCTGAAGCCCTTACTGCTGTTGCTGCTGCTGCTGCGGCTAGCCCTTGAAGGCTAAGCGAATGTTTTGCTTGTTTTCTTTTACTCATGTATGGCCGGCCTGCGCGCCGAGGTTTGTAATCCATACGGTGTGAAAAGAGGAACTGTAAGGCCTTAAGGCCAAACTCTATGTATTTGTTGTACATTCTGTGGTTATATATAAAGTGGTTTATATATTGGACATTCCTAGTTAGAGTTCAAATTATAACTTAAAGCTTCGTTCGGTCTTCCTCTTCCGAATTCGTGGTCGAATTCTTTTGTGGGGTGGCGAGCGTGTGTTTGTGCGCCCTGCTGTAACGCTAATGAACTCTAGAATGTCCACTAAGGAATGTACCAAATCTTGTTTGAGGAATCTGCGTGTTCCTTTTTGTGTTGTTTTGCTGGCATACGATCGCTAATGTGTGTCTTGTCCACCTATAGGTGACGCGTAGTGGTGCTGGGCAGTCTGAGCCCCAGCGCTCTGATGAGAGTGCGGCACCAGCTGAGGTGCCAACACCTCCTCCATCTGCGGAAACTGTTCGCTTAGTTGCTGAGGCGCTATTTGCCATGATTCAGCCGATCGGGCAAGCGTAGCCGGCAGTTGAGCCAGTTCGTGTTCTTGTAAGACCCGAGTCGGTTGAGGCTGTAGATCCACGAGCAGCTGACCGACAGTTGAAGCAATTCATGAGCTTCAGCCCACCTACGTTTACGGGACTGGGATCCCCAACGCAGGCAGAGGATTGGTTATCGCGTGTCAAGCGGATAATGACAGCGATCAGGGCGGAGGAAACTCTAAAGGTCACCTTGGCCACCTTCATGCTTGAAGGCGAGGCGCGGTTGTGGTGGGACGAGGTTGAGGTACACCATTTGGCGGGCAGGCAATTGACGCAAGTGTCGATTGAGGAGTTCTCTCGAATATTTCTGGCGAAGCATGTCCCAGCGGCGCAACGCATTGCCATGGAAAATGAGTTCCAACGGTTAAAGCAAGGAGAAGATAGCGTGGATATCTACTTGTATGAGTTTACCAGGTTGGGGCGGTATGCGAGAACAATCTTCGAGGATGACCAAAGGAAAACTAATAGGTTCTATGAAGGATTGCGGGATGAGTTGAGGTTCCTGCTTTCGAGTTCAGTGAACCAAGGGTTTCAGGCGTTGGTTGATACTGCATGTGCGTTAGAGAAGGACATGCGGCGAGTGCAAGGGAACAAGGGCTTGGTTGTGGCAAAGCTAGAGGTTCAAGCACCTCGCCCGAGCAAATCGTTCTACCAGAAGAAAGGGGGCAAGAGGTCCAAGCCGTCTGGGCAAGTGACTACGACCGTTGTGTCGGGAGCGACATCAAGGCCGGATTCTCGTACATGCTATAACTGTGGCCGGGTGGGGCATATAGCCCGTGACTGTCGGGTTGTTCAGCCCAAAGGGGAAAAGAAGACGGGTGCGTCTTATGCTGAGAAGGGCAAAGCGGTGGTTGATTCCTCTACATCTCAGGCACAGCCCCGAATCTATCAGCTTGGCCAGCAGGAGGCGATTAAGCAAAGTGACGTCGTCACAGGTACGAGTGATTAGCTTACTTGCTTAAGTGATGTTGCTTTTGGTTACGTATAGCTTGTGCATGATGTGTGTGTGTTGCAGGCTTTGTCCTGATTCGAAGTAATCCTGCGAGAGCCCTGTTTGATACGGGTGCTTCGCATTCATTCCTATCTGAGGACTTCGTATCTCGAATTGGGGTGCCGAGTCATGTGACGGTTGATAGTACAAGGGTGCTATTGCCGAATGGCTGTGTGATGCTTGCGGATAGGGCTTGCGATGTGGATGTTCAAATAGGAAGTCGGGATTTCAGTTTGAGTGCAGCGGTGCTACCGTTATCGGAGTTTGATGTGATCTTTGGTATGGACTGGCTCTCGGAGCAGCATGCCTTTATTGATTGCAACTCCAAGGAGATTACACTGGGCCAGAATACCGGACTTATGACGAAGTTCGCTGGTATGCGAGGAGTTGGCGGGACTTTTTTGTCTGCGCTCCAAGTCGTCAATGCTGTTCGGAAGGGCGCAGAGTTATTCTTCACGCTAATTCAGGCTGTTGAGCCAAAGGCCAGTGTCGGTGAAGTTCTGGTTGTGTCAGAGTTTGCCGATGTGTTTCCTAAAGATCTTCCTGGGTTACCACCCCAGCGGGAGATTGACTTCTCTATTGAGTTGGTGCCAGGTGCGAAACCTGTGGCCCGCTCTCCATATCGAGTCGCGCCAAAAGAGATGGCTGAGTTGAAAGTCCAATTGCAAGAGTTGTTGGAGCAGGGGTATATACGCCCAAGTATGTCACCTTGGAGCGCGCCTGTTCTATTTGTGAAGAAGAAAGACGGTAGTTTACGGTTATGTATTGACTACCGCGAATTGAATAAGCTGACGGAGTAAAATAAATATCCGATTCCACGAATTGATGACCTCTTTGATCAGCTGGCAGGATCAACGGTCTATTCCAAGTTGGATTTGAAATCGGGATATTATCAGCTGAGAATTAGGGAATGTGACATTCCCAAGATGGCGTTTGGAACACGCTACGGTCATTATGAGTTCACGATAATGCCGTTTGGCCTGTGTAATGCGCCTTCGGTATTTATGGACCTAATGCATCGAACGTTCTGAGAGTACTTGGATTTGTTCGTGATTGTGTTTATCGATGATATCTTAGTATACTCTCAGTCGGAAGAGGATCATGCAAACCATTTGCGGTTGGTCTTGCATACCCTGCAGAGGAACAAGCTTTATGCCAAGTTCTCAAAGTGTGAGTTCTGGCTCTCTTCAGTAGCCTTTTTAGGCCATGTGGTAAGTGGAGAGGGTATCGCGGTGGATCCGTTGAAGATAAGTGCCATTCGGGATTGGCCAGTGATGTCTTCAGTGGCCGAGGTCAGGAGCTTCCTTGGACTTGCGGGCTACTATAGACGGTTTGTGGAAAACTTCTCACGGATTGCGTTACCTCTGACCATGCTGACGAGAAAAGATCAAAAGTTCATTTGTACGCCGGAGTGCGCGCGAGCTTTTGAAGACTTGAAGAGTCGTTTGACCACGGCGCCTGTGTTGACATCGCCATGTGGTACAGATGGGTATGAGATCTATAGTGATGCTTCAGGAAGCGGCTTAGGCTGTGTTCTTCTGCAGTTTGGTAAAGTGATTGCTTATGGCTCGCGCTAGTTGAAAGTGCATGAGCGGAATTACCCCGTCCATGATTTGGAGTTGGCGGCGGTAATCTTTGCGCTCAAGTTGTGGCGGCACTATCTTTATGGCGTGAAAGTGGACATCTATACAGATCACAAAAGCCTAAAGTATTTGTTAGATTAGAAGGATCTGAATATGCGACAACGAAGATGGATGGTGTTCCTTGGGGACTACACCTTCGAGATTCACTATACTCCCGGGAAGGGAAATGTGGTCGCTGATGCTTTGAGTCGGAAGACTCCGGTACGGGCAAGCTGGTTGCAGAGGCATGATCAGCGTTTAATCCAGGAATTGGAAGCATTGGAGATATCTTGTGTTGACAAGGGTTCGTCGACCGATGCATGCTTGAACTGGACGGAGGTTCAATATGACCTTACGGACAGAGTTCGGCGAGCAACGGAGCTTGATGAAAGTCTCCAGCGCTATGCAAAAGATGGGCCGGATGACCAATTCTCTTGGGATAACAGTTTGTTACGAAGAAGTGGTCAAGTGTGCGTCCCAAGTGTGGGT
This sequence comes from Platanthera zijinensis, assembly GCA_039513925.1. NCBI lineage: Eukaryota > Viridiplantae > Streptophyta > Magnoliopsida > Asparagales > Orchidaceae > Platanthera > Platanthera zijinensis. Next base: position 116,500,563 of record CM077080.1, on the reverse strand, counting down.
AAATTGAGGGAAGAGTTGATGTACGAAGCTCACTTTGCAAAGTACTCAGTTCACCCAGGGAGCACAAAAATGTACAAAGATCTGAAAAAGCTGTTCTGGTGGCCCGGATTAAAGAAAGATGTAGCACGGTATATGGCGGAATGCAATACCTGTGCGTTGGTGAAAGCGGAATGCCAGAAGCCTGGCGGGTTCCTGAAGTCGTTACCGATTCCGGAGTGGAAGTTCGATGAAATTTCGATGGATTTCGTGCATGGATTGCCAAGATCTCAACGCGGTCATGATTCAATCTGGGTGATTGTGGACCGGTTGACAAAAGTGGCGCACTTCCTTCCAAACAGAAGAGACGATTCAGTAGAAACCTTGGCCAAGCTTTATGTGGAGGAGGTTGTTCGACTGCACGGTGTTCCTCGGAGCATCGTTAGTGACCGTGATGGGCGATTCACATCGAATGATTGGCGACTAGTTCATCAAATGTTGGGTACAAAATTGGCGTTTAGTACGGCCTTTCATCCCCAAACTGATGGCCAGACTGAACGAACCAACAGGACGATGGAAGATATGCTCCGCATGTGCGCCCTAGACTTTGGTAAGAGATGGGAAGATTATATATTTCTTGTCGAATTTGCCTATAATAATAGCTACCAAGCGAGCATCGGTATGGCACCATTTGAGGCTTTATATGGTCGTAAATGTCGTACACCGTTAGCTTGGGCAGAAGCAGGCGAATCTAAGCTGAGTGGGAAAAAGGAAGTCGAAGAAGCTACCTCGCTCATACGCTCTATTCGGGAGAGGCTATTGATAGCCCAAGATCGTCAAGCAAAGTACTACAATGCCAAACACCGGAACGTGGAGTTCGCGGTGGGTGATTGGGTATATTTGAAGATCAAACCCTTCAAAGGTGTGTCCAGGATTCGGCGTTTGAAAAAGCTAAGTCCGAGGTATCTTGGTCCATTTGAGGTGGTGGAGCGAGTTGGGGAAGCTGCTTATCGACTAGCACTTTTAGCAGACTTGGGTGGATTACATGATGTATTTCACATCTTAGTACTGCGTATGGCTGTTAAGGATCCAGCTCAAGTAGTGGAGAATGATCGGGTACCGGTCGAGTATGGGCTAACGACGAGGGTTAGACCCATTCGGATTGAGGATCGAGCCGAGAAACAGTTGCGGAACAAAGTGATCGGGATGGTCAAGGTCCGATGGGACAACTGTGGCCGTGAAGAGCTAACATGGGAGCGAGAGTAGACCATGCGAGTTGAATTTCCCGAGTTGTTTGTATAAGCTGTAGACCGTGTACCTTTTGTTATAACAGAGTTATCAAGTTATAGCATTGTTGGTTCTTGTTTCCTTACCGTGCAAATTTCGGGACGAAATTTTGTTAAGGGGGGGAGGATTGTAACACCCCAAAAAGACTCAAAAATGGTTTTGAGGTGCAGGTCATTTTACACGGCCTGGGACACGGGCGTGTCCCAGGGCGTGTCGGGGGTACACGGCCTGGGACACGGGCGTGTCCCAGGGCGTGTCACTCAAATAAAATGCGTTCTGAGTCAGAAGATTACACGGCCCGGAACCAAGCCTTGAACACGGGCGTGTCAGATTGGACACGGGCGTGTCCGATGCCGTGTGCCGACCCGTGTACTGCTGGTTGAGTTTGGAGCTCGACGAAGCAGGGGGACACGGGCGTGGCTTATGACTGACACGGGCGTGTCAGGTTCGACACGGGCATGTCGACACCCGTGTTCTGGTAAATATCAGTCGGTACGAATACCGCATGTGCCGCTTAAGGGTACACGACCTGTGACACGGGCATGTCACAGGCCGTGTCAGGCAAAAATTGTGATTTTTGGGAAAATCGTGGCCGTTCAATTTCTCTCTTTGGATCCAAGGGCTCAGGTGATTCCTGGCTGGATATAATCAGTAGAGGCTGAGGAAGAATTCATTCTTCATTTCATTAAGGAAGAGAGAAAGAGAGAGGAGGAAGAAGAAGGAGGAGGAGATCAAGCCACCGGCGGAGTTCCCGTGGTCCGATTCGTGATCCGAAGCCGGCATTGTGAAGGCAAGGCTGCTGCGGTTCTTTCTCACCAGCTAGTTTGCGATGGCTCCCAAGAGATCGACAAGGGTAACGATCTCCCTTCTTGGACATGTGAAGTCCTTCTTTTCTGCATTGCTTAGGGAAAACCCTTCCCCGCGAGTGTGCGGTGGGTTGTGGTGTCCCTTGGGGTAGATATGTGAAGTCCCCCTTGTTAGAGTCCGGAATTGGAGTACGGATCTAGGCATGCTGTGTGAAGCCCATCTGGACATGGTCTGGATTGGTGATGCTTGTTTGCATATCAGAGAAGGCTCTGTGATGATGGCTTGTTTGCCTTGTGCCTACCTGTTGGCTTGGTGCAGCAGGAAGTACTGGATGAAGTCCAGGAAATGAAGAGGGTTGGATGCAACTCTTGTGGCCGTGCGTTACCACTTTGTGTGCGGTTGAGCCGTTGGGCTGCAACTCGATAAAAAGGCAAATTGCCGAACAGGAAAGGTGAAACCGACCCGCGCCTATAAATTGCCATGGATACTTCCGTATTCGAGGTGGCACGGCGACTTGAGCAACGGGGGGTGGCTGATCCGTACCTGCGTTAGGTTCGTCCGACTTGGAAGCCTGGTTATGGGTTTTGTTGGAGCGCCTAATGAGAGTCTTAGGCCCGCGCGCTGGAAAGACTAGAATGCTCAAATACCGTGTAGACGGTGGTGTTGACCCTGGTATTCCGGTACACCAAGAATGTGCCCTGAGTGCACGGACTGTCGGGCCGTGTGGCCGATAGTTGTGATGGCTTGAATGTGCCTGCGCGCACATAGTTGCTATATGATGATGCCATGCTATGCAGGGAAAGAATGCTAATGCCTCGAGAAAGGGGTAGGATTGTTATAATTGGGTCAGCTGAATGCTGACCGTTGCATTGTTTGCCACTGTTTGGGTGGATTGTCCCTATGCAGGTGCTGGAGAGCCAAGTGGTAAGTGAAGGGCTGAAGCCCTTGCTGCTGTTGTTGCTGCTGCTGCGGCTAGCCCTTGAAGGCTAAGCGAATGTTTTGCTTGTTTTCTTTTACTCCTGTATGGCCGGCCTGCGCGCCGAGGTTTGTAATCCATACGGTGTGAAAAGAGGAACTGTAAGGCCTTAAGGCCAAACTCTATGTATTTGTTGTACATTCCGTGGTTATATATAAAGTGGTTTATATATTGGACATTCCTGGTTAGAGTTCAAATTATAACTTAAAGCTTCCGCTAGAATGCTCTGAGTTAGGATTCGTGTATGGTTTGGTATTATCCTGTGACCGCACCGTCTGTTTGTGGCTTATAGTGTGGGGCCCCGGCCGGACCTTCTATTATACGTCATGCAACGGATGGGGTCGTTACAAAACGTCCATTGTGATCACTAACTATACTCTTAGGAATCCCATGTAGTCGCACAATGTTGCGAACATACAATTCTACCAACTTCTCCACACCATCCTCCTTCCGATTTGGGATGAAGTGTGCCACTTTGGTCAAGCGATCCACGATCACCCAAATCGCGTCGTTACCCTACTGCGATCTAGGTAACCCATGTACAAAGTCCATGGAGATGTCATCAAATTTCCACCCGGGAATAGGAAGAGGCTTCAGGAACCTGCCCGACTTCTGACACTCGGCCTTCACCAAGGCAGAAGTTTGGCACCGACTCACGTACAAAGCTATGTCTCGCTTCAGACCAGGCCACCAAAAGTATTTCTTCATATCCAAGTACATCTTTGTACTGCCCGGGTGAATTGAGTACTTAGTAAAATGAACCTCAAACATCAACTCCTCACAGAGCTTGCTGAACTGCGGTACACAAATCTTTCCGTCCTTCCTCAGAATCCCATCCATCATCTCCCAGGCACTACTCTTGCCCTTTTGAGCTTCCACCACGAATGGCTAGAACTCTACATCCAAACAGGTCGCTTCCCGAATATGATTGGACAAGTCATTCTGCATTTCAATCTAGTTCAACCGAGCCACGCTAGACTCGCCTCTGGCTATGCACTCCATGCCAAGGGACTCCCAATCCCGCACCAACTGCTCATCATGAGCTTCGATCCAATTCCCATGCCCAGAGTATTTTCTACTCAAGGCATCTGTCACCACATTGGCTTTGCCTGGCATATACTGAATCGCCACCTCATAGTCACCAAGGAACTCAACCCACCTACGCTGCCGCATATTCAAATCCTTATGATCTAGTAGATACTTCAGGGTTTTGTGGTCCGTGAAGATCTCCATCTTCGCACCATAAACGTAGTGCCGCCACAATTTCAGCGAAAAAATTACCGCCGCCAATTCCAAGTCATGGACGGGGTAATTTCTCTCGTGAGGCTTCAACTTCCTAGACCCAAAGGCGATCACACTGCCATGTTGTACCAATATGCAACCCAAACTGCATCCTGATGCGTCACTGAAAATTTGAAATCCTTCAGTCCCTTTCGGCAGACTTAGAATTAGAGCAGTCATTAGCCTTTCCTTCAGGGTGTCAAATGCCTGATTGCACTCCTTAGTCCACACAAACTTCTGGTCCTTACGAGTTAATGAAGTGAGGGGTAGAGCTATCCACAAAAAGTTTTCCACAAACCTTTTATAGTACCCGACTAGTCCAAGAAAACTTCGGACTTCCGCCACGGTCCTCAATATTGGCCAATCTATGATGGCTTCCACTTTGGTTAGATCTACCGCCACCCCATCCCCACTAATCACATGGCCCAAAAACGCCACCTTCTCTAACCAGAACTCACACTTCGAGAACTTTGCATAAAACTGGTTCTCTCTCAACACTTGTAAGACCACTCTCAAGTGAGTCTCATGCTCCACCTCCGATTTGGAGTAAACCAGGATGTTGTCAATAAAGACAACTATAAAAGAGTCCAAGTATTTGCGAAATACTCGGTTCATCAAGTCCATGAATATGGATGGTGAGTTCGTCAACCAGAACGACATCACCGAGAACTCAAAGTGACCATACCTCGTACCAAACGCTGTCATAGGTATGTCCTCATATCGAATTCGCAACTGATAATATCCTGACTTCAAGTCCAACTTTGAATACACCACTGACCCCACCAACTGGTCGAACATGTCATCTATCTGAGGAATCAGATACTTATTCTTGATAATTAGTCTATTCAACTCTCGGTAGTCTATGCACAACCGTATACTACCATCTTTCTTCTTCACGAACAACACCGGCGCGCTCCATGGCGAAGAACTGGGTCTGATATATCCCTGCTCTAACAGTTCCTGCAACTATACTTTGAGCTCGGCCAGCTCTTTTGGTGCCATCCTAAAAGGAGGACACGACACCGACCTAGCCTCTAACACTAACTCAATTGAGAAATCAATCTCCCGTCGAGGAGGTGCTCCAGGAAGCTCCTCAGGAAACATATCCTCAAAATCTGCCACTACGGGTACTTCTCCGAGTGATAACTTGGAAAGTTGAACCTCCAACAAAGCTATAAGAGCTACTCCGCCCTGGTTAACTGCCCGCACCAATTGCATGGCCGAAATCAGGGAAAAAGTCACTCCACAGAGGCCCTTAAACTTAACTTCTATCTACCCTTCGCTTCTCAGGGTCACCACCTTGGATAGGCAGTCAATACTGGCGTGCTGCTATGCTAGCCAGTCCATTCCCAATATTACATTGAACTCAACCAACGGTAGGACCGCTGCTATCAACATGAAGTCGACTCCGCATAGGTTCCAACAAATGCGCCTCTTCGCCCTGGTGGTCATGGATGACCCATTGGGCATGTGCACCTTCAGCTCTGCGTCCGCCGAAAATGACTCAACTCCAATCCTCCAGATAAAACTTTCCGCGAGAAAGGTGTGCGACGCTCCCGTATCAAACAACACCCTAGCGGGGTATCCGGAACTAAAATAAAGCCTAAACATAGGCAACAAACATAAACGGGCTTGAAGGTATGAAGTACAATATTAACTTTAAACTTTCTCATACCTGTCACCACATCGGGTTGACGGATCGCTTCTTGCTGTCCAAGGTTGTAGGCCCTTGGTTGCACCGGTTGGAACCAAGAAGCGCTCGACTCCACCATCTTCCCTTTCTCTACAACACTGGGGCCGGAGCGCACAGTCTGCTCTGCCTTGGCTTCTGCTCAGCGCCTCCTTGAGTACAAAAACGAGCTATGTGCCCCACCTTGCCACAATTAAAGCACGTCAGAGGTCCCTTAGGGCGAGACCCTCCGGACGTCCATTTGCTTTTCTCACCGGACTTGTAAGGGTGAGGCTTTTTCTTCCATCTGCTCCCTTCAGACTTCCCTTGGGATTGAGAAGGCTTCCCTTCCTCTTTCTTGGGTGTGAAACTCTTACGACGTTGGGTTCGCTCCATATCGCTCTCCAAAATTCTGGCAGCCTCAATCAGTTTATTAAAACTTACGCGTTTAATAGATATGAGGTGTTGCCTCAGGTTCTCCCTCAGCCCGTGATAGAAGAGGTTATCCCTATCCTCATCGTCCGTCATGGTCGTTCCAGCATAACAACCCAATCGAGTGAATTCCCGAACTCATCAATGGACGGGGTGCGTACAGGAAACTACCGACCGCTATGGCTCACCCACCATAGCTTTGCGTCTCCTTCCAACACGAAGGCTGTAAACTCGGATTTCTTCTCCTCCGGCGTCTTTACCACCCTCAGAAGTTCTTGCATCTGGGTCCACAGTTCCTCTGCATCAGTCGGCGTACCGACTACCTTAAACGTTGGAGGATGGAAGCTCAGAAAATATTTCATCTGCCGGTCCCCATGCCCGACAACCACCCTTTCGGCTAGCGGCTCTGCTCGTCTGGCTTCTCTGCCCGACATGGTCGACACCATGTCCGGGGTAGCAGGCGTTGCTACCTGAGCAATGGAGGCTGCTACTTGTGTTGCTGTTGTAGCTTGGGCTGCCACCATTGCTTTTGCAAGTATGCGGCAGAAATCTGCCGGGGTTACCCCCATGCCTAAAGGACCCTGCGCAGTTGCGCTGCTCGCTCTTCCCTTGGCCACGACGTTCCTGCCTCGTTGCTTGCACTCTTAACAAAAGCAAGGTAACAAGAAATCAGTCTCTAAACACAAGACTCAAACATAAGGACACTCATGGTCCCGCAATACTCCTATGTGGATAACTTCTTTTACGCGATTCGATTATGACTTTTGACCACGAATCCCCTCCTTGGAACCTAACCTCCCTCTGATACAAAATTGTAACACCTCCCCTATAAAGACCATGATAGATTTAACTTCAAGACAACCTAAACACCTAGAGGGGAGGGGGGGGGGGTGAATAGGTTCTTATCCTTATTTCAATCTAAGGCAGAATATAACTTCAGTTCTTTAATATAAATATGAAAACTCTATAGCTAACACAACATATACAATCACAGAATCTATAATTACACAAATCACAGATTGCACACTGATTTATAGTGGTTCCCCAAGGTCTGGGTACATCCACTTTCCCCCTTCGTCTATCCAGCAATATGCTAGATTCAGCCTAACTTCTTCCTTTTTTTCTCAGATCCACAGATCTTATAGCTCAGAATCCTGAAGGATTCCTACAACTCAGAATGTATCAACACTCCTATAGCTCAGGCTAATAAGTCCTACCTCAGCCTTGCCATAAGGCCTACAACTCAGAGAACTGATTCTCTTACACTCAGGCTCAAACAGCCTTACTACTCAGAGATCTAAATCTCCTACACTTAGGCTCAAACAGCCTTACCACTCAGAGATCTAAATCTCCTACACTCAGCCTTTATAACACAGGCTTACAACTCAGATCTTTGAAAAGATCCTACAGAATTTGATAAGTATTTTTGATGGACTCTTACCCTTGTTGAGAGAGAAAGGATAAGAGGATTCTTGATCAGCTTTTTGATGAGACTGATGGCTGAAATCAACCTGTTCTTAGCTTTCTTCAAAGCTTCTTGAATCTGAACTTAGTAGGGTTGATCTCCTTTGAAGTTGACTGACTGGCAGCCTCCTTCTTGGATTCCAGAAATAGATCTGGATCTACTTAGTAGATTAGTTCAGGATCTACTTCTTGAGAGACTTGTGATAGTCTCCTTCTTGACTTCAAAACAACTGGAGCTCTCTCTCCCCAAATATTCTGAAGCTCCTTCTAAATTCTGGATTGAATTCTCCTTAGACAAAATCTGAGTGGATAATCACTTCAGAATGTCTTCTTAGATCTTCTCCCGAAGATCTTCTTCTTTGTGACTTGGACTTTTTTGATCAAAGATCAATCTCTCAATAGTTGTGTGTGTATATTTTTGTTCATCAGAATCCATCTATATATAAAGACTTCATCCATGGTAACCGGCTGATCCGGTTTCTAACCGACTTCTGACAAGTCTGACAGCTTCATTAAAGTTGTTGAAATGCATAGCTGTCAAGTCTCCAGTCAGTTCTTGAACCTTTGTCTTTGTCAGCAAAGCGTCGAGACTGACTGTCATTCTTTATCGAGACAAACTGTCAATATGTGTCGACAAAAGTGACTTAAGTGTTGACACAGACTTTGGTGGTATCGACATAGCTGCCTTTTTGTCGACACTGCTTCTAGACACTGCATCTTGAGAATGTGTCGACACAGATTATTTGTGTCTACACAATCACTTCTTAACTCCACAGCAATCAACTATGTTGAAACTCTGCTGTGTGTCGACACAAGTCCTGTGTGTCGACACAGTTGATGTAGACTAAGAATTCTGTGTATCTACACTGCCTCCATGTGTCGACACAGTTGATGTCGACTCTGCTCTTGTGTGTCGACACTGCCTCCTAGTGTCGACACAGTTGATGTCGACTAACTATTCTGTGTGTCGACACTGCCTCCAGGTGTCGACACAGTTGATGTCGACTAACTATTCTGTATGTCGACACAGCCTTTTCCAAGTGTCAACACAAACTTACTGAAGTGTCGACACAGCTTCCTATGGTGTCGACACATGGACTTAGAAACTTTTCTTTGCATTTTAGCATATTCTTAGGCTTCGTTTGTTTAAGCGTTTTTGCCGAGCGTTTGAAGCAAACGCCACCGGACGGAGGGTAAACAAACGGGACTCCGGTGGCGTTTGCTCCGTTTGCACCCGCCGCAAGGAGGAAAAGCCCCTCAAACGCTGCTTTTCCAACCCCGCCTCCCCCCCTCCGGTTCCAACTCTCCATTTCGATCCGCCGGGAGCAAACGCCACCGCCGCACCAAATGAAGCCTTAACCTGCACATTTAAACTAAAAATAACATCAAATACACCTTGATGTATATCATTGAGCTAAGTGAGGCTTCTCCAAATCAGGTACACATTTTCCAATATACCCAACAATCTCCCCCTATTTGGAGAAGTCATAACCCTTTAGTCAATGATATACACCACTTATAATAAACAAACATTATGATGTATATAAACATTATATGACAGGGCAACTTATAGACAAAACATATATCAAAATCACATCACAGAATAAGTATGCAACTTTAATGAACATGGAACATTATTTTGTTTATTATATCAAAAAGTTTCTTAACACTGTTTATACAGACTTCTTTAAAAACTAAGAATTACATAGTTCTTGAAAAATCTAGTAAAACTAAACTAAGGCTGGACAGGCTCCTTGATGACTATTCCTTTCCCTGATCTAATCTGAGCCTGCACAGAAGGTTCTGTATCTTCAATGGGCTTCTTGCCTTTCAACTCAGCCTTCTTTTGTGCTTCAGCCTTAATCCTTTGTCTTTCAAAATAATGAAAAGGCTTAGGGAAATACTTGCTAGGCTCCTGAGCATTAGGAGTTAGCTTCCCAATCTTATCCTTTCTTATGTGTTGAACTATGGCTTCCTGCCTTGCCTCATACTTCTGCCATTCCTTCTCATTATACCATTTGCCCCTTTCATGAACCTGGTCTTTTATAGCTTTCCAGGATGTTAATATGATATTTCTAGAAGTGGGGCTCCACTGCTCAAAATCAGGCTTTAACTCAGCCTGTTCTCTGAATATTTTCTTTGAAAGTTGAGCTTCCTACAGCTTTCAAGGCAGCTTTTGGCATTTCAAATTTCTCTATAATGACATTTTCAACATCCTGTGGAGGATTGTACATTGTCTGAACTTGTTGTTGAATTATATCAAAATCTGTTGGAGGGTAGATGATTTGAGCAACTTCAGGTTGATCACCTCCAGCATAAGCAGGTTGCACACCAGATTCTGCAACATTGTCATCATCACAAAGGGGTGGATATCCCAAAGTGGCTCTGATGCTATTAGATATCCATTTTGCATGATCTGAGCCAGCATTGACTAACACTCTCTCCCCCTTTATGGCTTCTCTTACTATGTGATCTCTTAAGTCATCCTTTTGAAATCTTATTTGGCCATCAAGAAAATTGACACCATCTTTATTAAATGATTTTAACTTAAGAAGCTGATCAGAAATTATTTTCTGAGAAGTAGTAATGACTGTCTTAAAGGAATCCAAGGCTTCCTGTAGCTTCTGATCAAATTCCTCTTTCTCCTTAGTCCTTGCTTCAGTCATTACAATTACTGTTTTCTTTACTTCAGTGACTATCTCATTGTGAGATTCAGTCAGATTGTCATTCATTCTAATCTGATTTTCAAGGACATAGCCTTATTTGACAGCAATATCATCTACTTGTTTCTTTACTTCTGCTTGTTGCTTTGCTAGAAATACTACAACATTGCCCCCCTAGTGGAAGCAATCTGTCATTTCTTTCTTATTCTGATTTACCTCAAATCTGATTGATTTTATATCTTGTGTTAGATCAAATTGGAGGGCCTTATGGCTTTCATCCACATATTTTTCCAAAACCAATCTCTGCTCATCTAATTTCACTTGTAAATCTACCAAAAATTTGCTGTAATCAGTCTTAGGAGCAGGTTGTTGAGTAGTAGCTTGCAAAGCCTTCTTATAGCTTTGGCTTCTCCTCTTGTAAACCATCAGTTTTCTTTTCTTTATACTTGTAATCTCCTCATCCTCTGAAGCAGAGGTACTGGCAATATTAACTCTTTCTGTAGGACTAGGAGGCAGCTCCTTTTCAGTCCTATGTTGCACCCCCTCATTGTTAACTTGCTCCCCCTCAACTGCTGCTCCCTCTATGTCAGGAAACAATTCTTCCAGAGTGAATTATTATTGAATGTGAACTGGTGATACAGCTGTCTCAGGAGCATTAACAACTACAGATGTATCTTCCATGATCATATCTAGTACTGGACTGTTGACATGAGGTGTTATAAGAACAGATTGTGAATCCATTTCACTTGCCAAGTGAATTCTCTCTTCTCCTTGTACCTGTGCAGTAATTGTCTCCCCCTGCACTTGTGCATTCTCAGCATTGTCCTGTACTTGTATACTTTCTTGCTTCCCCTGCACCTGTGCACTAACTGTTTCCTTCTGTACTTGTGCAGTGTCAGTAATGTCATGTACTGGTTGAAAGTGAGGGTAAGATCTATCTCAACTCTAGAGGGGGGGTGAATAGAGTATTTTAAAATAGTTTTTCACAGTTGAAATAAACAGCACATATAAAATTCAATTTATGATATAGTGTAGAGTGCTAGTAAGAAGTTAAAAACTAAGAAGTAAAAAGCACAACACACAGCAAACTAATCACACAAACAAACCAGAACACACAAGGAAATATAGTGGTTCCCCAAAAACTGGGTACATCCACTCTTCTACCACCCTTGGTAGGAATCCACTCAGGATGAGTTGATCAGGTGTCCTGACACCAATGAGCTTTTGATAAGGTGCTCAAAAACCAAAACTGGATTTTTTGGTAAGGTGTCTTGCCACCACTGAGTTTTGACAAGGCTCTCAGAACCAGACAGAACTTTTGAAGGGAGTTCAAGAACCCTTTTACAGCAGGAAAAGAAAAATAAGAGTGAAGGGTGTCTTCTCTGTTCTCAATCAAATGAGAGAAGCACAAGTGGATTGATGATGTCAAAGCTCCCCCTGAGATGTAGAAAGGTTCAGGAAAAGAAGCTTTGCTCTAGGGTGATAGGTCTTCAGAACTTTGATCTCCAGCAAAGGATGGTTTCAGCAAGAAGGCTGAGAAATGAGGTGTCTGGAGTTCTGAGATGAGATTGTGAACACTTTTCAGTCAGCAGGAAGATTTTTGAAGTCACAGTTCTTCTGTTGTTCTTCTGCTATCAGTATTCTCTATTCTGTATGTTCACTTTCTTTCTTGTCAATCTGTATATGTTTTCTCTTGTGTATTCTGTATATCTTAAAAACACAGAAGAGAGGAATTAAAATTTTCTGAAATTTTCTTTGTCCAAAATAGCCGTTGGGAGTCATAAATGTCTTCCAAAAAGAGTCTTGTCTTCTAGAGGAAAGTCCAGCAAACATTCTCTGAATAATTCCTTGAAACTTGCTCCAGAATAAAGACAAACGGCTGGGAGATCTTCTGACATAAATGCTGATAATATTCAAAAACATTCCAAAGAACAGCAGCATTTGAATTCCTGAAAGCGTCGATTTCTCTAAAAAAAATGTCGATCTGAGCTCTACGATCGTCGAACTGAGCTCAGAGATGAAATGAGACAAGCAGACAGAAAATGTCGATCTGAGCTCGAAGATCGTCGAACCGAGCTCAGCGACCTGGGAAATAACTTGAAGGAGGGATCGTCGAACTGAGCTAGAAGATAGTCGAGGGGAGTTCGACGACTAAGCAGAAGCTAGCCAAAAGCAGATAGTCGATCTGAGCTCGAAGATCGTCGACCGGAGATCGACGATTTATCGAAGTTGAGCTCAGAGAGCGTCGAACGGAGTTCGACGATTCGTCGACCTGAGCTCGATGAAAATTGCCTTAGACTTAGCTCTTCAACCTTGATCTTGGAATGGTCCTGGGGGCAGCTCCAAACCTAAGTTCTAAGCCCTAGACTCATTCTAATGTTGACCTTCTCAACTATACAACTAGGTCAACTAGGATTCCTAAGACAAGCATAGTGATCCTTACCCAAATTAGTAATAGTGTGTTCCAACAATCTCTCCCTATTTGGGTTAGGATTACTATTTACAGACAATCAAGGAATGAAAAGCATACAACAATACAGAAGCTAATACAAAATTGCAGAGAAGATATATAGCAGCAAAGCAGATCACAGATAAATAGCAGCAGATATCCAAAGTGGATGAAATGTTTAGCTTACACAGTTCACTTCCTTTCAGTTCCCTTTTTAAACAAAATTTCTCTATTAGGATTCTGACTTTCTTTCTTTGACCTTCTGTCATCCTCTGCACCTAGAGAAGTTTGAGATTTGGGCCTTGGAACAATAGCCTCAGGGTGCAGCTTCATATAGTCTTCTGGATTGAAGAATTTCCTTGATGCATATCTTTCTAGTTCTTTCTTTCTCTGCTCTGATAAAGTAGTTATGTTTGAAGTATCCTTGCCTTGTTCTCTGGCCTTCTTTATTTGATCAAGGGCAGCCAATTCTTTCATTCTGGCTGTCCAAGACACAGGGTTGTTCTCAGGATCTTCAAATGGAACAGGAGGTTCATATCTGTTGAGAGATTCAGAAGCAGGAGAAATCCTTGAAGCAACTGTGTCTTTCAGCTTGAAAGGGAAAGGACCTGAAGTAGAGTCAGAGTGGCCTTGTCCTTCCCTTTGATAGGATCTTTGTCCTCTTTGATTTCCTCTGTAATTACCCCTTCTGGGTTGATATCCTCTTTGATGTTGTCCCCTTTGGTAATATCTAGGATAGGATTGAGAGGAGCTTTGTCTTGAAGCTGGAGCTTGAGAGGCTGAGCCTGATCCAGAATCTGGAGGAGGAGGAGGAGGAGGCTGATATTGAGAAGGGCCTTTTTCATACTTATCAAGCTTCCTTCTCTTCTTCATGGCTTTCAGTTGGTTCTTGGAGAATTGCATCCATGGCTCAGAGATGGGACAGTCATGCAGGATGTAGTATGGAATATCATTGGAGTCTTTGGCTTTGGCAGGAGGGACTGACATCATTGCTTTACTTCTAGCTTTTCTCTTCTTGGCAATAGTGCTAGCAGAATCATCAGAATCAGTCCTGTACTGATCACTCTCAGAGCTTTGAGGTTGATCATATAGATCATCAATTCTTCTGATAAGCTCTTCTTGAGCTTTAAGCTTTGCAGAAACAGCAGGAGCAGGAGGAGAGAGAGCAGCAGCAGAGCAGACAGAATCAGCAGCAGACACTAGAGCAGGAGCAGCAACAGCAGGAGTGGGATCTACTAAGTATGAGGCAAGCTCTTCATCAGCAGTCTCAACAGCAATTTCATCAGCATCAGTTGCTGGAATCATCTCTATGTCCGCAGTAGCAATTTCAACAGAAAGAGGCACAGTGGCCTTAGTAGCAGCATCAGAGATATCCACAGCCTTCCAGGACTTGATGTAGGAATCAATATGGCTGGGATCACAGATAGATACAGGCACAATGGCCTTAGACAAATCTTCAGCAGGAGTTGCAGGCAGACAGCTGAAATGGACTGTATCAAATATAGATAGCAGCCTCTACAGATTCAGTGCAAAAGCACATCCAAGAGCTGGAGCTGGAGCAGACATATGATCAGCAGCTGGCACATCCACTTCTTCATAAGGCATCTCCCCCTGCCTTGGTTCAGAGAGAGGTGAATCAAGGCACCCAGAAGAAGGGATAGCCTGGGAGGAGGAAAGGGAGGCAAGCTTGGTAGACAGCTCCTGAACTTGCTTCAGGAGTGGAGCCAGGGAAGACTCCAGTAGAGATGCCAGCTTGGGAGCTAGCAACTCATACAGCCTGTCTGCCAAACTAGGAAGATCTACATGCTCAAGTGGGGCTTGAGCAGAGGTAGGAGCAAAGGTGGATGGAGGGATGGTAGCTGAAGCTGAAAATGTGGAGGAAGGTGGAGAGGGAATGGTTGGTTCAGAAGATGGAATAATGGAGATAGAGGAGGTTGAGGTGGAGATAGGGGAGGTAAGAGAGGGTGTGAAGGAGGGTTGAGAGAGAATGTCATGGAGCATTTGTTGAAAGGAGGAGGTTGAGGGTGGCTCAGGAGGAGTAGAGGGTGAATCATCCATGAAGGAATCATCTATAAGTGAGAAGGATGGTAGGGTGAAGGTTGAATAGGAAAAGAGAGGATGGAATTCCTCTGAGGTGGATAGAGGAGGGGATGACATAGGTGAGGAAATGGTAATTGGGGATGAGATGATTATGGTGGTGACTGGTGGTGAGGAGGTGACGGCTTGGGTGGATATGGCTGGAGGAGGGGAAGAAGCAGGCAGCTCTTCTGCTGGAGGAGTGACTGAAATAGTCCTTGTGCCTGAATGAAGTGGTGCAGCAGCCCTGGAGGGGTTTATGATCTGCCTGTCCCATTTACTGAAGAGGGCACAGGAAAGCCTCTTGGATGCATTGATGAACATGCCAGAGGAGGTTAAAAGGTCAGGGCACCTGTTGTGCAGATAGACCCCTAAGATTCTCCCATAACTAACTGCAGTCTTATTGATCTTCTTCTTAATTAGAGTGAAGAAGATGGAGCCCCAGTCAAGGTGTTTCTTATCTAATAAAGCTCCCATCAGGCAGAACTGATATCTGGATATGGTATCATGAGCTGAGTGCTTGGCCAGCAGCACCTTCCCAACTACATCAGCCAGGAATTGAAATTCTATAGCCAGATTTTTCTTTAATAGCTTATGAGGGTTGACTGCATTGTGACCCATCCTATTTAGCATGGAGTCATACTCCTCTCCAGACAGTTCAATGGAGTCTTCTCCAGTACTGAGTTGAAAAACTTCTGTTAAAAGATCCGGGGATAGAAGGACCGGAGTCCCCTTAATGGTGCCGACAACAGAATTCTCAGTCTCGTCTGTTGCGGTATAACACCACTCTTTAATTTCTTCTGAGGCGATCTTCATCCTTGTAGTCATTATTGGAGTCAGCTGTTGTTCTCTGAATAAGTTTAGGATGTCCTTGAAGCGCTGGTCACTTCCATCGAAGGAGTTTATGTCGATGTCAAAGCCTGTGTCGAACTTCATCTTAGCAATAGCAGCACTTGATTCAGCCATATTCACCTACAACAGAAAACCAAAAACGACCAAGCGTAGAGAATTTGGAGGGAAAAGAAGGAAAGTTGCAGAGTATGAAAGCGCAAAAGGAGAACGACGGCTGAAAAAAAAATTTTATATTAGGGTTCGACACGAAAAAGGAAAATCGTGGAGCTCAGTTCGAAGAAGCGTCGAACTCAGCTCGACGATTTGGGCTACAGAGGGAATTTGAAGAGACGCCAATAGCGTCGAACTCCGTTATTGAGAGCGTCGAGCTCCGCTCGACGACCAAGGAGCAGACAGAGGGAAAGCCTAGATTCAACGGCGGCGCTGAACTCAGATCGACGCCTCAAGAACCGTCTATCTCCGTTCGACGTTTTCTGGGAAAACGTCGAGCTCAGTTTAGAGACAGAACTTATTCTACAGACACAAAAAGAGAGGAAAATTTTTAGCCTAGTCTTGGTCTGTTTTAGCTTTACAGAATCTTGTAATTTAATTTAGGCTTCCTCCATCTAACATGCCTAACTGATTGAGGAAGAAGGTGTGTTTCTTTTCATCCAAAGGCTTGGTGAAAATATCTCCCCTTTGCAAATCAGTAGGAATATATTGAAGTTCAATTTTATTTTTCTCTACATTATCTCTTAGAAAGTGATGCCTAATTTCTATGTGTTTTGTCCTACTATGGAGGACTGGATTTTGTGCTATAGAGATAGCACTAGTATTATCACAGAAAATTTTTGACTTCTCTAAGTTGTAATCATAGTCTAGAAGCTGATTCTGTATCCACAATATTTGTGAACAACAACTGCCTGCAGCCATATACTCAGCTTCAGCAGTTGAAGTTAACACAGATGTTTGTTTCTTACAAAACCAAGAGACAAGTCTATCACCAAGGAACTGACAAGTTCCACTGGTGCTTTTCCTGTCTATTCTGCATCCAGCATAATCAGCATCTGAAAATCCAGTTAAATCAAATGCTGAATCTTTTGGATACCAGAGACCTAGATTTGGACAACTTTTAACATACCTAAGAATTCTCTTAACTAAGATTAAATGTGACTCTCTAGGGCTAACTTGGAATCTAGCACAAATACATGTGGCAAACATTATATCAGGCCTACTAGCTGTAAGGTACAATAAAGAGCCAATTATTGCTCTATATGTTGTCTGATCAACAGGTTTCCCATGTTCATCAGCATCTATTACAGCATTTGAGGGCATGGGTGTTTTCATACATGATGCATCAGACATACCAAATTTCTTAACTAATTCTTTTGCATACTTGGTTTGAGAAATAAATATGCCTTCAGCATGTTGCTTGACTTGCAGTCCTAAGAAGAAGGACAGCTCACCCATGCTACTCATTTCAAATTTAGAGTGCATAAGCTTGGAAAACTTTTTGCACAATTTTGAATCAGTAGAACCAAAAATAATGTCATCTACATAAATTTGCACTAGTAGGGTATGGGACTTATGGGTTCTAATAAAAAGAGTTTGGTCTACTCTCCCCCTAACAAAATCATTTTCCAGAAGAAAGCATGCTAGGGTCTCATACCATGCTCTAGGAGCTTGCTTGAGACCATATAATGCTTTATGCAATTTGTAAACATAATCAGGGTGAGTTAGAGAGATAAAACCTGGAGGTTGTCTAACATAGACTTCCTCTTTGATGTCCCCATTGAGAAATGCACTCTTTACATCCATTTGATACACTTTGAAACCTTTGTGAGCAGCATAGGCTAGGAATATTCTGATGGCTTGCAACCTTGCAACTGGTGCAAATGTCTGATCATAGTCTATTCCTTTCTTGTTGAGAGTACCCTTGAGCAACTAGCCTTGCCTTGTTTCTGACTATAACTCCTTGATCATCCAGCTTGTTCCTGAATACCCACTTTGTTCCAACAATGGGATGATCCTTTGGCTTAGGCACTAGTTCCCAAACCTTGTTCCTTTCAAATTGATGCAACTCCTCTTGCATTGCAATGATCCAGTGTGGATCTTGCTCTACATCTTGTATGGATTGAGGCTCAATTTGAGATAGGAAGCAAGTGTGCATCAGGTTCTGGTTGACCTGATTTCTAGTTTGCACACCAGCTGAAATTTCTCCAATTACTTGGGTGATTGGATGATCTCTTGTTGTTACTAGGTCAACAGGGAGTGTTGATTGTTCACCAGCCTGTGTTGTTGTTGTCTCCTCTAGTGGGACAGCAGCTGGCTCTTCAGGATGATTTTCTTCAAGATGTTGAACTTCTTCTTCATCATCACTGCTCTCATTCTTTTCAGCAACTTGCAATTTGTTCAAGTCTTCAGCTAGAGAATGTACCTGCAAAGGTTCTATGGTAGAAGCATTCTTCTCCTTGAAGGACATGTTAGCTTCATCAAAAATAATATGAACAGATTCTTCAATTTTACAGGAAGATTTATTATAAACCCTATAGGCCTTGCTGATCATGGAGTATCCCAGAAACACTCCTTCATCAGCTTTAGCTTGGAATTTTGCTAGATATTTCTTGTCATTGTTATGAATAAAACAAGTGCAACCAAAAACTTTAAAATAGCCTATTTTAGGTTTCTTCCCTTTGAGCAATTCATAGGGATTCTTGCCCTTTAGTTTATGTATCAGGCTTCTGTTCAACACATAGTTGGAGGTGTTCACTGCCTCAGCCCAAAAGGACAGAGGTAGGTGAGCATCTGCCAATAATGTAGTTGCAGATTCAATGAGTGTTCTATTTTTCCTTTCAGCTACCCCATTTTGTTGAGGAGTTCTAGGGGCTGAGAAAGTGTGCCTGATCCCTTCACTTTGACAGAACTCTTGCATGAGAAGAGAATCAAACTCTGTCCCATGATCACTTCTGATCAGGGCAATGTGAGTGTTGAACTCAATCTGAATGCATTTGAGAAAATCTGTCAAACACTTGAAGTTATCAGACTTCTTCCTCAGAAAGAATACCAAGTGAATCTTAAGAAGTCATTTACAATCACTAAAGTATAGGATTTCCCTCCTAGGCTTTGTACAAATATGGGTCCAAAAAGATCCATGTGCAACAGGTACAAAATCCTAGGTGAATCACTTTTATTAATTGATTTAAAACTACTTTTAGTTTGCTTGCCTAATTTACAAGCCTTGCAAAGTCCTTCTTGTAGGGACCAGAAGGTAGTCCTTTAACAAGGTTATCTTTGGATAGCCTAGCAATGGTTCTAAGGTTAATATGCCCTAGTCTCTTATGCCATAAAACATTAGATTTTGAAATGGAATTGAACAGGCAAATATCTACTACAGGTGAATGAAAATCCATCAAGTAAATGTTACCTCTTCTGTTACCTGTCAACACAATTGTGTTGTCCTCTGACTTGACCTTGCATATGGCTTTGTTGAATGTCACTTGATATCCTTCATCACACAGTTGACTGATACTTATCAAGTTGTGCTTGAGTCCTTCAACATATGCCACCTTCTTGAATGTGACTGAGCCAATTTGGACTACACCATATCCTTTTGTAGTTCCAAAGCTTGAGTCTCCAAAAATTACTTTGGGTCCAAGCTTGGCTTTGAAGGAAGTGAAGTTGTCCTTGTCCCCTGTCATGTGCTTTGAGCACCCACTATCCAGATACCATTGATGGTTTGATGCTGGATAGGTCTTCACCTGCACAAAAACAGCTTATTTATTTTTGACCCAGTTAACCTTGGGCCTAGGTTGATATCCCTTGAATTCTGAAATAAAGGACATCCCAGGTTGATCCTTATAACCTTCAGGATGGTATCTCCTAGGAGGTACTATCCATTCAGTATAGGGATTAAAGCCTTGGGATGTGGAACTTCTAGGATTGAATCTAGATGTGCCATTGAAGGAATGTTCACAGTCCTGATTTCTGTTCAACGATCGTCGAACTGAGGTCGACGATCTTGGGTCAGATCGTCGATCTCTGTTCGAAGATCGATTATGCTGAAGTTCAGAGTTTGGATATCGTCGAGCTGAGGTCGACGATCTGTAGTTAGATCGTCGAGCTCTGTTCGACGATCGTCGAGCTCTGCTCGACGCCATCTGTTGAACTAAATTTTTCTCTGACAGATCTGCATTCTTCCTGGGTACCTCTATTACTCCCTTTCCTTTGTCAGAGACAAACTTGATTGGAGTTGTCAAAATTATAGGTTGGCTGGATGAGGCACCCAAGCCCAGTGTGCTATTAAATCTAGAGTTCACTGTGCTTGTGATGTCCATCAGTCTGATACTTCTCCCATTTAGGGATTCTTCAAACTTTTTGGCCTTTGATAGTTCACTTTTCAGTGAGGCTATCTCCTCCCTACAGCATTCTAACTCCTCAGAGACTTTGAGGTTCTTTGAGTTTAGGACACTATGCTCAGATAATTGATTCCTGAGAGAGATTATCTCCTTCTCAGATTTTAATAGATCTAGACACAGTGTCTTAAATTCATCTTTGAAGTCCTCAGAATTAAAATCAAAAGAGTTGATTACCTGATCTTCATCTGGTTGAGTTTCTGAATCTGATTCTGATTCTTCATCAGAGTTTTGCTGTGAGGCATTGATAGCCATCATGCAAAATTCTTTTTCATCTGCATCATCCTCATCATCACTGGAGCTGGATGAGGCTTCAGATTCTTCTTCAGTCTCACTCCATGTCTCAGCAACAAAGCCCTTCCTTGTATGTTTGTTCTTGCTGGAGGAGGCTTTGTCTGAGCTATTCTTCTTGTAATCCTTTTCTTTTCTTCTTTCTCTTCTTTCCTTCTTGTCCTTATTCTTGTTTTCTGGACAGTCAGGCACAATGTGGCCTGGTTTCCTGCAACCAAAGCATATAATTTCTTTATTGTTGTTTGATTTATCATACCTTGGTTTATCATGACCCTTGTATGGTCTCTTTCTGAAGTATTTTCTGGCCATCTTGTAGAATCTTTTGGCCAGTAGACTTATGAGCTCATCATTTCCTGTAGCTTTATCTTCAGGCTCCTCTTCTACAGCTTTGAAGGCTATGGTCTTTTCTTTCCTTGGGGCTGGAGAGGTAGCCTTTTGTTCTTCTTCTCTATTTTTAATGAGCAGCTCATAGGATTTGAGCTTGCCCAGGAGAGCTTCAGTAGTAATCTCATTTAAACTTCTGGCATCCTTGATTGGCCAGATTCTTGAATCCCAAGTGCTGGGGAAGCACATCAGGATTTTGTCATTCAGCTCAGTCAGTGAGATTTCTTTGTCTAGGGTTTTTAGCTCATTGACAATTAGACTTAGTCTATTGTACATGTCAGCCACTGATTCAGCTTCTCCCTTTTTGAAGTTCTCATATTGGCTTATCAGATGAGATCTTCTATCTTTCCTTTCATCAGCAGATCCTGAGATAATTTCAGAGAGTTTGTCCCAGATTTCTTTGGCTGAGTGGCATTCAGCTACCTTCTGAAAAATTTCATCAGACATTATTTGGGCTAAGATGTTCATAGCCTTAGCATCTGCAGTCTTCCACTTCTTTATATCTGCATCTGTTCTAGAAGGAGGTGGAACAGCACTTGTACTTGAGCTTGCTGGTGGAGTTGGACAACTGTCAAGATAGAATTGAAGATGTCTTCATCAATAGAATTCATGTATAATCTAATCCTTGCCTTCCAGAGTGCAAACTTAGAAAGGTTGCACACTGGTGGTCTGGTGCTTGCATAATCTTTGTTCTGTGCCATATCTTTAAATAAAAAGATAGATGAATAGAAAATAATCCCCTTAAGAGATTGATCTTATCAAGGATCTTTTTGGTTCAGGTGTTAGCCTGTATGAGCAACCAACCTGCCTCTGATACCAATTAAAAGTGAGGGTAAGATCTATCTCAACTCTAGAGGGGGGGGGGGGGGTGAATAGAGTATTTTAAAATAGTTTTTCACAGTTGAAATAAACAGCACATATAAAATTCAATTTATGATATAGTGTAGAGTGCTAGTAAGAAGTTAAAAACTAAGAAGTAAAAAGCACAGCACACAGCAAACTAATCACACAAACAAACCCGAACACACAAGGAAATATAGTGGTTCCCCAAAAACCTGGGTACATCCACTCTTCTACCACCCTTGGTAGGAATCCACTCAGGATGAGTTGATCAGGTGTCCTGACACCAATGAGCTTTTGATAAGGTGCTCAAAAACCAAAACTGGATTTTTTGGTAAGGTGTCTTGCCACCACTGAGTTTTGACAAGGCTCTCAGAACCAGACAGAACTTTTGAAGGGAGTTCAAGAACCCTTTTACAGCAGGAAAAGAAAAATAAGAGTGAAGGGTGTCTTCTCTGTTCTCAATCAAATGAGAGAAGCACAAGTAGATTGATGATGTCAAAGCTCCCCCTGAGATGTAGAAAGGTTCAGGAAAAGAAGTTTTGCTCTAGGGTGATAGGTCTTCAGAACTTTGATCTCCAGCAAAGGATGGTTTCAGCAAGAAGGCTGAGAATTGAGGTGTCTGGAGTTCTGAGATGAGATTGTGAACACTTTTCAGTCAGCAGGAAGATTTTTGAAGTCACAGTTCTTCTGTTGTTCTTCTGCTATCAGTATTCTCTATTCTATATGTTCACTTTCTTTCTTGTCAATCTGTATATGTTTTCTCTTGTGTATTCTGTATATCTTAAAAACACAGAAGAGAGGAATTAAAATTTTCTGAATTTTTCTTTGTCCAAAATAGCCGTTGGGAGTCATAAATGTCTTCCAAAAAGAGTCTTGTCTTCTAGAGTAAAGTCCAGCAAACATTCTCTGAATAATTCCTTGAAACTTGCTCCAGAATAAAGACAAACGGCTGGGAGATCTTCTGACATAAATGCTGATAATATTCAAAAACATTCCAAAGAACAGCAGCATTTGAATTCCTGAAAGCGTCGATCTCTCTAAAAAAAACGTCGATCTGAGCTCTACGATCGTCGAACTGAGCTCAGAGATGAAATGAGACAAGCAGACAGAAAACGTCGATCTGAGCTCGAAGATCGTCGAACCGAGCTCAGCGACCTGGGAAATAACTTGAAGGAGGGATCGTCGAACTGAGCTAGAAGATAGTCGAGGGGAGTTCGATGACTAAGCAGAAGCTAGCCAAAAGCAGATAGTCGATCTGAGCTCGAAGATCGTCGACCGAAGATCGACGATTTATTGAAGTTGAGCTCAGAGAGCGTCGAACGGAGTTCGACGATTCGTCGACCTGAGCTCGACGAAAATTGCCTTAGACTTAGCTCTTCAACCTTGATCTTGGAATGGTCCCGGGGGAAGCTCCAAACCTAAGTTCTAAGCCCTAGACTCATTCTAATGTTGACCTTCTCAACTATACAACTAGGTCAACTGGGATTCCTAAGACAAGCATAGTGATCCTTACCCAAATTAGTAATAGGGTGTTCCAACACTGGTGATTTTGCTGCAGTCTCTTGGTTATCCAAATCAGGTATGTCCTTTGAGAGGACCCTATCCCATCTGGATATTATTCTGATGTCCATCCTTCTCATATGATTTATTTTAGATCCTTGAATCTGATGCATTACCTCTGAAATTGCTCCAGCCATGTATAAACTCATCAATCTAGCCAAATTAGGCTTTTTGATTCCTTCCTTTATCTTCTCAAACAGAACTGCAGATCAATTTGTGTTAATCTTATAGATTATCCTTGTCATCAGACTGAACATAAAGGCAGAGAGCCTATCATGTCCTCCTGGTTTACACAAAATCACCTTCCCTACCACTTCAGATAGAAATTTTCCTTGTTGATTCATCCCTTTTCTGTTAATGGCTGCTCCAATCTTCATGGTTGGATCCAATCCACACCACTGTAGTGCCTCCCTTGTCTTTGAGGCTGAGAACTCTTCTTCATCCTGAATTCTAGGAAGGTGAAGAATCTTTCTTAAACTTTTCAGAGTAAGTTTGACTCTATTTCCATGAACTGATGATTTAATCTTGAGTCCAGTGGAGTCCACTGTTGCAGCAGCATAGAACTCAAACACTTCCTTCTTCCAGATCTTGGTAGGTTCAGATACAAGAAACTATAATCCATTATCTGTAACAAGGGTAATTACCCCTTTAATCTCTGTCGCCGCATCATCAAAAGCATTGCGCACCAGCTCGTAGCCTTCGTTAATGTTGACTTCAACCTTTGGCGCCATTGGGTCGATGAGAAAGCTTAAATGGAGAGAAGAGAGTTTGTCGACACAGGGTTTTAGTCTCGAAAACCTAGTGAGCGTGTCGATAGAATTTGTTTTGGTCCTATTTATCCCCTTTTAAACAAAGAAGGTCAAAAGGCGGGTTAAATTGTCTAAAAGTGTTGACACTGTTGAAAAGTGTCGACACATACTTCTATTGTCTCGACCACGGCGTTGACTACTTTGTGTCGATACCAACTGATGATATGTTGACACTGGACATACTTAGTAGTTCATCAGAAAATCTGTGTCGACTCTTATTGCAAGTGTCGACACAATTTCTGGAAGTGTTGACAACATTACCCTGGTTGTGTCGATACCACTAATTGAAGTGTCGACACCACTTCTCTGGATGTGACAACACAACTTTCCTGGATGTGTCGACACTTTGTCCCTTAGGTGTCGACACTACGACACTGTGTCAACACAATTTCCCTGAATTGTCGACACAACTCCTCTGTGTCGACACTTTATTACTGAATGTGTCGACAAAATTTTACTTAGCCACTTTTGTTAATCTAACATATGGTCAACATTCCTAATTCAATTTTAAATCTATTGAATTTAGTTTCATCTAGAGGCTTAGTAAATACATCTGCAATTTAATAATCTGTCTTAACAAATTCTAATGAGATGTCCTCTTTCTCTACATGGTCTCTAAGAAAATGGTATCTTATTTCTATATGCTTAGTCCTACTATGTAAAATAGGATTATTAGCAATAGATATAGCACTTTTAGAATCACAAAACAAGGGTGTTCTACTTACTTGAATACCATAGTCTTTTAGCTGATGCTGAATCCATAACAGCTGTGCACAACAACTTCCTGTTGCCACATATTCAGATTCAGCTGTGGAAATTACCACACTAGTCTGCTTCTTACTGCTCCAAGATATCAATCTTCCTCCCAAAAACTGACATGTACCTGTAGTGCTTTTCCTATCTTCTTTACAACCTGCAAAGTCTGCATCTGAATAGCCTGTTAGTAGAAAATCTCCATTCCTAGGGTACCAAAGGCCTAGATTAGGTGTGTCCTTTAGGTATCTCAAAATCCTTTTTACTGCAATGTAATGAGATTCTTTAGGGCATGATTGGTACCTAGCACAGACACATTTTGCATACATAATGTCTGGTCTACTAGCAGTTAGATATAGAAGAGAGTCAATTATTGCTCTATACAAAGACTCATCTACAGCTTTACCTGCATCATCTTTGCATATAGGCATACTTGTTCCCATAGGAGTTCTCATGGTGGAGGATGATTCCATACCATACTTCTTAATTAACTCCTTGGTGAACTTAGACTGGGATATGGACAAGCCATCATCAGTCTGTCTTACTTGGAGTCCCAAGACGAACTTAAGTTCCCCCATACTGCTCATTTCAAACTTCCCTTGCATAAGTTTAGCAAACTTCTTGCAAAGGTTGTTTTCAGTAGATCCAAAAATTATGTCATCTACATAAATCTGAACTAAGATTATCTTTCCTTTAGACTCCCTTAGGAATAGAGTTTTGTCTATTTTCCCTCTTGAGAATTTGTTCTCAATAAGGAAAGTAGACAGGGTTTCATACCAAGCCCTTGAGGCTTGCTTTAACCCATACAAAGCTTTCCTAAGTCTATAAACATAATCAGGTTTGAGAGAATCTACAAAACCTGAAGGCTGCTCTACATAGACTTCTTCTTTTAGATTTCCATTCAAGAATTCTGATTTTACATCCATTTGGAATACCTTGAATCTTGATATGCTGCATAGGCAAGGAATATTCTAATGGCTTCCAGTCTTGCTACTAGGGCAAAGGTTTGATCAAAGTCTATTCCCTCTTCCTGTCTGTACCCTTTTGCAACAAGTCTTGCTTTGTTCTTCACAATAATTCCACTCTCATCCAATTTGTTCATAAAGATCCACTTTGTTCCAATGATATTGTGGTCTTTTGGTTTAGGAACTAACTCCCAGACCTTGCACCTTCTAAACTGATTTAGCTCCTCTTACATGGCATTAATCCAATGTGGGTCTAGGATAGCTTCTTCAAATTTCTTTGGCTCTAATTGAGATAGAAAGCTTGAGTACATGACTGTGTTCAAATTCCTGCTTCTGGTTTACACTCCATATCTTGGATCACCAATTATCTGATTTACTGGATGATCTTTTAAGTGTCTAACAGCTAGAGGTAGTCTTTCTTCAGGTTGAATACCTCCAGTTTCTTCAATGTGTTGCACCTCTTGGTTTTCTTCATCTTCTAGAGAGTTCTGTACTCCCCCTGGACAGTAACCACCATTTTACATTTCTTGATCTGCAGTTGAATCTTCTGCAATGGAAAGCTTGTCCATTCTCTTATTTATACCTGTTGGACTGCATGAACTACAAGACAACTCACTGTTGATCAATCTAGTTTCATCAAATACAACATGTACAGATTCTTCTACAACCTGTGTAATCAAGTTGTAGACCCTATAAGCCTTACTATTGTTTTTGTATCCAACAAATATCCAATCTTGGGATTTGGCAGCAAACTTAGTTAGATAAGACTTGCCATTGTTAAGGATATAACACTTGCAACCAAAGATCCTAAAATAGGATAAATTTGGTTTTTTACCTTTCATGATCTCATAGGGAGTCTTTTTGTGGCACTTGGTGATAGAAGCCCTGTTGATCACATGACATACAGTGTTTACTGCCTCAGCCCAAAAATATTTTGGGAGAGAAGTGTCACTCAATAGAGTTCTACCAGCCTCAATCAATATTCTGTTCTTCCTTTCAGCAATACCATTATGCTGTGGTGTTCTAGGTGAGGAAAACTCTTGAAAAATCCCAAATTCTTCACACAGTCTTGTCATACTTTCAGATTGAAATTCAGTGCCATGGTCACTTCTGATTTTGACCACTATACTATCTAGTTCATTTTGAATTTGTCTGACAAAACTATGTAAAACACTTGAGGTTTCTGATTTTTGTCTCAGAAAGAACACTCAGGAATATCTAGAATAGTCATCTATCACCACAAAAGTGTAGACCTTCCTACCTAGACTATGAACTGGCATAGGACCAAATAAATCCATATGCAATAGGTATAGACACCTGACTGAATCCTTGTTTTCAAGGCAATGAAAGGAGGATTTTGTCTGCTTGCCCTTTTGATAAGATGAACATATCCCTTCCTTTATACACTTAACTTGAGGACCATTTCTCACTAACTCTTTGCTAAAGAGTTGGCTAATTATTTTATAGTTAAGATGAGCCAGCCTCTTGTGCCATTTGACATAATGAGAGGATCTCTCATATGCTACAAGACAAATAGGAGAACCTTTGTTCTCACACACAAAATTAAGACAGTACACATTCCTTTTTCTGTATCCTGTCAAAATGACCTTTTGATCATTTGACCTTTTGATATGACATCCATTCTTAACAAATGAAATGTCATATCCTAAATCACTCAGCTGACTTATGCTTATAAGATTGTGTTTCAAACCCTTCACATATGCCACTTGAGTGATAGTAATTTGGTTACTAGAAATGTTACCAAACCCTTTGATGATTCCTTTTTCATAGCCACCAAAGATTACTTTAGGCCCATTTATGATAGGCAAGTACTCCTTCAACAATCCCTTTGTTCCAGTCATGTGCCTGGAACATCCACTGTCCAAGTACCATATAGGGGCATGGTAACTTGGACTCACCTGCAATAAAGAATTACCTTCCCTTAGAACCTAAATAAGTCTTGGGTCCTTGGTTCAAGTTAGCTTCATACTTAACAAATCTACCTGCAGCTCTTCTAACAGGTAGACTGTTGTTCTTCCTAACACTAGTGTTGTGCCAGTAATCTATGGCATAATGACCTGTCTTACTACAACACCAGCATTCATACTTGTTGTATCTATTTTTAGATACATTCTTGACAGTCTAGTTGACAGCAAATCTTTTGTATTGTGCTGGTACTGCTATAGCTACACCCACTGGTTTCTCACAAACATGGGGTTTATGAACATGGGCTGCCTTATTGACATAAGCACCCTTGTCATTCAGAACTTCAGTCTTACTATGACCATGAGTATTCTCAAGGTCATACTTGTTAGAAGGCACTTGTACCTTTCTAAAAACTACAGGGACTTTAAAATTCAGTGGCTGGACTGAGGCTTTGCCCTTTCTCTTGAATTAGACAGCCCTGGTGTTACCTTTAAAGCCTATTTAAGCCTTACCCTTTTGAGCCACAAACTCATCTATTAAGGGTAAAACTGATTTTGGCTTGGAATAACTAGACACCAAATCTTTCTCCTTTTGAAGTCTGACTTTCAGACTTTTAATTAGATCATTTTTGTATGTGATTGTGCCCATCTTAATAACAGTTATAGTTTTCAGTTTGGCAATCTCATTCAATTTTTGATCCAACTCTTTCTCTAAGTCAGATGCAGCCATCTTAAGATCTGCAATTTCCTTAGCCTGAATTTTGGCCAGGTTCTTGCTTTTCTTTAGTGCCTGCAACAAGTCTACATATTCATCTATCAGCTGATGAATATCACCTTCAAACTCAGACCCATCCACATTACTTGATGTAGATGTAGCTGACTCTGCCAGTACTACAATCTGGTTTACTAGAAAAACATTGTACCTTGCTAGGACCAGGCTGATCCTGACACTTGTCTTCTTCTGATACAGCCATCAGTCCCATGCACTGATGGTCTCCTTGTGCATAGATAGAGTTCAGCAATTGCATAAACTCTTCTTCTTCATCAGCTGCATAAAGAACAATGTATGCCTCAGCTTCAGATTCAGACTCTGAAGTTGATTGGTCTGTCAAGCTTTTCTCCTTCTTAACAACAAATGATTTCTCCTTTTTGCTCTTTTGTTGAGTCTTTTTTTTATCAACAGACTCCTTTCTTTTGTCTGGACACTCAGCCACAACATGTCCAGGCCTATTACAACAATAACAAACTATCTTTGATGTTGTAGATTTGCTAGGCTTAGACCTGCTCCTGTCCTTCCCAGATGACTTTCTCTTTTGATAATAGTCATCAACTGGCTGTGATGTGGAGGGCCTAGATTTCCACTGCTTCTTCTTCAAGAATCTCTGAAACTGCCTTGTAAAGGCAGCAAAATCTGTATCTGAATCACTGCTATCTAAATTTTGGTTGTCTGAATTATCTGAGGTAATTTCAGCAACTTCTCTAGGAGGTGATGGAGACATCCTCCTATTCTTTCTAGTGGCTTCAACCTTGAATGCCACATACTTTTCTCTATGCTCCCCTTTTGCATTTCTTTCTTCCTCTTTTCTAGTCATTAGTTGCATTTCATAAGACAACAATTTTCCAAATAAAGTTGGAGGAGAAATATCTGCAAGTTTAGCCACTTCCCTAATGGCACAAATCTTGGTGTCCCAATCCTTTGTCAAGGATCTTAGGAATTTATCATTCAGTTCATATGTACTGAAGACCCTTCCATAAGACATCAGCTCATTTACTATTCTATAGAACTTCTTATAGCACTCAGATATGCTATCTGACTTCCCTTGTCTGAAACTTTCATATTCCTGATTTAGCATAGACTTTCTATCTTGTCTAACTTCTTCAGAACCCTCCATGTAGACTATCAAAGTGTCCCACATTTCCTTGGAGGTCTTGCAGTGAATAAAATTCTGAAAGGTTGAATCATCTATGACACTTACTATGATATTCTGGGCTCTTTTATCCATAGTTGCCAGGATGATCTCATCCTTAGTCATCTCAAAAAAATCTTTGGGAGTTCTTTGATTTGCATCTAGAACAAACACATTCATTGGAACATAAGGACCTTCCATAACAGTAATGTAAATCCTTGGATCAAAAGCCTCCATGAAAAGCCTGACCCTTTCTTTCCATATTCCAAATATCTCCTTCCTACAGATGAGTAATTTCATAGACCCTAGTTCCTTGTGATTTTCTCCAGAACCCATTTTCTTGATTCTTGATTCTGCCTTAGGGATCTAACTCAGACTGTTAAGTCCTTCTTTGAGCAACCTCCCTCTGATACCACTTGATAGATTTAACTTCAAGATAACCTAAACACGTAGAGGGGGGGGGGGTGAATAGGTTCTTATCCTTATTTCAATCTAAGGCAGAATATAACTTCAGTTCTTTAATATAAATCTGAAAACTCTATAGCTAACACATCATATACAATCACAGAATCTATAATTACACAAATCACAGATTGCACACTGATTTATTGTGGTTCCCCAAGGTCTGAGTACATCCACTTTCCCCCTTAGCCTATCCAGCAATATGCTAGATTCAGCCTAACTTCTTCCTTTTTTTTCTCAGATCCACAAAACTTACAGCTCAGAATCCTGAAGGATTCCTACAACTCAGAATGTATCCACACTCCTACAGCTTAGGCTAATAAGCCCTACCTCAGCCTTGCCACAAGGCCTACAACTCAGAGAACTGATTCTCCTACACTCAGGCTCAAACAGCCTTACCACTCAGAGATCTAAATCTCTTACACTCAGGCTCAAACAACCTTACAACTCAGAGATCTAAATCTCCTACACTCAGCCTTTATAACACAGGCTTACAACTCAGATCTTTGAAAAGATCCTACAGAATTTGATAAGTATTATTGATGGACTCTTACCCTTGTTGGGAGAGAAAGGATAAGAGGATTCTTGATCAGCTTCTTGATGAGACTGATGGCTGAAATCAACCTGTTCTTAGCTTTCTTCAAAGCTTCTTGAATCTGAACTTAGTAGAGTTGATCTCCTTTGAAGTTGACTGACTGACATCTTCCTTCTTGGATTCCAGAAATAGATCTGGATCTACTTAGTAGATTAGTTCAGGATCTACTTCTTGAGAGACTTGTGATAGTCTCTTTCTTGACTTCAAAATAGCTAGAGCTCTCTCTCCCCAAATCTTCTGAAGTTCCTTCTGAATTCTGGATTGAATTCTCCTTAGACAAAATCTGAGTGGATAATCACTTCAGAATGTCTTCTTAGGTCTTTTCACGAAGATCTTCTTCTGTGGGACTTGCACTTTCTTGATCAAAGATTAATCTCTCAATAGTTGTGTTAGTTGTGTGTGTATATTTTTGTTCATCAGAATCCATCTATATATAAAGACTTCATCCATGGTAACCGGCTGATTCGGTTTCTAACCGACTTCTGACAAGTCTGACAGCTTCATTACAGTTGTTGGAATGCACAGCTGTCAAGTCTCCAGTCAGTTCTTGAACCTTTGTCTTTGTCAGCAAAGCGTCGAGACTGACTGTCATTCTTTGTCAAGACAAACTGTCAATATGTGTCAACACAAGTGACTTAAGTGTCGACACAGACTTTGGTAGTGTCGACATAGCTGCCTTGATGTCGACAGTGCTTTTAGACACTGCATCTTGAGAATATGTTGACACAGATTATTTGTGTCTACACAATCACTTCTTCACTCCACAGCAATCAACTATGTTGAAACTCTGCTGTGTGTCGACACAAGTCCTGTGTATCGACACAGTTGATGTAGACTAAGAATTCTGTGTATCGACACTGCCTCCATGTGTCGACACAGTTGATGTCGACTCTGCTTCTGTGTGTCAACACTGCCTCCTGGCGTCGACACAGTTGATGTCGACTAACTATTCTGTGTGTCGACACTGCCTTCAGGTGTCGACACAGTTGATGTCGACCAACTATTCTGTGTGTCGACACAGCCTTTTCCAAGTGTCGACTCAAACTTACTGAAGTGTCGACACAGCTTCCTCTGGTGTCGACACATGGACTTAGAAACTTTTCTCTGCATTTTAGCATATTCTTAACCTGCAAATTTAAACTAAAAATAACATCAAATACACTTTGATGTATATCATTGAGCTAAGTGAGGCTTCTCCAAATCAGGTACACATTTTCCATTATACCCAACAGACCGTATAATATGGGTCCGGCCGGGCCCCCACAACATACAGACGCCACAGCTTTGGCGTTAAAAGGTTATATTAACTACCCCATCTAAAACTCAGAATAAAGCAACAGCGGAAACATACCAAACAACTAGAAGTTATCCACCACTAAACAGGAGTATCAAAAATAGCCTTAAGGCCTTACACCAAAAAAGTCCAAAACAGAAAGACCACAAGATCAAACATCAACGTGCAACAACACTCCTAGGCTACCTCGGCATGCAAGCCGAAATATACCAAAACATGGAGCAATATAGTCAAGAAGAAAACAAGCTAGTAAGCACAACAAACACTTCATGAGGCTTAGGGATTTTCGGTCAGTGCACTTTCTCCTGCTTGCGTTCCTTGCCCTGTAAAATTATGTAGTAACGTGGGTCAGCAAAGGCCGACCTCTACTGTGTAACCAACACATCTCCTCCCGGCTTCCCTTAACGGACCCCGGGGTACCCCTCCAACCTACAACTTAGTACTTCGTATACCATATACATAAACATATAAAGCTTTTAAAACAGGTTTGGATGTCTCAAACAACAAACACGTTTTCTATGTTGAGCACAGAATGAAAAGGAGCCTACTATGCAGCTTGTATGCAGACTCGGGCTTCGCCCAAGGCACCCTATCGCGCATGCAACTAGCACATCATCATCACAACTGGATACTTCCAATACCCCATTGGCATAAAGCCGCAAACAAAAGGGGACTACACTGCCCCTAACGGCCTAAAAGCCGCTACACGGAAATCTTGCCAAGGCCCCACCCGCTCATGGGTCTTAAACTCGGGCTTGCCTGCAAACTATGACTACTCGCATCAGGATTCCATCTCACACACAAACCGATTCTAAGAACCCTTGCTGGACCCTACCCGCTCATGGCTTCATTGACTGGGCTTGCCCTACGCTTGGCATTCTCGTCAGTCTAACAAAAGGGGACTGGTCTCGCCGGGACACTCTCCCCATATGACTTGCATGTCACGGGATAGCCAGCCGACCATGGAGATAAAGTCACGCCTTAGCACATCACGATATATAGCCTTTCCCTTTCCCCACCCTAATCCACCATTTGTACTGTAACGTTCCCGCGCACTAAGGAAACCATCTACCGCCAAATGCGGAGCTAACCTTGTCCGGTTTCGGCTACAAGTACTCACTCGAGAAAAAGGGGGAAAACACGTACTTCACAAACGACATCTTGCCGCAATGGATTTCTACAAAATCCTTAAGGTTCGCTATGCAATATCACCGAGTCGGACTAACGGTCACGACTGCGGCTTCACCCACAATGCCTAATCCACTAACGGAGCGGATCTCTAATGCAAAATCATGTCGGGGACGTACACAATCGACCCGGAGGTTCCTCTTTAACTATGACAACCCAAAACCCTCTCATTTGAGAGATTTGGAGCCCAAAAACTTGAAAAGAAAAGATGCTATGCAAGCATCCTATAAACTGAGAGGAGAAGTGTCGTTACCTTACGACCCCTCTTCCTAGCTATGGAAAAACTTGGTCGGATGAAAAACACAACAACGGTCTTGCCTTCGCGGATCTGGACTCGGCTCGAGAAACGGGGCTCCGTAGCTTGTCCGGCGGCCGGAACTCTCCTACACCTTCTTCCTTGCTCTCCCCTCTCTCTAAACTTTAGAAAGAGAATGATCCAAGTGGAATGAGGGCTTGAAACCCTATTCCCAGCCTTAACCCAACCAGGACCAGCCTGGGCCCTTGGATAACTTTTGAAAGAAACGAACGGTCACGATTCACCCAAAAAATGACTTTCCTAGGCCGAGCACGGCTTGCGACACGCCCGTGTCCAAGGTCGTGTTCCACACTCGCCGTAAAAATAGGGATTATAGAACAGTACACGACCTGTGACATGACTTGGGACACACCTATGTCCGCATTGACACGCTCGTGTCATGGGCAGTGTGCCTCAATCGATGTTTAAACCATCAAATCCCGAACAGGACACGGCCACGTGACACGCCCATGTCACATGCCGTGTGCGAGACACGCCCTAGGACACGCCTGTGTCCCAGGCTGTGTAACTATCTCAAAACAACCCGACAAATAGCCCGAGCAGGACATGGCCTAGGACACGCCCGTGTCCCAGGCCGTGTGTCCGACCCCAGGCAAACGTCGATCGTAATTTCTTCGACCTCCCGAAAATTTGTCTATCTCAAGCATGACACGGCTTGTGACACGCCCGTATCACAGTCCGTATCAGCCTATTCAGAACCCAACCTGGCCTGAAAATGCCATCCATTCCTATTATGAGTTTCGGGGCGTTATAGATGACGTCCCCCACCCCTTTTGTAACCAATCACCCTGCCTCTCTAGGAGCCCCTGGTTCTCTCCCAGGATGATGACCCATCTAGCGGCCTCTTTCCTCGACTCTGCACCATCAGCTAGTCTGCCTCCAGCTTCTTGGCCATCTCTATGATCTGTGTCGACGTGCCATGAGAGATGAAGAGTAGAGCCTGTCTTGTGGAGTCCTTAAGCCCTCGATAGAACTTCTTGGCATACCTTCTGTCATCCGTGTCATGAATCCCTGCAAACTTGGCCAGATGGGAAAACTCTCTCTGGTATTCGATCACCGACCTGGTCCCCTATTTGAGGTTCAAAAACCTCTCTTCTAGCTTATCGCGGTCCGTGGTGGACACAAAATGCTCAAAGAATGCCTCACTGAACTCCTCCTAAGATATATCTATCAGTTCCCTATCTATATATGTGGAGTCCAGCATGGACCTCCACCACCTCTTTGCATGGGCATCCAGTGCAGAAGATGCCAAAGGGACTGCCTGGTTGATAAGGCAGCTGATGTCTGCCAGGATCTCCTGTATGGCCTTGAGCCATTCCTCGGACTTTATCGCTTTCTCCATCCCGTGGTACATAGGCGAGGACAAGCTCCTGAATGCACTCAACCAGTTCGATCCCGGATTTGGCAGCTGTGCTGGGACCTGCTGGGCTTTGAAGGCCTCAAAAATGGTCGTTAGGGTCTTCCCCATCTCCGTCTGCTGAAAAGGAATGGCAGCCAGAGGGGATGTGACCACATTCTCTGGTACGGTGACCTGTGGAGGCTGCATAAAGGTAATGTTTATATTAGAATTGGCCTAACTCATTTCTTAGGTGGACTGTATTATATGACTTATTTACACATGGGCGCACCATTGCTTCCGCTGCATAGTTTGTCCGCAAACTAATGCTCGAGCGGGGTGACCCAGTGCTGTGGACTTCTTCTCTTATGATCGTTTGTTCAAGTGATACCAGTTTATAAGACCCCCTTCCCTTACCAAGGAGGCTCCCGGTCTTATGCCCAGAACCGCCGCCTTATAGTGACACTAACTCACGAGTTATTCGACATCGCAAGACGCCGATCCTGCTGGCTAGTACGATCATATAACCTGTTCGGCCATTCGAGAAATAGAAGTATAAAAGCAGTGTATAACTCAACTAGTCCACAAGTCATAGCACTATCATCTATAATGAAAATGAAAGTACAATAGAGTCCAGAATGAGTACAACAAAAGAGAAAAGGGCTTATGCCCTGTACATGATATCAAATCTCTCTCTCTCAAAATGACAACAAAGCGTAAGCTAAACTATCATCAGTAAACTCGTCCCACCTGACGAGGGATCATAGTAGTAGTAGGTGGTGGTGGTATCAGCTCCTCACGTCCTGCAAATCGTCTTGCTGGTTGATGGGCTAAATCCGAACAGGCAAGCGTACCTGTCGAATTGTAGTACCAAGATCGTCTTTAAAAATGGGGTTGTCAATTACTGCTACTCACGCTTGAAATATTATCCTACCGGAAAATAGTTGGATTTTGAGAATTTTTTTTAAGGTAAAACGAACGATAAATTGCGAGACGAAAACTTATATAAAAAAACTAGCATTTGATCATTGATTCACCATGAAATGAAACGAAAAAATAAAAGGGCATAGTTTTAAATTTGCAAATCCAACTCGGCCGTGACGGATCCGAAAATGAGACAAAATCTCGCTAGAGCATTAAGCCTCCTAACTTATAGACTCTTTGATCGAAATCTCTTTACAAACCAAAGAAGCCTAAAGTTGCATTATCGAAGTGATCCGCACTATTGGATTTGACTCCAATCTGGAAGATTTACATCGTCCTATCTCTAGGGTTGCGTTCAACTCCTTCCTTCTTTGAGTGATCTTTCACATCCACGAGCCTCTCGGCTACTCGAATATGAGATCATAAGCCTACTACCGTATACCGGAAATACAGAGTCGACGAAATTAAAATCAAAGAAGGACCGAGTAGAATTAAGCAAAAATAAAACTATGGAATAAAAGTAATTCTCATCTCAAATCATGGATCCTCATGATTAAATGCTAAAAGAAAATTAGCTACGCATGATTGAAAAGGAAGACAAAATAAGAGAAGAAGATTTCATATTTTTTTTAATACTAAAAGGAAAGAAAGAACACAATAGCTTGAACAAAATGATGTTACTTAAACAAAATGAGATTACAAAGAAAAGGGAACTAGAAATGAAAATTACAATGAAAAACACTCTCTTGACTTGTACTCTCCAAAAGCTCTCTCCAAAAGCCAACCTCCAAAAGCATGGGACATGGGTTCCTTTTATAGATAAAGAGGGAAGATTCTAGAATGGAAAATAAAGAGGGGATACAAAGGGGTGGCCAGCCACATCAAGGGGGGTTGATTCATGCATGCATTAATAAAGGGGAGAGAGAAAAGAGAAGATGCATGTATAACATTTAATAAAATAATATGGGGGGATGCATGGAAGCTTGTAGAAAGGGGAAAAGGAGAGGGGCCGGTCATGTTTGAGATAGAAATGCATGCATGAAATAATGTGGAGAGAGAGAGAAGATGAGGTGGCAAGGAATGCATGTACTAGAAATAAAGGGCCGGCCATAATAAGGGGAATGAATGGATTTGGATTTAATGAGGAGAGAGGGAGATGCATGCATGAGATAATAGGTGGCCGGCCATGCATGAAATTATTCATGCATGGCATTTAATGAAAGAGGGGGGCTGCTTGGAGTTCGGGTAAAGGAATGTAGGCTGTATGGGCTTTAATTCTTCATGCTCGGGTTGCTTGAATAGCTGCTCCAAAAGGCTCGGGTTGCATGGGCTTTTGAGGGGGCCGGGCTACTCTTGATGCTTCATGTAGGGCTCGGGTTTAGGTTGTGGGATGCTGCAAGTGGAGGGCGGCCACATGAGCTGCTCCATTGCTTGTTGAAGGGCTTGAGCTGCACTATAGGGAGGGGCCGGCCCAAACCTACAAAATAAAATAAAAACAAAACATTAGTTATATCATGATATAAGTTTAAATAAAACTAAACATATAACATAACATAAAATAACAACCAAACATAAAATAAAACTATAGATTTATAAAGAATAACACAACAAC
The DNA here is from genome assembly GCA_039513925.1 of Platanthera zijinensis. NCBI lineage: Eukaryota > Viridiplantae > Streptophyta > Magnoliopsida > Asparagales > Orchidaceae > Platanthera > Platanthera zijinensis. The sequence goes on along the minus strand of CM077080.1, from coordinate 116,463,076 downwards.
AACATACAAGCATATGAAAACATAAAATTATAATAATAATAAGGGATTTAAGCTACTAAAGTACCCCCAAAAAGGATGACTAAAACTAGTCATCAAATTCCCCCATGCTTAGACATTTGCTTGCCCTCAAGCAAATAGAAATAAGGAACTAGGGAAAAACAAAAAGAAAGCAAAAGATATATATATTTTTAGGTTCCATAATTAAGAAAAACAAAACAAGAAAAATTAAACTATCCTAATATTCATGTTACCAACTAGTGGGGTGAGAAGTGCACAATAGAAAATTTGAAAGTGGAACCCTAAAAATCTCATTAAAACATAAGAAAAGTCTACTAATTTCTAAATCTTAAAAGCAAGGCATCCAAAATAAATGAAAATAAGGACAACAAAAGTAGAGGTTCTAAATAAACGGCGCATTAACAAACTACTAGGTTGCTAGATAAACATTAACCCTAAAACACTCCAAGATAACCTCCAAAGAAATCCATCAATGATGGTGGCCATAGGCTTGTACGTTTACACTTTCTCCACTACGCGAAATTAAGTTCTAAGATCATTAGGACTTCTACTAGGCATTAAAACTTGGCTTAGGTAAATGATTAGGAAGTGGAATCAAAGATAAACATGAAGGTTTTAGGCACTAAACCAAGGTGAGCTCAAAAATAAATAAAGCATAATATCAAAATGAGAAATAACAAGTATGTCATTTCTCCAATATGAAACTACAAAACAAGGCCATGAAAATTTTTCTTTTATAAACTTGGCCAAACATAAACTTTTTGCATTCTTTTTTTGATTTTGATTTTTCACTTTTCTTTCTCAATTTTTTTTCTTTTGGATAACATTTGATAAGAAAGCTCCCAAAAATAAGCTTGAGAATTTCCTATTCATTTCAAAAATAATACCCTTCCACAAAAAATAATTTTTAAGCTCAAATTTATAGTGCAAAAATAGGAAAGGTATTTGGCTTTGGTGAACATCATGAAATGAAAGGTGGAGCTAAAACAAGGAAAAAAAGGAAAAGGCCCAAAATTGTTTTGCAAGGGTTTTATTTTTGGTGGGCAAGAAAAGCTCAAACTAGTCAAATGGTAGACTACATCATTTCTAAAGAACGTAAAAACGACGCAAATGTTTCGAGAGTAGCTTGGTACAAGTTCTAGACACCAAGAAAGACTACCTCGCAAATGAAAAAGAACTAATGATACCTAGCAACCATTCGTAAGCAACTAACCGAATAAAAAGACATAACTACACATTGCTAGCTTATAACGTAAAGACCGAATGCCTCTATTTAAGAAAAAGAACTAGTAGAACTAAACTATGTTAAAATGATAAGTTTAGAAAAATATTTTCAAAGTAATCTATATAGAACTACAAAAACCGTACGGGCCTGCACTTCACTAGAAGAAACATGAAAATAAAGATAGAAATAATTTTCGATTTTGCTTTTCAAATTGATTTTAGCACACTTTTTTTTTGAGTTTTGTTTTTTTTCTTAATTTTTTTTGGGTTTTATATTTTATAATTTTTTTTGGATTTTAGATTTTGATGACATAAAATACTATACTAATTTAAAACATAATTTTTTTCTTTTTGAAAGAAGAAAAACAGAAAGAAAAGACCAACAGAAACTAGACCCCGCCATGCTTAAATTCTTCATTGCCCTCAATGAAGAAAACATAAAGAAAAAGAGAAGGGGACTGAGAAGAAGAGAAAAAGAAAAATGCAGGAAAATAAATAAATAAAAAGAACATGACTTCCCCGGGTTCGTGAGATGAAGGCGGATGTCGCTCCCCCATGCTTGCTTTTTAGAGTACTTGATCGTCAGCAGGTATGACTTGATCCATCTGATATCAGCAGCGGCGGAGCGGCGACCACGATCTTGGACTTGATTGGCCTCCGGTAGAAAGAGCAAAATAAAAGAAAAAAATAGAGAGTCCGTGGGTAGATGCCCGATAATGTTTTTTTATTACAGCAGTTCAAAGTCCGAATAAAAGAGTTTCATAATAATAATAATAAGAATAACCATAAGTACAGAAATAAAAATGTCCATCAGAAAATAATAAACTAAGAATCAAAAAGAAGATTCTCCTTTGCAGGAGTCACAGAATCATTAGAGAAATAGAGTTTAAGTCTATGGCCATTAACTTTAAAGTCCCCCTTATCGGGGTGTGAAAGTAGCACAGTGCCGTAAGGAAAAACATCCTTGACCGTGAACGGTCCGGACCATCTAGATTTAAGCTTTCCCGGGAAGAGACGTAAATGCGAATTAAAAAGAAGAACCTGATCGCCTGGTTTAAACGTTTTAGGGTGGCGCAGGTTCTTATCGTGATACAATTTCGTGCGTTCTTTATAAATTTTATTATTTTCATATGCGTACGCTCGCCACTCGTCAAGCTCATTTAGTTGGTTTTTTCTATGCTCGCCGACCGAGTGCGGATCAAAATTAAAAAACTTTAACGCCCAGTACGCACGGTGTTCTACTTCTACCGGAAGATGACACGATTTTCCATAGACTAATCGGAAAGGAGTACAACCGATGGCGGTCTTGTACGCTGTCCGATAGGCCCACAGAGCATCGTCTAATTTTAAAGACCAATCCTTACGAGAAGTAGAAACGTTTTTTTTTCCAAAATTCGTTTAAGTTCGCGATTGACTACCTCGACCTGACCGTTAGTTTGGGGGTGATAAGAAATGGATAATTTATGTGTAACGCCATATTTGGCTAAAGCCTTAGTGAGTTGAGCGTTGCAAAAATGACTTCCCCTATCACTAATGATCGCTCGAGGAAAACCAAAGCGAGAAAATAATTTTTTTAGAAAATTGACTACAACGCGAGCATCATTATTTGGTAGAGCTTGGGCCTCTGCCCACCTAGAAACATAATCGATTGCGACTAGAATATATTTATTTCCTAAGCTGGAGGGAAATGGGCCGACAAAGTCTATGCCCCATAGATCAAAAACTTCGCACTCGAGAAAGTAGTTTTGTTCCATTTCATTTTTATTTGAGAGATTTCCAGTCCGCTGGCATCGATCGCACCCGCCCACAAAGATTTGTGCATCTTTAAATATGCTTGGCCAATAGAAGCCAGCACTAAGTACTTTGTGTGCGGTGCGGTTAGCTTGATAGTGCCCGCCAGTTGGACCTTCATAAACATGTTTTAAAATTTGGTGACCCTCTTCCCGCAAAAAACATCTCCTTACCACCTGGTCCCCACAAATGCGAAATAGAAATGGGTCTTCCCAAAAATAATACTTCAACTTCGAAAAGAATTTCTTCTTTTGGTGAGTGGAGTATTCTTTTGGAAGGACCCGGGCTACAAGATAATTGGCCAGATCGGCGAACCAGGGGGTAGAAGAAGAAGAAATATTTAAAAGACGCTCATCCGGAAAAGAGTCATTAATAAAATTTTCATTTAAAATATCAAGAGTGGGATTTTCAAGACGAGAGAGGTGATCAGCTGCTAAGTTTTCCGCTCCTTTCTTATCCCGAATCTCCAAGTCGAATTCTTGAAGCAAGAGGATCCAACGGATAAGACGCGGCTTGGCATCCGGTTTAGAAAGGAGGTACTTCAAAGCGGAATGATCCGTGAAAACAATAACTTTAGAAAGAGTAATATACGGTCGGAATTTATCAAAAGCAAAAATAACTGCTAAGAGTTCTTTCTCCGTCGTGGTGTAATTTTCTTAAGCAGAAGTGAAAGTTTTACTAGCGTAGAAAATCGGATGAAAGTTCTTAGCAATTCGTTGACCTAGAACTGCACCTACCGCATGATTACTCGCATCGCACATTATTTCGAATGGTAAATCCCAAACTGGGGCGGTCATAATAGGAGCATTTATAAGTTTTGATTTTATTAATTCAAATGCCTCGAGACAAGATTCATCAAAAACGAAAGAAGTGTCTTTTTCGAGCAGGTGGGTGAGAGGCTTAGTGATTTTTGAAAAGTCTTTAATAAATCTACGATAAAAACCCACATGACCTAAAAAACTTCTAATTGCTTTAACAGTTGTAGGTGGCGGTAACTTTTCAATTATTTCAAGTTTTGCCTTGTCCACTTTAATTCCCTTAGCGGAAATTTTGTGGCCAAGGACTAAACCCTCACGTACCATAAAGTGGCACTTCTCCCAATTTAAGACTAAATTTGTCTCCTCACAGCGTTGTAAAACTTTTCCTAGATTTTCTAAACATAGTTCGAATGAGTCGCCAAAAACGGAAACGTCCATAAAAACTTCCAAAATATTTTCTACATACTTGTCGAAGATGGCTAGCATACACCGCTGAAAAGTAGCTGGTGCGTTGCATAGCCCAAAAGGCATCCTACAGTAGGCAAATGTTCCGAAGGGGCAAGTGAATGTTGTCTTCTCTTGGTCTTCGGGTGCAATAGGGATTTGAAAGTATCCCGAAAGACCGTCGAGAAAGCAATAAAAACTATGCCCGGATAAGCGTTCTAAGATTTGATCGATAAAGGGGAGGGGGGAGTGATCTTTACGAGTGGCATCATTGAGTTTACGATAATCGATGCACATCCTCCATCCCGTTACCGTCCTAGTTGGAATTAGATCGTTATTGTCATTTGTTACTATCGTGACGCCACCCTTTTTAGGAACTACCTGGACCGGACTTACCCACTGACTATCGGAGATGGGATAAATGATCCCTGCATCTAATAACTTGAGAACCTCACCCTTCACAACCTCCTTCATGTTGGGATTAAGACGCCGCTGAGGTTGGACTATACCTTTTTTATTATTTTCAAAAAATATTTTGTGTGTGCAGAAAGAGGGGCTTATTCCAGGAATATCAGAAATTTGCCACGCTATAGCTCGGCGATGCTTTTGTAGTAGTTCGATCAATTGATCGTTTTCAGATTGAGAAAGAAAAGCCGAGATTATAATGGGCAATTTAGAGTCTTTTGCAAGAAAGGCATATTTGAGGTGGTCAGGTAGTGGTTTTAAATCAAGGTGGGGTGGTTCGTCATAAGAGTTTTTTAGATTCTTTTCTTTTTCAAAAACAAGATTTTCATATTTTTTCTACTACATACAAAATCATTTTCAAAATTTTCTTGGATCGACATCACCGTGTTTTCAAAATTATTTGAAGAAATTTCGGAAAAAGAAGAGGAAAATTCATTTGAAGAAATGTTGGAAAGGGAAAGGGAAGAGTCTTCATTTAGAACATCAATAAAAAAACACGAGTCATCATTTTTTAAAGAGTTTTTCATGGATTGATTAATGGAAAATGTGACCTCATCATCTCCCACACGCAAAAACAACTTTCCGTTACTAACATCTATAACTGCTCGAGAGGTGGCTAGGAATGGTCGGCCAAGGATAAGAGGGACCTCGACGTCCTCTTCAATATCAAGAATGACAAAATCCACCGGGAAGATGAATTTGTCGACCTTTACTAGCACGTCCTCAACGATACCTAGTGGATACTTAATGGACCTATCAGCTAGTTGGATACTCATCCTTGTAGGGATAAGAGTGCCCAATCCTAACTTTTTAAATAATGAAAAAGGCATCAAATTGATGCTCGCTCCTAGATCTGCTAACGCGTGCTTAACGAAAAGATCACCAAAGACGCAAGGAATGGAAAAACTACCCGGGTCGTTTATCTTTTTAGGAAGATTAGAGTTTTTAACGACCGCCGAGCATTCTTCATTTAATGTTACATATGATAAATTTTCCAATTTCGTCTTGTTTATTAACAGATCCTTAAGATATTTTGCGTACTTCGACATTTGACTAATCGCTTCATGAAATGGCAAATTAATGTGAATTTGTTTGAACATTTCAAGGAAGCATTGGTACTGATCATCTAGTTTTTCCTTCCTAAGTCGAGCCGGATAAGGAGGTGGCGGAAATTCTTTTAGAACAATTGGAGCATCATTTTGAAAACCATTTTTTTCTTTTTCAGAATCAGAAATAATAGAGCTATCCTTTTCTTTTTCAAATGTAGATTTTTCTTTTTCAAGATCTAAATTGACATTTTCCGTGGGGGTAAAAATAGGAGGGACAATCACCCTTGGCTCTTCCCTTGCGGTGGGCTCGTTAACAACCTTACCGCTCCGAAGGGAAATCGCATTTGCGTGTTCCCTTGGGTTAGGCTCAGTGTTCGAGGGAAGAGTTCCAGGTGGTCTCTCATAAAAAGCCTTGGCGAGTTGGCCGACCTGATTTTCTAAATTTTTCATTGATCCTGTTAAGTTTCTAATAGTAGCATCGTTTGAGCTTATATACTTAGCGAGGATCTCTTCCAAAGGGGAAGGTTTTTGAAAATTTTGTTATGGTGGTGGTGGTGGTGTAAAATCATGTGGTGGGCGTACGACGTTAGTGTTATTACTCCATGAGAAATTAGGATGGTTACGCCATCCGGGGTGATAAGAATTAGAAGAAGAATTAAAACCAGGCGGAGAAGAAAAATTCGGAAAAGCAGAAAAATTGCTTGCAGAATTGTTTTGAGCAGGCCTGGGTATGTTCCCCAGATAATCCACCTACTCGGCAGCAGCAGCATTTTCATATACCTTAGCGGCGGAGGGAGCAGTCATCTCTGAGATCTTCTTGTTGAGCATTTCCACTTGCAGCGCCAGTTGCGTCACCGAATCCACTTCATATATACCTGCAGGTTTAGATGGGCGAGTCTTAGACGAATTCCACTGATAGGTGTTCATCGCCATGTCATCGATAAGCTCAAGAGCGGCTTCCGGAGTTTTGTGGTCTAAAGAACCAGCGGAAGCGACATCTATCATCTGCTTAGTTTCTTGGTTTAGCCTATTATAGAATGTCTGGACCTGCAACCATACAGGCAGAGCATGGTGTGGGCATCTTCTCAAAAGTTCCTTGAATCTCTCCCAAGTGTTATAGAGGGTCTCAGAATCAATTTGAGAGTATGAAGTTATATCATTTCGCAGCTTAGCAGTTTTAGCGGGGGGGGGGGGGGGGGAATAACGAGAAAGAAATTTTTCAGTTAAAATGTTCCAAGTAGTGATTGATCCTCTTGGAAGAGAACTCAACCACTGTTTGGCTTTGGTTCTTAGGGAGTAGGGGAAAAGTATTAGCCTTATAGCATCGTCTGAGACACCATTGATTTTAAAGGTGTCACAGATTTCAAGAAAATTGGCAATATGCAAGTTCGGATCTTCATCTTGTAATCCGTCGAACTGTACATATTGCTGCACCATTTGTATGATGCTAGGCTTAAGCTCGGAGTTATTGTTCGCAATCGCTGGTCGAACAATACTTGTCTCTGTCCCTTCCAAGTTTGGTCAAGCATAATTGGACATAGTCCTTTACTGAGCCATTCCTGGGTTAGGGTCTCCCATCTCAGAATAAAAATTACAATCCCCGTAGGAATCCTCAACCGCTGTTTGAGAAGTGGAAGCCCCGAATCGTAGTTGTCTCCGAAAGGAGCGTTCGATTTCCGGGTCCAAATCAACAAGTAGCGGCGGATTCGCTCGGGTCATGCACTAGCAAAGAAAACGAAGGAGAATGAAAAAGAAAACTTGAAAAAGAAAGAAAAAGAGAAAGGATTTTTTTTTTGAATAGATTTTTTTTACGGCTTGGCTCTCGAACTTCCCGAGGACTACCCGGTGAAGGGTTTGCCCGGTACTAGGTAAAATGGTGGCGCTTAAAGCCCCTTACCCTTTTCGAGAGATTTTAGGTGGGGTAGAAATAAGGTGAAGTGGGTTGATTATAAATATTTAAATATATAAATATAATTTTTTTTTGATTTTTTTGTAGAAGTAATAGCGCAAGCGTTTTCAAAATATTGACGAGAAAACTCCCCGACAACGGCGCCAAAAACTTGATGGGCTAAACCCGAACAGGCAAGCGTACCTGTCGAATTGTAGTACCAAGGTCGTATTTAAACACGGGGTTGTCAATTACTGCTACTCACGCTTGAAATATTATCCTACCGGAAAATAGTTGGATTTTGAGAATTTTTTTAAGGTAAAACGAACGATAAATTGCGAGACGAAAACTTATATAAAAAAACTAGCATTTGATCATTGATTCACCATGAAATGAAACGAAAAAATAAAAGGGCATAGTTTTAAATTTGCAAATCCAACTCGGCCGTGACGGATCCGAAAATGAGACAAAATCTCGCTAGAGCATTAGGCCTCCTAACTTATAGACTCTTTGATCGAAATCTCTTTACAAACCAAAGAAGCCTAAAGTTGCATTATCGAAGTGATCCGCACTATTGGATTTGACTCCAATCCGGAAGATTTACGTCGTCCTATCTCTAGGGTTGCGTTCAACTCCTTCCTTCTTTGAGTGATCTTTCACATCCACGAGCCTCTCGGCTACTCGAATATGAGATCATAAGCCTACTACCGTATACCGAAAATACGGAGTCGACGAAATAAAAATCAAAGAAGGACCGAGTAGAATTAAGCAAAAATAAAACTATGGAATAAAAGTAATTCTCATCTCAAATCATGGATCCTCATGATCAAATGCTAAAAGAAAATTAGCTACGCATGATTGAAAAGGAAGACAAAATAAGAGAAGAAGATTTCATATTTTTTTAATACTAAAAGGAAAGAAAGAACACAATAGCTTGAACAAAATGATGTTACTTAAACAAAATGAGATTACAAAGAAAAGGGAACTAGAAATGAAAATTACAATGAAAAACACTCTCTTGACTTGTACTCTCCAAAAGCTCTCTCCAAAAGCCAATCTCCAAAAGCATGGGACATGGGTTCCTTTTATAGATGAAGAGGGAAGATTCTAGAATGGAAAATGAAGAGGGGATACAAAGGGGTGGCCGGCCACATCAAGGGGGGTTGATTCATGCATGCATTAATAAAGGGGAGAGAGAAAAGAGAAGATGCATGTATAACATTTAATAAAATAAGATGGGGGGATGCATGGAAGCTTGTAGAAGGGGGAAAAAGGAGAGGGGCCGGCCATGTTTGAGATAGAAATGCATGCATGAAATAATGTGGAGAGAGAGAGAAGATGAGGTGGCAAGGAATGCATGTACTAGAAATAAAGGGCCGGCCATAATAAGGGGAATGAATGGATTTGGATTTAATGAGGATAGAGGGAGATGCATGTATGAGATAATAGGTGGCCGGCCATGCATGAAATTATTCATGCATGGCATTTAATGAAAGAGGGGGGCTGCTTGGAGTTCGGGTAGAGGAATGTAGGCTGCATGGGCATTAATTCTTCATGCTCGGGTTGCTTGAATAGCTGCTCCAAAAGGCTCGGGTTGCATGGGCTTTTGAGGGGGCCGGGCTGCTCTTGATGCTTCATGTAGGGCTCGGGTTTAGGTTGTGGGTTACTGCAAGTGGAGGGCCGGCCACATGAGCTGCTCCATTGCTTGTTGAAGGGCTTGAGCTGCACTATAGGGAGGGGCTGGCCCAAACCTACAAAATAAAATAAAAACAAAACATTAGTTATATCATGATATAAGTTTAAATAAAACTAAACATATAACATAACATAAAATAATAACCAAACATAAAATAAAACTATAGATTTATAAAGAATAACACAACAACAACATACAAGCATATGAAAACATAAAATTATAATAATAATAAGGGATTTAAGCTACTAAAGTACCCCCAAAAAGGATGACTAAAACTAGTCATCACTGGTCGTGCTGGTACTCCATCTCCTCGAGCTTTTAAAATAATTTGGTCACAACCGACCGTTAGTCATAAAAATTAAGCCATTTATTCCACACCTCACCCCCGCAACTCCTAGGTACCGGGCGGGAGGATGAAGCGGAGGACAGCGAGGGGGTATAAAAAGAAGCAGGTGACAGTGGAGCTATACTACCAAGTATATATAGTATCACTCTATTTCTACTCTAGCAGTTTTATATATATAGCGCACGTAAGGTATGAAGAACTGTACAGAAAGTAAGTAAGGTGTTATAAGTAAACAAGGTACTGTAAATAAAACAGAGTAAAGAACGGCAAGTAGAACATGCTACCACTAAACTACCATCACAGAAGTACCTTAACTTATATGAATGCCCATACAAACTTATAAGTTAAGGTTTCCAAATATAACTTATCATATAAAAGAGCCTATACAAATTTATATGATAAGGATCTATGGTGCGTATGACCTAGTTATGAATGTATATTATGCATGCATTTTATGATTCATACAAGTGCAACTCACGCACACGACTCTGTGATCACAGACCTTTAAGTCCCACTTTTTGGAGCTGGCATCACTCTCTGGTACCACCGTTGTGATTACGGAAGCATCGGAACAGGCGCTTCCGCTTCCTAGGCAGGTATACACACTACCAAGCCCATACCCTTTGTAAGACCCCAACCTCGGAGATGATCGCGGGGCGATCAAACGACACTTTTGGAGGTCTGAACAGGGGCACACGGCCAGGCACACGGCCGTGTGCCTACCCGTGTTCAGCGGTCGAATGCGTTTTTGTGCAGTCTCGAGTCAGAGAAGTACACGGCCTGAGACACACGGCCGTGTCTCAAGCCGTGTGTGGGGCACACGACCTCGAACACGGCCGTGTTCGAAGCCGTGTTCTGGAAGCCCGACGATCGTCCTGAAGCTCCAGGTAACACGGCCCGTGGCACACGGCCGTGTCAGGAGCCGTGTCGATCGGCGAATGAGCTACACGGCCAGACACACGGCCGTGTGTCAAGCCGTGTTCGGCCCAGTTTTTGGGATTTTGGATCTAATCTCGGCCGTCCGTTCCCTTGGATCTGGATCCGACGGTGGGGGCTGCTCCTGGGGGGTTTTTAGCCGGGATTAGGGTTTTGAATCCTCATTTTCTTTGGTCCACTCTCTCTCTAAGTGTTTAGAGAGAAGGGAGAGCAAGAGGAAGGAGGAGCCCAAGATCCGGCCGCCGGAGGAGCTCCGGAGCCCCGATTCGCGATCCGAGTCCGGATCCTCGAAGGCAAGGGCGAGGCGAAGCTTTCCATCCGACTACATTTTCATGGCGCCGCGGAAATCTTCGAGGGTAACGATCCTCTTCATAGGGCATGTGTAGTCGCCCTTCTTTCTATGCATGGGGAAATCCCCCTCTCGCGAGTGAGCGTTGAGGTGCGGAATCCCTTCGGGTAGATATGTAAAGTCCCCGTTGTTAGAGCCCGGAATCGGAGTACGGGCGTAGGCATTGTGTGTGAAGCCTATTCGGGTTTAACCCGGATCGGTGATGTTTGCATTGCGTGGCCGGAGAAGACTCCGCGCCGGTGAATTTAGTTTTTCGAAAATTCTACGCGGTAGATTGCATACAGGGATCCTTGGGGGTTAACCTCGAGGCGCACCCGGAAAGCTTGGGCGGAATTGCATTGCCGCCACGATGTTGCCTTGGAGGGCAAATCGGTACATAACGGGGTTATGTGCGTGTTTTGATCGATATTGGGAATGAGGAGAAACTTGGCCCGCACCGATGGCTAAATGGCCGTGGTGAAGTGAGCAACGGGCGGGTGGAACTCTACCCATTCCAAGTGGTCTCGGTAGAAGCGACCTAAAGTACATGGGACTTCCCGGGGGGCTGGAAACGAGCCTAGGCTTCGGCCGAAAGGGCTAAATGCTCACGAGTGTTGCCATCCGAGGGATGGTGGTGGAATCGCGGTGTCGGGCTGGGTCCGGACCGGGTTCACCGATTAGTGCCCTGAGAGCACGGAGTGTGCGGCCGTGCGTGCCGACACTTGTGGCGAATAGAATGCTTTATATAAATGCTATGATAGTTTTATATGCAGGGAAGGAGCACCGCCGTCCCGAGAAACGGGACGGGGTCGTTATAATTTGGTCAGCTTTGCTGACCGTTGCCCTTTTGTATTGCCACCTCTTGGGTGGGTTGTTCCTGCAGGTGCTGTTGCGGAGCCAAGCGGCAAATAGCGGGCTAAAGCCCAAGTTGCAGCGCCAGCCCTCGAAGGCTTATTTATTAGCTTTTTCATATTCATGTATGGCCGGCCTGCGTGCCGATGTATGAAAGACGCTATCTTGTTAAGCGAACATTTTTGTAAGGCCTTAAGGCCGTGAACTATTCTGTGTATGTACTCATTCCTGGGTTGTAGTGGACATTCATGCTCTGTGGCAGGGTTCTTATCTTTTTGCAACTTAATTAAATTGCTTCCGCTAGGTGTTGTGTAGGACGCTCTGATTGGTTGTGTGGTTTCAACGCGTAACCAACCGGTCTGTCCGTAGTATATGGCGTCGGGCCCTGGCCGGACCTACTGTTATATGCTATGCGACGGATAGGGGTGTTACAAATTGGTATCAGAGGGAGGTTTCGATCCTCCGACCTGTGGGTTATGGGCCCACCACGCTTCCGCTGCGCGGTCAAGCTTAAATGAATTCGTGGACGAATTCACTTTAAGGGGTGGTGAGCACATGGTGTGCGTCATTGTTATAACATGAAAAGAACCCATGAATGTCCACTTAGGAATGAAAATACACATGATTGAGGAACGTGCGTGTTCCTATAATTGCTGTTTGCAGTAATTTTTGGTCGCTTATCGGTGTTTTGCACGATTTTAGGTGACCAGAAGTGGTGCTGGGCCGTCTGAACGGCCAGGTTCTGAGGCGAGCAGTGCGCCAAGCGATGCGCCTGCAACACCTTTGTCTGCTGAGACCATTAGGTTGGTGGCAAAAGCGGTCATGGCAATGATAAATGCGCAGCCTGCAAGGCAGGTGCAGCAGCCTGCTCCTGCTGTGGAACAGGTACCGCTTCAGACGGCAGAGCGAAGGAGGGTTGAGCAAGTAGTTTTGGAGCCAGAGTTGCCTAGGAGAGCAACTGAAAGACAACTGAAGCATGTCATGGGCTTTCACCCACCGGTGTTCACGGGGGCAGAAACCCCGACCCAAGCAGAGGATTGGCTCTCAAGGGTCAACAGGGTGATGACTGCGACAGAAACTGAAGAGTGGCAGAAGACCACTATAGCGACGTTCCTTTTGGATGGGGACGCAAGGCTGTGGTGGGAGGGCCTAGAGCTGCATCAGTTGAGGGGAAGGCCATTGGCCGAAGTCCCGATGGAGGAGTTTGCGAGATTATTTATGGCTCGATACCTCCCCTCGGCGCAGAGGATTGCGCTAGAGAGCAAATTCCAGAAGTTGGTGCAGGGTGATGGCACCGTTGATGAATACCTCCACGAGTTTACTCGGTTGGGGAGATATGCCGGCGCTACCTTTGCAGACGAGGAGCGCAAGACGAGCCGCTTTTATGAAGGGCTAAGGGATGATTTGAGGTTGCTGCTGTCGGGCCCCAAGACGCAGGGTTTCATGACCCTGGTCAGTTCGGCCCGGTCCTTGGAGAAGGATATGAGAAACGTGCAAGCGAAGAAGGAGAGGGAATCTGGTGGCAAGAGATCAGAGTTCAAGGCGCCGACTACGTCGAAGTCGGGCTACCGCAGATTCTCCAAGAAGTCTAGGACGTCGGGTCCAGCTCCTTCTACAGGTGCCTCGGGGGCAACTACCAATCGAGCCCCGGGCGCTTGCTTCACGTGTGGAAAGCCGGGGCACTTTGCCCGTGACTGCTGGAGTGGACGCTCAAAGTCCGAAAGGAAACAAGGAGCTACCTACGAGGAAAAGGGCAAAGCGGTGGAGTCGACCGCATCCCACTATGCTCCGACTCAGCCTAGAGTCTACAACTTGGGCCAGCAGGAGGCCATCAAGCAAGCGGATGTGGTGATAGGTATGAGTTAATTTATGCAAGTTGACTTGAGAATACTATTACCTATTGCTTGTTAAGCTAATGTCTTTTGCTTAGGCTTTGTGTTGATTAGCGATAGTCCGGCATGAGCACTATTCGACACTGGTGCTTCGCATTCTTTCTTGTCCGAACAGTTTATATCGCGCATCGGAGTCCCTTCTTCGATGGCAAAGGACAAGCTAGATGTGTTGCTACCAAATGGGTGCTCGATGCGTGCGGACAGAGTGTGCGCCGTGAAGGTTCACATTGGGAGCCAAGAATTCTACTTGCTAGCATCATTGCTGCCGCTAGTAGAGTTCGATGTTATCTTTGGAATGGATTGGCTGTCAGAGCAGAAGGCTTGGATCGATTGCGACCGTAAGGAGGTCAAGCTGGGTGTAGGGCGGGAGACTACTTTCGAGGGGCTTAAGGGGTCGAGCAAGACACTAATGTCTGCTCTTCAGGTGGTGAAGGCGGTTCGTGCTGGTGCAGAGCTATTCTTTGCGATAGTGGGGGCTGTGGAGCCAAAGTCCCCGTTGGATAGCATCCCCGTGGTTTGCGAATACCCCGATGTGTTCCCGGATAGCCTTCCCGGAGCCCCACCGCAGCGAGAGATTGATTTCACGATCGAGCTCGTGCCGGGTGCCAAACCCGTGTCACGTGCTCCATATAGATTGGCGCCAAAGGAGATGGCGGAGTTGAAAGTTCAGTTGGAGGAACTGATGGAGCAAGGTTATGTGCGTCCAAGTTCGTCGCCTTGGAGCGCACCGGTCCTCTTCGTTAAAAAGAAGGACGGTAGTATGCGGCTGTGCATCGACTACAGAGAATTGAACAAGTTGACGGAAAAGAATAAGTACCCGATCCCGAGGATTGATGATCTCTTTGATCAGTTAGTCGGATCGTCGGTATACTCCAAGTTGGACTTGAAGTCGGGGTACTATCAGCTGAGGATCAGGGAATGTGATATCCCAAAGACGGCGTTCAGTACGAGGTACAGGCATTTCGAGTTCACGGTCATGCCGTTTGAACTGACGAATGCGCCATCGGTGTTTATGGATCTGATGAACAGGACGTTCAGAGATTTCCTGGATCTCTTTGTGATCGTCTTTATTGACGATATTTTGGTATACTCGCAGTGCGAAGAAGACCACTTCAAGCATTTGCATTTGGTGTTGGAGACTCTGAGGAGGAATGAGCTTTACGCAAAGTTCTCCAAGTGCGAGTTCTGGCTACCTTCGGTAGCGTTCCTTGGTCATATAGTGAGTGTGGAAGGTATAGCGGTGGATCCGGCGAAGATTGTTGCGATACGGGAGTGGCCTGCGTTATCTTCTGTCGCGGAAGTCCGTAGTTTTCTCGGGCTTGCCGGATATTACAGGCGCTTCGTAGAGAACTTCTCGCGGGTAGCGTTACCTCTCACGAAGTTGACAAGGAAGGATCAGAAATTCTTGTGGACGCAAGAGTGCGTGCAAGCTTTTGAGGAGCTGAAGAGGCGGTTGACCACGGCGCCAGTGCTTAGTTCGCCGAGTGGGACCGAGGGCTTTGAGGTGTATAGCGACGCTTCGGGTAGTGGCTTGGGCTGCATGTTGTTGCAGCATGGAAGTGTGATCGCGTATGGATCGCGTCAGCTGAAAGTGCATGAAAGGAATTATCCGGTGCACGACTTGGAGTTGGCGGCCGTGATTTTTGCACTCAAGTTGTGGAGGCACTACCTATACGGCGTAAGAGTCGATATATACACCGATCACAAGAGCCTAAAATACTTGTTGGATCAAAAGGACCTTAATATGAGGCAGAGGAGGTGGATGGAGTTCCTGGGGGACTACACCTTCAAGATACATTATGTACCCGGGAAGGGCAATGCAGTTGCGGATGCGCTGAGCCGCAGGGCTCCCGCCCGAGCCAACTGGTTGTCGGTGCATAATGAGCGGCTAGTGCGGGAGTTGGAGGAGCTTGAGATCTGTTGCGTGGACAAGCAGACGAGCGCCAAAGCAATGTTAAACTGGACAGAGGTGCAGTACGACCTGGCTGACCGGGTTCGGCAGGCATTGGAGTTGGATGATTCCATGAAGGAGCTATTGGAGGCCGCTTTGGATGGGTCAAATTCCCAGTTCTCGGTAGAAGACGGGTTATTAAGGAAGGATCATCGTTTGTGCGTCCCAAGTGGGGGTAACCTCCGGGCGGAGTTGATGTACGAGGCTCATCATACCAAGTACTCAATCCACCCAGGGAGCACGAAGATGTATCGCGATCTCAAGAAGTTGTTTTGGTGGCCGGGGCTTAAGAAAGATGTGGCGTTGTACGTGGCTAAATGCCAAACGTGCGCCTTGGTGAAGGCGGAGTGCCAAAAGCCAGGAGGATTTCTGAAATCCTTGCCTATACCGGAGTGGAAATTCGACGACATATCTATGGACTTTGTGCACGGGTTGCCAAGGTCACAGAAGGGGAACGACGCCATCTGGGTGATCGTAGATCGGCTAACTAAGGTGTCACATTTTATTCCGCATAGGAAGGATGATCCAGTCGAGAAATTGGCAAAGTTGTACGTTGACAATATTGTTAGGCTGCATGGAGTGCCCCGTAGCATTGTGAGTGATCGCGATGGGCGGTTCACGTCAAATGATTGGAGGTTGGTGCAACAGATGTTGGGAACAAAGTTAAAGTTCAGCACAGCTTTCCATCCGCAGACGGATGGGCAGACCGAGAGGGTCAATAGAACGATGGAGGACATGCTCCGCATGTGTGTTCTAGACTTCGGGAAGCATTGGGAAGACCACCTTTATTTGGTGGAGTTCGCGTACAACAATAGCTACCAAGCGAGCATACAAATGGCGCCCTTCGAGGCCCTGTATGGTAGGAAGTGTCGCACGCCGTTATCATGGCTTGAAACGGGTGAGGCAAGGTTGTACAAGAAGCAGGAGGTGGAGAGTGCTACCTCGTTAGTGCGGATCATTCGGGAGCGCTTGTTGATCGCTCAGGACCGGCAAGCGAAGTATTACAATGCCAAGCACCGGAACGTGGAGTTCGCGGTAGGCGATTGGGTATACCTGAAAGTGAAGCCGTTCAAGGGGGTTTCGCGGGTGAGACGCTTGAAGAAGCTGAGCCCAAGGTACCTTGGACCTTTTGAGGTCCTGGAGCGAGTCGGCGAAGCTGCATACCGTTTGAAGCTATCAGTGGAGTTGAGTGGATTACATGATGTGTTCCACATTTCTGTGTTGCGGAAGGCGGTGCAAGAGCCTTCGCAGGTGATCGCGGCTGATCAAGTACCGGTTGAGGAAGGGTTGACAACGAAAGTCAAGCCCATATCTATTGAGGATTTCGAGGTCAAGCGGCTTCGGAACAAAGAAATCAGAATGGTGAAGGTCCGTTGGGATAACTGCGGGCGCGAGGAGCTCTCTTGGGAGCGAGAGCAGACAATGCGCGAGGAGTACCCCGAGCTGTTCCCCTCAGGTACTCGTTATGTTTATTTTGTGTAGTCTCTGTTCTTAATTTCGGGACGAAATTCTCTTAAGGGGGAGGGAGTTGTAAGACCCCAACCTCGGAGATGATCGCGGGGCGATCAAACGGCACTTTTGGAGGTCTGAACAGGGGCACACGGCCAGGCACACGGCCGTGTGCCTACCCGTGTTCAGCGGTCGAATGCGTTTTTGTGCAGTCTCGAGTCAGAGAAGTACACGGCCTGAGACACACGGCCGTGTCTCAAGCCGTGTGTGGGGCACACGGCCTCGAACACGGCCGTGTTCGAAGCCGTGTTCTGGAAGCCCGACGATCGTCCTGAAGCTCCAGGTAACACGGCCCGTGGCACACGGCCGTGTCAGGAGCCGTGTCGATCGGCGAATGAGCTACACGGCCAGACACACGGCCGTGTGTCAAGCCGTGTTCGGCCCAGTTTTTGGGATTTTGGATCTAATCTCGGCCGTCCGTTCCCTTGGATCTGGATCCGACGGTGGGGGCTGCTCCTGGGGGGTTTTTAGCCGGGATTAGGGTTTTGAATCCTCATTTTCTTTGGTCCACTCTCTCTCTAAGTGTTTAGAGAGAAGGGAGAGCAAGAGGAAGGAGGAGCCCAAGATCCGGCCGCCGGAGGAGCTCCGGAGCCCCGATTCGCGATCCGAGTCCGGATCCTCGAAGGCAAGGGTGAGGCGAAGCTTTCCATCCGACTACATTTTCATGGCGCCGCGGAAATCTTCGAGGGTAACGATCCTCTTCATAGGGCATGTGTAGTCGCCCTTCTTTCTATGCATGGGGAAATCCCCCTCTCGCGAGTGAGCGTTGAGGTGCGGAATCCCTTCGGGTAGATATGTAAAGTCCCCGTTGTTAGAGCCCGGAATCGGAGTACGGGCGTAGGCATTGTGTGTGAAGCCTATTCGGGTTTAACCCGGATCGGTGATGTTTGCATTGCATGGCCGGAGAAGACTCCGCGCCGGTGAATTTAGTTTTCCGAAAATTCTACGCGGTAGATTGCATACAGGGATCCTTGGGGGTTAACCTCGAGGCGCACCCGGAAAGCTTGGGCGGAATCGCATTGCCGCCACGATGTTGCCTTGGAGGGCAAATCGGTACATAACGGGGTTATGTGCGTGTTTTGATCGATATTGGGAATGAGGAGAAACTTGGCCCGCACCGATGGCTAAATGGCCGTGGTGAAGTGAGCAACGGGCGGGTGGAACTCTACCCATTCCAAGTGGTCTCGGTAGAAGCGACCTAAAGTACATGGGACTTCCCGGGGGGCTGGAAACGAGCCTAGGCTTCGGCCGAAAGGGCTAAATGCTCACGAGTGTTGCCATCCGAGGGATGGTGGTGGAATCGCGGTGTCGGGCTGGGTCCGGACCGGGTTCACCGATTAGTGCCCTGAGAGCACGGAGTGTGCGGCCGTGCGTGCCG
Organism: Platanthera zijinensis; assembly: GCA_039513925.1. Taxonomy (NCBI): domain Eukaryota; kingdom Viridiplantae; phylum Streptophyta; class Magnoliopsida; order Asparagales; family Orchidaceae; genus Platanthera; species Platanthera zijinensis. Next base: position 116,444,551 of record CM077080.1, on the reverse strand, counting down.
ACACTTGTGGCGAATAGAATGCTTTATATAATTGCTATGATAGTTTTATATGCAGGGAAGGAGCACCGCCGTCCCGAAAAACGGGACGGGGTCGTTATAATTTGGTCAGCTTTGCTGACCGTTGCCCTTTTGTATTGCCACCTCTTGGGTGGGTTGTTCCTGCAGGTGCTGTTGCGGAGCCAAGCGGCAAATAGCGGGCTAAAGCCCAAGTTGCAGCGCCAGCCCTCGAAGGCTTATTTATTAGCTTTTTCATATTCATGTATGGCCGGCCTGCGTGCCGATGTATGAAAGACGCTATCTTGTTAAGCGAACATTTTTGTAAGGCCTTAAGGCCGTGAACTATTCTGTGTATGTACTCATTCCTGGGTTGTAGTGGACATTCATGCTCTGTGGCAGGGTTCTTATCTTTTTGCAACTTAATTAAATTACTTCCGCTAGGTATTGTGTAGGATGCTCTGATTGGTTGTGTGGTTTCAACGCGTAACCAACCGGTCTATCCGTAGTATATGGCGTCGGGCCCCGGCCGGACCTACTGTTATATGCTATGCGACGGATAGGGGTGTTACACCCTTTATACGCCTCTGTACACGTCCTAGGTGCACTCTAGAGTCTCTGCGTATTAATGTTGGCCAACTGCCAAACTTTCTTGGTCAGGTGTGTATTTTCGGGGATTGTCCTCCAGACCGCAGTGTAAACAACCTACTAGCCCCTCAAACCTTCACACCACGCTAGAGTCAACGTACTGCCATCAGTGTGATTATTGGCCTAGTATCGCATGACCCGCCACTAGTTTTGTTTCTATGCATATGCAAGGTATCTCAACCCGAGCCTCCAGCTCGCAGGACCAAACCCATCCTGATGTCAAACTCTCGAGCATCCAGCTCGCATGACTAACTTTCCTAAAACCCTCCAACCCTTCACGGGTGAGATTGTAACAACATTATCTTAGCCTATTAGACTACTCTTGTCTAGTGTTTGTTATACCTAGTAATTTATGGTTAATCCAAGGACTGCCTAGGGTTTGCCCAATGAAGTATCTCGGGGGCACTAGGAACCAAGATGGGATGAAAGCCCAAAGTTCCCTTTCGCAAGGATATTTACTTTTATTAATGTCTACCCATTATCCATACAAAAGTCTCGTTGTTACTATAGGACAAACCTAAAAACTTAGGTTGTTATTGGGAGAGCGGCGGTCTTCCGCCAATCTCCGTTCCAGGTACTATCCTTGGGATTTTGCACTCTACCACTCGTTATCAAGAAATGACCTATTGTACACCAACCAGGGTTTATCTTCCCAACATAGATTCCATCTCAACTGACAACCTTATCCCCTATGGGTCCTAGTATTATATGCTATTCATGCGAAGTGCACCCATGACCTAATATTGACCCGTATGACATGACTTCCAAACTCTTGGGCCAACTGCCCCTAATTATTTATCATGGTTTGCTATGATATATGATGTTGACCATCCAAGGTTTCACTATTTTTCTAAGGAATTAAGGGCCTAAATTATTTCTTTTAATTGAGTGACCTGGGTCACCATGCACATGATGTACTATCTATAATGGTTTAGCCTACCTAAGAAATTTATCAAATGTTCCATGAGGTTAAATTTGACTTCCTACCAAGTTTCATAATTTTCCCATGTGAATTTTCATTTAATATCCATTTAATATTAAAATCACAAATTGTCTACTTTCCAAATGAAGTACAGTATTTATACAATCAGAAATTCTAGAAATATTACTAGAGCTCCATAATGATATAATGAAACTAAATAAAGAATTACAATCTCTTAAACAATGATTTGAACTAACATATGTCCATATGATCAATAATATCAAAATGCCATTATTAGGATTTCCAGCCTATATATACATCCAAAAATTCTTAAATAATTTAACATGGATTAGATCACATAAATAAACTACTGTAAATTTTCCATAATATTTAAACAATAATTTCCCTTATTTTTATTTAATTTCTATAATGGGCTAAATGGTAAATTCTACTTAAAATCCAAGTTAAAATTACCTAACAGTCCCATAAATTTTTCCAGAGGTGAGCTATGTCCTACTAAAGCTTGTGACAAAATTTCAGAATTTAATAAATTCATATGCCCTAGATTCAAATTTATTTCCTATCTAGGCATATTTTCCAATAATTCTAAATAATGGGATTTTTGATCCCAAAAATCCCAACCTTCCTACGGGAGGTATATTTCATCCCTATAAGCCTCTGTCCAGAGTTTCATGGACATGCAATGGTCCACATGGGCTAAATTCCCATTTTTCTAGTTTGACTATAGACACCCCAAATTTGAACATACCTATCTCATGCATGTGGGATTTCCCAAACATGTAGAGGTCAAAATGACCTGAAATTTCTACCAAGGTTTTATATTGACCTAATGGACATGCCACCAAAATTTGGGGGCATTTGGAGTCATATATCCCCCAAAATAGACTTAATTTAAATATTAGAATTTCACCAAATACTATAGCAAAAGTCTGACCAAAAATTCTCATTTTTGGTCAGAGCCTAGGTTTAACCTAATCCCAAGCATGACCAAAATCTTAGGTCATGAGGACTAATGGTTTGGCTTGGGCATTTATTTTAAGATCAACCCTAGCCTAGGACCTGTCATGGTAGAATGGTCCTACATGGAGTTCTACAGTTCCAAATCCTGACTTTAGGGTGTCATTTTAAAGGTAAAGTCAAGGCCTACAATTTTTGGTTTTGATAGCTACCTCTGAATGTGCCTCTAATAGGCCAAAAATTAACATGCAAGAACATTGTATAAAATGTGACAGAAATTACACTGTTCATAAATAATCAAACATTTAATTTAAATGGATTAAAAACCGATGGCATCGGGTCATCGTCCTCGATAACCGATGACTAGGATTCCTACTTCCTGTATGTTTTGATCTTTTGATCTCGGCCACCTGGGCCACTGTAAGACCCCATTTTTTTCTTTTAAAACACCGGGGTCTTAGGCCAAGAACCGCCACTTTGCGGTGACACCTTCACGCCCTGAAGGGTCATCACCACAAAGCGCCGATTCTGCCGGCCAATTCGTTCACAGAAAGGTAGCCCAATAAAGTAAGAGCAAGTCCACTGGAAAATCACATATATAGGAATAAAATCTCCACGAAGGGAGTGTCCACATAATAATATATATCAGAGTACTAAAAATACGGGCTTATGCCCGGTACATCATGCCCTCACTACAAATCACTCATGCGGAAGCAAAAACCAGAATATCTACTCAAGGTCAAGACTCACGGTCCCAGCTGTATGAACTTCAGAGCTAGACTGCCCCATATCCAAGCGCACCGGTCTCTGGGGCTGCTCCTCCGTGCTCAGCTCCTCGATTCCCTAAAATGATGCGGTTCGAAAACCGTTAGTCATAAAGACTAAGCCCTATCATCCCCTACCCCTTCCCCCATGGCTCCTAGGTACCGAGCGGAGAGGAAGAAAGGGAAGGACATGAAGGTGGAGATTAAATCAAAGGAACAGGTGGCAGCAGAACTAATCTAGCAATTCTATAATAATTAATGGCAATAACAGAAAGTAGGAAATGTAACCTTAACTTATGTGCGGAAGCGCATAAGCCAAGGGATCTTCTGCAGGGCTCCCATCGTATAAAGTGTCCCATACCACTTATACGTTGGGGTGTCGGTTATCAAACAACAATATATATATATTGAATTTAACCTTAATTTATAAACTTGCCCACACAAGCTTATAGACCAAGGGGTCATTTTGCAAGTCCTAATGTATAAGCGTCCCATTCCACTTATACTTTAGGTGTCAGAATTAAATGAATCGATTATGCTATGACATGCAAGTGGGTATGATGGAACATGCAAGTGCAACTCACACACTCGACTCTGTGCACACAGACCTTTAGTTCCCCCTTTCAGAGCCGTTACCTCCCAGGATACCTCCGTAGTGACAGACGGAAGCGGTGGGTTGGGCCTCGCCCACCTCAAAACCAGTATAGCACTACCAGCCTGACCTATCGTATGCCTCAATGCTTGGTGCACAAAGCAGACTCCTGCGTACTCTTGCCGACTGGACTGCCGGACTTAGCTTTGGCGAAGTGTGAAAAACCACACTTGCCGAGTCATTGTACTGGCGTCGATGCTACGACAACCTAGTACCGAAGACCCACCACCTTAATTTTCTTTCCTTTTATGCATATGCAAATGTAATCGTAATAAAAAAAAAACTGAGTCGAAGCTCCCCGGACCATTCCGTCCGTCTCTTAACCAATCGAGTCGAAGCTCCCCAGACCATTCCGTTCGTCTCTTAACCAATCGAGCCGAAGCTCCCAACAATCCTCCTGTGTTAACAGTGTTTACCTTTTCAGTTTATTATTGCAGTTTACGTTAACCCAAGACTGCCCCCGGTATTCCCTGTGAAGGGCTCTCAAAGGGCACTAGGAACTATGATGGTAGCTGAAGCCCATCGTTCCCTTTCGCAAGGCACTTATTATTATTGGTTGATTCCCTTAACTCATTCCCTTCTCATATTATAGTGGGCTAATCCTATGGTGATTTTGACTCTTTCTCTCCTCGGGGAAGACGATCTTTCGTCGGACCCGAGCACCTCTTAACTCTAGCCATCACCACTTCTCACTACTCTTCATATCATTCTATTACAAAATCATCAACAACTATCCACCCAGACAAAATGACTAACTCCAACAACTATCCCAGATCATGTCCTATTGCAATATAACATTTTGCTATATGCAGACCAACCTAAGCTATACGTCGAACCGAATAGGAGATAATCTAAATAATCATCCAAATGCCCTAAAATATTTACTGGAGACTTATCATGACACAAATAGACTAAATCCAGAAAATTGTAATTTTCCTAATTTATCTGGCATTTAATTAATTTCCTTTAAAGCTTCTAAGGGCTACCAATTGAACATGAAGTGCACTTTTCAGGTATGTATAAAGCTTCATAAAATCATGATAAATCCTAAACCACAATTTAATAGTAAAGACAAGATATAACAATTTTTCCAGTAATTTAAGGACTCTAATTTAATTTTTATAATAAATCCTATCTCCTTTCATTAATGAAGTAAGTGCAGTAAATAATCATCCAAAAATTCTTAATTAATCTTCTAGAGTATATACTATCCTAAAAACATCAGTGGACAAATTTCATAATTCTTCAATGGGGATTGAGCCCTAGAATAAATAATTACCAAAATCTCAAAAGGCTATATTTGTGAAGCAAGTATTGTAAATACTCTTCTAAAAATCATGAATAAAATTATACAACTAGATATTGATCTGAAAACATCATTGGCCAGGTTTCATAATTTTATAGTAGGTAATTTGCTCTAAATGATTTATTGACCATAATTTTCCTTTTTGAAACTTGTGAAAGAAGTACTAAAGCATCTGCTGCCCAAGTTCCATCAGATTCAAATGAACAGAGTAATCAAAATAATTGAAAGACCAATTTGAGCAAATTGATACCTAACAAATAAAGTAATTGAAATATAATCCTTAAAATCCTAATAAAACTTACTAAGGGTTCTTATTAGTCTAAAACTTACTCAATCCAATTTTCAAAACTTTTAACTAAGGTTTAGTGGCTGTTCTTTCATAATTGAACTTCTACCCTAAAACTAGGGTTAGGGTTTTGAGTTGTCTACCTACCTCCAAATCCTATAAGATTTCTACCAAAGAACTTAGGATTCATTACCTTTAACTCTACTGGGTTACAATATCACACAAGGGCATTTGCTCCTATGCCCTTCACAACACTCAACAACCCTTCCCTAGGGTTTGAGTTTGAACCCTAGGGTAAATCAACCCTAAATCACACCATTTTCCTTAATAGGGTGACATTAGCCATGCCAAGTAAGTTTCCAAAATTTCATCCTCTATTGAGGTGATTTGACCACTCAAAACCCCAAGGGGGTGCTTGATTCTAAATAACCCTATAAGGGTCAACCTAAGGTTGGATAAAAACCTATACAAAACATCTCTAAATGAGATGAGATTTTTACCAGAGCCTTAACATGCCCTATATGACTACCCACCCAAATTTGGGGGGATTTTGAGGTCTTTAAGACACCTAAATAATTTATACATGGTTTATTAAATTTTTCCAAAAACTATAGAAAAATGTTCTCCAAAAATTCCATTTTTGGAAAGGCCCTACATATAGCTAAGTTAGACTCCATGCCCAAATTTCAGCTCATTTGGACAAGGATGAGAGGTGGGCATCCATTTGAATTTCAGGATAGCCCTAGGTATAGGTCCCACCAAAATAGGTGTTGTGGTCAAACCACTTACCCAAATGGGTTAAAACAAATTTTAAATTAAACTAGACTTCAAGGGCTACAAAGTTTATGTTGATCACTTTCCATTTAGAGGGGCCTAGATATTTATAATATTTAAATTACAACAGCCCAGTAAACTGGACAGAAAATGAAATAATAGGATTTAATTAAAACTAGATCCAGCACGGATCTTGAAGCAAATCATGGGGCTCTTGGTCATCTTCTTCCTCCAGCCAAGGGCTACGATCAGCCCGACCTGGAGCTCTTCCAAACTCATTTCCCGGCCACCTCCCTGGCCGGCCACCACCGCCACCACCTTCGTTGAGGTGGGGGCTATCGCCGGGCGGCGGCACGGCCGCCGGAGGGGTGGTTTCCGGCGATCCCACAAGGTTGAAAGTCCATGAAAATCCATGGAAATTTCAGAAAATTTCTTCTCCAATCAATCTCAATTGAGCCCGATTTCTCTCCTAAAATATCTAAGGATCTAGCCCACGAAGAGAGGAGTAGAGGATGACCTTTAGTCGTGCTTGCCGAAGGGTTTGGTGGTGGTGCGCCATGGCCGACGGTGGAGTCTTCCGATGCTCTACAATGCTACAGCGAACTCCCTCGTTTTCTTCAATGGGATGGTGGAAACAAATTCTCTTGGCCTAGGGAAGCTTTTAAAAGGGTGAAATGGGGGAGAGGAAGGGTCATGCCTTCAAACCATTATTGGCCATTAAAGGTGAATTTCGGCCATGGGGAAAACCCCTTGAAATTCCCCTCCCCTTGGTCCCAATTCGTTTGGAAACTCCTAAAAACTGACAGGGGAGATGAATACTAATTAGTTGATGATGAATGGAGGGGTGATTCACCTTCCCCACCATGAATGATCTTCTTTTTCTCACTTTCTCTCTCTTCCTTATTGGAGGATTTTAATTCAGCTACTTTGGTGGCTGGCCATGGCTTTCCAACACCTCAAAACTAATGAGATAGAATATATTCAGCCCTTGGAATCAATTGGAGAGGCCTTTGGTCTCCCTTGGCCATGAATGGCCCCCTTTAAACCACATTCTCTCTCCTCCATTAAAAGGTAAAATGGAGTTTTCTCTCTCCTAGTCATCAAGGACGAATTTTTTCATCTCCCTAGCCTATTGGCAGCCCATAACCCATATGAATAATAATAATTAGGTTAGCCCAAGTGGGGGAAATGGGTTTGAGCTTGGGTTAGACCATTTAGGGTAATTTGACCTATTTCAAGGATTGAGTTGACCTTGGTCAAATTGACCATTTGGGTTGACCCCAATGGGTCCTTGGTGACCCATTGGCCTCCCCTAATGTCTAGGTAGGGTTGGGTAGGGTTGACTTGGCACCTTGGAGGTCACTTGACCCTTAGTAAGGGCACTTTGACCACTTTGGGGCTAGAGTTGACTTGGGTCAACTCAGGCTCTAGAGTTGACTCCAATGGATCCTTGGTGACCCATTGACATCACTTTAGGTCTAGGAAGACCTGGGCAAGGTTGGTTGGGCACATTAGAGGCCAACTGCCCTTTGTTAGGGCACCTTGCCCAATTTAGGCCTATGGTGGTCCTAGGTCAAATTGGTCACTTTGGGTTGACTCTAATGGACCCTTAAGGCTCTAGTGGACCCTCTAATAGGTTAGTGGTGTTGTGGTGGGGTCATGGAGTCATGGTGAAGCCCTAAGGTCAGACCCTAGGTTTGGTGATGTGGTTGTGTCATAGGCAGACCAAGGTGATTCTCACCCTGGGCCTTTGATTACCTGGCCCTTTTTAGCTCCCTAGGGCTTTATCATGTCCTGGTCATGACCAAAACCACTCTTAGGGGTCTGGTTGGAAATGGGATGTTACAGCCACTGTCACCGCCACCGCCGGCAATTATCGCCACCACCTCCGTTGAGGTGGTGGCTAGCGTTTCCGGCGGTGAGGCTGCCGGAGGCGGCTCCTCCGACGATCCCGAGCTAGAAGAAAAACTCGGAAAAATGCGCACAAGCTCTCATGGTATCGGGATCAATTGAGCCCGATGTATCGCCTAAGTGAGCTAAAAAGCTAGTACGGGGTGAGGCGAGGCGAAACGAACCTGAAGCCGGGCTTGGCGGCGAGTGTGGTGGCGGTGAGCCATGGCCGAAGCTTGATCCGACGATCTAGCCCGATTCTTAATTTCTCCAGCAAAAGCTTTTCTCCAGCTATCGATCTCCACTCGTTTCAACCTCCTGAAGCTGATGGTGGGCTTAGATTTGGCTGGGAGTGGCTGGGTGAGGAGTTTTGATTAAGGGGGTGGCCGACCATGAACATTGGAATCTCCTCCTAGCTGCCAAGTGGCCACCACCCCTTTATTCCTGCTGAAAAAAAGCCTTGGAAGCTCAGCCATGAGCTTGTGCAGAGGGAAGGAGGGCCACATGGCGTCCATCCCCTCTTTCCCTCTCTTCTCTCTCCTCTTTTCTCCAAAATGCCTAAATAACCCTCATGAATTTATTCTCTCTCCTAAATTTGGGGTTTAGGGGCTATCATTGACCTCCTGGGATGGTCATGGGCCTTGAGCCATGGGCTTAGTCCATTAGGAATGGGCTTGGCTCATATCATTTCCTTTTTTAAGCCCTATGTTGACTTGTTGACTTTTTGGTTGACTTGGTCAACATGGTGAGTGGGCTGACCCCACTTGATGGTTATTGACCCAATAGTACCACTCAACTTGGGTTGGGCCATGGTGGTGCCCTACTTAGACTAATTGGGTCTTTAGGTGTGAGTTTGAACAATTTTGATTTTGGGTTGACTTGGGTCAACTTGGGTCAATAGGTGACCCAATGATATGGCTTATGGTTCACTTAGATTGTTATTAGGGTTAAGGGTATAGTGGTGGGGCCAATGTGTAGCTAAGATCCCAATTTGGCTAGTTTGACTTGAGTTAACTTGGGCCCTATAGTGGGTCCTATGTGACTATACCCTAACTCACTGGGTCAAACCTAGCCTAAACCCATGCCCCCACCACATGTCCTAACCCAATCAAAGTTAATGGGTCTAATAGAAAATGGGATGTTACACCGGCACTACTGCCGACTCGACCACAACACATGCCTCCACCAAGGCTTTCCTTAAAACCAAGGCATGGAAAACGTCGTGTAATCCACTCAGCTCTGTGGACAACGCCAACCTGTAGGTTGCTTCTCTGATGCGTTCCGTAACTTCGAACGACCCTAAAAACCTTGGACTCAACTTCTTGAGTCGGCGAATCCGTGAAACGCCTTTGAATGACTTAATATTTAGATAGACCCAGTCGCCTACCGTGAACTCCACATTCCTCTGGCGTACATTAAAATACTTCGTCTGCCGATCCTGAGCAACCCTCATGCGCTCCTGAATCGTTCGCACCAACTCACAAGCATCGACAACCACTTCCTTTCCTAAAAGTTTGGTGTCTTCCGCCTCTATCCAATACATCGGTGTTTGATACCACCTTTCATACAAAGCCTTGTATGGCGCCATCTTGATACTCGCTTGGAAACTATTGTTGTAGGCAAACTCCACCATGAAAAGGTGGTCTTCCCACTTCTTCACAAAATCAAGGGTACGCATTCTCAGCATATACTTCATTATACGATTCGTCCTCTCCATTTGACCATCGATTTGAGGATGGAACGTCGTACTAAACTTGAGCTTTATGCCCAGACTCTTCTGTTCTAGTCTCTAGTCTTAGGACGTAAACCGTACATCACGATCACTAACAATGCTCTTTGGAATCTGGTGCAATTGCATAATATTATGAACATAAAATTCCACCAGCTTCTCCACCCTGTCCTCCTTTTGATTCGGAATGAAGTAAGCCACTTTGGTCAAGCGATCCATAACCACCCAAATCGCATTGTTACCCTCCTGCGACCGAGGTAAGACATGCACAAAATCCATGGTGATGTCGTCAAATTTCCACTCAGGGATAGGAAGGGGCTTTAGTAACCCGCCCGACCTCTGACACTTAGCCTTCACTAAGGCACAAGTTTGGCACCGGCTCACATACAAAACTACATCCCGCTTTATCCCAGGCCACCAAAAGGATTTCCTCATATCCAAGTACATCTTTGTACTGTCAGGGTGAACAAAGTACTTCGTGAAGTGGGCCTTAAAACATCAACTCCACACAGAGCTTGTCGTACTGCGGTACACATACCCTTCCATTCCTCTTTAATGGCTGGAACTATTCTCGCCTTTCTGAGCTTCCACCACTAATGGCTGGAACTCTGCATCCATACTGGTCGCTTCCCAGATACGATTGGATAAGTCGCACTACCACTCTATCCAGTACAACTGAGCTATGCTGGACTCGCCTCTCGCTACACAATCAATGCTAAGGGACTCGAAGTCCCGCACCAACCGCTCATCATGAGCTTCAATCCAATTCCCTTATCCAGAATATTTTCTACTCAAGGAATCGGCCACTACGTTGGACTTGCCTGGCGTGTACTGATGTAACACCCCTAGCCAATCCAACATGACAATGTCACGGCTTCGCTCTAAACAATGCTACCGGGCTACAACCCAAGCACTCCAACCCCTCTCCAGCCCACTAGCGGGTTATTGGTGGCCATAACCTCCCTTTGATGATGCAAACTCGATATTCAAGTGCGCACCACGGGGAATTCCTAGGAGGTCACCCATCTCAGTACTACTCTAGCCCGAGCACGCTTAACTATGGAGTTCTTTCAACATCTCCAGCTCAATTATTGATGAGATGTTGAAATAACTCCATAGTTAAGCGTGCTCGGGCTGGAGTAGTACTGGGATGGGTGACCTCCTGGGAAGTCCTCGTGGTGCGCGCTTGCCTATCGAGTTTGCATCATCAAAGGGAGGTTGTGGCCACCAACAACCCGCTAGTGGACTAGAGAGGGGTTGGGGTGCTTGGGCTGCAGCCCGGTAGCGTCGCCTAGAGTGGAGCCGTGACATTGTCATGTTGGATTGTCTAGGGGCATTACAATAAAAAGTGCACTTTTTGTGACGTCCCTGGCCCTGCTCGCTCGTGTACTCTCATTTCCATTGAGGAGACGCACCAGGTGGCCGTCCGAGCTGCATCCTAAGCAACCCAACCCCTCTCCATCAACAAGCGGGTTGTTGGTGGCCACAACCTCCCTTTGATGAGCAAAACTTGATAGTCAAGCGCGCACCATGAGAAATTCCCAGGAGGTCACTCATCCCGGTACTACTCCAGCCCGAGCACGCTTAACTATGGATTTTTCCAACTTCTCATCACCAATTGAGTTGCAGCCCAGTATAATGGAGGATATGCTGAGAATGTGTACCCTCGATTTTGGGAAAAGTGGGAAGATCACCTCTTTATAGTGGAGTTCGCTTATAACAACAACTACAGGCAAGTATAAAGATGGCGCCATACGAAGCTTTGTATGGGAGGCTGTGTCGAACACCGATGTCTTGGACCGGAGACGGGTTGGGGTGCTTGGGCTGCAGCCCGGTAATAGTCCGCCTGACCAGGTTAGCTCCGCTTTGGCGGGAGATTATTTCCTTGGGTCGAGGGGACGTTACAATAAAAAGTGCACTTTTATTGTAAAGCCCCAAGCCGATCCAACGTGATAATGTCACGGCTCCGCTCTAGAGGATGCTACCGGGCTGTAACCCAAGCACCCCAACCCCTCTCCAACACTCTGGTGGGTTGTTGGTGGCCACAACCTCCATTTGATAAGGAAAACTCCATAATTAAGCGTGCTCGGACTGGAGTAGTATTGGGATGGATGACCTCCTTGTAAGTCCCCATGATGCGCGCTTGACTATCGAGTTTGTCTCATCAAAGGGAGCCTGTGGCCACCAACAACCCGCCAGAGTGCTGGAGAGGTGTTTGGGCTACATCCCGGTAGCGTCCCCTAGAGTAGAGCCATGCCATTGTCACGTTGGATCAGCTAGGGGCATTACAAATGAATCGCCATGTCTTAGTCCACAAGGAACTCGACCCACCTATGCTGTCGCATATTCAAGTCTTTTTGGTACAAAAGATACTTTAGGTTTTTGTGGTCTGTGAAGATCTCCACCTTTGCACCATACACGTAGTGCCGCCATAACTTTAATGTAAAGATTACCGCCGCCAGCTCCAAGTTATGGACAGGGTAATTCCTTTCATGAGGTTTCAACTGTCTAGACCCGAAGGCTATCACATTGCCATGTTGTACTAGCACGCAACCCAAACCGCAACCCCACGTCTCACTGAAAATCTGAAATCCTTCAGTCCCTTTAGGAAGGCTTAGGATTAGAGATGACAATAACCTTTCCTTCAAGGTGTCAAACTCTCGGTTGCACTCCTGAGTCCACTCAAACTTCTGGTCCTTACGAATCAGAGAAGTGAGGGAAGAGCTATCTGCGAGAAGTTTTCCACAAACCTACTATAGTACCCAGCTAGTCCAAGGAAACTCCTAACTTCTATCACGGTTCTCAAAACTGGAAAATCCCTGATGGCCTCAACTTTCATCGGATCTACCGCTACCTCATCACCACTAATCATATAGCACAAAAATGCCACCTTCTCAAACCCAAACTCGCACTTCGATAACTTAGCATAAAGTTGGTTCTCTCTCAAAACCTGCAAGACTACTCTGAATCGAGTCTTATGCTCCGCCTCCGACTTGGAGTATACTAATATGTCATCGATGAATACCACTACAAATGAGTCCAAGTACTCCTGAAACACTCAGTTCATCAAGTCCATAAATACAGATGGTGTGTTCATCAACCCGAATGGCATCACCGAGAACTCGAAGTGGCTATACCTCGTACAAAATGTTGTCTTGTGTATGTCCTCATCCCGAATACGCAATAGGTAATACCCTGACTTCAAGTCCAACTTAGAGTACACCACCGACCCTACCAACTGGTCGAATAGGTTATCAATCCGTAGAATCAGATACTTATTCTTCACGGTTAGTTTATTCTGCTCACGGTAGTCTATGCACAACCGCATAATGCCATCTTTCTTCTTTACGAACAACACTAGCTGTAACACCCCAAAAACCCTAAGTCCCAAAATGGGTTCAGGCTGGGTGACACGACCTGGGACACGGGCATGTCCCAGGCGTGTCTGGTGCACATGGCCTGGGATACAGGCGTGTCCTTTGCGGTGTGTGTGTGGCATTGAGTCGTCGAGAGGCGACATAGCCTGGGACAAGGGCATGTCCCAGGGCGTGTACTACTCGGGCGGCGTTGAGTGGAGTGGCGCTGAGTAGCGTTGAGTGGAGTGGCGTTGAGTGGCGTTGAGTGTGGTACATGGCCCGTGATACGGGCATGTCACAGGGGCGTGTTGCACACACGGCCGAGGACACGGGCGTGTGCCTTAGCCGTGTCCTTCTCGGGTGTTTCAACCTTGTGTTGATGAGGTGACACAACCATCCACACGACCGTGTACTGGTTGACACGGGCGTGTTAGAGAGTGACACAGGCGTGTCATAGCCCGTGTTCTGTTCCAGATTGAGTCGTTTCTGTAGCCGCTCAAGGGACACGGCATGTGACATAGGCGTGTCACAAGCCATGTCAGCTCTATTTAGATGCTTTTCAAAGAAATCGAGGCCGTTCCCCTTCTATTTGGATCCTATGGTCCAAGATCATCCCTGCTCTTATAAGGCCGAGAATGGAGATGAATATCTCATTCTCATATTTGCCATTCTCTTTCTAAGTGAAGAGAGAGAGGAGAGCAAGTAAGGAAGAAGGAGAAGCTTTCCGACCGCCGGTCCAGCTTCAGTGGTCCGAATCGAGAGCCGAGTTCAGCGTTTCGAAGGCAAGGCCGCTGCGGTGTTTCCTTCCGGCTAGTTCTTTCATGGCGCCGAAGCGATCGTCAAGGGTAATGGTCTTTCTTCCTTGGGCAGGTGAAGCCCTTTGTTTATGCATGTATATCTGTGGAATCCTCCATCAAAAGAATGAAGAGTGTAAGTGATTCCAGCGGTTGAGTCTGCATCTAGAGCCGAAAATGTGTAGTACGGCATAGATATGCTGTGTGAAGCTCATCTGGATAGATTTCTAGATTGGTGATGCTGCAAACCAGAGAAGAATCCGTGTATACATCGGTTACCTTACGGAGATGGTGAGGATGATTGTGATGAGCTTTGTATAGCTCCTTGGGTTGTATGCTCGACGCGAGCTGTATTGATGGAATGGAAAGCGGCACTATGTGCCGGTGTTGAGTAGGAATGCGAGAACCTCTGAGTGGGTAGGACACCCACCAAGTTCATTGATCGGATTGTTGTAAGAGAACACCTCTGAGTGGGTGGGTACGAGAGGCCTCCAATAGGGGTTTGGCGGCTGATGCCCATACGCCAACAAGTTAAGAACCTCTGAGTGGGTGGGCTACCCAACAAGTTCAGTGGTAGGATCGGGTGAGTGGTCGATTGGTAGCAATACAGCGGGGCAATTTCCCTAGGCTTGTTACACTACGAGGGTAGGTGATGACTAAGGGTTTAGTCATCATTTAGGACAATTATTTACTTAGATATTTTAATAGATTATTGCATTCATTCGTTGTTTTTATACATTTTCGTAAAAATAATATTTTATATCATAAACTTATATTTGTTTGTATTTTGTAGAATTACGCCAGGCCTGGGGGAGATTTATAGGCAATATCCCGCTGTCGTGACCAGATCCAAGCTCGGCACCACAATTGAAGCTCTGCCACCTCTGCGTATAGCAGCCCCGACCACCAGCAGCTCACCCCTGCAAGCAACCATACATATATATATATAATATATATGTATGTGTGTATATATTATATATATATATATATATATATATATGAATGTTTTTATATATATATATATTAATACATATATATATATATGAATGTTTATATATATATGAATGTATATATATATATATATATATATATATATATATAAACTGCAGCTCCGCCACCACCGTGCCGGCCTCCTCCACTGCTCCGGCAACCTCCAGCAAGCAGCAGCTCAAGTCCAGGACGTCCCCTCCGGCAACTCCACCATGAAGGAAGCTCACCTAGCAGCTCCAACTACAGCACCTCCAACTGCCCGAGCTCCACCGAGCTCGGCCACCATCCCTCCATGCAGCCACCTCAACCTGACAACCTCCCTCGAGCTGCTCCAGCTCTCCAGCTGCTGCTCCCTCCAGCTCCACGTCATCGATCCAGTAAACGACCACCCCTCCTCCACGTCAGCGATCCACCCCGTCTCCATAGATCCCGCCGGAGCACACGCCCGCTGTTGCCGTTTCACCCGGGAGAGAGGACTGGAATTATTAATTTCTGCCGTTATTGTAGCATGAACAGTACGACGAAATTAATAAATTCAGCCGTTGTCCTAACAAAGCTTATAAATATCCAGATTTTGGGCATTGAGAGGTATTCAGATTTGAGATCCCGGAGAGAAGTTCTAAGGCATTCCGCTTGACAACAATTCGAGTCCAGCAATTCGTTTTGAGAGTTGTTCATTTCGAGGAAGTAATCATCGGAAGTTTTTGCCGAAGTTTGCGAGTAATTCAATCAAAACCTTAAGTTGTTTTTTTTTATTGTTTAATTTAGTCGTTCTTCAGTAATCTTGCATGTCTATTCATAGGCATTTATCCCTTGTAATCTTTTTTAATTAGCAATAAAATCTCTCTCTA
Organism: Platanthera zijinensis; assembly: GCA_039513925.1. Classification (NCBI taxonomy): domain Eukaryota; kingdom Viridiplantae; phylum Streptophyta; class Magnoliopsida; order Asparagales; family Orchidaceae; genus Platanthera; species Platanthera zijinensis. The sequence continues at coordinate 116,428,617 of CM077080.1, read as the reverse complement.
TTTTCACTTAAAAATTTTATTTATTGTCAATTTCGCACTTTTTCGTGATGTTTCATTTTTATATTAATGATCCGCTCATCGCCATGAACAACTAATTTTTATAGTGCTCGATCAAGATGATCCGAGGATGAATTAATTTTTGCTATGATTTTAGTTTTGCTTTTCTCAATTTATTGAACGCTTACGATTTACCGTTGATCAATTCATTGAGGCTATATATTTTATATAGTTTTCATAATGGTTTTCGCTCTTTAGTTAACCGAGAGGCTCGTAAGGCGAATCGATCACTCATTGGTAAAAAGAGTAGAACACAACCCTCGAGAGAAAACAACGTAACTCTCCGGATTGGAGTAAAATCCAATAGCGAGGTTCACAACCTAAAACAAGTCTTAGGCGATGCGATTTGAGAACGAAAGTTCGGTCGATACACCTAAGCTTAGTTGAACCTAATCTTCGAAAGAAGGGTGTTCATGCTTCGGGAACCTCCACGGTCAAAGCCTCTTCAAACAAGAGAATTGCACTCTATTTTCATTTCGATATTTTTACTTTCCAAGGTGATTTAAAGATAGGGCACTAGCTTTTAACCCATCGAATTAATTGAATTAGCATTTTTAGTTTTTGCTATTCGCAACCTCCAACCCAAATTTCTATTGATAAAATAATAACGATTTTCAAAGTAGAATTACTCAACCACCCCGAGTCTAATACGACATTGGTTTTATAAATCTTATACCACTTTCGATACGGTACACTTGTCGTTGTCGTTGCGGACATAGTTTTGCGTAATCAAGTTTTTGGCGCCGTTGTCGGGGACAATTGGTCGATAATTTGAAAAAGAAATAGTTATTAATTTTATCGCTTCTCTTCTTCTTCTTTTTTTAGTTTATGACCCGAGTAAACTCTTCAAATAATTTTTAATTTGGTTTTGATCCGGAAATCGAGCGCACCTTTCGGCGACGTCTCCGATTTAGTGATGTACCAATAATTTGCGAAGAATCAATCGGAGAAACTAATGAGAGCATAATGGAAGTCCCTAACCTTAATGCGGCCCCGCTACGGACCATGTCCTATTATGCGAGACCGAATTTGGAGGGAACACAATCTAGTATTATTCTCCCAGCAGTAGCGAATAATAATTTTGAAATTAAAACGAGTATCATTCAAATGGTACAGCAATCGGCTGTATTCGATGGCTTACCGGATGAAGATCCAAATTTACATCTGCTTAATTTTTTGGAAATTTGCGATACGTTTAAAATAAATGGTGTCACATATGATGTCATTAGTTTGCATTTATTTCCATTTTTTTTGCGGACTAAGGCCAAGCAGTGGTTGGGTTCTCTTCTTAGAGGTTCCATCACTACATGGACGAAACGACGGAGAAATTTTTAACAAAATATTTTCCTCCGGCAAAGTCTGCTAAATTACGTACGGACATTTTCTCGTTCACGCAAATAGACTCAGAGTCTCTCTATGACACATGGGAGCGCTTCAAGGAACTTTTGCGGAGATGTCCTCATCATGCCCTTCCTATGTGGCAACAAGCTCAAACTTTCTACAATGGTTTGAATCTCCAAACAAGGCAAATGATTGATGCAGCCGCAGGGGAAACTCTTAATAACAAAACCCTTGAGGCCGCTCAAGAGCTTTTTGAGGAGATGACCATGAATGCTTACCAGTGGAATGTGCCACGGTTGCGTCCTAATAAGCCGATCAGACTCTTTGAAGTCTAGGCCACCCCGAATTTGGCACTTCAAGTAGAAATGCTCACAAAGCAAGTGACGGAGATGTCTGCTTCCTCCGCCACAAATTGGGCTTATAATAATAAATAATTTTAATAATAATTTTCAAGAGCAAGTAGATTATATGGGGAACTCCTATCGTCCTCCGTATAACCCGAATAATAATATTCCGTTCAATAATAGTTATAATCCGGGTTTGCGGAATCACCCAAACTTTTCATGGAGCAACCCCAATAATGCTCAACGACCACCACAAGTGAATCCTCCCGGATTTGCACCACCGCCACCACAAAAGTCCTATTCACTTGAAGAGGTCTTCACTAAGTACGTAGCCTCCAACGAGTCCAATATCCGGAATCTTACCGGCTCTATTAAAAACTTAGAAAATCAAATTGGACAGCTAGCTAAATTATTCTCCGAACGCCAACAAGGAGCTCTGCCAGGCAACATCGAGCCAAATCCAAGGGAGAGCGCCAACGCAATAACCCTCCACAGCGGAACGGAGGTAACTTCTACAAATTTGGCTGGACCCGAGGTAAACGTTTCATCTTCACCCCCGCAACTTACTTCTCCGTAAGTTAGTTCTTCTACTTTACCGTCTTCTACTCTAGCTCCGCGTAATAATTTAAAACCTTCAATGCCTTATCCTTCAAAATTTAAAAACGAGCGCAATGAGGAGCAATACAAAAAATTTATTGAAATTTTAAAACAAATTCAAATAAATGTCCCATTCTGCGAAGCAATCTCCAATATGCCTAAATACGCGAAATACCTCAAAGAATTACTCTCTAATAAAAAGAAACTTGAAGATATTTCGCGTGTTTCTTTAAACGCAGAATGCTCGGCGGTTGTATTAAATAAATTTACAGAAAAACTTAACGATCCGAGACGGTTTTCCATCCCATGTTTGTTCGACAATTTGTTAATACAACACGCCTTGGCCGATTTAGGAGCTAGTAAAAATTTGATGCCGTTCTCTTTATTTAAAAAGCTTGGTTTGGGCACCCCAAGCCAAACTAAAATGAGCATCCAACAAGCGGACCGGTCAATAAAATACCCAATAGGGATAGTTGAGGATGTTGGTACCCTAGTTTGATTTGAGTTTAGTCTTGCCTTTTTAGTCCCTTGACCCAAGAAATATCTATGGTCATTGGTTAGTGGTTTAGCTGTAGAACCCTCACTTTTCCAGATGAAGAATTTGGTTAAGTAGGTTTTTCGTTCGACTATAGTCGAACGCCGCTCGACTATCGTCTATCGGCTGATCGATGATCGTCTATCAGTTGGTCGACGCTCTGTCTGCGTTGATAGTTCGACTATCTGTTGGTAGGTCGACTATCTGCTTGGCTTGGTAGTTCGACTATCTGTCCTGATAGTTCAACTATCTGATAGTTCGACTATCTGTTGATAGGTCGACTATCTGGTCTGCTTTGATAGGTCGACTATCTGTTGATAGATCGACTATCTGTTTTCTTTGATAGGTCGACTATCTGTTGATAGATCGACTATCTGTTTTCTGAGGTAGGTCGACTATCTGCTTGATAGATCGACTATCTGTTTGTGCTGGATAGTTCGACTATTTGTCCAAATAGATCGACTATCTGATAGTTCGACTATCTGCTCTGATAGGTCGACTATCTGCCGGGGTAGTTCGACTATCTTCTTCGATAGGTCGACTATCTGGATCGTTCGACTATCTGCCCGATAGCTCGACGATCTCCGTGCGTCGGTCGACGATCTCCGAGGGTCGTTCGACGCTTTCTGTCTGCCTTTATATTTTGTATTTATTTATTATATTTAATTAATTAATACATTTTCTGGCACGTTGTTTTAGTTGTTTTATGATAAAATTTCCAGGCAATATTTGCTCCATCCCTTTTGCCTGAGTCAAATCTTTTTAGATAAAGTTGTTTGTCTTATTAGCTGACATTATATTTTACTTTATCTGCTGTCAGCCCTTTATAGCCGTTAGACTGAAAAGTCTTCTTTTTGCTATAAAGAGTTTGTTTCTAATATGACTTTATTTAGTACTTTATTATCAGATTGCTTCCTGCAGCTTCCTAGAAAAAGGTTTATTCCTTTTATAGAATGTTTCTGCTGCAGAGATTGTTTTGTCTTCTTGATATTTACAGCCCAGGTCTCAAGTTTCAGAAGAAGACAAGTAATTCAAATTGAAGAGAGCCGTTGCTTGTTGCTGCTATAAAAAGGATCCTTTGAAGAAGGATTCAAGCTAGCTAACTAGTTACCCAGTTATTCATTTAAGCATTCAAGCCTTCATCAAGATCAAGTTTTCTGCTCTCAGCATTTTTTCCATCCAACTGAGAAGTGTTAAGCTCTTCTACTCTTCTTCAACCTGAGTTCTCCTGCTTCCAGGAAGTTCAAACTCAGAGTTCTTTTGAGGAAGAAGAAGAAGAAGACAGCTGCTTGAAGATTGCTAATTTTATTATTTATTATCTTCTTGTAGTTTTTCCTTCAGATCTTTCTGAAGAGTTTTCTGCACTAAAGCAAGACTTCACCTGGACATCTTTGAGCCAGGGGGAGCCTTGATTCTTTAAGAGCTCTCTAGCTCAGTGCAAGTCTTTGTGCTTCTCTAATCTTTGTAAAATAGAGAAGACATCTTAACCTTCTTCCCCCTCCTATACAGGGTTATTACTCCCTTCAAAAGTATCCCTTGGTGGCAGGGCACCTGATAAAAAACCTGTGCTTGGTTTTTAGACACTTGATCAAAAGTCTAAAGGGTTTCTGGATCTACCTGAAGCAGATCCTGTTGGTGGCAGGGCACCTGATCAAAAACCTGAGTGGATTCCTACCGTGTGGGTAGAAGAGTGGACGTACCCAAGTTGTTTGGGGAACCACTATAAATTTCCTTGTGTCGTCTGGATTCCCTTGTTTAATTCCTGCATTGTGGCTGTGAATAGATATAATTAGGATTGCTAGTTGCTGATTAGGTTTTCCAAGCCTTAACTGTAATTACAGTTAGCTTGAGTTTGTGCACATCACTCGTGTTAGGCTATAAGGTTAATTCTATATCTATAATCTTTTCATTCCGCACTTCACTCCAAGGGAGTTGGATAGACCATTAAGTTTTGTCTAGTGCAAAATTTGATAACTCTATTCACCCCCCCTCTAGAGTAGTATCTATCCCTTCACTTTCAATTGGTATCAGAGGGAGGTTGACTGACTGAATAGGCTAACACCTAAGTCACAAGATCCTGATAGATACCAAAGCTTATAGATATTCACTATCATGACCCAGTCTAAGGATTATTCGAGCACCAGACCTCCAGCATGCAACTTAGCTAAGTTTGGCATCTGGAAGGCAAGGATAAAATTATATATGAATTCTATTGATGAAAGCATCTTTGCTTCTATTTTGTCAGGACCCCCAAGAGCACCTGCTGCTGCTACTGCCTCATCATCTGATATGAGTGCAGTGCCTCCTCCAGATTACAACGATGAGTACAAGAAGGCAAAGATAGCAGATGCCAAGGCGATGAACATTCTGGCTCAGATAATGTCTGATGAGGTATTCCAGAAGGTTGCTGACTGCTCCTCAGCAAAAGCCATGTGGGATACACTGAACCAGATTGTAGCTGGTTCAGCTGATGAAAGGAAGGACAGAAGGTCCAACCTGGTCTCACAGTATGAGAACTTCAAGAAAACTGATGCTGAATCAGTTGAAGCCATGTACACCAGGCTCAGCTCAATCATCAATGAGCTGAGGACCCTAGACAAGGACATATCATTGACAGAGGTCAATGATAAGATTCTTATGTGCTTCCCTAGCACATGGGATCTAAGGATCTGGCCCATCAAGGAAGCCAGAAGTACAAATGAGATTTCAATAGAGGCCCTTCTCGGTAAGCTCAAGTCTTTTGAGCAAGTGCTGAAGACAAGGGAAGCAGAAGCTAAAGCAAAGACCCCCACTCCAACAAGAAAAGAGCAATCTCTAGCTCTTAAGGCTGCTGATGCTTCTGAAGGCAGCCAATCAAATGAGGAACTAATGGCATTGTTTGCCAAGAGGTTTCTTAAGATGGGGAGAAAGGAGTTCAGAAAGAAGTCTTCACGCTATGAAGACAAACCAAGGTATGATCGTTCTCCTGCTAAAGAAATTATTTGTTATGGTTGCAGGAAGCCTGGACATATCTTGCCAAAGTGTCCAGAGGAGAAAAACAAAGACAAGAGGAAAGAAAAAGAACAACACAGGAAGCACTCCAAGCCATCCTCCTACAAGAACAAGAAAAAGGAGAGAGGTTTCATTGCTGAAACCTGGAGTGATTCTGATGAAGAATCCTCCTCCTCAAGCTCCAGTGAGGATGAGGAAGAGAAGAAGGCAAAAGAAGTTTGCCTCATGGCAATAGATGCCTGCAGCAACCACTCAGCTGCAGAGAGTTCAGATTCAGATGAAGAGATGCCAACATAAGATGAGGTACTCTCTTCTTATGACTTCACTTCAGAAGAATTTAAATTAGATTTTAAATCTTTATGCTTAGATTTGATTAGCTCAGAAAAGGAGATAAAAGAACTTAGAAATAAGTTAGCTGACTCAGAAGTAATTGCTACAGAAAATATTAGGTTAAAGGAAGATCTCACTACTTGTAGTGAAGAAATTAAATTTCTTAAAATAGAGTTAGCTAAGTCTAAGAGGTTAGAAGAATCACTTAATGGTAGAAGCCTTAAGTTGTTAGAAATTACCAGCATGACTAACACTAGGTCAGCTAATAACAAACTAGGCTTAGGAGCTTCTCCCAGTGAACCCCCAGTTCTTCTTAAAAACAATCTTTCAACTCCAGTGAACTTCATTTCAGCTAGTGGAATGAAGAACACTGAGCAAGTAAATCTAGTTAATAAAACCTTAAATAAAGCTAAGAGAGAAAAGAGAAAGAAATTTTTAAAGAAATGCAAAGATCGTCGAACGCCGCTCGACGATCGGAAGCTCAATGGTCGAACGAAGCTCGACGATCTAAGCACCCATCGTCGAACGTCGATCGACGTTTTCAATATGATTTTCAAAATCATAATCAGTACCATAGAAACCTAAATGAAAATAGAAACCCTAGGTTTGTTGACCCATCATCTGCATGGAGAATCCCACCTAGGAGATCTCACCCACTAGGTTATCACCCTCAGCCTGCATTTTCATATATTTCCAGTTTTTCTTATGTGAAAAACAAGGGACCCAAGGTTACCTGGGTCCACACTGTCTAAATAAATGTCTTGCAAGTGAAGGCCTATCCAATCACTCAAAATAAGTGGTATTTGGATAGTGGATGCTCCAAGCATATGACAGGAAATAAAAATCATCTGTCAAAATTCAAAGCTAAGCTCGGCCCAAAGGTTATCTTTGGAGATTCCAGCTGTGGTCAGATAGAAGGCTATGGCAGGATCACAATTGGAGATGTCACTTTCAAGAGAGTTGCATATGTGACAGGACTGAAGCACAATTTAATCTCAGTCAGCCAGCTATGTGATGCTGGCTACCAGGTTTCATTTTCTAACTCCTCTTGCAATATTACTTTAAATAATAATATTGTTTTAGTAGGCATTAGAATAGGTAATATTTATTTAGTAGATTTCAATTCAACTCATTCTGAAATCTGCCTGTTTAATGAAGTAACACTTAATAATAATTCTTTGTGGCATAAGAGGCTTAGTCATGTTAACCTTAAAAATATATCTAGGTTATCTAAACACAACCTTGTTAGAGGTTTACCTTCTTGCCCCTACAAGAAGGAGAGCTTATGCAAGGCTTGTCAGCTAGGCAAGCAAACCAAAAATTCTTTCAAATCTGTAATAAAAGTGATTCTCCTAGAATCCTGTATCTATTACACTTGGACCTTTTTGGCCCAATAAATGTACAGAGTTTAGGAGGGAAGTATTACACCTTAGTAATTGTAGATGACTTCTCTAGGTTCAGTTGGGTTTTCTTTTTGAGAACTAAGTCTGATAACTTCAAAGCCCTTACAGACTTTCTACTATGTGTGCAGACTGAGTACTCTACTCATGTGGCCTTGATCAGAAGTGATCATGGTACTGAGTTTGACTCTCTTCTCATGCAAGAATTCTGTGAGAGAGAAGGTATCAAACATATTTTCTCAGCTCCTAGAACTCCCCAACAAAATGGGGTAGTTGAAAGGAAGAATAGAACACTCATTGAAGCTGCTAGTACATTGTTGGTAGATGCTAACATGCCTCTCTCCTATTGGGCAGAAGCTGTTAATACAGCCAATTATGTCTTGAATAGAAGTTTGATACACAAGCTTAAGTGTAAAACTCCTTATGAGTTGCTTAAGGAAAGAAACCTAAAATTAATTATTTTAGAGTATTTGGTTGTATTGTTTATATTGATAATAATAATAAAGAATATATTAGAAAATTTGAAGCAAAAGCTTCAATGGGAATCATGCTTGGATATTCCCAAGTAAGCAAAGCTTATAGGGTTTATAACAAATCAACCTGTAAAATTGAAGAATCTGTGCACGTGTCTTTTGATGAGTCTCAGATGTTTTACAAGGAGAAGGAAAATTCTCCTTCCTCCAGTTCATTGCAGGTACCTGATGCCCCTCAAGAAATTCTTCAACTATCAACTCTTCAGATCACTGAATCAGACAGTGATGAAGACATTGCTGAAGCTGTTGTTGTTCCACCAACAGTAGATCAAATTCCTCATGAGGAATTAATCCCAACTGTTGCTGAAGATCACATCCCACCTGCTGATATTGTCACACTTAGAGATCATCCCACATCTCAAGTGATTGGAGACATATCAGCTGGTGTGCAAACAAGACATCAATTAAGACAGGATGTGATGCATGCTTGTTTCCTCTCACAGGTTGAGCCCCTCACCTTTAAAGATGCAGAGCTAGATCCCCACTGGATCATTGCAATGCAAGAGGAACTCAATCAGTTTGAGAGATGTAAAGTTTGGACTTTGGTTCCAAGACCTAAAGGACCAACTGATCATAGGCACCAAGTGGGTGTATAGAAACAAGTTAGATGCAAATGGTATAATAGTAAGGAATAAAGCTAGGCTTGTAGCTCAGGGCTACAGACAGGAGGAAGGTATAGACTATGACCAAACCTTTGCTCCTGTTGCAAGGCTAGAAGCAATAAGGATCTTCTTGGCCTATGCAGCCTACATGAAGTTTAAGGTGTTCCAAATGGATGTCAAAAGTGCATTCCTAAATGGTGAGCTTAAGGAAGAGGTGTTTGTTGAACAACCACCAGGGTTTGTTTCTTCAACTCAGCCTTCTCATGTTGTTTAAGTTGCAGAAAGCTCTTTATGGACTAAAGCAAGCTCCTAGGAGCCTGGTATGAGACCTTAGCTAGTTTCCTGTTAGAGCACAACTTCACTAGGGGAGTAGTTGATAGAACCCTTTTCGTCAAGCATCACAAGGACACAATCCTGTTAGTTCAGGTGTATGTAGATGATATTATCTTTGGCTCCACTGATCCCAAACTGTGCAAAAAGTTTTCCAACTTGATGCATTCTAAGTTTGAGATGAGTAGCATGGGTGTGCTGTCTTACTTTCTTGGTCTCCAAGTTAAGCAAGATGCTGATGGTATCTTCATCTCCCAATCCAAATATGCCAAGGAATTGGTAAAGAAATTTGGGATGGCTGATGCTTCAGCAATGCCTACACCCATGGCTACTAATGTAGTTATTGATTCTGATGATCACGGCAAGCCAGTTGATCAAAAGAATTATAGGGCCATTGTTGGTTCCCTATTATATCTAACTGCAAGTAGGCCAGATATAATGTTTGCTACATGCCTTTGTGCTAGATTCCAGGTCAACCCCAAGGAATCTCATCTGATTCTTCTAAAAAGAATCCTTGAGATACCTGAAAGGATGTCCAAATCTAGGACTTTGGTACCCAGCTGAGTCAGAGTTTGAATTAATTGGATATTCTGATTCTGACTATGCTGGTTGCAGAGTTGACAGGAAGAGCACCTCAGGAACTTGTCAGTTCCTGGGAGAGAGATTGGTCTCTTGGTTCTGTAAGAAGCAGGCTTCTGTCTCAACTTCAACTGCAGAGGCTGAATATATAGCAGCTGCCAGTTGTTGTTCACAGATCCTGTGGATTCAAAACCAGCTTGTGGATTATGGTTACTCACACAAGAACACCAAGATCATGTGTGATAGTACCAGTGCTATTCTCTATTGCACAAAATCCAGTGCACCACTCTAGAACCGAAGCACATTGAGATTAGGCACCATTTCCTGAGAGATTGTGTGGAAAAGAACAAGATCTGTCTTGAGTTCATATCCACTGAGTTTCAGAGAGGTGATATATTCACCAAGCCTTTAGATAAACAGAAGCATCTGTTCTTTTTAGTCCAACTAGGCATGATCAATGGACGAGACTAAGTGTGACGATATCTGCCTATGTTGAGGTCTTGCTTGAAGATCGTCGAACGATGTTCGAAGATCGTCGAATCGGATTGTCAAGCCTATCGTCGACCTCTGGTTGATGAAAGCTTATCTGTTTGAAGATCGTCGATCGACATTCGACCATCGTCGAACAGGTGAGCTTCATTGTCGATCTCTACTCGACGACAGCTTGTTGCTTGTGAAGCCAGAATTAGCCGAACGATGGTTCGACTATTCTGCTTCTGAGCCGATCGTCGAACGGCCGTTCGACTATCGGTTCAAGATCTTTTTAATAGATCGACTATTTCCGGTCCAATATAAAGCCGTTAGTCGACCTAGGTTAAAAGATCGTGTGCTTTATCGTCGACGGAGCGTGCCCTTTCGCATTCTGCTTTCCCGCTTGCGATTTTCTGGCGCTTCGTCTTTCATCGTTCTCTCCGTCCAGCTTTCTCGTGTTTTCTCCAGCGAATCCATGGCGATTTCTCCAGCTGTTCTAGCCGTAGTAAGTTTGATGCCGGATTCAGTGTGGATTTCGAAGCTTTCAGCAGTTGCGATGCCAGGAAGTTGAATTCTCCAGCTCTGCAGGGATCAAGGTCTAGAGAAGCTGATGTCTGAAAGGATCAAGATTAACATTCCAGAAATAAAAGAATGGGCTTTCACGTCGTCTTCCACAGACGAATCGATGATCGGTACCATCGGCGGAGTAGAAGTTATCCTGACTCCGGCCGTTCTTTCTGATGTTTTTGGTTTAGTTATTGGTGACGAAGATTATGAGCAAGACGCTCAGGAGTTCGGAAGGATGCTCGTCGAGCTGGGACATGCTGAGGGCATTCCCACCAAGCTGCTCAAGGTAAACTTCCCCTTCAAGATCAAGTTCCTCGCTGAGGTAGTCGGAAAAGTGCTCCTGGGAAGCACTCTGCCCATGATAACATAACAAGACAGCAAATTCGCACTTATGTGTGCAATTGTTAATCGAAAGAGGATCGATTGGGCTGCAGTTCTGTTTGATTTGATCAGGAAGAAGACAGGAAAGAAGGAAGTCACCCTGGGAAGGGTTATTGGAATTTTTCTTAAGGAGAAATTCCCCCAGCTGCTGAGTTCTGCCGCAACTACCATCAATGCCAGCAAGAAGATGGATCCTCACCTGTTCTCAAAGTGGAAGAGGACGTTCGTGAAATCTGCTCCAGCACAATCTGAGGACACTAGGACTGCATCAGTCGCTCCTCAACCTATTGAAGCTGGCTCAGCTATTCCTTCATCCTCCTCTGTTTTGCCGTCTACCTCAGTTGAAGTACCATCAACTTCTGCTGAGGTACGACCCTCCTCTTCTGCTGCACCTGAAACAACGTGGTTGTTCCTCTATCTCCTCCAGCTTTCTCTCTACCTGCTCATCTGGCTAGGATATCTGCTCCTAGCTTCGATTTGTTAGGATCAGAGAGATTCCCTACTCCTCCTGTATCTCCAATTCATTCCCCAATAAATTCTCCTGCTCCATCACCTGCTCCATCTCCTGCTGTATCTCCAGTTCGATCCCCTGTCCCCATTATTTCTCATCCCAGCTCCCATACCATATCTGCTGCTGCTCCATCCACCTCTCATCCATCATCTTTTGATATCTCTCCAGAGCTTATCATCCGCATCGTGGAGCTGATTACCCCGTCAATCAAAACCATGATTGACGAGGCAATCGCTCCCCTTGCTGCCTCCATTGACCGTCTAACTGCCTCCATCCAATCCATTTCTAAATCTGTTGAGCCATCTTCCTCTAGGGGCCTGGTTTCAGTAGCTACTGAAATCAGGCAGGGGGAGATGTTCAATGAAGATGTCTCAGACCTTCCTGCCTCCCCTCCAACTGATATAGAAATAGCTCCAGATGTTGTCTTGTCTACCCAGCCAGAATCTGCTCAAGTTGAGCCAGAAGAAGTTCCAGATGTTGTTATGTCTGTTCAGGAAGAGACAGCGCCTGAAGAAGTTCCAGATGTTGTTATGTCTGTTCAGGAAGAGACAGCTCCTGCTGAGGAAGAGATTGCTCCAGCTGAGGAAGAAATTGTTCCAGCTGAGGAAGAGATTGCTCCAGTTAAGCAAGTTGTAGCTCCAGTTTTGACTGAGAAAGAAATATCAGATGGAATCCTGCTATCAGAAATTGCAGTGAAAGTATGCTTAGAAGATCTAACCTCTCCTATGATTGTCAGATTCCTGGAAGGAATCATAACTAAATATCTGAATGACTGCTGGGAGATGGTTAAATATGAAGGTAACTCTTTCATCCGCTTTGTTGATGAGTCTATTAATTTGATAGTCTGTGAATACCTTGAAGGAATGATCTCTGTTTATTTAGCAGATCTATATTCATAATTTTACAGATATTAATAAAGAAGATTTAACTGCTCAAAAAATAGCAGTAGTTTCTGAGGCTGACCTAAGTATTCCTGCTATTCAAGTTGACCCTGAGTTGGAATCCTTCTTAGATAATAAAGAAGATGAGTCTGAGAAAGAGGAAGTCAAAGTTGACTCTTCTGTTCTGAGTTTGGAAGAAGCTCAAGCTAGAGCAGCATGGGAATTAAGAGTTCAATCTCTAAAAGAAAAAGAGAAAGATTTGCAATTTGAGAAGTCATCCATCTGGGATGACTCTCCTGGTTTAGATTTAGACTCCCTTCTGGCTTTGGATGCCCTGGAAGAAGAAAGGGAGAAATCTGTTTCAAAGCTTAAAGAAAAGGCTGTCTCTGAAGCCTATGATCCCTATGAGAACCCTCCATCATCCCATTCTGATGATGATGATGATTCAGATATGTCTGAAAAGTCAAAGAAAAGGAAACTTGCTGCAAAGAAAAGAAAAGCTGCTTCCTCCTCCTCCAAATAAGGATAATGACACTCCCTACTATATTCTGAAGGGCATTGACCCCAAATCAAGAGTTTTCAGCATTGGATGTGGTTTTCGAAAAATCAGCAAAAAGAAAGGAAGAGAACTAAGAGGTATGACAGTCCAGTCTCCAGATGGACTCCCAAAGGTCCTCCTCCACCTCCTGGTGCAGGAGCCTCTGGGAATCTACCTGCTAATCAATCTGCCGCCTATGGAAAATCTGCGTCTGCTCAGCCCCAATCAAGACAAGGTCATCAAAGTTCTCAAGGCAGATCATCTCATGGTTCTCAAAGACATGTGAAGGAGGTTGTGGCCCAAAGACCAACCTTTTCCCCACCTCCTTCTCCAGTTCAATCTGAGAAAAGTGTTTCGAAAGGTAAATAGTTTACAGTGTTTTAAAACCTTCTAGCAAGTCCCTTTTGCTAAGTTTTTTTTCTAATGTCTTATTTAGATATAATAGCTGATGCTGCTTCTCCAGAGCCCGTATATGAAAATCCTGAGCTCGATCCTAATTTTAGGATGGCTCGCTTTCAAGAGCTTGTAGGAGCAGCCCAAATAAGAAAAGCAAGAGCCGAAGGTAAAGATACAACTGGCTTTACTACGATGTCAGCATATAGAAAGAAAGAATTTGAAAAATTCCAAGTCAATCCTGAGATTTTTGATCCAGCAAAGTACATGGAAAAACATCCTGAAGCTGTTGTCCCCAGAGCTACAGAGCTGAAGATAATCGGTGCTCAGGATCTGAAGATGTCAAAGAAGGAATCAGATGACCCGCTTAGAAAAATTTCTTTTGTCTCTAGTTCTTCTGATCCATTACCTGACCCTAAAGATTCTTAATAGTTTGATTAAACTGTTGTGATATATTTGATTATTTATTTATCTGATTGATAATCTGCCAGTTTATTGTTAACTATCTGCTGAAATTACTTTTAGTATTCTATTGCTAGCTGTTTTAGATTCTGAGAGACTTAACTCAAATAGGGGGAGATTGTTGGTACCCTAGTTTGATTTGAGTTCAGTCCTCTCCTTTGTGCCCCTTGACCCAAGAAATATCTATGGTCAATGGTTAGGAGTCTAGCTGTAGAGTCCTCGCTTTTCCAAATTGAGAATTTGGTTAAGTAGTTTTTTTCGTTCGACTATAGTCGAACGCAGTTCGACTATCGTCTATCGGCTGATCGACGATCGTCTATCAGTTGGTCGACGCTTTGTCTGCGCTGGTAGTTCGACTATCTGTTGATAGGTCGACTATCTGTTCTGTGCTGGTAGTTCGACTATCTGTTGATAGATCGACTATCTAGTTTGTTTTGATAGTTCGACTATCTTTTGATAGATCGACTATCTGTTTTCTGAGGTAGGTCGACTATCTGCTTGATAGTTCGACTATCTCTGTGCGCTTGATAGCTCGACTATCTGTCCTAGATAGATCGACTATCTGATAGTTCGACTATCTGTCCTGATAGTTCGACTATCTGCTGCGGTAGCTCGACTATCTGTTGGATAGCTCGACTATCTGGATCGTTCGACTATCTGCCCGATAGTTCGACGATCTCCTGGCGTCGTTCGACGATCTTCGTAGGTCGTTCGACGTTTTCTGTCTGCCTTTATATTTTGTATTTATTTATTATATTTAATTATTTAATACATTTTCTGGCACAATATTTTAAGCTGTATGATAATATTTCCAGGCATTATTTGCTCTATTCTTATTGCCTGAGTTAAAATCTTTTAAGATAAAGTTGTTTGTCTTATTAGCTGTCTTTTTAATTTACTTTATCTGCTGACAGCCCTTTATAGCCGTTAGACTGAAAAGTCTTCTTTTGCTATAAAGAGATTGTTTCTGATGTGACTTTATTTAGTCTATCTGTTTATTTGATTTAAGCCTGCAGCTTCTTAGAAAGAGGTTTATTCCTTTTTATAGAATGTTTTGCTGCAGAGATATTTCTGTCTTCTTGATATTTACAGCCCAGGTCTCAAGGCTTAGAAGAAGACAAATAATTCAAATGGAAGAGAGCCGTTGCTTGCTGATGATTATATAAAGAACCCTTTGCAGAAGGATTCAAGCTAGTTAATAGAAGCGAATAGAAGCGAGTGTTACACACATATTCAAAAGCACTCAAGCCTTCATCAAGCTCAAGCTTCCTGCTCTCAGCAAACTCCATCTAACTGAGAAGTGTTAAGATCTTCATCTCTTCTTCACCTGAGTTCTCCTGCTTTCAGGAAGTTCAACTCAGAGTTTCTTAGAAGAAGAAGAAGAAGAAGATTGCTGCTTGAAGACTGTTTCTTTTTATTGTTTACTTTCTTCCTGTAGCTCTTTCCTTCAGAACTTTCTGAAGAGTTTTTTCTGCACTGAAGCAAGACTTCACCTGGACATCTTTGAGCCAGGGGGAGCCTTGATTCTTTAGAGCATTCTAGCTCAGTGCAAGCTTTTTGTGCTTCTCTAATCTATTGTAAAATAGAGAAGACATCTTAACCTTCTTCCCCCTCCTGTACAGGGTTATTACTCCCTTCAAAAGTATCCCTTGGTGGCAGGGCACCTGATCAAAAACCTGTGCTTGGTTTTTAGACACCTGATCAAAAGTCTAAAGGGTTTCTGAATCTACCTGAAGCAGATTCTGTTGGTGGCAGGGCACCTGATCAAAACCTGAGTGGATTCCTACCGTTTGGTAGAAGAGTGGACGTACCCAAGTTGTTTGGGGAACCACTATAAATTTCCTTGTGTCGTCTGGATTCAACTGTTTAATTCCTGTACTGTGGCTGTGAATAGATATAACTAGGTGCTAGTTGCTGTTTAAGTTTTCCAAGCTTTAACTGTAATTACAGTTAGCTTGTGTTTGTTCACATCACTTGTGTTAGGCTTTAAGGTTAAATCAATATCTATAATCTTTTCATTCCGCACTTCACTCCAAGGGAGTTGGGTAGAATATTAAGTTTTGTTTGTGCAAAATTTGATAACTCTATTCACCCCCCCTCTAGAGTAGTATCTATCCCTTCACTTTCAAGATGCAGACTCAACCGCTGGAATCACTTACGCTCTTCCATCTTTTGATGGAGGATTCCACAGATATACATGCATAAACAAAGGGCTTCACCTGCCCAAGGAAGAAAGACCATTACCCTTGACGATCGCTTCGGCGCCATGAAAGAACTAGCCGGAAGGAAAGAACCGCAGCGGCCTTGCCTTCGCAACGCTGAACTCGGCTCTCGATTTGGACCGCTGAAGCTGGACCGGCGGTCGGAAAGCTTCTCCTTCTTCCTTCCTTGCTCTCCTCTCTCTCTCTCTTCACTTAGAAAGAGAATGGCCAATATGAGAATGAGATATTCATCTCCATTCTCGGCCTTATAAGAGCAGGGATGATCTTGGACCATAGGATTCAAATAGAAGGGAATGAACGGCCTCGATTGCTTTGAAAAACATCTAAATAGAGCTGACACGGCTTGTGACACCCCCGTATCACAGGTCGTGTCCCTTGAGCGGCTACAGAACCGACTCAATCTGGAACAGAACACGGGCTATGACACGCCTGTGTCACTCTCTAACACGCCCGTGTCAACCAGTACACGGTCGTGTGGATGGCTGTGTCACCTCATCAACACAAGGTTGAAACACCCGAGAAGGACACGGCTAAGGCACACACCCGTGTCCTCGGCCGTGTGTGCAACACGCCCCTGTGACATGCCCGTGTCACGGGCCATGTACCACACTCAACGCAACTCAACGCCACTCCACTCAACGCCACTCAACGCCACTCCACTCAACGCCGCCCGAGTAGGACACGCCCTGGGATATGCCCTTGTCCCAGGCTGTGTCGCCTCTCGATGACTCAACGCCACACACACACCGCAAAGGACATGCCCTGGGACACGCCCGTATCCCAGGCCATGTGCACCGGACATGCCCTGGGACACGCCCGTGTCCCAGGTCGTGTCACCCAGTCTGAACCCATTTTGGGACTTAAGGTTTTTGGGGTGTTACAGCTAGTGTTGTTCGTAAAGAAGAAAGATGGCATTATGCGGTTGTGCATAGACTACCGTGATCTGAATAAACTAACCGTGAAGAATAAGTATCTGATTCTATGGATTGATAACCTATTCGACCAGTTGGTAGGGTCGGTGGTGTTCTCTAAGTTGGACTTGAAGTCAGGGTATTACCTATTGCGTATTCGGGATGAGGACATACACAAGACAATATTTGGTACGAGGTATAGCCACTTCGAGTTCTCGGTGATGCCATTCGGGTTGATGAACACACCATCTGTATTTATGGACTTGATGAACTGAGTGTTTCAGGAGTACTTGGACTCGTTTGTAGTGGTATTCATCGATGACATATTAGTATACTCCAAGTCGGAGGCGGAGCATAAGACTCGATTCAGAGTAGTCTTGCAGGTTTTGAGAGAGAACCAACTTTATGCTAAGTTATAGAAGTGCGAGTTTGGGTTTGAGAAGGTGGCATTTTTGTGCTATATGATTAGTGGTGATGAGGTAGCGGTAGATCCGATGAAAGTTGAGGCCATTAGGGATTGTCAAGTTTTGAGAACCGTGATAGAAGTTAGGAGTTTCCTTGGACTAGCTGGGTACTTAGTAGGTTTGTGGAAAACTTCCGCAGATAGCTCTGCCCCTCACTTCTCTGATTCGTAAGGACCAGAAGTTTGAGTGGACTCAGGAGTGCAACCGAGAGTTTGACACCTTGAAGGTGTAACATCCCATTTCCGGCTAGACCCCTAGGAGTCAGTTGGTCGTGCCGGAACCCCAGGAAACACATAAAATTGAAATAAAGCGATCAATATTTCGGGTCACGGGTTGGTCACGCCCGTGACCGACCCGTCACGCCCGTGACTTGGGCGTGACTACTTCGACGATCGTCGATCTCCACGAGACGATCGTCGAACGTGCTGTCTGGGAATGTCACGCCCGTGACCAAGGTGTCACGCCCGTGACTATGGGCGTGACCCCATCGACGATCGTCGATCGCCGTGAGACGATCGCCGACCTTGCGGCCCGGGCATGTCACGCCCGTGACATGAGTGTCACGCCCGTGACCTAGGGCGTCACCAGCCTTCGACGATCATCGATCTCAATTCGACGATCGTCGACCTCGAAATTTGCCATTCGGGCATGTCACGCCCGTGACCTAGAGGTCACGCCCGTGACCTAGGGCGTGACCAGCCTTCGACGACCGTCGATCTCAATTCGACGATCGTCGACCCAAAATCTGCCGTTCGGGCCTGTCACGCCCGTGACCCAAGGTGTCACGCCCGTGACCATCCATCGACGATCGTCGATCTCAGTTCGACGATCGTCGAACCCAGAATTGGCTATTCGGGCCTGTCACGCCCGTGACCTATGTGTCACGCTCGTGACATTGGCCGAAACGACGGTTCAGGCCCGAAATTATTCTAACACGCGTGGTAATAAATGCTGGTGTGGGAAGTTACACCAGGAGTAATTTCAGACCGTTTTCCTTCTGTAATTATATAATAAATGAGGAAGATATGGTCCAATAGGAAGCCGCCAGCTGGACACACCTGTTCAGTTTTTCCACCATTTCTTATCCCTTCACTGTAACTGAAACGTTAAGGGGAGAACCTTCATGGCATTAAGGCTTTACCCATTCATCTTCCCACTTTCTGACTTATAAAAGCCCACTTGAGGCAAGAGAGAAGTTACCACGCTCAAGCAAACGGATCAGACCTTTGTTCTTGCTGTAGGAGAAGTTCACAGCAACGCCACCCCCGCGCCATGGCACCCCCCCCGTCGTTCTTCTCGCCTTCAAACCGCGAACAAGGTCCTCCTCTGCTCCTTCTCTTTCATGGTAGATCTTAGGATTCTTAGAAAGGAGGTTCGCACTCAACGCGAGCCGGACCCGTCTCTCGTTTTCATGAGAAAACCATGTAAAAGGTATTTTTGAGTTCGCCGAAAACCGCCACCTCCGGCGGCCAAACCACCGCCGACCGATTAGCCGTCGCCTCAACGGAGTGGTGGTGGTGTGGCTGGCCAGGGAAGTGACCGAACGGCCGGCGACGGATCACAGAATGCTTACAGGAAAAATGGTTTTTTTCTGTCTGTTTTCGGGTTCATGAAGAAGATGAACAGTAGAATCAATATTATAATCCATAGATTATTATATATTACATAATGGAAAAATAGGTTATTTGAATGTATTTTTGAGGCTGCAAAACGAGGCACTTAGAGGCTGAATTAGGAAAAATGACCAGTCCACAAAAGTTGTAGCCCCTGGTCTACTTTAATATAAAATTGATTTTATTCAATTTGGGTGAGTGGTTTGACCACAGCACTCATTTTGGTGGGATCAAGACCAGCTAACCAAAATTGAAATGGTTGCCCACGGTTCATAACATGTCCAAATGACTTGAAATTTGGGCTGGAGGTCTATAATATGTATATCGAGAGGCTGTCCAAAAATGGGAATTTTTGGAGATACTTTGCCTAAAGTTTTTGTTTTAATTTAATAAACTTAGAGGAATTTATTTAGATGGTCAAATGACCTCCAAACCCTCCCAAATTTTGGGGAGTGGTCCCTGGCTATAAAACCTAGGTCTGTGTAAAATTCCAATTGATTTGAAGGAGTTTTGGGTGAGAAATCTTCTACCCTTAACTAGGCGTTAGTGAGACACCTTTTAATAAAAAGTGCACTGAGAATTTGGAAAGGTCAAATCGCCTCAACAGAGGTTGATTTTCTGATCTCTGACTTAGAATGGTGTTATAACCTGCGTGGAGAAAAATGGAGTGGTTTAGGGTTGGTTTACCCTAGGATCCAAACTCAAATCTAAATGAAGGGTTTTGAGGTTTGTGAAGGACATAGGAGCAAAAGCTCTTGTATGCCCTGAAATTTGGAGGAGAGTGGCATGATATGCTGAAAACCCTCTGGTTGAAATGGTGAAGGAATTGGAGGTAATTGGGTACCTCGGAAGTTGAGAGTTTGAATTAGGATAGAAATGTAATTTAGTTATTTTAAGCACTAAATCTAATCCAAAAATTATGAAACTCAGGAGGAGGGAGTTTTAGGATGTTTTAGACTTATGGTAATTTTCCTGGAATTTTATGATTAATAAATATCATACTTCATGTGTTAAAGGATTATTAGCCCGAATTGTTGTTTCAAATATTTGGAGGTTTTAAATTAATATAATCAGTTAAAATTCTGGATTTAGATCTTGACCAGTAGAACATTGATCACTGGATTTTTATAGAATTTTATGTTAAGTAAATCTAGTACTTTATTCACAGATGATAGAAAGGGCTTTTATGTTTAAAAATTAATTATGGATAAAATACTTGCTGGAAAATTGTGAAACTTAGCCAGTGCTAATTTTAGGCCTTTATCTGCATGACATAAATTATTTATAATTTTTGGAAGAATATTTTCTGTACTTGATTTATAAACAACAGAAGTTAGAGATTATTTCTAAAATAGTTTTCATACCCTTCTAATGATAGAAAAATTATAATACTTAGGATTTAACCTATTGAGATAACCTAGTATTTATCATAAATTTGCTGGACATCTTGCATGAGAACTTAGGGTAGTTCATGTTCAAACCGGTAGTCCTTGGGATTTTCGAGGAATTTAATTAAATGTCAAATAAATTAGGAAAATTTCCATTTTCTGGACTTAGGTCATTTATATCACGGTAAGTCTCCAGTAAATAATTTAGGGCATTTGGATGAGTAATGGATCATTGCATAACCGGTTCGACATGTAGCCTAGGTCGGTCTGCATATACCAATTGTGAATTAAAATAAGACATGATCTGAGGAAGACATTGGAGTTAAATAATTCATTTTGTTTGGGTGGGCAATAGTGGAGGAAATCGCAATAGGAAGATATAAAGAGTAGTGAGTAGGGGTGATAGCTAGAGTTAAGAGGTGCTCGGGTTCGACGAAAGATCGTCTTCACCGAAGAGTGGAAGGTTTAAAAATCACCCTAGGATAGTCTATCGTAATGTGAGAAGGGAATGGGTTAAGGGAAATAAACCAATAATATTAAGTGCCTTGCGAAAGGGAACTTCGGGCCGTAATGCCGCCATCTTGGTTCCTAGTGCCCCTTGAGAGCCCTTCACGGGGTATACCGGGGGCAGTCCTGGGCTAACGTAATCTGTAATAATAATCTGGCAAGAGTAACTTAGTAACTAGGATTGCACTTTTCACAAACACTGTTGGCACAGGAAGATTGATGAGAGCTTCGGCTCGGGTGATTTGGAAACGGACGTTTGGGTCCGGGGAGCCTCGGCTCGGTTGGTTAAGAGACGGACGGGATGGTCCGGGGAGCTTCGGCTCGGTTGGTTGGAGAAGGACGTTTGGTCCGGGGAGCTTCGGCTCGGTTTTGTGTGTTTACGAATAAACTTGCATGTGCATAAGATAGGAAAAGTTAAGGTGGTGGGTTTTCGATATCGGGAGTTCGATTGCACCGACACCGATATCGTTGACTCAGCGAGGTGGTTAGCACTTCGCCAACAGAAGTCCGGTGCGCCAGCCGGCAAGAGTATGCAGGCGTCCGCTTAGTGCACCAAGCGTTGAGGCGTATGATAGGTCAGACCAGTGGTGCTTTTACTGGTTTTGAGGTGGGCGAGGCCCAACCCACCGCTTCCGTCTGCCACTACGGAGGTATCCTGGGAGGTAACGGCTCCGAAAGGGGGAACTAAAGGTCTGTGTGCACAGAGTCGGGTGTGTGAGTTGCACTTGCATGTTTCATCATACCCACTAGCATGTCATAGCATAATCGATTCATTTAACCCTGACACCTAAAGTATAAGTGGTATGGGACGCTTATACATTAGGACCTGCAAAACGACCCCTTGGTCTATAAGGTTGTGTGGGCAAGTTTATAAATCAAAGGTTAATTTCAATATATAATAACCATTGTTGTTTGATAACCGACACCCCAACGTATAAGTGGTATGGGACACTCTATACGATGGGAGCCTTGCAAAAGATCCCTTTTGCTTATGTGTTCTCGCATAAGTGAAGGTTTAAATTCATATATTTACTTTTCTTATTGCTGGACCTATTATAACAATCATATTAACTGCTCACCGAATACATCTTGCTAGATTAAGTCCATAGTCACCTGTTTCTTGATTTATCTCTACCATCATGTCCTTCCCTTTCTTCCTCCCCGCTCGGTACCTAGGAGCCATGGGGGAAGGGGTAGGGATGATAGGGCTTAGTCTTTATAACGGTTTTCGAACCGCATCATTTAGGGGATCGTGGAGCCCAGCATGGAGGAGCAGCCCCAGAGATCGGTGCGCCTAGAGATGGGGCAGTCTAGCTCCGGAGTTCACACAGCCGGGACCGTGAGTCTCGACCTTGAGTAGTTTCTTTTTTCGCTTCCGCATGAGAGACTTGTAGTGAGGACATATTGTACTGGGCATAAGCCCGTATTTATAGTACTCTGATGATTTCTGTGGACACTCCCTTCGTGGAGATTTTATCTTATTTACATGTGATGTATTATTGTGGACTGCATTGTTCTTACTTCAATAATTATGCTACTTTTCTGTGATCGAATTGGCCGGCTGAATCGGCGCCTTGTGGTGATGACCCTTCAGGACGTGAAGGAGTCACCGCAAAGCGGCGGTTCTGGGCCTAAGACCCCGGTGGTTGAAAAAGAAAAAAATGGGGTCTTACAAGTGGTATCAGAGGGGAACATCGATCAGACGGAAGTAGCAGTCCACAAACCCTAGGTCACCCCCCGCTCGAGTTTAGTTTGGGGACAAACTAAGCAGCGGAAGCAGTGGTGTGCCCATATGGGGATCACATATAAATTGTCCACCTTTATGTAATATTTGAACGTTTTCTCATCGTGTGTTTTTGTTACACAGCCTCCAGCACGGACTACGCCACAAGGTGGAGTTCAACAGGCTTAGGATGTTGCACCACCCCCACCGGCCCCCACTCCTTTCCTTCAGTCAGACATGGGACAGACCCTGACTGCCATTCTGGAGGCCTTCAGGGCCCAGCAGGTTCTGGCCCCGCAGCCCAATCCGGGGGCCAACTGGCTAAGCATCTTCCGAGGACTGGCTCCCCCGTCCTATTTGGGGACAGAGTCGGCTGTTCGGACGGAAGAGTGGCTAGATATCATGTACGAGATGCTGACCGGGATTCGGTGTCCATGGGAGGAGAGGGTGGCTCTAGTTGTCTCCTGCCTGGAGTCCCATGCAAAGAGGTGGTGGAAGACGCTGTTGGACACGACATTTGCTGATAGGGAGGTTGCGGAGGTTACTTGGGAGGAGTTCAGGGCCGCACTGCTGGAGCATTTCGTTCCGCAGTCGGCTAGGGATGATTTGGAGGAGCGGTTCTTACAGCTGAAGCAGGGTACCCGGACCGTGGTGGAGTACCATCGAGAGTTTGACCATCTGGCTCGATACGCAGATTCCTACCAGCTGGACGAGGCAGGGTATATCAGGAGGTTCTATAAGGGCCTGCGGGAGGACTTGAGGGAGGCTCTGTTGTTTGTATCTGACGGGCCCATCTCCCGGATCTTGGAGATGGCCAAAAGGATTGAGGCTGACTGGCACACCACCCGGGGCCGGAAGCGGCCAGCAGAGGATCAGGGACAGAGAGGTAGGAATGACCAGTGGCGAGGTGTTGTACCAGAGGGGAGGAGGACGGAGGACCAGCCTCGTCAGGACGTGAGGCAGGAGCCGAGGGAACAGGTAGTATTAGCCCCTCCCCCTCTTCGGATGCAGGAGATGCCGAGACCCGGGGGAACGGCGCATCCCCCACCAGAGTGTTTCTTTGTCATCAGATTGGGCACATTCGGAGGAACTGCCCCATGAGGGGGGCACCACCTCCAGCACATCAGGGCGGCCCACCAGCTCAGCATTATGGAGGCCGAGGATGCGGCCGTGGTCGTGGATACCAGTGGGGAGATCGTAGACAGGAAAGAGAGCAGGTATATGCTTTGGACCTTACGCAGCCTCGAAATCCGGAGCAGGTCATAGCAGGTACGCAGCAATGCTTCTTTATTTTCATAGAATTTCCCTTTTAGTTGTTAAAACTCAGAACCGCACTAGATAGGTTAACAAGGAAAGAAAATTCTTTATAGAACCCTAAGATGTTTAATCACCCCAGGTATAGTCTTCATCAGCGGCAAGCCGGCCCGCACGCTGTTCGATACTGGAGCTACTCACTCCTTTGTGTCGGAGACGTTCGTAGAAGGACTGGAGGGTGTGGAGCGGTTCACAGGCTCGAGGATGTGGGTGCGACTACCAGATGGATCTGAGCTCCTTACCACGGATCACTGCAATATGGAGGCAGAAATTGGTGGAAAATCGTTCGAGGCTCCAGCGACGATTTTGAAGTTGACGGACTACGACCTGATCCTGGGCATGGTATGGCTGCACTGGAACTATGCCCAGATTGACTGCCAGGCAAAGAGGATCACCGTGAGACACGGGGACTCTTTCATTACCATCGAAGGTATAAGACCTGTCTCTCATATACTCTTATCTTCGGTACAGGCCGTTAAGGCCCATCTGCAGGGAGAGGAGGTCTATCAGATTCTATTTGAGATGGCGGAGGTTAAGGAGTCGGTGACAGAGATCCCGGTGGTGCGAGATTTCGCTGACATCTTTCCGGAGAAACTGCCAGGACTACCTCCACACCGAGAGCAGGATTTTCAGATACAGCTTGTGCCGGGAGCCAAGCCGGCGTCTAGGGCCCCTTATCGGATGGCCCCAAAGGAGTTGGCAGAGTTTCGGACTCAGTTGCAGGAATTAGTTGAGGTAGGTTTTGTTAGACCTAGTTCCTCGCCATGGGGAGCACCGGTCCTATTTGTGAAGAAGAAGGATGGGACACTCCGTCTGTGCATCGATTATCGAGCACTAAACAGGCTGACCGTCCGGAATACCTATCCGCTCCCACGGATAGACGAATTATTCAACCAGCTGGAGGGGGCCCATTATTTCTCGAAGCTGGACTTGAGATCAGGATACTACCAGCTGCGGATCCAGGAGGAGGATATCCCGAAGACGGCCTTTAGTAGCAGATATGGCCTGTATGAGTTCACCGTGATGCCCTTTGGGCTCACGAATGCTCCGTCGGCGTTCATGAGTCTCATGAACCGGGTTTTCGAGGCCTACTTGGATGTGTTCGTCATAGTATTCATAGACGACATCCTGATCTACTCTAGGACGGAGGAGGAGCACACTCGGCATCTGGCACTGACCTTGGAGAGGTTGCGGGAGCATCGCCTTTATGCAAAATTCAGCAAGTGTCAGTTCTGGTTGAAGGAGGTGGCCTTCCTAGGCCACATCATCAGCGGAGCCGGGTTAGCAGTAGATCCAGCAAAGATTCGGGCAGTTCGCGATTGGCCGCAGCTGAGGACAGCCACCGATGTACGCAGTTTCTTGGGACTTGCCGGTTACTACCGGAAGTTCGTGGAGGGGTTCTCTCGGATTGCCCTCCCCCTCACATCTTTGACAAAGAAGGAGGCACCTTTTGTTTGGACCCCGCAGTGCCAAGCGGCTTTCCAGGAGCTGAAGGACCGACTCATCTCGGCCCCTATTCTGGCCCTTCCATCCGGAAAGGAAGGATTCCAGGTGTATACCGACGCATCATACCAAGGGATGGGAGCGGTGCTGATGCAGAACGGACATGTCATAGCATATGCCTCCCGCCAGCTGAAGACCCATGAGAGGAACTATCCGGTGCACGACCTCGAGATGGGAGCGGTCGTTTTTGCTCTGAAGGTCTGGCGCCATTATCTTTATGGAGTCCACTGCGATATCTTCTCCGATCACAAGAACCTGAAATACGTGGACACGCAGAAGGAGCTGAATATCAGGTAGAGGCGTTGGGTGGAGTTCTTAGCAGATTATCAGTATGAGATGCACTATCATCCAGGGAAGGCAAACGTGGTGGCCGACGCGTTGAGCCGGAGAGCTGCCACTTCCGAAGCTGGGCCACAGGTTATGTCCATGGAGCTAGTCCGGTCATTCAGAGATATGCAGATATCCCTAGTGTGCGAGGATGACCCAGTTCTGTATAGGGAGTATCTGGCATCGATGGTGGCCATAGACGACATTCGGGATCGCATTCGGGACGGACAGAGGACAGATGCGTGGGCGGAGCCGATGTTCCGAGCTTTGGAGGAAGGTTCGACAGGAGATTATTCCCTGAGAGATGGTTTGCTCCACTTCAGAGGCAGAGTATATATACCCACAGGAGGCCAGATCCGAGAGGATATTATGATGGAGGCGCATTGCAACCGGTACTCGGTGCACCCGGGGATCACCAAGATGAATGCTGATTTGAAGAGGACGATGTTTTGGTCGGGCATGAAGAAGGACATTACGTACTTCGTGACCCATTGCGAGGCGTGTCAGTTGGTGAAGGCGGAGTGCAGGAACCCCGCAGGACTGTTGCAGCCACTCCCGGTGCCGGAGTGGAAGTTTGATGATATAGCGATGGATTTTATACATGGTCTTCCCCGGTCTCGGACAGGGAACGACTCGATTTGGGTGATTGTCGATCGGTTGACGAAGGTGGCCCGCTTTGTACCGATCAGGAAGGATGACTCGGTGGGAGTGCTGGTACGGAAGTTTGTGGAGCAGTATGTCCGATATCATGGCGTGCCCCGGACGATAGTGTCGGGCCGCGATGGACGTTTTACATCCAGGGAGTGGCGGTCAGTGCAGGCATATTTGGGCACCCGGTTGACTTTTAGCACGGCCTTCCACCCTCAGACGGACGGGCTGACCGAGCGCACCAACCGGACCTTGGAGGATTTACTACGGCTGTGTATACTGGACCGAGGGGAGCCGTGGGAGAAGATGTTACCGTTGGTCGAGTTCTCCTATAATAATAGCTACCAGTCCAGCATCAGGATGGCACCTTATGAAGCCTTGTATGGAAGAAAATGTAGGACCCCGCTTTCTTGGGTTCAGGACGAGGATCCGAAGCTGCTGGGATCGGATTTCGTTGAAGACACCGAGGCTCAGGTGAGACTGATCAGAGATAGGATGTTGGAGGCGCAGAGCAGACAGGCTAAATACTATGACGCCCGGCATCGTCAGGTGGAGTTTCGGGTAGGGGATCGAGTGTTCTTGAAGATCCGGCCCATGCACGGAGTCTCACGGGTGTGCGGTCGGAGGAAGAAACTCAGCCCTAGGTATATGGGCCCTTACCGGATCCTGGAGCGGATCGGACCCCTAGCCTACAGGCTAGAGTTGCCACCAGAGCTGGCAGCTCTACACGATGTCTTCCACATCTCTTCGCTGAGAAGGGCTCTACTACTCCCGGAACAGTGGATTTTGACCACCGAAGGGCCGGTAGCTTCAGACCGATCTGTTCACTTGGAGCCGGTTCGGATCGACGACAAAGGAGTGCGGATCTTGCGCCGCAAGAAGATCCCCTTAGTCAAGGTTCTGTGGAGAAACCACGGTCAGGAGGAGCACACCTGGGAACCGCAGGATCTGATGAGGCAAAGATACCCGGAGTTGTTCAGTCAGGTACATCTCACCACCTCTCGGTATACTATAGACTGCCTTCTTGTTTTGGAATGTTAAGACTAGATAAGGAAAATCCAGGACCTAGGCATGCGCACTTAATCAGAAAGGTAGGGGCTAATCTTTTGTTTATTGGGGAGATTGTCTTCGTTATCAAGCGAACAGTCGCCTGAACCCAATAGAAAGATCGTATGGGATGTTACAAGTTTAATTTATTCCGATAGAAATCCCCGTAGGCTCAACCTCAATTTCGGGGACGAAATTTTTGTTTTGTTTATTGGTATTTGTAACATCCCATTTCCGGCTAGACCCCTAGGAGTCAGTTGGTCGTGACGGAACCCCAGGAAACACATAAAATTGAAATAAAGCGATCAATATTTCGGGTCACGGGTTGGTCACGCCCGTGACCGACCCGTCACGCCCGTGACTTGGGCGTGACTACTTCGACGATCGTCGATCTCCACGAGACGATCGTCGAACGTGCTGTCTGGGCATGTCACGCCCGTGACCAAGGTGTCACGCCCGTGACTATGGGCGTGACCACATCGACGATCGTCGATCGCCGTGAGACGATCGCCGACCTTGCGGCCCGGGCATGTCACGCCCGTGACATGAGTGTCACGCCCGTGACCTAGGGCGTCACCAGCCTTCGACGATCGTCGATCTCAATTCAACGATCGTCGACCTCGAAATTTGCCGTTCGGGCATGTCACGCCCGTGACCTAGAGGTCACGCCCGTGACCTAGGGCGTGACCAGCCTTCGACGACCGTCGATCTCAATTCGACGATCGTCGACCCCAAAATCTGCCGTTCGGGCCTGTCACGCCCGTGACCCAAGGTGTCACGCCCGTGACCATCCATCGACGATCGTCGATCTCAGTTCGACGATCGTCGAACCCAGAATTGGCTATTTGGGCCTGTCACGCCCGTGACCTATGTGTCACGCCCGTGACATTGGCCGAAACGACGGTTCAGGCCCGAAATTATTCTAACACGCGTGGTAATAAATGCTGGTGTGGGAAGTTACACCAGGAGTAATTTCAGACCGTTTTCCTTCTGTAATTATATAATAAATGAGGAAGATATGGTCCAATAGGAAGCCGCCAGCTGGACACACCTGTTCAGTTTCCACCGTTTCTTATCCCTTCACTG
Source organism: Platanthera zijinensis (assembly GCA_039513925.1). NCBI lineage: Eukaryota > Viridiplantae > Streptophyta > Magnoliopsida > Asparagales > Orchidaceae > Platanthera > Platanthera zijinensis. The sequence goes on along the minus strand of CM077080.1, from coordinate 116,400,021 downwards.
TAACCGAAACGTTAAGGGGAGAACCTTCATGGCCATTAAGGCTTTACCCATTCATCTTCCCACTTTCTGACTTATAAAAGCCCACTTGAGGCAAGAGGAGAAGGTTACACGCTCAAGCAAACGGATCAGACCTTTGTTCTTGCTGTAGGAGAAGTTCAGCAACGCCACCACCGCGCCATGGCACCCCGTCGTTCTTCTCGCCTTCAAACCGCGAACAAGGTCCTCCTCTGCTCCTTCTCTTTCATGGGTAGATCTTAGGATTCTTAGAAAGGAGGTTCGCGCTCAACGGAGCCGGACCCGTCTCTCGTTTTCATGAGAAAACCATTTAAAAGGTATTTTTGAGTTCGCCGGAAACCGCCACCTCCGGCGGCCAAACCACCGCCGACCGATAGCCGTCGCCTCAACGGAGGTGGTGGTGGTGGTGGCTGGCCAGGGAAGTGACCGAACGGCCGGCGACGGATCACGGAATGCTTACAGGAAAAATGGTTTTTCTTGTCTGTTTTCGGGTTCATGAAGAAGATGAACAGTAGAATCAATATTATAATCCATAGATTATTATATATTACATAATGGAAAAATAGGTTATTTGAATGTATTTTTGAGGCTGCAAAACGAGGCACTTAGAGGCTGAATTAGGAAAACTGACCAGTCACAAAAGTTGTAGCCCTCTGGGTCTACTTTAATATAAAATTGATTTTATTCAATTTGGGTGAGTGGTTTGACCACAGCACTCATTTTGGTGGGATCAAGACCTAGGCTAACCAGAAATTGAAATGGTTGCCCACGGTTCATAACATGTCCAAATGACTTGAAATTTGGGCTGGAGGTCTATAATATGTATATCGAGAGGCTGTCCAAAAATGGGAATTTTTGGAGATACTGTGCCTAAAGTTTTTGTTTTAATTTAATAAACTTAGAGGAATTTATTTAGATGGTCAAATGACCTCCAAACCCTCCCAAATTTTGGGGAGTGGTCCCTGGCTATAAAACCTAGGTCTGTGTAAAATTCCAATTGATTTGGAGGAGTTTTGGGTGAGAAATCTTCTACCCTTAACTAGGCGTTAGTGAGACACCTTTTAATAAAAAGTGCACTGAGAATTTGGAAAGGTCAAATCGCCTCAACAGAGGTTGATTTTCTGATCTCTGACTTAGAATGGTGTTATAACCTGCGTGGAGAAAAATGGAGTGGTTTAGGGTTGGTTTACCCTAGGATCCAAACTCAAATCTTAAATGAAGGGTTTTGAGGTTTGTGAAGGACATAGGAGCAAAAGCTCTTGTATGCCCTTGAAATTTGGAGGAGAGTGGCATGATATGCTGAAAACCCTCTGGTTGAAATGGTGAAGGAATTGGAGGTAATTGGGTACCTCGGAAGTTGAGAGTTTGAATTAGGATAGAAATGTAATTTAGTTATTTTAAGCACTAAATCTAATCCAAAAATTATGAAACTCGGGAGGAGGGGGTTTTAGGATGTTTTAGACTTATGGTAATTTTCCTGGAATTTTATGATTAATAAATATCATACTTCATGTGTTAAAGGATTATTAGCCCGAATTGTTGTTTCAAATATTTGGAGGTTTTAAATTAATTATAATCAGTTAAAATTCTGGATTTAGATCTTGACCAGTAGAACATTGATCACTGGATTTTTATAGAATTTTTATGTTAAGTAAATCTAGTACTTTATTCACAGATGATAGAAAGGGCTTTTATGTTTAAAAATTAATTATGGATAAAATACTTGCTGGAAAATTGTGAAACTTGGCCAGTGCTAATTTTAGGCCTTTATCTGCATGACATAAATTATTTATAATTTTTGGAAGAATATTTTCTGTACTTGATTTATAAACAACAGAAGTTAGAGATTATTTCTAAAATAGTTTTCATGCCCTTCTAATGATAGAAAAATTATAATACTTAGGATTTAACCTATTGAGATAACCTAGTATTTATCATAAATTTGCTGGACATCTTGCATGAGAACTTAGGGTAGTTCATGTTCAAACCGGTAGTCCTTGGGATTTTCGAGGAATTTAATTAAATGTCAAATAAATTAGGAAAATTTCCATTTTCCGGACTTAGGTCATTTATATCATGGTAAGTCTCTAGTAAATAATTTATGGCATTTGGATGAGTAATGGATCATTGCATAACCGGTTCGACATGTAGCCTAGGTCGGTCTGCATATAGCAATTGTGAATTGAAATAAGACATGATCTGAGGAAGACATTGGAGTTAAATAATTCATTTTGTTTGGGTGGGCAATAGTGGAGGAAATCGCAATAGGAAGATATAAAGAGTAGTGAGTAGGGGTGATAGCTAGAGTTAAGAGGTGCTCGGGTTCGACGAAAGATCGTCTTCCCCGAAGAGTGGAAGGTTTAAAAATCACCCTAGGATAGTCTATCGTAATGTGAGAAGGGAATGGGTTAAGGAAAATAAACCAATAATATTAAGTGCCTTGTGAAAGGGAACTTCGGGCCGTAATGCCGCCGTCTTGGTTCCTAGTGCCCCTTGAGAGCCCTTCACGGGGTATACCGGGGGCAGTCCTGGGCTAACGTAATCTGTAATAATAATCTGGCAAGAGTAACTTAGTAACTAGGATTGCACTTTTCACAAACACTGTTGGCACAGGAAGATTGATGAGAGCTTCGGCTCGGGTGATTTGGAAACGGGCGTTTGGGTCCGGGGAGCCTCGGCTCGGTTGGTTAAGAGACGGACGGGATGGTCCGGGGAGCTTCGGCTCGGTTGGTTGGAGAAGGACGTTTGGTCCGGGGAGCTTCGGCTCGGTTTTGTGTGTTTACGAATAAACTTGCATGTGCATAAGATAGGAAAAGTTAAGGTGGTGGGTTTTTCGATATCGGGGAGTTTGATTGCACCGACACCGATATCGTTGACTCGGCGAGGTGGTTAGCACTTCGCCAACAGAAGTCCGGTGCGCCAGCCGGCAAGAGTACGCAGGCGTCTGCTTAGTGCAGCAAGCGTTGAGGCGTACGATAGGTCAGACCAGTGGTGCTTTTACTGGTTTTGAGGTGGGCGAGGCCCAACCCACCGCTTCCGTCTGCCGCTACGGAGGTATCCTGGGAGGTAACGGCTCCGAAAGGGGGAACTAAAGGTCTGTGTGCACAGAGTCGGGTGTGTGAGTTGCACTTGCATGTTTCATCATACCCACTAGCATGTCATAGCATAATCGATTCATTTAACCCTGACACCTAAAGTATAAGTGGTATGGGACACTTATACATTAGGACCTGCAAAACGACCCCTTGGTCTATAAGCTTGTGTGGGCAAGTTTATAAATCAAAGGTTAATTTCAATATATAACAACCATTGCTGTTTGATAACCGACACCCCAACGTATAAGTGGTATGAGACACTCTATACGATGGGAGCCTTGCAAAAGATCCCTTTTGCTTATGTGTTCTCGCATAAGTGAAGGTTTAAATTCATATATTTACTTTTCTTATTGCTGGACCTATTATAACAATCATATTAACTGCTCACCGAATACATCTTGCTAGATTAAGTCCATAGTCACCTGTTTCTTGATTTATCTCTACCATCATGTCCTTCCCTTTCTTCCTCCCCGCTCGGTACCTAGGAGCCATGGGGGAAGGGGTAGGGGATGATAGGGCTTAGTCTTTATGACTAACGGTTTTCGAACCGCATCATTTAGGGGATCGTGGAGCCCAGCATGGAGGAGCAGCCCCAGAGATCGGTGCGCCTAGAGATGGGGTAGTCTAGCTCCGGAGTTCACACAGTCGGGACCATGAGTCTCGACCTTGAGTAGTTTCTGTTTTCGCTTCCGCATGAGAGACTTGTAGTGAGGACATATTGTACCGGGCATAAGCCCGTATTTATAGTACTCTGATGATTTCTGTGGACACTCCCTTCGTGGAGATTTTATCTTATTTACATGTGATGTATTATTGTGGACTGCATTGTTCTTACTTCAATAATTATGCTACTTTTCTGTGATCGAATTGGCCGGCAGAATCGGCGCCTTGTGGTGATGACCCTTCAGGACGTGAAGGAGTCACCACAAAGCGGCGGTTCTGGGCCTAAGACCCCGGTGGTTGAAAAAGAAAAAAAATGGGGTCTTACAGAAGGAAAGGTTATTGTCATATCTAATCCTAAGCCTTCCTAAAGGGACTGAAGGATTTCAGATTTTCAGTGAGACGTGGGGTTGCGGTTTGGGTTGCGTGCTAGTACAACATAGCAATGTGATATCCTTTGGGTCTAGACAGTTGAAATCTCATGAAAGGAATTACCCCGTCCATAACTTGGAGCTGGTGGCGGTAATCTTTACATTAAAGTTATGGCGGCACTACGTGTATGGTGCAAAGGTGGAGATCTTCACAGAGCACAAAAACCTAAAGTATCTTTTGTACCAAAAAGACTTGAATATGCGACAGCGTAGGTGGGTCGAGTTCCTTGTAGACTAATACATGGCGATTCATTTGTAACGCCCCTAGTCGATCCAACGTGACAATGTCATGGCTCTACTCTAGGGGACGCTACCGGGATGTAGCCCAAACACCTCTCCAGCACTCTGGCGGGTTGTTGGTGGCCACAGGCTCCCTTTGATGAGACAAACTCGATAGTCAAGCGCGCATCATGGGGACTTACAAGAAGGTCATCCATCCCAATACTACTCCAGTCCGAGCACGCTTAATTATGGAGTTTGCCTTATCAAATGGAGGTTGTGGCCACCAACAACCCGCCAGAGTGTTGGAGAGGGGTTGGGGTGCTTGGGTTACAGCCCGGTAGCGTCCCCTAGAGCGGAGCCGTGACATTGTCACGTTGGATCGGCTTGGGGCTTTACAATAAAAGTGCACTTTTTATTGTAACGTCCCCTCGACCCAAGGAAATAATCTCCCGCCAAAGCGGAGCTAACCTGGTCAGGCGGACTGTTACCGGGCTGCAGCCCAAGCACCCCAACCCATCTTCGGTCCAAGACATCGGTGTTCAACACAGCCTCCCATACAAAGCTTCGTATGACTCCATCTTTATACTTGCCTGGTAGTTGTTGTTATAAGCGAACTCCACTATAAAGAGGTGATCTTCCCACTTTTTCCCAAAATCGAGGGTACACATTCTCAGCATATCCTCCATTATACTGGGCTGCAACTCAATTGGTGATGAGAAGTTGGAAAAATCCATAGTTAAGCGTGCTCGGGCTGGAGTAGTACCGGGATGGGTGACCTCCTGGGAATTTCTCGTGGTGCCCGCTTGACTATCAAGTTTCACTCATCAAAGGGAGGTTGTGGCCACCAACAACCCGCTTGTTGATGGAGAGGGGTTTGGGTTCTTGGGATGCAGCCCAGACAGCCACCTGGTGCGTCTCCTCGATGGAAATGAGAGTACACGAGCGAGCAGGGCCAGGGACGTCACAAAAAAGTGCACTTTTTATTGTAACGCTGATTACGCGAAACTATATCCGCAAACGACAACGGCAAGTGTACCGTATCGGAAGTGGTATAGGTTTAAAGAAAACAAGGTCGTATTAGACTCGGGGTGGTCAAGTAATTCTACTTCGAAAATCGATATTATCTTATCAAATAGAAATTGAAGTTTGAGTTGCGAATAATGAAAACTAGAAAAGCTTAACAGAATTAAATTAATGGTTTTACAACTAGTACCCGATCTTGAGTCACCTTGGAATTATAAAATTACGAAATGAAAATAACAATGCAATTCTCTTGTTGAAGAGGCTTTGACCGTGAAGATTTCTGAAACATGAACACCCTTATTTCGAAGATTAGGTTCAACTAAGCTTAGGTGTATCGACCGAACTTTCGTTCTCAAATCGCATCGCCTAAGACTTGCTTTAGGTTGTGAACCTCGCTATTGGAATTTACTCTAATCCGGAAGAGTTACGTTGTCCTCTCTCGAGGATTGCGTTCTACTCTTTTTTACCGATGAGTGATCGATTCGTCTTACGAGACTCTCGGCTAACTAAAGAACGAAAACTATTATGAAAACTATATAAAATATATAGCCTCAATGAATTGATCAACGGTAAATCTTAAGCGTTCAACCAATTGAGAAAAGCAAAACTAAAATCATAACAAAAGTTATCTCATTCTCGGATCATCGCGATCGAGCACTATAGAAATTAACCGCTCATCGAGGTGGGGAAATCGATCGCGTAAGTATATGACATCATACAAAAAACGAACGTGACAAAGAATAAAATTAAAAGATGAACAAAAATCTAAAAAGCGAAAATAAAATATTATTGCTATATATAAAAAAAAGATATTACAAGAATTTGCATTGCTACAAGTAATGAAAAAAAAACATACAAGATTATAAAAGACAGGCGGAAAAAAATGACAAAATAAAAACTTGATAACGTGGAGCTCACAAATTTCGGCCTCGACTTCCAATAAACTCTCCCTTGAAATGAACAACTCTCTAAAAACGATTGTTAGACTATAATTTTTCTAAGTAGGTTCTCTCTCCTATTACTCAAATCTCCTCATATTTATAAGCATAATTAGTCCGAGTGAAATTTAATTCCACCGTTACTGTTCATGCTACAGTAACGGTGGAATTAAATTTCTTTCTTCCGGGTGAAACAGATGAGGTGTCAGCGGCGGGATCTTGGGGAGTAACGACAGCATTGAAGAGGCCGGCTGGAGGTTGTGGATGCATGGAGGAGCTTGAGCTAGATCGCTGACGTGGCCGGAGGTTGCTCGGGCTTCATTCGAGCTGCTGCTAGGAGGAGGAAGTTGCTGTTGAAGGTGTTGGCCGGAGGTGGAGCTGCTCCAGGGAGGTTGCATGGAATGGCCGAGCTTACTTGTGTTGATGGTGGCTAGCAGCTAAGCTTGTTCATGGAGGTGGTCGGAACTGCTGGAGCATGGAGGAGGTTGTGCACGGTGACAGAGGTTGGTGGCGGCGATGGCGGGCGCGACGACGGCGAAGGCGGGCTCTGTCTGAGGTGTGAGAGCTCGGGCAGTTGAGGTGCTGCACTTGATGCTTGGAGGGATGGTGGCTGAGCTCCATGGTGGCCAAGCTGAGGTGGTGCCGAGCTTGCTGGTAATATATATATATATATATATATATATATATATATATATATATATATATATATATATATATATGTCAATAATGCATGGTAAATTGCATGGGTGGAGGTCGATGCGAACTTTTGGACGTGGCAGCGGAACATTGCACGTAAATTTCTCACAGGCCTACCGTATTCCTACAAAATAGAAAATATAAGATTCAGAGCGTGAAATATTATTTTTATGAAATATTATGAAAAACAATAAACCCATATGATAATTTATATAAAAATCTAATAGGATAATACCCCTAAATGATAACTAAATTATTAGTCATCAAACGCCCCTAGACAATCCAACATGACAATGTCACGGCTCCGCTCTAGGCGACGCTACCGGGTTGCAGCCCAAGCACCCCAACCCCTCTCTAGTCCACTAGCGGGTTTTTGGTGGCCACAACCTCCCTTTGATGATGCAAACTCGATAGGCAAGCGCGCACCACGAGGACTTCCCAGGAGGTCACCCATCCCAGTACTACTCCAGCCCGAGCACGCTTAACTATGAAGTTATTTCAACATCTCATCACCAATTGAGCTGGAGATGTTGAAAGAACTCCATAGTTAAGCGTGCTCGGGCTGGAGTAGTACTGAGATGGGTGACCTCCTAGGAATTCCCCGTGGTGCGCGCTTGAATATCGAGTTTGCCTCATCAAAGGGAGGTTGTGGCCACCAATAACCCTGAAAGTGAGGGATAAGATCAATCCTAACTCTAGAGGGGAGGTGAATAGAGTGATTTAAAATAGTTTTGTAAATTAAAACTTGTGTGGAGAGAAGGCTTAGATTTACTTAGTGTATGGTGATATAGCAATTAATCAAAGCAAGAAGAGAATCACAGCACAAAGCAAAACACAAAGAAACAAGCAACCAGAATACACAAGGAGCTATAGTGGTTCCCCAAAATCTTGGGTAGTCCACTCTTCTATCACCCTTGATAGGAATCCACTTCAAGATGAGTTGATCAGGTGTCTTGAGCACCAGAGAGTTTTTGACCAGGTTCTCACAAACCAAAGGGCTGATTTTTGATCAGGTTTCAGCAAAACCAAAGGTAACTTTTGAAGGAAGTTAAAACCCTGTACAGAAAGAAAAAGAAAAAGCTGATGTTGTCTTCTCTATCAATAAGTAGAGAGAAGCAAAGTGGATCTGTTGATGTTGTCAAAGCTCCCCCTGAGATCAAGAAGTAGTTCAGGAAGAAGAGCTTTGCACAAGGGTGACAGGTCTTCAATGATCTGATCTGCTCCAGCAAAAGATGATCCAAACAAGTTGGATGGTTGTGTCTGAAGCAATCAGAATTCCTATGTGTAAGCTTGAATGAATATCACAGAGAGCAAGAGGAAGAATTCTTGTTGTTCTCTGTTAACTGATAGAATTATATCTCTGTGTTCTTCTTCTGAGTCTTTGATAGCTGTTGGCAATGAGCATTAAATGCTTTCTTTAAATGTCCATGCCTCAAAGGAAGTGTCAGGCAAACATTCCTTAGAAAATTCCTTGAGCCATGCACCAGATTTGCTGTAACGGCCAATAAATCTTCAGCATTAATTGTTCTGACAGAAGGAATTTGAATTCCTATTCAAAATTGACGGGTGCCTGGAAAACGTCGAGCTCACAATAAAACGTCGATCTGAGCACGACACACGTCAGCCAGAGAGTGGTTTCAGAAAGCAGAGCTGGGCTTGACGGAACGTCGAGCTGAGGTCGACTCCACGTCAAGCTGAGGTCGACTCAGCGTCGAGCTGAGGTCGACTCAGCGTCGAGCTGAGGTCGACTCTGCGTCGAGCTGAAGAAGACTCTAACTAACCTATGTGACCTTTATAACAGCAAGGAGGTCACAACACAAAAATCCCTATAGAAATATAGTCATCCTGACCTAAATAGTAATAGGGTGTTCCAACAATCTCCCCCTATTTGGATTAGGATTACTATTTACATGAATTTAGGGATTCAAAAAGAATTAAAGCAAGATAAAATACAACCAGACATATGACAGAATAAAGCAGCATATATATATAACACTATATAGCAGCAATAATGTTTAATGTCCTATATTCAGCAGAGAAAAAGAAATAAAACACCTTACAATACTTTTCCTTTGGAGCTTTGTCTTGATCACTTGCCTTGAAGATGATTTCCCTGTTAGGATTTGTAGCCTCCTTTTTGGATCTGTAATCTTCAGCTGCACCTAAGGATTTCTGACTTTTTCCACTAGCTGGTACAGCTGCAGGATGAAGCTGCATATACTTATCAGAATCAAAGAATTTCTTTGAGTTGTATTTCTCCAATTCTTCTCTCCTTTGATCTGACATGGTGTTGATGTGAGAGGTGTCCAGACCTTTTGCTCTAGCTCTGTCAATCTCATTCAGAGCAGCCATCTCAGTCATCCTGGCCTTCCAGTAAGCTGGAGTTTTAGTAGGATCTTCAAAAGGAATAGTTGGTTCATATCTGTTGGCAGAGTGTTCTTGATGAGTTCTTGGAGTCAAGTCAACTCTGGGTCTGTAAGGATAGGGACCAGAGGTTGGATCAATGGGTCCTCCCCTTTGGTAAGGTTGAGATCCTGATCTTCCTCTGGACTGCCTGCCTCTATTGTATCCTCTTTGCTGGTTTCCCCTTTGCTGATTATACCCTTGGGATCTTCTTGACTGATAGGTATTGCCATGCAGAGATGATGGGGCAGGATTGGAAGAGAGGCTTGCACTTTCACCTGCATCTGGAGGAGGTGGAGGTGGAGGCAGATGGACAGGCTTGGAGGGGCCTTCATTGAACTTTCTTTTCTTCTTCATTGCCTTTCTTTGGTTTAGAGAATATTGCATCCATGGCTCAGTGATTTCACAGTTGTACTTGATGTAGTAAGGGATGTCATGATCTGTGGCTCTAGCCAATGGAACTCTTTTCATTGCTTTGGATCTTGCTTTCCTCTTCCTTGCAATGGTTGCAGAGGAGTCATCAGAATCAGTTGCAAATTCATCCTCTGAGCTTTGAGATTCATCATAAGGTTCTATGTAGGTTCTCTTTGAGATAGGAAAATTTATGGGGGCTGGAGCAGCTGAAGAAGTAACTGGAGGAAGGTCTACTGACAGTGTAGAAGAGGAGTCTAACACTGCAGGAAAGGGAATAGCCTCAGGAGCCATAGAGACTGAGGTGGCTAGTTCCTGAAGAACTTGGGAGACAATGGTCTCAACTTCATCTGGTGTCTCAATCAAATCACCTGAAGTTTCTGAGGGAACAGTCTTAGCAGCTACTACTGCTTCAACAACAACATCATCACAAGCAGGAGCCACAGCTAGCACTGCTTTATCAAGGATCATGGCATCAATAGCCAAGGAGGATGGAATGATCTTCTGAAAAGGGACAATGGCCCTAGACAGGTCTTCTTGAGGAGGCAGGAGGCTGTAGTTTCTGAAGTGAAGATGTGCTGGAAGGTAGAAGCTCTGGAAGTCTAAGGCACTACTGATCATCTGAATTGGACCTTGAGGAGGAGCCTCAGAGGTCATCTGAACTTCTACTGCTGAAACTGTTTCTGAACAAACCTGTACTACCTGTTCTACTGCAGGCTGCAGCTCTTCTTCTGCTGACATCTCCCCCTGCCTAGAATCAGTGGCAGCTGACTCTAGGCCCCCAGAAGAAGGGCATGCCAGGTAGGATGAGAGGGAAGAGACTGAGGCAAAGAGAGAGCTCAGGGAAAGGACTAGAGGAGCCAACTTGGCATCCAATAGAGAGGAGAGCCTAGGGGCCAAAATATCAAATAGCTTATTGGCCAAAGGCAAAAGATCTACTTGCTCAAGTGGGACTTGAGTAGAGGTAGAGGGAGCAGCAGAGAAGGTGAAGGTAGAAGATGTTGTTGGTGGTGCAGACATGGGAGGGATGGCTGGTTCATGGATGGAGGATAGGAGAAGTTCTGAAAATGTTGATGAAGGGTGGAAGTCATGAGGAGAGGAGGGAGAGGCATCCATGAAGGATTCATCATGAATGTCAAGGGAAAGGATGTCCTCATGAGATGAAGAGTCCATGCTCATGGTAGGAAAATAATGGAGGGGATGGAAATTGATGAGTGGAGGAATGGAGGATGCAATAGTAGAAATGGATGAAGGGATGGGTTGAGTGGATGAGATGATTGTTGTTATTGGAATGAAAGAGGATGGGAGGATGATGGAGGAAGATGGAAAAATCCCTGCTTCTGGGCCAGTAGACTGAGGAAGAGTGACCTCTACAGTCCTGGTGTCTGCAAAAGTCCTCATTGCTGCAGCTGCCCTGGAGTTCACAATCTTCCTGTCCCACTTGCCAATCAGTGCACAGGTGAGCCTCTTAGAAGCATTGATGTGCTTCTTAGAGGACACAAGCAACTGAGGGCAACAGTGGTTCAGAATCAAACCAAGAACCCTTCCAAAGTGGACAAAGTTCTTATCCAGTTTCTTCTTAATCATATCAAAAACAATCAAACCCCAATTGGGATGCTTCTTATCCAAAATTGCAGCCATAATGCAAAACTGATGCCTAGTAATGGCATCATGTGCAGTCCTCTTTGCACAAATTACTTTGCCTGTGATATCTGCTAACAGCCTAAACTCAATAGCTAGGTTAACTTTTAAAAGTTTAGAGGGGTTACCAGAATTATGCCCCATTCTGTCGAGCATCACAGCAAACTCTTCCACAGAGAGTTCTATCTCATCATCTCCAACAGCAAAACCGAAAACCTCTGAAATGATTTGAGGAGAAATGGCTACCTCATTCCCTGAAATTGTTCCTGTCATCGTACTGTTATCTGAATTCACTGCAGTAAAAATCCACTCTTTGATTTCAGATTCTGGAAGAGGAATCCTGGTTGTCATGAAGTTAACCAGGTGCTGCTCTTTGAATAGTTCCAGAATATCCAGAAAATTCTGCGATGATCCATCAAAGGAGTCGATGTCGATGTCAAAGCCTGAATCAAACTTCATTGCCGCCAATGCACCTGCAGCATTCTCCATTATCCTGTAAATAGATACCTTCCAAGATCAAGAGTAAAGGAGTTGGAGGGAGAAAGCTTGAGCAGAAAATATGAGAGCGCAACTGCGAACGACGGAGAAGAATGATTTTATACTAGGGTTCGACGCTGAAAAGGAAAGAACGTCGAGCTCAGGTCGACGCTCTAAGGCTCTAGGGGAACTGAAACGACTCAATAGCGTGCAGCTTAGGTCGACGTTCGACGCTTGGGCTGATGCTATACGTCGAGCTCAGGTCGACGTTGAACGAAGGCGTCGACCGAAGGGAGAAAAAATCAGGAAGCCAGGGAGCTGTGAACTTAGTTCGACGCTAGAAGTAGAGGTCGACGTTCGACGCTTTTGAGGGCGACGGACCGTCGATCTTAGTTCGACGCAGCGTCGAGCTTAGTTCAGAGCTCAAAGAAACCACTCAGACAGAGGAATTTTAAAATGAAATTTTTCCTACTCCTGTTAATTATGGGTTTCAAAATCTTGGAGTTTTAATTTATACTGTCTCCATCTAGCATTCCCAACTGATTGAGGAAGAAGAAGTGCTTCTTTTCATCCAAGGGCTTGGTGAAAATATCTCCTCTTTGTAGTTCAGTGGAAATGTATTCTAGTGCAATTTTCTTCTTTTCTACATTATCCCTTAAGAAGTGATGTCTGATCTCTATGTGCTTAGTCCTACTATGGAGAACTGGATTTTGTGCAATGCAAATTGCACTAGTATTATCACAAAAAATTTTAGACATCTCTAAGTTGTAGCCATAGTCTAGGAGCTGGTTTTGAATCCAAAAAATCTGTGAGCAACAACTCCCTGCAGCCATGTATTCAGCTTCAGCAGTTGATGTGGACACAGAAGTTTGTTTCTTACAAAACCAGGAGACAAGTCTATCACCAAGGAATTGACAAGTTCCACTGGTGCTTTTCCTGTCTACTCTACATCCAGCATAATCAGAATCTGAAAATCCAGTTAGATCAAATCCTGAGTCATGTGGATACCAGAGACCTAGATTAGGACAACTTTTTACATACCTAAGAATCCTCTTAACTAATGTGAGGTGGGACTCTCTAGGGCTTACTTGAAATCTAGCACAAATGCATGTAGCAAACATTATGTCTGGTCTACTAGCTATTAGATAAAGTAATGAGCCAATGATTGCTCTATAGTTTGTCTGATCAACTGGTTTTCCAGATTCATCAGCATCTAAAACAATATTTGTAGGCATAGGTGTTTTCATAGACGTTGCTTCAGACATTCCAAATTTTTTAACCAGTTCTCTTGCATACTTGGTTTGAGAAATAAAAATGCCATCCACATGTTGTTTAACTTGCAATCCTAGAAAGAAGGCAAGTTCACCCATGCTACTCATTTCAAACTTTGAATGCATGAGTTGTGAGAACTTTTTGCATAAGTTTGAATCAGTAGACCCAAATATGATATCATCTACATAAATTTGTACTAGTAGGATATGGGACCTATGGGTTCTAATAAAAAGAGTTTGGTCTACTCTACCCCTTTTAAAATCATTTTCCAATAAAAAACAAGCTAAGGTCTCATACCATGCTCTAGGAGCTTGCTTGAGACCATATAAAGCTTTATGCAATTTGAAAACATGATCAGGAGAGGTTGGAGAGATAAAACCTGGAGGTTGCTTTACATAAACCTCTTCCTTGATGTCTCCATTGAGAAATGCACTCTTGACATCCATCTGATATACCTTGAATCTCTTGTGAGCTGCATATGCAAGAAAGATTCTTATGGCCTCCAGCCTTGCAACTGGTGCAAAGGTTTGGTCATAATCAATCCCTTCTTCTTGGCAATATCCTTGTGCAACAAGTCTTGCCTTGTTTCTCACAATTATTCCTTGATCATCCAACTTGTTCCTGAATACCCATTTGGTTCCAACAATTTGTTGGTTCCTTGGTCTTGGTACTAATTCCCAAACTCTATTCCTTACAAATTGATTCAACTCCTCTTGCATTGCAATGATCCAGTTCGAATCTTGCTCTGCATCTTGTATTGTTTGGGGCTCAATTTGAGAAAGAAAGCAAGTGTGCATAATATTGTGACTAACTTGATTCCTTGTTTGCACACCTACTGAGATATCTCCAATTACTTGTGAAATTGGGTGATCTCTTGTTGGTACTAAATCAACAAGGGGTGTTGATGGTGCACCAACCTGTGTTGTTGTTTCCTCTTGTGGAACAACAACTGGTTCTTCACTTTGTTGACCATTTGAGCTTTCCAAAACCTGAGATTCCTCTTCATTGTCACTAAGTTCAGTGTCTTGTTGAATTGTTGAAGGTAATGAATCTTTGTCTGTGATGGTAAGCTGCTTCAGATTTTCTGAGATTGAATGTTCCTGCAAATTGCTTATGGTAGAAGTCTTCTTCTCCTTATAAGACATATTAGTTTCATCAAATGTAACATGCATGGATTCTTCAATTTTATTAGAGCACTTGTTAAACACCCTATAAGCCTTGCTAATCATGAAGTATCCCAGAAACACTCCTTCATCAGCTTTGGCTTCAAATTTAGCTAGGTATTTCTTGTCATTATTGTGAATGAAGCAACTGCAGCCAAAAATTTTGAAATAATTTACTTTAGGTTTCTTCCCTTTGAGTAACTCATAGGGAGTCTTACCCTTCAGTTTATGTATCAGGCTTCTATTCAAAACATAGTTGGAGGTGTTCACAGCCTCTGCCCAAAAGGTTAGAGGAAGGTGAGCATCTGTCAATAATGTTGTGGCAGATTCAATAAGGGTTCTATTTTTCCTTTCAACTACCCCATTTTGTTGAGGAGTTCTTGGAGCTGAGAAGGTGTGCCTGATACCTTCCTTCTGACAGAACTCTAGCATAGGAAGAGAATCAAACTCTGTCCCATGATCACTTCTGATCAGGGCAATGTGAGTATTGAACTCAATCTATATGCCTTTGAGAAAATCTGTCAAAATCTTGAAGTTATCAGACTTCTTTCTCAAAAAGAACACCCAAGAGAATCTTGAGAAGTCATCTACAACTACTAAAGTATAAGATTTCCCTCCTAGGCTTTGTACATTAATTGGTCCAAAAAGGTCCATGTGCAATAAGTACAAAATTCTAGGTGAATCACTCTTATTAAGTGACTTGAAACTATTTTTAGTTTGATTACCTAATTGACAAGCCTTGCAAAGTCCTTCCTTCTTGTAGGGACCAGAAGGTAGTCCTCTAACAAGGTTGTCTTTGGATAACTTAGCAATGGTTCTAAGGTTCACATGTCCTAATCTTTTATGCCATAGTTCATTAGGTTTGCTAAGGGAGTTAAATAAACAAATATCTACTTTAGATGAATTGAAATCAACTAGGTATATGTTATCTTGTCTATTACCAATTAAAACAATGTTGTTATTTAATGAAATATTACATGCTGAGTTGGTAAACCAAACCTGATAACCAGCATCACATAGCTGGCTGATGCTGATTAAGTTGTGCTTTAGTCCTTCCACATAGGCCACTTTCTTGAATGTAATTGACCCTATCTTAACCTGGCCATAGCCTTTTGTTTGTCCAAAGTTTGAATCTCCAAAGATTACTTTGGGTCCATGTTTGGCTTTGAAGTACACAAGGTTCTCCTTGTTGCCAGTCATGTGCTTTGAGCACCCACTGTCCAAGTACCACTGTTGGTTCTCAATTGGATAGGTCTTTACCTGCACATACAACAAATCAATTGTTTTTGACCCAGTTTACCTTGGGCCTTTCTTGATATCCTTTAAACTCTGAAATAAAAGACATCTCAGGTTGACTCTTATAGCCTACAGGATGATATCTCCTAGGAGGTATTATCCATTCAGCATAAGGGTTAAAGTGATGAGATGTGGAGCTGGAATTAAATCTTGAATTAACCCCTGAGAACTGGCTTTTGCTCTGAGCTTGGCTCGACGCACGTCGAGCTTCGGTCGACGGACTCTGGTGAGTGCGTCGAGCTCCATTCGACGGCGAAGTCTTGCTTTGTTCAGAAGGTAGAAGGCGTCGACCTGAGTTCGACGTTTTCTTGCGATTACGTCGAGCTCTGTTCGACCTCCGTCGAGCTTCGTTCGACGCTTTTTGTCCAGTTTCCTGGGTTAAGTCAGCATTCTTCCTAGCCACTATTAAGACTTCTTTACCTTTGTCACTGGTAAATTTGATTGGAGTTGTCAGCACTATGGGTTGGCTGGATGAAGCACCCAAGCCCAGTGTACCATTCAATCTTGAGTTCACTGTACTTGTGATATCCATTAATTTGATACTTCTCCCATTAAGGGTTTCTTCAAATTGTTTGGCCTTAGATAGTTCACCTTTCAGTGAAGCTATCTCCTCCCCACACTGCTTCAACTCTTCTAAGAGTCTAAGATTATCTGAGTTAATGGATTTGCATTCACTCAATTGTTCTCTAAGAGTTATAATTAACTTTTGAGATTCAATCAAGTCAATGCACATAGATTTGAACTCAGATTTAAATTCATCAGAATTAAAATCAAATGAATCTATTACCTGATCCTCAGTAAGTTCCTGATCAGACAGGTAGTCAGCATTAAGCTCTGAATCAGTATTCTTTTGAGATGCATTGATGGCCATCATGCAGAATCCTTTTTCTTCTGCATCATCCTCATCATCACTAGAGCTGGATGATGAATCAGACTCATCAGAGTCACTCCAGGATTCAGCCACAAATCCTTTTCTGGTGTGCTTGCTATTGCTGGAGGAAGGCTTGTCATGGTACTTCCTTGACTCCTTATCCTTCCTTTTATCTTTTCTTTCCTTCTTGTCCCTTCTGTCCTTATCTTGATTTTCTGGACAGTTAGGGATAATGTGTCCTGGTTTCCTGCAGCCAAAACAGATAATATCTTTATTAGTAGATCTGTCATACCTTGGCTTGTCTCTGTCTTTGGATGACCATCTTCTGAAGTTCTTTTTATTCAGCTTATTGAACCTTTTGACAAGTAGGCTCATAAGCTCTTCATCTCCCAACACCTTTTCTTTAGGTTGTTCTTCCTGTGCCTTGAAGGCAATGGTTTTCTCAACCTTTTCAGTTGGTGTGGATATCTTCTGCTCTTCTTCTCTCTTCTTAATGAATTGCTCATAACTCTTGAGCTTTCCTAGAAGAGCTTCTGTGGATAACTCACAGACATTCCTTCCATCTTTAATTGACCAGATTCTTGAGTCCCAAGAGCTAGGGAAACAAGTCAGTATCTTGTCATTTATCTCAGTGAGAGATATGTCCTTATCTAGTGATCTAAGCTCACTGATGATTAGACTCAGTCTGTTGTACATGTCAGCAACTGACTCAGACTCTGCCTTTTTGAAGTTCTCATGCTGGGTGATGAGGTAGGATCTCCTATCCTTTCTTTCATCTGCAGAACCTGATACAATTTCTGAAAGTTTTTCCCAGATCTCTTTGGCAGTATGGCATTCAGCTACTTTCTGGAAAATGTCATCTAACATGGTTTGAGCCAAGATGTTCATGGCTTTAGCATCTGCTGCCTTCCACTTTTTATGTCAGCATCAGTTCCTGAAGGAGGAGGAACAGCTGATGTACTTGTTCCTGTGGGAGGCCTTGGACAATCTGTCAACACAGAATTAAAGATGTCCTCATCAAATGAATTCATGTAAAGTCTAATCCTTGCCTTTCATAGTGCAAACTTAGAGAGATTGCACATAGGAGGTCTGGTGCTAGCAAAGTCCTTGTTTTGTGCCATGAGTTTTAAAGATAAGTAAAACTAAAAGAAATAACCCTTTTAGAGAAATGATCTTATCAGAGATCTTTTGATCCAGGTGTTAGCCTGTATGAGTGATCAACCTGCCTCTGATACTAATTGAAAGTGAGGGATAAGATCAATCCTAACTCTAGAGGGGGGGGTGAATAGAGTGATTTAAAATAGTTTTGTAAATTAAAACTTGTGTGGAGAGAAGGCTTAGATTTACTTAGTGCATGGTGATATAGCAATTAATCAAAGCAAGAAGAGAATCACAGCACAAAGCAAAACACAAAGAAACAAGCAATCAGAATACACAAGGAGCTATAGTGGTTCCCCAAAATCTTGGGTAGTCCACTCTTCTATCACCCTTGATAAGAATCCACTTCAAGATGAGTTGATCAGGTGTCTTGAGCACCAGAGAGTTTTTGACCAGGTTCTCACAAACCAAAGGGCTGATTTTTTATCAGGTTTCAGCAAAACCAAAGGTAACTTTTGAAGGGAGTTAAAACCCTGTACAGAAAGAAAAAGAAAAAGCTGATGTTGTCTTCTCTATCAATAAGTAGAGAGAAGCAAAGTGGATCTGTTGATGTTGTCAAAGCTCCCCCTGAGATCAAGAAGTAGTTCAGGAAGAAGAGCTTTGCACAAGGGTGACAGGTCTTCAATGATCTGATCTGCTCCAGCAAAAGATGATCCAAACAAGTTGGATGGTTGTGTCTGAAGCAATCAAATTCCTGTGTGTAAGCTTGAATGAATATCACAGAGAGCAAGAGGAAGAATTCTTGTTGTTCTCTATTAACTGATAGAATTATATCTCTGTGTTCTTCTTCTGAGTCTTTGATAGCCGTTGGCAATGAGCATTAAATGCTTTCTTTAAATGTCCATGCCTCAAAGGAAGTGTCAGGCAAACATTCCTTAGAAAATTCCTTGAGCCATGCACCAGATTTGCTGTAACGGCCAATAAATCTTCAGCATTAATTGTTCTGACAGAAGGAATTTGAATTCCTATTCAAAATTGACTGGTGCCTGGAAAACGTCGAGCTCACAATAAAACGTCGATCTGAGCACGACACACGTCGGCCAGAGAGTGGTTTTAGAAAGCAGAGCTGGGCTTGACGGAACGTCGAGCTGAGGTCGACTCCACGTCGAGCTGAGGTCGACTCAGCGTCGAGCTGAGGTCGACTCAGCGTCAAGCTGAGGTCGACTCTGCGTCGAGCTGAAGAAGACTCTAACTAACCTATGTGACCTTTATAACAGTAAGGAGGTCACAACACAAAAATCCCTATAGAAATATAGTCATACTGACCCAAATAGTAATAGGGTGTTCCAACAAACCCGCTAGTGGGCTGGAGAGGGGTTGGGGTGCTTGGGCTGCAACCCGATAGCGTTGTTTAGAGCGAAGCCGTGACATTGTCATGTTGGATTGGCTAGGGGTGTTACATCAGTACACGCCAGACAAGTCCAACGTAGTGGCCGATTCCTTGAGTAGAAAATATTCTGGACAAGGGAATTGGATTGAAGCTCATGATGAGCGGTTGGTGCGGGACTTCGAGTCCCTTGGCATTGATTGTGTAGCGAGAGGCGAGTCTAGCATAGCTCAGTTGTACTGGATAGAGTGGTAGTGTGACTTATCCAATCGTATCTGGGAAGCGACCAATGTGGATGCAGAGTTCCAGCCATTAGTGGTGGAAGCTCAGAAAGGCGAGAATAGTTCCAGCCATTAAAGAGGAATGGAAGGGTATGTGTACCGCAGTACGACAAGCTCCGTGAGGAGTTGATGTTTGAGGCCCACTTCACGAAGTACTTTGTTCACCCTGACAGTACAAAGATGTACTTGGATATGAGGAAATCCTTTTGGTGGCCTGGGATAAAGCGGGATGTAGTTTTGTATGTGAGCCGGTGCCAAACTTGTGCCTTAGTGAAGGCTAAGTGTCAGAGGCCGGGCGGGTTACTAAAGCCCCTTCCTATCCCTGAGTGGAAATTTGACGACATCACCATGGATTTTGTGCATGTCTTACCTCGGCCGCAGGAGGGTAACAATGCGATTTGGATGGTTATGGATCGCTTGACCAAAGTGGCTTACTTCATTCCGAATCGAAAGGAGGACAGGGTGGAGAAGCTGGTGGAATTGTATGTTCATAATATTATGCAATTGCACCAGATTCCAAAGAGCATTGTTAGTGATCGTGATGTACGGTTTACGTCCTAAGACTGGAGACTAGTACAAAAGAGTCTGGGCATAAAGCTCAAGTTTAGTACGACATTCCATCCTCAAATCGATGGTCAAATAGAGAGGACGAATCGTACAATGAAGGATATGTTGAGAATGTGTACCCTTGATTTTGTGAAGAAGTGGGAAGACCACCTTTTCATGGTGGAGTTTGCCTAAAACAATAGTTTCCAAGCGAGTATCAAGATGGCGCCATACAAGGCTTTGTATGAAAGGTGGTGTCGAACACCGATGTATTGGATAGAGGTGGAAGACACCAAACTTTTAGGAAAAGAAGTGGTGGTCATTGCTTGTGAGTTGGTGCGAACGATTCAGGAGCGCATGAGGGTCGCTCAGGATCGGCAGACGAAGTATTTCAATGTACGCCAGAGGAATGTGGAGTTCACGGTAGGGGACTGGGTATATCTAAATATTAAGTCATTCAAAGGCGTTTCACGGATTCACCGACTCAAGAAGTTGATTCCAAGGTTTTTAGTGTCGTTCGAAGTTACGGAACGCATCAGAGAAGCAACCTACAGGTTGGCGTTGTCCACAGAGCTGAGTGTATTACACGACGTTTTCCATGTCTTGGTTTTAAGGAAAGCCTTGGTGGAGGCATGTGTTGTGGTTGAGTCGGCAGTAGTGTCGGTGTAACATCCCATTTTCTATTAGGCCCATTAACTTAGATTGGGTTAGGACATGTGGTGGGGGCATGGGTTTAGACTAGGTTTGACCCAGGGAGTTAGGGTATAGTCACATAGGACCCACTATAGGGCCCAAGTTAACTCAAGTCAAACTAGGGCCAAGCCCATTCCTAATGGACTAAGCCTATGGCTCAAGGCCCATGACCATCCCAGGAGGTCAATGACAGCCCCTAAACCCCAAAATTAGGAGAGAGAATAAATTCATGGTGGTAGTTTAGGCATTTTGGAGAAAAAGAGGAGAGAGAAGAGAGGGAAAGAGGGGATGGACGCCATGTGGCCCTCCTTCCCTCTACACAAGCTCATGGCTGAGCTTCCAAGGCTTTCTTTCAGCAGGAATAAAGGGGTTGTGGCCACTTGGCAGCTAGGAGGAGATTCCAATATTCATGGTCGGCCACCCCCTTAATCAAAACTCCTCACCCAGCCACTCCCAGCCAAATCTAAGCCCACCATCAGCTTCAGGAGGTTGAAACGAGTGGAGATCGATAGCTGGAGAAAAGCTTTTGTTGGAGAAATTAAGAATCGGGCTAGATCGTCGGATCAAGCTTCGGCCATGGCTCACCGCCACCACACTCGCCGCCAAGCCCGGCTTCAGGTTTATTTCGCCTCGCCTCACCCCATGCTAGCTTTCTAGCTCACTTAGGCGAGACATCGGGCTCAATTGATCCCGATACCATGAGAGCTTGTGCGCATTTTTTCGAGTTTTTCTTCTAGCTCGGGATCGTCGGAGGAGCCGCCTCCGGCAGCCTCACCGCCGGGAAACGCGCGCCACCACCTCAACGGAGGTGGTGGCGATAATCGCCGGCGGTGGCGGTGGCGGTGTCCCAGGTGGCCGAGATCAAAAGATCAAAACATACAGGAAGTAGGAATCCTAGTCGTCGGTTATCGGAGACGATGACCCGATGCCATCGGTTTTTAATCCATTTAAATTAAATGTTTAATTATTTATGAACAGTGTAATTTCTGTCACATTTTATACAATGTTCTTGCATGTTAATTTTTGGCCTATTAGAGGCACATTCAAAGGTAGCTATCAAAACCAAAAATTGTAGGCCTTGACTTTACCTTTAAAATGACACCCTAAAGTCAGGATTTGGAACTGTAAAACTCTATGTAGGACCATTCTACCATGACAGGTCCTAGGCTAGGGTTGATCTTAAAATAAATGCCCAAGCCAAACCATTAGTCCTCATGACCTAAGATTTTTGTCATGCTTGGGATTAGGTTAAACCTAGGCTCTGACCAAAAATGAGAATTTTTGGTCAGACTTTTGCTATAGTATTTGGTGAAATTCTAATATTTAAATTAAGTCTATTTTGGGGGATATATGACTCCAAATACCCTTAAATTTTGGTGGCATGTCCACTAGGTCAATATAAAACCATGGTAGAAATTTCAGGTCATTTTGACCTCTACATGTTTAGGAAATCCCACATGCATGAGATAGGTATGTTCAAATTTGGGGTGTCTATAGTCAAACTAGAAAAATGGGAATTTAGCCCATGTGGACCATTGCATGTCCATGAAACTCAGGACAGAGGCTTATAGTGATGAAATATACCTCCCGTAGGAAGGTTGGGATTTTTGGGATCAAAAATCCCATTATTTGGAATTATTGGAAAATATGCCTAGATAGGAAATAAATTTGAATCTAGGGCATATGAATTTATTAAATTCTGAAATTTTGTCACAAGCTTTAGTAGGACATAGCTCACCTCTGGAAAAATTTATGGGACTGTTAGGTAATTTTAACTTGGATTTTAAGTAAAATTTACCATTTAGCCCATTATGGAAATTAAATAAAAATAAGGGAAATTATTGTTTAAATATTATGGAAAATTTACAGTAGTTTATTTATGTGATCTAATCCATGTTAAATTATTTAAGAATTTTTGGATATATATATAGGCTGGAAATCCTAATAATGGCATTTTGATATTATTGATCATATGGACATATGTTAGTTCAAATCATTGTTTAAGAGATTGTAATTCTTTATTTAGTTTCATTATATCATTATGGAGCTCTAGTAATATTTCTAGAATTTCTGATTGTATAAATACTGTACTTCATTTGGAAAGTAGACAATTTGTGATTTTAATATTAAATGGATATTAAATGAAAATTCACATGGGAAAATTATGAAACTTGGTAGGAAGTCAAATTTAACCTCATGGAACATTTGATAAATTTCTTAGGTAGGCTGAACCATTATAGATAGTACATCATGTGCATGGTGACCCAGGTCACTCAATTAAAAGAAATAATTTAGGTCCTTAATTCCTTAGAAAAATAGTGAAACCTGAGATGGTCAACATCATATATCATAGCAAACCATGATAAATAATTAGGGGCAGTTGGCCCAAGAGTTTGGAAGTCATGTCATACGGGTCAACATTAGGTCATGGGTGCGCTTCGCATGAATAGCATATAATACTAGGACCCATAGGGGATAAGGTTGTCAGTTGAGATGGAATCTATGTTGGGAAGATAAACCCTGGTTGGTGTACAATAGGTCATTTCTTGATAACGAGTGGTAGAGTGCAAAATCCCAAGGATAGTACCTGGAACGGAGATCGGCGGAAGACCGCCACTCTCCCAATAATAACCTAAGTTTTTAGGTTTGTCCTAGAGTAACAACGAGAGTTTGGTATGGATAATGGGTAGACATTAATAAAAGTAAATATCCTTGCGAAAGGGAACTTTGGGCTTTCATCCCATCTTGGTTCCTAGTGCCCCCGAGACACTTCATTGGGCATACCCTAGGCAGTCCTTGGATTAACCATAAATCACTAGGTATAACAAACACTAGACAAGAGTAGTTTAATAGGCTAAGATAATGTTGTTACAATCTCACCTGTGAAGGGTTGGAGGGTTTTAGGAAAGTTAGTCATGCGAGCTGGATGCTCGAGAGTTTGACAACAGGATGGGTTTGGTCCTGCGAGCTGGAGGCTCGGGTTGAGATACCTTGTATATGCATAGAAACAAAACTAGTGGCGGGTCATGCGGTACTAGGCCAATAATCACACTGATGGCAGTACGTTGACTCTAGTGTGGTGTGAAGGTTTGAGGGGCCAGTAGGTTGTTTACACTGCGGTCTGGAGGACAATCCCCGAAAATGCACACCCGACCAAGAAAGTCTGGCAGTTGGCCAACATTAGTACGCAGAGACTCTAGAGTGCATCTAGGACGTGTACAGAGGCGTATAAAAGGTATGGGCTTGGTGTGTGTATACCCGCCTAGGAAGCGGAAGCGCCTGTTTTGCTGCTTGCGTAATCACAACGGTGGTACCAGAGAGTGATGCCAGCTCCAAAAAGTGGGACTTAAAGGTCTGTGATCACAGAGTCGTGTGCGTGAGTTGCACTTGTATGAATCATAAAATGCATGCATAACATACATTCATAACTAGGTCATACGCACCATAGATCCTTATCATATAAATTAGTATGGGCTCTTTTATATGATAAGTTATATTTGGAAACCTTAACTTATAAGTTTGTATGAGCATTCATATAAGTTAAGGTACTTCTGTGATGGTAGTTTAGTGGTAGCATGTTCTACTTGCCGTTCTTTACTCTGTTTTATTTACAGTACCTTGTTTACTTATAGCACCTTACTTACTTTCTATACAGTTCTTCATACCTTACGTGCGCTATATATATAAAACTGCTAGAGTAGAAATAGAGTGATACTATATATACTTGGTAGTATAGCTCCACTGTCACCTGCTTCTTTTTATACCCCCTCATTGTCCTCCGCTTCATCCTCCCGCCCGGTACCTAGGAGTTGCGGGGGTGAGGTGTGGAATAAACAGCTTAATTTTTATGACTAACGGTCGATTGTGACCAAATTATTTTAAAAGCTCGAGGAGATAGAGTACCAGCACGACCAGCAGGACGATTTGCAGGACGTGAGGAGCTGATACCACCACCACCTACTACTACTGCGATCCCTCGTCAGGTGGGACGAGTTTACTGATGATAGTTTAGCTTCCGCTTTGTTGTCACTTTGAGAGAGAGAGATTTGATATCATGTACAGGGCATAAGCCCTTTTCTCTTTTGTTGTACTCATTCTGGACTCTATTGTACTTTTATTTTCATTATAGATGATAGTGTTATGACTTGTGGACTAGTTGAGTTATACACTGCTTTTATACTTCTATTTCTCGAATGGCCGAATAGGTTATATGATCGTACTAGCCAGCAGGATCGGTGTCTTGCGATGTCGAATAACCCGTGAGTTAGTATTACTGTAAGGCGGCGGTTCTGGGCATAAGACCGGGAGCCTCCTTGGTAAGGGGAGGGGGTCTTACAAACTGGTATCACTTGAACAAATGATCATAAGAGAAGAAGTCCACAGCACTGGGTCACCCCGCTCGAGCATTAGTTTGCGGACAAACTATGCAGCGGAAGCAATGGTGCGCTCATGTGTAAATAAGTCATATAATACAGTCCACCTAAGAAATGAGTTAGGCCAATTCTAATATAAACATTACCTTTATGCAGCCTCCACAGGTCACCGTACCGGAGAATGTGGTCACATCCCCTCCGGCTACCATTCCTTTTCAGCAGACGGAGATGGGGCAGACCCTAACTGCCATTTTTGAGGCCTTCAGAGCCCAGCAGGTCCCAGCACAGCTGCCAAATCCGGGATCGAACTGGTTGAGTGCATTCAGGAGCTTGTCCCCGCCTATGTACCACGGGATGGAGAATGCGGTAAAGTCCGAGGAATTGCTCGAGGCCATGCAGGAGATCCTGGCAGACATCAGCTGCCTTATCAACCAGGCAGTCCCTTTGGCTTCTTCTGCACTGGATGCCCATACAAAGAGGTGGTGGAGGTCCATGCTGGACTCCATATATACAGATAGGGAACTGATAGATATATCTTGGGAGGAGTTC
This sequence comes from Platanthera zijinensis, assembly GCA_039513925.1. Lineage (NCBI taxonomy): Eukaryota > Viridiplantae > Streptophyta > Magnoliopsida > Asparagales > Orchidaceae > Platanthera > Platanthera zijinensis. The sequence continues at coordinate 116,374,480 of CM077080.1, read as the reverse complement.
AGTGAGGCATTCTTGGAGCATTTTGTGTCCACCACGGACCGCGACGAGCTAGAAGAGAGGTTTTTGAACCTCAAATAGGGGACCAGGTCGGTGATCGAATACTAGAGAGAGTTTTCCCATCTGGCCAAGTTTGCAGGGATTCATGATACGGATGACAGAAGGTATGCCAAGAAGTTCTACCGAGGGCTTAAGGACTCCACAAGATAGGCTCTACTCTTCATCTCTCATGGCACGTCGACACAGATCATAGAGATGGCCTAAAAGCTGGAGGCAGACTAGTTGATGGTGCAGAGCTGAGGAAAGAGGCCGCTAGATGGGTCATCATCCTGGGAGAGCAACAGGGGCTCCCAGAGAGGCAAGGTGATTGGTTACAAAGGGGGTGGGGGACGTCATCTGTAATGCCCCAAAACTCAAAATAGGAATGGATGGCATTTTCAGGCAAGGTTGGGTTCTGAATAGGCTGATACGACCTGTGATACGGGCGTGTCACAAGCCGTGTCATACTTTAGATAGACAAATTTTAGGGAGGTCGACGAAATTACAATCGACGTTTGCCTGGGGTCGGACACACGGCCTGGGACACGGGCGTGTCCTAAGCCATGTCCTGCTAGGGCTGTTTGTCGGGTTGTTTTGAGATAGTTACACAGCCTGGAACACGGGCGTGTCCCAGGGCGTGTCTCGCACACGGTATGTGACACGGGCGTGTCACATGGCCGTGTCATGTTCGGGATTCGATGGTTTCAACATCGATTGAGGCACACTACCCATGACACGAGCGTGTCAATGCGGACATGGGTGTGTCCCAAGTCATGTCACAGGTCGTGTACTGTTCTGTAATCCTCATTTTACGGCGAGTGTGGAACACGTCCTTGGACACGGGCGTGTTGCAAGCCGTGCTCGGCCCAGGAAAGTCATTTTTTGGGCGAATTGTGACCGTTCGTTTCTTTCAAAAGTTATCCAAGGGCCCAGGCTGGTCCTGGTTGGGTTAAGGCTGGGAATAGGGTTTCAAACCCTCATTCCACTTGGATCATTCTCTTTCTAAAGTTTAGATAGAGGGGAGAGCAAGGAAGAAGGTGTAGGAGAGTTCCGGCCGCCGGAGAAGCTACGGAGCCCCGTTTCTCGAGCCGATTCCAGTTTCGCGAAGGCAAGACCGTTGCGGTGTTTTTCATCTGACAAAGTTTTTCCATAGCTAGGAAGAGGGGTCGTAAGGTAACGACACTTCTCCTCTCGGTTTATAGGATGCGTGCATAGCATCTTTTCTTTTCAAGTTTTTGGGCTCCAAATCTCTCAAATGAGAGGGTTTTGAGTTGTCATAGTTAAAGAGGAACCTCCGGGTCGATTGTGTACGTCCCCGGCATGATTTTGCATTAGAGATCCGCTCCGTTAGTGGATTAGGCATTGTGGGTGAAGCCGTAGTCGTGACCGTTAGTCCGACTTGGTGATATTGCATAGAGAGCCTTAAGGATTTTGTAGAAATCCATTGCGGCAAGATGCCGTTTGTGAAGTACGTGTTTTCCCCCTTTTTCTCGAGTGAGTACTTGTAGCTGAAACCGGACAAGGTTAGCTCCGCATTTGGCGGTAGATGGTTTCCTTAGTGCGCGGGAACGTTACAGTACAAATGGTGGATTAGGGTGGGGAAAGGGAAAGGCTATGTATCGTGATGTGCTAAGGCGTGAATTTATCTCCATGGTCGGCTGGCTATCCCGTGACATGCAAGTCATATGGGGAGAGTGTACCGGCGAGACTAGTCCCCTTCTGTTAGACTGACGAGAATGTCAAGTGTAGGGCAAGCCCAGGCAATGAATCCATGAGCGGGTAGGGTCCAGCAAGGGTTCTTAGAATCGTTTTGTGTGTGAGACGGAATCCTGATACGAGTAGTCATAGTTTGCAGGCAAGCCCGAGTTTAAGACCCATGAGCGGGTGGGGCCTTGGCAAGATTTCCATGTAGCGGATTTTAGGCCGTTAGGGGCATTATAGTCCCCTTTTGTTTGCGGCTTTATACCAATGGGGTATTGGAAGTATCCAGTTGTGATAATGATGCGCTAGTTGCATGCGCGATAGGGTGCCTTGGGCGAAGCCCGGGTTTGCATACATGCTGCATAGTAGGCTCCTTTTCATTCTGTGCTCAACATAGAAAACGTGTTTGTTGTTTGAGACATCCAAATCTGTTTTAAAAGCTTTATATGTTTATGTATATGGTATACGAAGCACTAACTTGCAGGTTGGAGGGGTACCCCGGGGTCCATTAAGAGAAGCCAGGAGGAGATGTGTTGGTTACACAGTAGAGGTCAGCCTTTGCTGACCCACGTTACTACATAATTTTACAGGGCAATGAGCGCAAGCAGGAGAAAGTGCGCCGACCGAAAATCCATAAGCCTCATGAAGTGTTTGTTGTGCTTACTAGCTTGTTTTCTTCTTGACTATATTGCTCCATGTTTTGGTATATTCCGGCTTGCATGCCGAGATAGCCTAGGAGTGTTGTTGCACGTTGATGTTTGATCTTGTGGTCTTTCTGTTTTGGACTATTTTGGTGTAAGGCCTTAAGGCTATTTTTGATACTCCTGTTTAGTGGTGGATAACTTCTAGTTGTTCGGTATGTTTCCGCTGTTGCTTTATTCTGAGTTTTGAGATGGGGTAGTTAATATAACCTTTTAACGCCAAAGCTGTGGCGTCTGTATGTTGTGGGGCCCCGGCCGGACCCATATTATACGGTCTGTTGGGTATATTGGAAAATGTGTACCTGATTTGGAGAAGCCTCACTTAGCTCAATGATATACATCAAGGTGTATTTGATGTTATTTTTAGTTTAAATGTGCAGGTTAAGAATATGCTAAAATGCAGAGAAAAGTTTCTAAGTCCATGTGTCGACACCAGAGGAAGCTGTGTCGACACTCCAGTAAGTTTGTGTCGACACTTGGAAAAGGCTGTGTCGACACACAGAATAGTTGGTCGACATCATCTGTGTCGACACCTGGAGGCAGTGTCAACACACAGAATAGTTAGTCGACATCAACTGTGTCGACACCAGGAGGCAGTGTTGACACACAGAAGCAGAGTCGACATCAACTGTGTCGACACATGGAGGCAGTGTCGATACACAGAATTCTTAGTCTATATCAACTGTGTCGATACACAGGACTTGTGTCGACACACGGCAGAGTTTCAACATAGTTGATTGCTGTGGAGTGAAGAAGTGATTGTGTAGACACAAATAATCTGTGTCGACATATTCTCAAGATGTAGTGTCTAGAAGCAGTGTCGACATCAAGGCAGCTATGTCGACACCACCAAAGTCTGTGTTGACACTTAAGTCACTTGTGTCGACACATATTGACAGTTTGTCTTGACACAGAATGACAGTCAGTCTCGACGCTTTGCTAACAAAGACAAAGGTTCAAGAACTGACTGGAGACTTGACAGCTGTGCATTCCAAAAACTTTAATGAAACTGTCAGACTTGTAAGAAGTCGGTTAGAAACCGGATCAGCCGGTTACCATGGATGAAGTCTTTATATATAGATGGATTCTGATGAACAAAAATATACACACACAACTAACACAACTATTGAGAGATTAATCTTTGATCAAGAAAGTGCAAGTCACACAGAAGAAGATCTTCGTGAAAAGACCTAAGAAGACATTCTGAAGTGATTATCCACTCAGATTTTGTCTTAAGAGAATTCAATCCAGAATTCAGAAGGAACTTGAGAAGATTTGGGGAGAGAGAGCTCCAGCTGTTTTGAAGTCAAGAAGGAGGCTATCACAAGTCTCTCAAGAAGTAGATCCTGAACTAATCTACTAAGTAGATCCAGATCTATTTCTGGAATCTAAGAAGGAAGATGCCAGTCAGTCAACTTCAAAGGAGATCAACCCTACTAAGTTCAGATTCAAGAAGCTTTGAAGAAAGCTAAGAATAGGTTGATTTCAGCCATCAGTCTCATCATGAAGCTGATCAAGAATCCTCTTATCCTTTCTCTCTCAACAAGGGTAAGAGTCCATCAATAATACTTATCAAATTCTGTAGGATCTTTTCAAAGATCTGAGTTGTAAGCCTGTGTTATAAAGGCTGAGTGTAGGAGATTTAGATCTCTAAGTGGTAAGGCTGTTTGAGCCTGAGTGTAGGAGATTTAGATCTTTGAGTGGTAAGGCTGTTTGAGCCTGAGTGTAGGAGAATCAGTTCTCTGAGTTGTAGGCCTTGTGGCAAGGCTGAGGTGGGGCTTATTATCCTGAGCTGTAGGAGTGTGGATACATTCTGAGTTGTAGGAATCCTTCAGGATTCTGAGCTGTAAGTTCTGTGGATCTGAGAAAAAAAAGAAGAAGTTAGGCTGAATCTAGCATATTGCTGGATAGGCGAAGGGAGAAAGTGGATGTACTCAGACCTTGGGGAACCACAATAAATCAGTGTGCAATCTGTGATTTGTGTAATTATAGATTCTGTGATTGTATATGTTGTGTTAGCTATAGAGTTTTCAGATTTATATTAAAGAACTGAAGTTATATTCTGCCTTAGATTGAAACAAGGATAAGAACCTATTCACCCCCCCCCCCCTCTAGGTGTTTAGGTTGTCTTGAAGTTAAATCTATCAAGTGGTATTAGAGGGAGGTTGCTCAAAGAAGGACTTAACAGTCTGAGTTAGATCCCTAAGGCAGAATCAAGAATCAAGAAAATGGGTTCTGGAGAAAATCACAAAGAACTAGGGTCTATGAAATTACTCATCTGCAGGATGGAGATATTTGGAATATGGAAAGAAAGGGTCAGGCTTTTCATGGAGGCTTTTGATCCAAGGATTTACATTACTGTAATGGAAGGTCCTTATGTTCCAATGAAGGTGTTTGTTCTAGATGCAAATCAAAGAACTCCCAAAGATTTTTTTGAGATGACTAAGGATGAGATCATCCTGGCAACTATGGATAAAAGAGCCCAGAATATCATAGTAAGTGTCATAGATGATTCAACCTTTCAGAATTTGATTCACTGCAAGACCTCCAAGGAAATGTGGGACACTTTGATAGTCTACATGGAGGGTTCTAAAGAAGTTAGACAAGATAGAAAGTCTATGCTAAATCAGGAATATGAAAGTTTCAGACAAGGGAAGTCAGATAGCATATCTGAGTGCTATAAGAAGTTCTATAGAATAGTAAATGAGCTGATGTCTTATGGAAGGGTCTTTAGTACATATGAACTGAATGATAAATTCCTAAGATCCTTGACAAAGGATTGGGACACCAAGATTTGTGCCATTAGGGAAGTGGCCAAACTTGCAGATATTTCTCCTCCAACTTTATTTGGAAAGTTGTTATCTTATGAAATGCAACTAATGACTAGAAAAGAGGAAGAAAGAAATGCAAAAGGGGAGCATAGAAAAAAGTATGCGGCATTCAAAGCTGAAGCCACTAGAAAGAATAGGAGGATGTCTCCATCACCTCCTAAAGAAGTTGCTGAAATTACCTCAGATAATTCAGACAACCAAAATTCAGATAGCAGTGATTCAGATACAGATTTTGCTGCCTTTATAAGGCAGTTTCAGAGATTCTTGAAGAAGAAGCAGTGGAAATCTAGGTCCTCCACATCACATCCAGTTGATGACTATTATCAAAAGAGAAAGTCATCTGGGAAGGACAGGAGCAGGTCTAAGCCTAGCAAATCTACAACATCAAAGATAGTTTGTTATTATTGTAATAGGACTGGACATGTTGTGGCTGAGTGTCTAGACAAAAGAAAGGAGTCTGCTGATAAAAAAAGACTCAAAAAAAGAGCAAGAAGGAGAAATCCTTTGTTGCTAAGAAGGAGAAAAGCTTGACAGACCAATCAACTTCAGAGTCTGAATCTGAAGCTGAGGCATACATTGGTCTTTATGCAGCTGATGAAGAAGAAGAGTTTATGCAATTGCTGAACTCTATCTATACACAAGAAGACCATCAGTGCATGAGACTGATGGCTGTATCAGAAGAAGACAAGTGTCAGGATCAGCCTGGTCCTAGCAAGGTACAATGTTTTTCTTGTAAACCAGATTGTAGTACTGGCACAGAGTTAATTACATCTGCATCAAGTGATGTGGATGGGTCTGAGTCTGAAGGTGATATTCATCAGCTGATAGATGAATATGGGGACTTGTTGCAGGCACTAAAAAAAAGCAAGAACCTAGCCAAAACTCAGGCTAAGAAAATTACAGATCTTAAGATGGCTGCATCTGACTTAGAGAAAGAGTTGGATCAAAAATTGAATGAGATTGTCAAACTGAAAATTATAACTGTTATTAAGATGGGCACAATCACATACAAAAATGATCTAATTAAAAGTCTGAAAGTCAGACTTCAAAAGGAGAAAGATTTGGTGGCTAGTTATTCCAAGCCAAAATCAGTTTTACCCTTAATAGATGAGTTTGTTGCTCAAAAGGGTAAGGCTGGAATAGGCTTTAAATGTAACACCAGGGCTGTCCAATTCAAGAGAAAGGGCAAAGCCTCAGTCCAGCCACTGAATTTTAAAGTACCTGTAGTTTTTAGAAAGGTATAAGTGCCTTCTAACAAGTATGACCTTGAGAATACTCATGGTCATAGTAAGACTAAAGATCTGAATGACAAGGGTGCTTATGTCAATAAGGCAGCCCATGTTCATAAACCCCATGTTTGTGAGAAACCGTGGGTGTAGGTGCAGCAGTACCAGCACAATACAAAAGATTTGTTGTCAACCAGAATGTCAAGAATGTATCTAAAAATAGATACAACAAGTATAAATGCTGGTGTTGTAGTAAGACAGGTCATTATGCCATAGATTGCTGGCACAACACTAGTGTTAGGAAGAACAATAGTCTACCTGTTAGAAGAGCTGCAGGTAGATTTGTTAAGTATGAAGCTAACTTGAACCAAGGACCCAAGACTTACTTAGGTTCTAAGGGAAGGTAATTCTTTATTGCAGGTGAGTCCAAGTTACCATGCCCCAATATGGTACTTGGACAGTGGATGTTCCAGGCACATGACTGGAACAAAGGGATCGTTGAAGGAGTACTTGCCTATCATAAATGAGCCTAAAGTAATCTTTGGTGGCTATGAAAAAGGAATCATCAAAGGGTTTGGTAGCATTTCTAGTAACCAGATTACTATCACTCAAGTGTCCTATGTGAAGGGTTTGAAACACAACCTTATAAGCATAAGTCAGCTGAGTGATTTAGGATATGGCATTTCATTAGTTAAGAATGGATGTCATATCAAAAGGTCAAATGATCAAAAGGTCATTTTGACAGGATACAGAAAAAGGAATGTGTACTGTCTTAATTTTGTATGTGAGAACAAAGGTTCTCCTATTTGTCTTGTAGCTGATGAGAGAGCCTCTCATTGTGTCAAATGGCACAAGAGGCTGGCCCATCTTAACTACAAAACAATTGGCCAACTCTTTAGCAAAGAGTTAGTGAGAAATGGTCCTCAAGTAAAGTGTATAAAGGAAGGGATATGTTCATCTTGTCAAAAGGGCAAGCAAACAAAATCCATCTTTCATTGCCTTGAAAACAAGTATTCAGTCAGGTGTCTATACCTATTGCATATAGATTTATTTGGTCCTATGCCAGTTCATAGTCTAGGTAGGAAGGTCTACACTTTTGTGGTGATAGATGACTATTCTAGATATTCATGGGTGTTCTTTCTGAGACAAAAATCAGAAACCCAAAGTGTTTTACATAATTTTGTTAAACAAATTCAGAATGAACTTGACAGTACAGTGGTCAAAATCAAAAGTGACCATGGCACTGAATTTAAATCTGAAAGTATGACAAGACTGTGTGAAGAATTTGGGATTTTTCAAGAGTTTTCCTCACCTAGAACACCACAGCAAAATGGTATTGCTGAAAGGAAGAATAGAATATTGATTGAGGCTGGTAGAACTCTATTGAGTGACACTTCTCTCCCAGAATATTTCTGGGCTGAGGCAGTAAACACTGCATGTCATGTGATCAACAGGGCTTCTATCACCAAGTGCCATAAAAAGACTCCCTATGAGATCATGAAAGGTAAAAAAACCAAATTTATCCTATTTTAGGATCTTTGGTTGCAAGTGCTATATCCTTAACAATGGCAAGTCTTATCTAACTAAGTTTGCTACCAAATCCCAAGATGGGATATTTGTTGGGTACAGCAACAATAGTAAGTCTTATAGGGTCTACAACTTGATTATACAGGTTGTAGAAGAATCTGTACATATTGTATTTGATGAAACTAGATTGATCAACAGTGAGTTGCCTTGTAGTTCATGCAGTACAACAGGTATAAATAAGAGAATGGACAAGCTTTCCATTGCAGAAGATTCAACTACAGATCAAGAAATGTAAAATGGTGGCTACTGTCCAGGGGGAGTACAGGACTCTCTAGAAGATGAAGAAAATCAAGAGGTGCAACACATTGAAGAAACTGGAGGTATTCAACCTTAAGAAAGACTACCTCCAGCTGTTAGACACTTAAAAGATCATCCAGTAAATCAGATAATTGGTGATCCAAGATATGGAGTGCAAACCAGAAGCAGGAATTTGAACACAGTCCTGTACTCAAGCTTTCTATCTCAATTAGAGCCAAAGAAATTTAAAGAAGCTATCCTAGACCCACATTGGATTAATGCCATGTAAGAGGAGCTAAATCAGTTTAGAAGGTGCAAGGTCTGGGAGTTAGTTCCTAAACCAAAAGACCACAATATCATTGGAACAAAGTGGATCTTTAGGAACAAATTGGATGAGAGTGGAATTATTGTGAAGAACAAAGCAAGACTTGTTGCAAAAGCGTACAGGCAGGAAGAGGGAATTGACTTTGATCAAACCTGATTATGTCTATGTAGAGCAGTCTTCAGGTTTTGTAGATTCTCTCAAACCTGATTATGTTTATAGACTTAGGAAAGCTTTGTATGAGTTAAAGCAAGCCTCAGGGGCTTGGTATGAAACCATGTCTACTTTCCTTATTGAGAACAAATTCTTAAGAGGGAAAATAGACAAAACTCTATTCCTAAGGGAGTCCAAAGGAAAGATAATCTTAGTTCAGATTTATGTAGATGACATAATTTTTGGATCTACTGAAAATAACCTTTGTAAGAAGTTTGCTAAACTTATGCAAGGGAAGTTTGAAATGAGCAGTATGGGGGAACTTAAGTTCTTCTTGGGACTCTAAGTAAGATAGACTGATGATGGCTTGTCCATATCCCAGTCTAAGTTCACCAAGGAGTTAATTAAGAAGTATGGTATGGGATCATCCTCCACCATGAGAACTCCTTTGGGAACAAGTATGCCTATATGCAAAGATGATGCAGGTAAACCTGTAGATGAGTCTTTGTATAGAGCAATAATTGGCTCTCTTCTATATCTAACTGCTAGTAGACCAGACATTATGTATGCAAAATGTGTCTGTGCTAGGTACCAATCATGCCCTAAAGAATCTCATTACACTGCAATAAAAAGGATTTTGAGATACCTAAAGGGCACACCTAATCTAGGCCTTTGGTACCCTAGGAATGGAGATTTTCTACTAACAGGCTATTCAGATGCAGACTTTGCAGGTTGTAAAGAAGATAGGAAAAGCACTACAGGTACATGTCAATTTTTGGGAGGAAGATTGATATCTTGGAGCAGTAAGAAGCAGACTAGTGTGGCAATTTCCACAACTGAGTCTGAATATGTGGCAACAGGAAGTTGCTGTGCACAGCTGTTATGGATTCAGCATCAGCTAAAAGACTATGGTATTCAAGTAAGTAGAACACCCTTGTTTTGTGATTCTAAAAGTGTTATATCTATTGCTAATAATCCTGTTTCACATAGTAGGACTAAACATATAGAAATAAGATACCATTTTCTTAGAGACCATGTAGAGAAAGAGGACATCTCATTAGAATTTGTTAAGACTGATTATTAAATTGCAGATGTATTTACTAAGCCTCTAGATGAAACTAAATTCAATAGATTTAAAATTGAATTAGGAATGTTGACCATATGTTAGATTAACAAAAGTGGCTAAGTAAAATTTTGTCGACACATTCAGTAATAAAGTGTCGACACAGAGGAGTTGTGTCAATAATTCAGGGAAATTGTGTCGACACCTAAGGGACAAAGTGTCGACACATCCAGGAAAGTTGTGTTGTCACATCCAGAGAAGTGGTGTCGACACTTCAATTAGTGGTGTCGACACAACCAGGGTAATGTTATCGACACTTCCAGAAATTGTGTCGACACTTGCAATAAGAGTCGACACAGATTTTCTGATGAACTACTAAGTATGTCTAGTGTCAACATATCATCAGTTGGTGTCGACACATAGTAGTCAACGCCGTGGTCGAGACAATAGAAGTATTTGTCGACACTTTTCAACAGTGTCAACACTTTTAGACAATTTTAGCCCGCCTTTTGACCTTCTTTGTTTAAAAGGGGATAAATAGGACCAAAACAAATTCTGTCGACACGCTCACCAGGTTTTCGAGACTAAAACCCTATGTCGACAAACTCTCTTCTCTCCATTTAAGCTTTCTCATCGTCCCAATGGCGCCAAAGGTTGAAGTCAACATTAACGAAGGCTACGAGCTGGTGCGCAATGCTTTTGATGATGCGGCGACAGAGATTAAAGGGGTAATTACCCTTATTACAGATAATGGATTATAGTTTCTTGTATCTGAACCTACCAAGATTTGGAAGAAGGAAGTGTTCGAGTTCTATGCTGCTGCAACAGTGGACTCCACTGGACTCAAGATTAAATCGTCAGTTCATGGAAATAGAGTCAAACTTACTCTGAAAAGTTTAAGAAAGATTCTTCACCTTCCTAGAATTCAGGATGAAGAAGAGTTCCCAGCCTCAAAGATAAGGGAGGCACTACAGTGGTGTGGATTGGATCCAACCATGAAGATTGGAGCAGCCATTAACAGAAAAGGGATGAATCAATAAGGAAAATTTCTATCTGAAGTGGTAGGGAAGGTGATTTTGTGTAAACCAGGAGGACATGATAGGCTCTCTGCCTTTATGTTCAGTCTGATGACAAGGATAATCTATAAGATTAACACAGATTGATCTGCAGTTCTGTTTGAGAAGATAAAGGAAGGAATCAAAAGCCTAATTTGGCTAGATTGATGAGTTTATACATGGCTGGAGCAATTTCAGAGGTAATGCATTAGATTCCAGGATCTAAAATAAATCATATGAGAAGGATGGACATCAGAATAATATCCAGATGGGATAGGGTCCTCTCAAAGGACATACCTGATTTGGATAACCAAGAGACTGCAGCAAAATCACCAGTACATGACATTACTGACACTACACAAGTACAGAAGGAAACACTTAGTGCGCAGGTGCAGGGGGAGCAAGAAAGTATACAAGTACAGGACAATGCTGAGAATGCACAAGTGCAGGGGGAGACAGTTACTGCACAGGTACAAGGAGAAGAGAGAATTCACTTGGCAAGTGAAATGGATTCACAATCTGTTCTTGTAACACCTCATGTCAACAGTCCAGCACTAGATGTGATCATGGAAGATACATCTGTAGTTGCTAATGCTCCTGAGACAGCTGTATCACCAGTTCACATTCAACAAGAATTCACTCTGGAAGAATTGTTTCCTGACATAGAGGGAGCAGCAGTTGAAGGGGAGCAAGTTAATAATGAGGGGGTGCAACATAGGACTAAAAAGGAGCTGCCTCCTAGTCCTATAGAAAGAGTTAATATTGTCAGTACCTCTGCTTCAGAGGATGAGAAGATTGCAAGTATAAAGAAAAGAAAACTGATGGTTTTCAAGAGGAGAAGCCAGAGCTATAAGAAGGCTTTGCAAGCTACTACTCCATAACCTGCTCCTGAGACTGATTACAGCAAATTTTTGGTAGATTTACAAGTGAAATTAGATGAGCAGAGATTGGTTTTGGAAAAATATGTGGATGAAAGCCATAAGGCCCTCCAATTTTATCTAGCACAAGATATAAAATCAATCAGATTTGAGGTAAATCAGAATAAGAAAGAAATGACAGATTGCTTCCACTAGGGGGTCAATGTTGTAGTATTTCTAGCAAAGTAACAAGCAGAAGTAAAGAAACAAGTGGATGATATTGCTGTCAAACAAGGCTATGTCCTTGAAAATCAGATTAGAATGAATGACAATCTGACTGAATCTCACAATGAGATAGTCACTAAAGTAAAGAAAACAGTAATTGTAATGACTGAAGCAAGGACTAAGGAGAAAGAGGAATTTGATCAGAAGCTACAGGAAGCCTTGGATTCCTTTAAGACAGCCATTACTACTTCTCAGAAAACAATTTCTGATCAGTTTCTTAAGTTAAAATCATTTAATAAAGATGGTGTCAATTTTCTTGATGGCCAAATAAGATTTCAAAAGGATGACTTAAGAGATCACATAGTAAGAGAAGCCATAAAAGGGGAGAGAGTGTTAGTCAATGCTGGCTCAAATCATGCAAAATGGATATCTAATAGCATCAGAGCCACTTTGGGATATCCACCCCTATGTGATGATGACAATGTTGCAGAATCTGGTGTGCAACCTGCTTATGCTGGAGGTGATCAACTTGAAGTTGCTCAGATCATTTACCCTCCAGCAGATTTTGATATAATTCAACAAGTTCAGACAATGTACAGTCCTCCACCGGATGTTGAAAATGTCATTATAGAGAAAGTTGAAATGCCAGAAGCTGCCTTGAAAGCTCAGCAGGAAGCTCAACTTTCAAAGAAAAGATTCAGAGAACAGGCCGAGTTAAAGCCTGATTTTGAGCAGTGGAGCCCCACTTCTAGAAATATCATATTAACATCCTGGAAAGCTGTAAAAGACCAGGTTCATGAAAGGGGAAAATGGTATAATGAGAAGGAATGGCAGAAGTATGAGGCAAGGCAGGAAGCCAGAGTTCAACACAGAAGAAAGGATAAGAGTGGGAAGCTACCTCCTGATGCTCAGGAGCCTAGCAAGTATTTCCCTAAGTCTTTTCATTATTTTGAAAGGCAAAGGATTAAGGCTGAAGCACAAAAGAAGGCTGAGTTGAAATGCAAGAAGCCCATTGAAGATACAAAACCTTTTGTGCAAGCTCAGATTAGATCAGGGAAAGTAATAGTCATCAAGGAGCTTGTCCAGCCTTAGTTTAGTTTTACTAGATTTTTCAAGAACTATGTAATTCTTAGTTTTTAAAGAAGTCTGTATAAACAGTGTTAAGAAACTTTTTGATATAATAAACAAAATAATGTTCCATGTTCATTCAAGTTGCATTATTATTTTGTGATGTGATTTTGATATATGTTTTGTCTATAAGTTGCCCTGTCATATAATGTTTATATACATCATAATGTTTGTTTATTATAAGTGGTATATATCATTGACTAAAGGGTTATGACTTCTCCAAATAGGGGGAGATTATTGGGTATATTGGAAAATGTGTACCTGATTTGGAGAAGCCTCACTTAGCTCAATGATATACATCAAGGTGTATTTGATGTTATTTTTAGTTTAAATGTGCAGGTTAAGAATATGCTAAAATGCAGAGAAAAGTTTCTAAGTCCATGTGTCGACACCAGAGGAAGCTGTGTCGACACTTCAGTAAGTTTGTGTTGACACTTGGAAAAGGCTATGTCGACACACAGAATAGTTATTCGACATCAACTGTGTCGACACCTGGAGGCAGTGTCGACACACAGAATAGTTAGTCGACATCAACTGTGTCGACACCAGGAGGCAGTGTCGACACACAAGAGCAGAGTCGACATCAACTGTGTCGACACATGGAGGCAGTGTAGATACACAGAATTCTTAGTCTACATCAACTGTGTCGACACACAGGACTTGCGTCGACACACATCAGAGTTTCAACATAGTTGATTGCTGTGGAGTTAAGAAGTGATTGTGTAGACACAAATAATCTATGTCGACACATTCTCAAGATGCAGTGTCTAGAAGCAGTGTTAACATAAAGGCAGCTATGTCGACACCACCAAAGTCTGTGTCGACACTTAAGTCACTTGTGTCGACACATATTGATAGTTTGTCTCGACAAAGAATGACAGTCAGTCTCGACGCTTTGCTGACAAAGACAAAGGTTCAAGAACTGACTGGAGACTTGAAAGTTATGCATTCCAACAACTTTAATGAAGCTGTCAGACTTGTCAGAAGTCGGTTAGAAACCGGATCAGCCGGTTACCATGGATGAAGTCTTTATATATAGATGGATTCTAATGAACAAAAATATATACACACAACTAACACAACTATTGAGAGATTGATCTTTGATCAAAAAAGTCCAAGTCACCAAGAAGAAGATCTTCGTGAGAAGATCTAAGAAGACATTCTGAAGTGATTATCCACTCAGATTTTGTCTAAGGAGAATTTAATCCAGAATTCAGAAGGAGCTTCAGAAGATTTGGGGAGAGAGAGCTCCAGTTATTTTGAAGTCAAGAAGGAGACTATCACAAGTCTCTCAAGAAGTAGATCCTGAACTAATCTACTAAGTAGATCCAGATCTATTTCTGGAATCCAAGAAGGAAGCTGCCAGTCAGTCAACTTCAAAGAAGATCAACCCTACTAAATTCAGATTCAAGAAGCTTTGAAGAAAGCTAAGAGCAGGTTGATTTCAGCCATCAGTCTTATCAAGAAGCTGATCAAGAATCCTCTTATCCTTTCTCTCTCAATAAGGGTAAGAGTCCATCAAAAATACTTATCAAATTCTGTAGGATCTTTTCAAAGATCTGAGTTGTAAGCCTATGTTATAAAGGCTGAGTGTAGGAGATTTAGATCTCTGAGTGGTAAGGCTGTTTGAGCCTGAGTGTAGGAGATTTAGATCTCTGAGTGGTAAGGCTGTTTGAGACTGAGTGTAGGAGAATCAGTTCTCTGAGTTGTAGGCCTTGTGGCAAGGCTGAGGTAGGGCTTATTAGCCTGAGCTGTAGGAGTGTGGATACATTCTGAGTTGTAGGAATCCTTCAGGATTCTGAGCTGTAAGATCTGTGAATCTGAGAAAAAAAGGAAGAAGTTAGGCTGAATCTAGCATATTGCTGGATAGGCGAAGGGGGAAAGTGGATGTACCCAGACCTTGGGGAACCACTATAAATCAGTGTGCAATCTGTGATTTGTGTAATTATAGTTTATGTGATTGTATATGCTGTGTTAGCTATAGAGTTTTCAGATTTATATTAAAGAACTGAAGTTATATTTTGCCTTAGATTGAAACAAGGATAAGAACATATTCACCCCCCTCCCCTCTAGGTGTTTAGGTTGTCTTGAAGTTAAATCTATCACGGTCTTTACAGGGGAGGTGTTACAATTTTGTATCAGAGGGAGGTTAGGTTCCAAGGAGGGGATTCGTGGTCAAAAGTCATAATCGAATCGCGTAAAAGAAGTTATCCACATAGGAGTATTGCGGGACCATGAGTGTCCTTATGTTTGAGTCTTGTGTTTAGAGACTGATTTCTTGTTACCTTGCTTTTGTTAAGAGTGCAAGCAACGAGTCAGGAACGTCGTGGCCAAGAGAAGGGCGAGCAGCGCGACTGCGCAGAGTCCTTTAGGCATGGGGGTAACCCCGGCAGATTTCTGCCGTATACTTGCAAAAGCAATGGTGGCAGCCCAAGCTGCAACAGCAGCACAAGTAGCAACCCCCATTGCTCAGGTAGCAACTCCTGCTACCCCGGACATGGTGTCGGCCGTGTCGGGCGGAGAAGCCAGGCGAGCAGAGCCGCTAGCCGAAAGGATGGTTGTCGGGCATGGGGACCGGCAGATGAAATATTTTCTGAGCTTCCATCCTCCAACGTTTAAGGGAGTCGGTACGCCGACTGATGCAGAGGATTGGTGGACCCGGATGCAAGAACTTCTGAGGGTGGTAGAGACGCCGGAGGAGAAGAAATCCGAGTTTACAGCCTTCATGTTGGAAGGAGACGCAAAGCTGTGGTGGGTGAGCCATAGCGGTCGATAGTTTCCTGTACGCACCCCGTCCATTGATGAGTTTGGGAATGCTTTCCTGAAAAAGTACATTCCTGCATCAACGAGGTTAACCCTTTAGAGGCAATTCTTGCACTTGGTGCAGCGGGACAAGACTGTGGACGAGTATGTTCGGGAATTCACTCGATTGGGTCGTTATGCTGGAACGACCATGGCGGACGATGAGGAGATGGATAACCTCTTCTATCACGGGCTGAGGGAGAACCTGAGGCAACACCTCATATCTATTAAACGCGTAAGTTTTAATAAACTGATTGAGGCTGCTAGAATTTTGGAGAGCGATATGGAGCGAACCCAACGTCGTAAGAGTTTCACACCCAAGAAAGAGGAAGGGAAGCCTTCTCAATCCCAAGGGAAGTCTGAAGGGAGCAGATGGAAGGAAAAGCCTCACCCTTACAAGTCTGGTGAGAAAAGCAAATGGACGTCCGGAGGGTCTCGCCCTAAGGGACCTTTGACGTGCTTTAATTGTGGCAAGG
Source organism: Platanthera zijinensis (assembly GCA_039513925.1). Classification (NCBI taxonomy): domain Eukaryota; kingdom Viridiplantae; phylum Streptophyta; class Magnoliopsida; order Asparagales; family Orchidaceae; genus Platanthera; species Platanthera zijinensis. The sequence continues at coordinate 116,358,080 of CM077080.1, read as the reverse complement.
TGGGGCACATAGCTCGTTTTTGTACTCAAGGAGGCGCTGAGCAGGAGCCAAGGCAGAGCAGACTGTGCGCTCCGGCCCCAGTGTTGTAGAGAAAGGGAAGATGGTGGAGTCGAGCGCTTCTCGGTTCCAACCGGTGCAACCATGGGCCTACAACCTTGGACAGCAGGAAGCGATCCGTCAACCCGATGTGGTGACAGGTATGAGAAAGTTTAAAGTTAATATTGTACTTCATACCTTCAAGCCCGTTTATGTTTGTTGCCTGTGTTTAGGCTTTCTTTTAGTTCCGGATACCCCGCTAGGGTGTTGTTTGATACGGGAGCGCCGCACACCTTTCTCGCAGAAAGTTTTATCTGAAGGATTGGAGTTGAGTCATTTTCGGCGGACGCAGAGCTGAAGGTGTGCATGCCCAATGGGTCATCCATGACCACCGGGGTGAAGGGACGCATTTGTTGGAACCTAGGCGGAGTCGACTTCATGTTAATAGCAGCGGTCCTACCGTTGGTTGAGTTCGATGTAATATTGGGAATGGACTGGCTAGCATAGCAACGCTCCAGTATTGACTGCCTATCCAAGGTGGTGACCCTGAGAAGCGAAGGGTAGACAGAAGTTAAGTTTGAGGGCCTCTGTGGAGCGACTTTTTCCCTGATTTCGGCCATGCAATTGGTGCGGGCAGTTAACCAGGGCGGAGTAGCTCTTATAGCTTTGTTGGAGGTTTGACTTTCCAAGTTATCACTCGGAGAAGTACCCGTAGTGGCAGAATTTGAGGATATGTTTCCTGAGGAGCTTCCTGGAGCACCTCCTCGACGGGAGATTGATTTCTCAATTGAGTTAGTGTCAGAGGATAGGCCGGTGTCGTGTCCTCCTTTTAGGATGGCACCAAAAGAGCTGGTCGAGCTCAAAGTATAGTTGCAGGAACTATTAGAGCAGGGATATATCAGACCCAGTTCTTCGACATGGAGCGCGCCTGTGTTGTTCGTGAAGAAGAAAGATGGTAGTATGCGGTTGTGCATAGACTACCGAGAGTTGAACAGACTAATTATCAAGAATAAGTATCTGATTCCTCAGATAGATGACATGTTCGACCAGTTGGTGGGGTCAGTGGTGTATTCAAAGTTGGACTTGAAGTCAGGATATTATCAGTTGCGAATTCGATATGAGGACATACCTATGACAGCGTTTGGTACGAGGTATGGTCACTTTGAGTTCTCGGTGATGTCGTTCTGGTTGACGAACTCACTATCCGTATTCATGGACTTGATGAACCGAGTATTTCGCAAATACTTGGACTCTTATATAGTTGTCTTTATTGAAAACATCCTGGTTTACTCCAAATCAGATGTGGAGCATGAGACTCACTTGAGAGTGGTCTTACAAGTGTTGAGAGAGAACCAGTTTTATGCAAAGTTCTCGAAGTGTGAGTTCTGGTTAGAGAAGGTGGCGTTTTGGGCCATGTGATTAATGGGGATGGGGTGGCGGTAGATCTAACCAAAGTGGAAGCCATCAGAGATTGGCCGATATTGAGGACCGTGGCGGAAGTCTGAAGTTTTCTTGGACTAGTCGGGTACTATAAAAGGTTTGTGGAAAACTTTTTGTGGATAGTTCTACCCCTCACTTCATTAACTCGTAAGGACCATAAGTTTGTGTGGACTAAGGAGTGCAATCAGGCATTTGACACCCTAAAGGAAAGGCTAATGACTGCTCTAATTCTAAGTCTGCCGAAAGGTACTGAAGGATTTCAAATTTTCAGTGACGCATCAGGATGCGGTTTGGGTTGCATATTGGTACAACATGGCAGTGTGATCGCCTTTGGGTCTAGGAAGTTGAAGCCTCACGAGAGAAATTACCCCGTCCATGACTTGGAATTGGCGGCGGTAATTTTTGCGCTGAAATTGTGGCGGCACTACGTTTATGGTGCGAAGATGGAGATCTTCACGGACCACAAAACCCTGAAGTATCTACTAGATCATAAGGATTTGAATATGCGACAGCGTAGGTGGGTTGAGTTCCTTGGAGACTATGAGGTGGCGATTCAGTATATGCCAGGCAAAGCCAATGTGGTGACAGATGCCTTGAGTAGAAAATACTCTGGGCAAGGGAATTGGATCGAAGCTCATGATGAGCGGTTGGTGCGGGATTGGGAGTCCCTTGGCATGGAGTGCATAGCCAGAGGCGAGTCTAGCGTGGCTCGGTTGAACTGGATTGAAATGCAGAATGACTTGCCCAATCGTATTCGGGAAGTGACCTGTTTGGATGTAAAGTTCTAGCCATTCGTGGTGGAAGCTTAAAAGGGCAAGAGTAGCGCCTGGGAGATGATGGATGGGATTCTGAGGAAGGACGGAAGGATTTGTGTACCGCAGTTCAGCAAGCTCTGTGAGGAGTTGATGTTTGAGGCTCATTTTACTAAGTACTCAATTCACCCGGGCAGTACAAAGATGTACTTGGATATGAAGAAATCCTTTTAGTGGTCTGGTCTGAAGCGAGACATAGCTTTGTACGTGAGTCGGTGCCAAACTTGTGCCTTGGTGAAGGCCGAGTGTCAGAAGCCGAGAGGGTTCCTGAAGCCTCTTCCTATTCCCGAGTGAAAATTTGATGACATCTACATGGACTTTATACATGGGTTACCTAGATCGCAGTAGGGTAACGACGCGATTTGGGTGATCGTGGATCGCTTGACCAAAGTGGCACACTTCATCCCAAATCGGAAGGAGGATGGTGTGGAGAAGTTGGTTGAATTGTATGTTCGCAACATTGTGCGACTACATGGGATTCCTAAGAGTATAGTTAGTGATCACCATGGACGTTTCACGTCTAAGGACTGGAGGTTGGCTCAGAAGAGTCTGGGCACGAAGCTCAAGTTCAGTACGACTTTCCATCCTCAAACTGATGGGCAAACTGAAAGAACGAACCGCACTATGGAGGATATGCTGAGGATGTGTACTCTTGACTTCGACAAGAAGTGGGAAGATCACCTCTTCATGGTAGAGTTTGCTTATAACAACAGTTACCAAGCAATTATAAAGATGGCGCCATACGAAGCTTTGTATGGGAGGCGGTGTCGAACACCGATGTCTTGGACAGAGGAGGGAGAAACCAAACTTTTGGGAAAATAAGTGGTAGCTGATGCATGCGAGTTGGTGCGAACCATTCAAGAGCGCATGAAGGTAGCTCAAGATCGGCAAGCAAAATATTTTAATGCTCGTCACAGGAAGGTGGAGTTCTCGGTAGGCGACTGGGTCTATCTAAAAATCAAGCCATTCAATGGCGTTTCGTGGATTCGCCGACTCAAGAAGTTAAGTCCGAGGTTTTTGGGACCTTTCGAGGTTATAGAACGGGTGGGAGAAGCAGCGTACCGGTTGGCTTTGTCCACGGAGCTGAGTGGATTATACGATGTCTTCCATGTCTCCGTCTTAAGGAAAGCTTTGGTAGAGGCTAGTGTGGTTATCGAATCGGCATTAATGCCGATAGAAGAGGACTTGAGGACGCGAGTTCGTCCAGTTAGTATAGAAGACTCAGAAATTCGGCAGTTGCGGAATAAAGAGGTCAAACTCGTAAAAGTTTGATGGGACAACTGCGGTCGTGAGGAGCTTTCGTGGGAGCGAGAGCATGCCATGTTTGAGGAGTATCCCGAGCTTTTCTTCTCAGGTACCGTTTAAGTTTTGTGTACATTTTATTTTAATTTCGGGACGAAATTCTTTTAAGGGGGGAGAATTGTAACTCCCCGAAACTCAAAAGAGGAACGGATGGCGTTTTCAGGCCAGGTTGGGTTTTGAATAGGCTGACACGTCCTACGACACGGGCGTGTCACAAGCCGTGTCGTGCTTGAGAAAGACAAATTTTCAGGAGGTCGACGAAATTACGATTGGCATTTGCTTGGGGTAGGACACACGGCCTGAGACACGAGCATGTCTTAGGCCGTGTCCTGCTCGAGCTGTTTGTCAGGTTGTTTTGAGATAGTTATATGGCCTGGGACACGGGCGTGTCCCAGGGTGTGTCTCGCATACGGTATATGACACGGGCGTGTCACATGACCATATTCTGTTCGGGATTCGACGGTTTCAACGTCGATTGAGGCACACAGCCCATGACACGGGCGTGTCAATGCTGACACGGGCGTGTCTCAAGTCGTGTCACAGGCCGTGTCCTGTTTTGTAATCCCAGTTTTTACGGCGAGTGTGGAACACGGCCTTGGACACAGGCATGTCGTAATCCGTGTTCGGCCCAAGAAAGTCATTTTCAGGGCGAATCGTGGTCGTTTGTTTCTTTCAAAAGTGATCCAAGGGCCCAGGCTGGTCCTGGCTGGGTTAAGGTCGGGAATAGGGTTTCAAACCCTCATTCCACTTGGATCATTGTCTTTCTAAAGTTTAGAGAGAGGGGAGAGCAAGGAAGAAGGTGGGGAGAGTTCCGGTCGTCGGAGAAGCTTCGGAGCCCCGTTTCTCGAGCCGAGTCCAGATCCACGAAGGCAAGACCGTTGCGGTGTTTTTCATCCGACCAAGTTTCTCTATGGCTAGGAAGAGGGGTCGTAAGGTAACGACACTTCTCCTCTCGGTTTATAGGATGCGTGAATATCATCTTTTCTTTTTAAGTTTTTGGGCTTCAAATCTCTCAAATGAGAGGGGTTTGGGTTGTCATGGTTCAATAGGAACCTCCGGGTCAATTGTGTACGGGACGCATGATTTTGCATTAGAGATCTGATCCATTAGTGGATTAGGCATTGTAGGTAAAGCTGTAGTCGCGACCGTTAGTCTGACTCGGTGATGTTGCATAGCGAGCCTTAAGGATTCTGTAGAAATCCATTGTGGCAAGATGTCGTTTGTGAAGTACGTGTTTTCCCCCTTTTTCTTGAGTGAGTACTTGTAGCCAGAACCGGACAAGGTTAGCTCCGCATTTGGCGGTAGATGGTTTCCTTGGTGCGCGAGAATGTTGTAGTACAAATGGTGGATTAGGGTGGGGAAAGGGAAAGGCTATGTATCGTGATGTGCTAAGGCGTGGCTTTGTCTCCGTGGTCGGCTGGCTATCCCGTGACGTGCAAGTCATATGGGGAGAGTGTCCCGGCAAGACTAGTCCCCTTCTATGAGACTGATGAGAACGCCAAGCGTAGGGCAAGCCCGGACAATGAAGCCATGAGTAGGTGGGGTCCAGCAAGGGTTCTTAGAATCGGTTTGTGTGTGAGACAGAATCCTGACGCAAGTAGTCAGAGTTTGCAGGCATGCCCGGGTTTAAGACCCATGAGCGGGTGGGGCCTTGACAAGATTTCCGTGTAGCGGCTTTTAGGCCGTTAGTGGCATTGTAGTCCCCTTTTGTTTGCGACTTTACGCCAATGGGGAATTGGAAGTACCCAGTTGTGATGATGATTTGCTAGTTGCATACACGATAGGGTGCCTTGGGCGAAGCCCGAGTTTGCATACATGCTACATACTAGGCCCCTTTTCATTTTGTGCTCAACATAGAAAACGTGTTTGTTGTTTGAGACATCCAAACCTGTTTTAAGAGCTTTATATGTTTATGTATATGGTATACGAAGTGCTGAATTGCAGGTTGGAGGGGTACCTCGGTGTCCGTTAGGGGCGGCCGGGAGGAGATATGTTGGTTACACAGTAGAGGTCAGCCTTTGCTAACCCACATTACCACAAATTTTTACAGAGCAAGGAGCGCAAGTAGGAGCAAGTGCGCCGGCCGAAAAGTCCTAAGCCTCATGAAGTGTTTATTGTGCTTACTAGCTCGTTTTCTTCTTGACTGTATTGCTCCATGTTTTGGTATATTCCGGCTTGCATGCCGAGGTAGCCTAGGAGTGCTATTGCACGTTGATGTTTGACCTTGTGGTCTTTCTGTTTTGGACTTTTTTAGTGTAAGGCCTTAAGTCTATATTTGATACTCCTGTTTAGTGGTGGATAACTTCTAGTTGTTTTGTATGTTTCCACAGTTGCTTTATTCTGAGTTTTGAGATGGGGTAGTTAATATCATCTTTTAACGCCAAAGTTGTGGTGTCTGTATGTTGTGGGGCCCCTGCCGGACCCATATTATACGGTCTTTACAGGGGAGGTGTTACATCATCGTACAAACTTCAGGAAGGAGCAGAGGCCTCCTATAGTATTAGCTCCCCCACCTCTACATGTGCATGGCCAGATGAGGCAAGATGATCGTGGCCAGCGGCAGGTAGTTTGTTATGGGTGCCACCAGCCGGGGCACTATAGATCTGAGTGCCCACATCAGTTTCATCCACTCCCTCCTCCTCCTCCTCCACCTCCAGTGGTCCCTCTAGCATAGTGGGGCCGAGATCGAGGACGAGGTCGAGGCCGAGATCGAGGACCTCATGGCCGAGGCAGAGGACACGAGCAGATGTACGCATTAGATCTCGTCGAGCCGAGGAATCCTGAGGAGGTCATCACAGGTACTTAAATTATATTATAAATTTAAGATTTTATTCAATATATAGGACTTGACCTTGTTGAATAAACAACCAAATTAAAAACTCAAATCAAACTCAGGGATTGTCTTTATCAGCGGCAAGCCCGCTCATACACTGTTTGATACGGGTGCTTTGCACTCATTCGTATCAGAAGACTTTGTGGAAGGACTAGATGGCATGGAACGATTCACGGGCTTGATGATGAGGGTGCGGCTACCTGATGTATCAGAGATATTATCATCTGCCAAGTGCAACATGGAGGCAGAAATTGGCGGGAAGGCATTTGAAGCACCGACGACGATCCTAAAAATACCAGACTTCGACCTGATCCTGGGCATGACATGGTTGCATTGGAACCATGTTCATATTGACTGCCCGTCGAAGAGGATCACATTGAGACACGGGGACTCCTATGTCATCGTCGAAGGTATTAGACATGTCTCCCACCTTTTATTATCATCTGTACAGACTTTCAAGGCCCACGAGCAGGGAGAGGAGGTATACATTATCTGCTTCGAGATGGCGGGAGCAGAAACTTCTATTGTTGACATTCCGGTGGTTCGGGATTTCTCCGACATATTCCCGGAGAAATTGCCCAGATTGCCACCGGCCAGGGACATGTACTTCCGGATTCAGTTGGTGCTAGGAGTGAGGCTCGTATCTCAGGCACCGTACAGGATGGCCCCAATGGAGCTAGCAGAGTTCAGGACGCAGCTATAGAAGCTTGTGGAGTCAGGATTTGTCTGACCGAGATCATCACCGTGGGGAGCACCGGTGTTATTCGTCAAGAAGAAGGATGGGTCGCTACGGCTCTGCATTGACTACCGGGAGTTGAACCGGTTGACGGTCCGGAACACATATCCGCTGCCCCGGATCGATGAGCTTTTTGATCAGCTTCAGGGAGCCTTCTAGTTCTCCAAGCTGGATTTGAGATCCAGATATTACCAGCTGCGGATCCAAGAGGAGGATATTCTGAAGACGGCTTTCAGTTACCGCTATGGATTGTATGAGTTCACGGTGATGCCCTTCAGGCTCACAAATGTGTCTTCCGCATTCATGAGTCTGATGAACCGTATCTTCGAGCCCTGCCTAGATAGATTTGTCATAGTCTTCATTGATGACATTCTGATCTACTCCCGGACACAGGAGGACCACACTCAGCATTTGACATTAGTTTTGAGGAAGCTGAGAGAGCACCAGATGTATGTCAAGTTCTCCAAGTGCCAGTTCTGGCTGCAAGAGGTGGCATTCTTAGGGCATACTATCAGTGGGGTCAGGTTGGCCGTGGACCCGGCCAAGGTGTAGGCAGTTAGAGATTGGTCGTGACCAAAGTCATCTTCGGATGTACGAAGTTTTCTGGGACTCGCAGTATATTATTGCAAGTTCGTGGAGGGGTTCTCGAGGATAGCACTCCCCCTCACTTCCTTGACGAAGGAGACAGCTTTTACTTGGACGGAGAAGTGCGAGGCAGTATTTCAGGAGCTAAAGGATAGACTCACTTCTTCCCCTATCCTTGTACTTCCATCTGGGAAGGAAGGATTTCATATTTATACTGACGCCTCATATCAGGGGATGGGTGTGGTCCTAATGCAGCACAGACATGTCATCGTTTATGCTTCGAGGCAGTTGAAGAAGCACGAGCAGAACTACCCCGTACATGATTTAGAGCTCGGGACGGTGGTATTTGCATTGAAGATCTGGAGGCATTACCTATATGGGGTTCATTGTGACATCTTCTCAGATCACAAGAACCTCAAGTATATCGATACACAAAAGGATCTGAACCTTCATCAGAGGAGATGGCTGGAGTTCCTATGCGACTATGACTACCAGATGCATTATTACCCGGGGAAGCCGAACACCGTGGCAGTTGCCTTGAGTATGAGAGCCGGCACTGCTGAACCGGAGCCCCGAGTGATGGCTATGGAGCTGATATAGATGCTGGAGGATATGTATATTACTATGGTTTCCGAGTCCGAGTCAGAGAAATATCAGGAGTACTTGAGTTCCTTGATCATTGAGTGCGATATACGGGAGCACATCAGGACACATCAGAGGCTAGATGCATATTTGGAGCTAGTATCCAGGGCCCTGGAAGGGGGCAACTCAGAGGATTATTCATTGCGTGATGACCTTGTTCATTTCCGTGGTCGTGTTTATATACCCGCAGGAGGTGGTATCCGGGAGGATATACTCAGGGAGGAACACTGTTCTCAATACTCAGTGTACCCCGGTATCACCAAGATGACAGCGGATCTGCGGAGGAGCTTGTATTGGCCAGGAATTAAAAGGGAGATCATCAATTATGTGACACACTGCGAGACATGTCAGTGGGTAAAGGCAGAGTGCAAGAGCTTAGGAGGACTACTACAGTAACTGTCAGTGCCAGATTGGAAGTTTGAGGATATCGTTATGGATTTCATGCACGGATTTCCTCGCACCCACTCTGGGCACGATTCTATTTGGGTCAATGTCGATAGACTGACCAAGGTGGCCCAGTTCATACCGATTAGGAAGGACAGCTCAGTTGTTGCTTTGGTGAGGTTGTTTGTGGAGCAGTTCGTCAGGTACCACGGCGTCCCCGGTATGATTGTCTCGGATTGTGACGGTCGGTTCACTTCTAGGGAGTGGAGAGCGGTGCAGGCATACTTGGGTTCTCAGCTTGCTTTTAGCACCGCTTTCCATCCACAGACCGGCGGCCAGACAGAGCGGACCAACAGGACTATGGAGAATATGCTACGTTTGTGTATACTGGATACGGGGAAGCCTTGGGAGAGACTGTTGTCACTGATTGAGTTCCCCTACAACAAAAGTCACCAGACGAGCATTGGGATGGCACCTTATGAGGATCTATACGGGAGGAAGTGTCGGACACCACTATCTTGGGTTTAGGATGAGGACCCCAGGGCACTTGGATAAGAATACATAGAGGATACAGATACTAAGATATGACTGATCAGGGATCGGATGCTGGAGGCTCAGAGTAGGCAGACCAAGTACTACGATATGCGATATCGGAAGGTGGAATTCTAGGTGGGGGACAGAGTGTTCTTGAATATACGTCCGGTGCATGGTGTTTCTCGGGTGCAGAGGCACAAGAAGCTCAACCCTCGATATATAGGGCCATATTTGATCCTGGAGCGGATCAGCCCCTTGGCTTACAGGTTGGAGCTGCCACCAAAGTTAGGGACCTTGCACGACATATTCCACGTCTCTTCGCTACAGAGAGCTCTCCTTCGACCAGAGCAGCATATTACCGCTACAGCAGGCCCGATAGCACCTAATAGATCAGTTCGTTTAGAGCCGCTCTCGATCGATGATACTGCGGTCTGAGTGCTGCGAAAGAAGAAGGTCCCCTAGTGAAGGTGTTGTGGTTCAACCATGGATGGGAGGAGCACACCTGGGAGCCAAGGGATCTGATGCTAGAGCGGCACCCAGAGCTTTTTACCTCAGGTAATACTTAAATTTTATTTAAAGTTCTTAAATTCTTGTGTGTAGAAACCCCGTAAACCCAAACTTAAATTTCGGTGACGAAATTGTTTTTTTTTGTTTATTGGGATTTGTAACATCTCATTTCCTATTAGAACCCTTAACTTAGATTGGCTTAGGACATGTGGTGGGGGCATGGGTTTATGCTAGGTTTGACCCAGGGAGTTAGGGTGTAGTCACATAGGACCCGCTATAGGGCCCAAGTTAACTCAAGTCAAACTAGCCTAAATTAGGATCTTAGCTACACATTGGCCCCACCACTATACCTCTAACCCTAAAAACAATCTAAGTGAACCATAAGCCATGTCATTGGGTCACATATTGACCCAAGTCAACCCAAAACCTAAATTGGTCAAACTCACACCTAAAGACCCAATTAGTCCAAGTAGGGCACCACCATGGCCCAACCCAAGTTGGGTGGTACCATTAGGTCCATGACCATCATGTGGGGTCAGCCCACTCACCATGTTGACCAAGTCAATCTAAAAAGTCAACAAGTCAACATAGGGCTTAAAGAAAGGAGAAGATATGAGCCAAGCCCATTCCTAATGGACTAAGCCCATGGCTCAAGGCCCATGACCAGCCCAATAGGTCAATGACAGCCCCTAAACCCCAAAATTAGGAGAGAGAATACATGCATGGGGGTAGTTTAGGAATTTTGGAGAAAAAGAGGAGAGAGAAGAGAGGGAAAGAGGGGATGGAGGCCATGTGGCCCTCCTTCCCGCTGCCCAAGCTCATGGCTGAGCTTCCAAGGCTTTTTTCAGCAGGAATTAAGGGGTGGTGGACACTTGGCAGCTAGGAGGAGATTCCAATGTTCATGGTCGGCCACCTCCTTAATCAAAACTCCTCACCCAGCCACTCCCAGCCAAATCTAAGCCCACCATCAGCTTCAGGAGGTTGAAACGAGTGGAGATCGATAGCTGGAGCAAAGCTTTTGCTGGAGAAACGAAGAATCGGGCTAGATGGTCGGAGCAAGCTTCGGTCATGGCTTACCTCCACCACACTCGCCGCCAAGCCCGGCTTCAGGTTCGTTTCGCCTCACCTCACCCCGTGCTAGCTTTCTAGCTCACTTAGGCGAGACATCGGGCTCAATTGAGCCTGATACCATGAGAGCTTGTGCGCAATTTTCAGAGTTTTTCTTCTAGCTCGGGATCGCCGGAGGAGCCGCCTCCGACAGCCTCACCGTCAGGAAATGCTAGCCACCACCTCAATGGAGGTGGTGGTGATAATCGTCAGTGGCGGCGGAGGCCCAGGTGGCCGAGATCAGAAGATCAAAACATACAAGTAGGAGGAATCCTAGCCGTCAGTTATCGGGGACGATGACTCGATGCCATCGGTTTTTAATCCATTTAAATTAAATGTTTGATTATTTATGAACAGTGTAATTTATGTCACATTTTATACAGTGTTCTTGCATGTTAATTTTAGGCCTGTTAGAGGCACATTCAGAGGTATCTATCAACATGAAAAATGTAGGCCTTGACCTTACCTTTAAAATGACACTCTAAAGTCAGGATTTGGTACAGTAGAACTCCCTGTAGGACCATTCTACCATGACTGGTCCTAGGCTAGGGCTGATCTTAAAATAAATTCCCAAGCCAAACCATAAGTCCTCATGACCTAAGATTTTGGTCATGCTTGGGATTAGGTTAAACCTAGACTCTGACCAAAAATGGGAATTTTTGGTCAGACTTTTGCTATCGTATTTGGTGAAATACTAATATTTAAATTAAGTGTGTTTTTGGGGATATATGACTCCAAATGCCCCCAAATTTTGGTGGCATGTCCATTAGGTCAATATAAAACCATGGTAGAAATTTCAGGTCATTTTGATATCTGCATGTTTGGGAAATCCCACATGCATGAGATAGGTATGTTCAAATTTGGGGTGTCTATAGTCAAACTAGAAAAATGGGAATTTAGCCCATGTGGACCATTGCATGTCCATGAAACTCTGGACAGAGGCTTATAGGGATGAAATATACCTCCCATAGGAAGGTTCAGATTTTTGGGATAAAAAATTCCATTATTTGGAATTATTGGAAAATATGCCTAGATAGGAAATAAATTTGAATCTAGGGCATATGAATTTATTAAATTCTAAAATTTTGTCACAAGCTTTAGTAGGACATATCTCACCTCTGGAAAATTTTATGGGACTGTTAGGTAATGTTAAATTGGATTTGAAGTAGAATTTACCATTTTGCCCATTATGAAAATTAATTAAAAATAAGGGAAATTATTGTTTAAATATTATGGAAAAAATTACAGTAGTTTATTTATGTGATCTAATCCCTGTTAAAGTATTTGAGAATTTTTGGATGTATATATAGGCTGGAAATCCTAATAATGGCATTTTGATAATATTGATCATATGTATATATGTTAGTTCAAATCACTGTTTAATGGCTTGTAATTCTTTATTTAGTTTCATTATATTATTATGGAGCTCCAGTAATATTTCTAGAATTTCTGATTGTATAAATACTGTACTTCATTTGGAAAGTAGACAATTTGTTATTTTAATATTAAATGGATATTAAATGGAAATTCACATTGGAAAATTATGTGACCCCCAAACTTCTTCTAGTTACAGGACGAAATCCGACAAAAACTTTGTAGGAAGTCAAATTTAACCTCATGGAACATCTGATAAATTTCTTAGGTAGACTGAACCATTATAGATAGTACATCATGTGCAAGGTGGCCTAAGTCACTCAATTAAAAGAATTAATTTAGGCCCTTAATTTCTTAGAAAAATAGTGAAACCTGGGATGGTCAACATCATAGATCATTGTAAACCATGATAAATAATTAGGAGCCGTGGCCCAAGAGTTTGGAAGTCATGTCATACGGGTTAACATTAGGTCATAGGTGCGCTTAGCATGAATAGCATATAATACTAGGACCCACATGGGATAAGGTTGTCGGTTGATATGGAATCTATGTTGGGAAGATAAACCCTGGTTGGTGTCCAATAGGTCACTTTTTGATAACGAGTGGTAGAGTGCAAAATCCCAAGGATAGTAACTAGAACGGAGATCGGCGGAAGACCGTCACTCTCCCAATAACAACCTAAGTTATTAGGTTTGTCCCAGAGTAACAACGAGAGTTTGGTATGTATCCTTGCGAAAGGGAACTTTGTGATTTCATCCCATCTTGGTTCCTAGTACCCCCAGACCCCTTCATTGGGCATACCCTGGGCAGTCCTGAGATTAACCCTAAATTGCTAGGTATAACAAACACTAGACAAGAGTAGTCTAATATGCTAAGAGAATGTTGTTACAATCTCACCCGTAAAGGGTTGGAGGGTTTCAGGACAGTTAGTCCTGCGAGCTAGATGCTCGAGAGTTTGACATCAGGACAGGTTTGGTACTGCGAGCTGGAGGCTCGGGTTGAGATACCTTGCATGTGCATAGAAATAAAACTAGTGGTGGGTCATGTGGTACTGGGTCAATTGTCACACCGATGGCAGTATAGTGACTATAGTGAGGTGTGAAAGTTTGAGGGGCCAGTAAGTTGTTTATACTACGGTCTGGAGGACAATCCCCGAAAACACACACCCGACCAAGAAAGTCTGGCTGTTAGCCAACATTAGTACGCAGAGACTCTAGAGTTAACCTAGGATGTATACAGAGGAATACGAAGGGTTTGAGCTTGGTAGTGTGTATACCCGCCTAGGAAGCGGTAGCACCCATTCCGCTACTGCCGTAGCTACAACGGTGGTACCAGAGAGTGATGCTAGCTCCAAAAAGTGGGAACTAAAGGTCTGTGATCACAGATTCATGTGTGTGAGTTGCACTTGTATGAATCATAAAACACATGCATAACATACATTCATAACTAGGTCATACACACAATAGACCCTTATCATATAAATTAGTATGAGCTCTTTTATTTGATAAGTTATATTTGGAAACCTTAACTTATATGTTTGTATGTGCATTCATATAAGTTAAAGTACTTTTGTGATGGTAGTTTAGTGGTAGCATATTCTACTTGCCGTTCTTTACTCTATTTTATTTACAGTACCTTATTTACTTATAGCACCTTACTTACTTTTTGTACAGTTCTTCATACATTACATGTGCTATATATATAGAACTGCTAGAGTAGAAATAGAGTGATACTATATATACTTGGTAGTATAGCTCCACTGTCACCTGCTTCTTTGTATACCCCTTATTGTCCTCCGCTTCTTCCTCCCGCCCGGTACCTAGGAGTTGCGGGGGAGAGGTGTGGAGGAAATGGCTTAGTCTTTATGACTAACGGTAGGTTGTGACCAAATCATTTTAGGAGCTCGAGGAGATGGAGTACCAGCACGACCAACAGGACGAGGTGGCAGGACGTGAGGAGCTGATACCACCACCACCACCTACTACTGCAGTCCCTCGTCAGGTGGGATGAGTTTATTGATGATAGTTTAGCTTCCGCATTGTTGTCATTTTGAGAGAGAGAGATTTGATATCATGTACAGGGCATAAGCCCTTTTCTCTTTTGTTGTACTCATTATGGACTCTATTGTACTTTCATTTTCATTATAGATGATAGTGCTGTGACTTGTGGACTAGCTTCTTTATATACTACTTTTATAATTCTATTTCTCGATTGGCCGAACAGGTTATATGATCGTACTAGTTGGCATGATCAGCGTCTTGCGGTGTCAACTAACTCGTGAGTTAGTGTCACCGTAAGGCGGCGGTTCCGGGCATAAGACCAGGAGCCTCCTTGGAAAGGAGAGGGGTCTTACAGCCGGTGGGAGAGAACTTGAGGACGAGAGTCCGTCCGGTTGGCATAGAGGATTCAGAAGTTCAGTAGTTGCGGAATAAAGAGGTTAAGCTCGTGAAAGTGCGTTAGGATAACTGCAGGCGAGACGAATTCTCCTGGGAGCACGAGCAAGCAATGCGAGAAGACTTTCCAGAACTATTTGCATCAGGTATGCTTATTGTTTGAGTCCATGTTAAATTTCGAGGACAAAATTCTTTCAAGATGGGGGGGGGGAGAGTTGCAATACCCCATTTTTTCTATAACTTGAGGCTCTAGGAGCTACCATGCGGCGGTAGGTACCTACCGCCCGACGGTAGTCTTCATTCGTCGTGACCAGGGTGTTGAAACGAATCGTCGAGTGGCAGCGCGCGACGTTAGATAGCTATTGCCCGGCGGTATACCCTTTTCGTCGAGACGAAAGCGTCATGTAAAAAGCGTTATAGAAGAATGTGTTGAGAGGCTATCGCGCGATGGTATCAACAATGCTAGCGGTAGTGGGCGTTCTGCAGAGGTAGACAGGTTTATGGGCTACCACGGCGCGGTAGGTAGCTACTGCCCGATGGTAACATGCGGAAGCAGTTCCGTAGTTTGTGATTTCTGGCCGTCTGATCTTCTTGGGATTTAATTCTATGGCCCAGGATGCTCCGTTCTCAAGGCATAAGAAGGGTTGAAGGGCTCTTTTTCCTTTCATCTTTCTCTTTTTGAGTGAGGATTTAGGGTTTTGAGAGGGGGAGTTGGAGGAGGAAGAAGGTTTATCTTCCGCCATTGACGAAGCTTCGGAGCTCCGTTTGCCGATCCGAGGCCAGTTTCGTGGATAGGGCTTGAAGATGCACACTTTCATCCGTTTGAATCGAGATCTTCATGGCTAGGAAGAGGAGTCGTAAGGTTACAAAATTTCTCCAATCTGTTTTTTAGGATGCGTGCATGGCATCTGTTTTTGCTTTTGCTTCATTTCAAGCTTTTAGGCACCGGATCTCTTAAATGAGAGGGGTTCGGGTCGCCATGGTTCAAGTGAAGCCACCAGGTCGATTGAGTCCGTCCCCAACATATTGTTGCACTAGAAATCCGCTCCATTAGTGGATTATGCATTGTGGGTGAAACCGTATTCGCGACCGGTGGTACGATTCAGTGATGTTGCATGACGAGCATTATATGGATTTTTCTAGAAATTCGATTGCAGTGAAAATGCTGTTTGCGATGACCTCTCTTTCATGTGAGAACGAATGATGATTTAGGGCGGAAATGTTGTGGTTGTTGAATGGTATGCGAAGGCTTGACTTTGTCTTGTGGTCGCTGTGACTATCGTGACGTGACGTTGCAAGTCATGTGTGGAGAGTGTCCTGACAAGACATGTCCATGTCTGTGAAACTGACGAGGAACGCCAAGCTTTTGGACATGCCCGGGCGATGAAGCCAACGAGTGGGCGGGGGTGAAGCAAGGGTTCTTAGCATTAGTTTATATGTGTGACGGAACTAACATGAGAGTCAGAGTTTGCAGGCAAGCCCGAGTATTGAGACCTATGAATGGGTGGGGCCTAGGCAAGAGTTCTGTGTTGCGACTTGAATGCCGATGAGGGAAATTAGAAGTACCTGTATGATGTTGTGATGTACCGATGCGTGTTGATATGTTAAAATCATCTGCGCTATAGGGTGTCTCGAGTGAAACCCAGGTTTGCAAAATGCTGTATTGTAGGCCCCTTTTATTTAAATGCTTAACTTAGAAACGTGCTTGATGTATGAGACATCCAAACCTTTTTTTTCATGTTTAATGGCATATGCATACAAAGTGCTAACATGCAGGGTGATGGAGTGCCCGAGTCTGCTAGGGATGGCATGAGGGGATGTGTTGTTTACATAGTTGATGTCAGCCTTTGTTGACCACGTTACAACAAATCTTTTACAGGGCAAGGATCGCATGCTTGAGCAAACTCACGGCTAAAACGTCTAAGTATCACGAAGTGTACCTCTTTATTTAGTTGTGAATGGTTGAATGTTATGTCCCATGTACGGTAATCTGGCTTGTATGTCGAGGTAGCCTAGGGTGGTAAGACACTTTGCTATGTTTGTTGTTGCTGCAGTTTTGGTCATTTGAATGTTGCAAGGCCTTAAGGCCATGTTAGACTCCTATGGTTGTGGATAAACTTCTGGCCTGGTTGTGTATTTCCGCTGTCAAGTTTTCTTGTGTTTTGAGATGAGTAGTTTTTTATATCACTTTATAATACTTAAGCTGTGGCGTCTATATGTAGTGGGACCCCGACCGGACCCATATTATATGGTCATTACATGAGAAGTGTTACAAAACTCATGTTCCAACAAACTCTTCCCTTTGATAATATCTAATCCTATAATGAAAAATTTAATTATGAATAATAGTGTTTTTTTTACAATAGTGTAGTAAATAAGAATCATGAAAATAGGTGTAAAAATGATTATATGATATTTGTTCTAAGTGCATGCTCCCCCTATTGACATGTCTGTAACATACCAAGCTTTTCATGAACCCTAGTCTAATGCAACTAGGCCACCTTTTTTTATCTATGAGAGGTCTTGCAAGCCTCATTGAACCGTAGGGAGTGTGTGAAAGGCCTGGGCGTGCCTCGAGTCTAACTAACTAGGCTGCCATACCCACTAATATCAGTTGTGAGTATGAACGACCTCCACTAGTGCGCACCCACAATAGTCCACTAGTGCACACCCACAATAGTGAGTCATAGGTCCGCACATGCACACTTCATATATTTTTTATGGTCATATAAGAGGAACATGAACTATTTTAAAAACTTCATTTAGAAAACATCATTTTATTTATTTATATTTCTAATTAACTTTTCTCTATTACAATTTTTTTTAACTTTTTACAAGGAATTTAATTTGTATGTTTTTAAAAATGTTGTCATTCTCTGAATTTCTGTAGACTTGTATTCAACGTGATTAAATTTTTTTATAGGAAACAAACGAGAATATTACTATCGCATCGGAGCACAAGAAAACTCCTGCATGAATACTTGTGTGATAAAAGCCTCAGTTGGACCATTTGTACATATTTCCCTTTCTGCACCCATTTACGAAAAGAGATCAGTTATAGATATCACAATTTGACTAGTCATACCACTCTATTAAATGATACCGTTTTTTTTTTGAATGATTAAAGACAATCATACTTATTAATTGTGCCACACTTTTCTTTTAAAGAACTGCACAAGCATTTTAACAACTCAGGCGATATACACTCATCGGCCGACAACCTCATTTCCTCCGATCACGACCCTCTCGGTGGAAATAGCAATGACGATGACAAGAACATCTCAGCCGAACGAACTAGAATCGAAATGGATAACATTTCTTACCCCTCTAAAGCAGACCATTCTGCGGGCAAAACTCGTGGTTCCGACAAGCGACCATTGACAACCAAGCATATAAGAATAATATAAACAACAACTAAGGATCATTTCATAGCTATATATACATGATTTCTTTTATAAGGAAACATCTAAGCAAACTTTATTTTATATTTTAGAGATTTGAAGAGCAAGAGAGTGTTTGCTCGAATTTTGAAATACATTTATGATTTGGTATCGTCTCTAATTAGAGCTGTCACTTAAAATCGAAAACCGTAAATCGAATCGGAACCGAACTGGAACGACAAAGAACCGGACCGAACCGTTTGCAAATTATTCGGGTTCTAATTTGAATTTTGGAACCGTGAACAACTTTGGTTTTGTTGTGGTTCTTACATTTTATTATCCGGATCGGAACCGGAACCGCAACCGCAACATACAATCTCAAGCGGTTTCAAGATTTTTGGACCCGATCCGAACCGGAACGAACGTAGAAGAACCGAGAACCGAACCGCAACCGTTTATTATTATTAATTTTATTATAATATTGTTATAATTTTATAATCTATCTATAATATATTATGTTAGAAAAATTAAGGTGCGTCGCTACGCAATTGTATTATAAAATTTTTTGAATAATTACAAAACGCTGAATGTAGCGATGACAGATGAAAGATCGCCTTATTTAAAATCTAATAATCTTCATGGAGTAATATGTAAGATTAAAATTTTCTAATTAGTTAAATTATTTAAGAAACACACAAATGAAATAGAGCTCGAATAAACGGTAACTGATAGTGCCGAAAATTTATACTGTTGTTTGTTTTGAGCTCATGCTTCGTGATAACGGATGTCACAACAGTTGACATGTATTTCTTTATGAACTCTGCGGCGCTAGCATATCCCGTTAGCATACAAAATATATGTTGTTTAGATTATTACAACAAGAGATAATTAGTATAATGTATGTATATAAAGTAATCTCTCCACCCGAGTCAGTAATTTATGAATATGCTAATAAAATCTGATCAAACATTAATAGTTGCAATTTAATGAATGCTAGTATTCAGTGCTTGCACACCCTTAGAAATTTATTACCAAAATCTAAATAACAGTGACATAATGTCTGGAATTTCGGATCATTGTGATTTGTAGTTTTCTGCTACTGTGTATGTATATCCATATCAATTCAAAGCCCAGATTTTGATCAAAAATTGAAGACCTGTATAGGTATAGGTGTGCAAACCTTTTCATGGTAAAAAATCACAACCAATGAAAAGACGACATATACTAGTACTACCCACCGATCGTGGAAGAGACCGTCGAGGAGTGTGCAACTTAATTATTTATATTTTGAAGACGTTTTGAGTTTTTGCAGACCGCTTTAATTTCATTATGTCAAATTTGTTTTATTTGAAACTGATTAGAGAACCGACCGAACCGCATAGAACCGGACCGAACCGTTAGTGACCGGTTAGGTTTGGTTCTTGTTAAACTGGAACCGGAACAGTTGACACGACGGTTCCAAAAATTATGATGGAACCGGAACCAGAACTGGAACCGGTCAAACCAAATAAGATTTTTGTTCTAACTTGAAGAACCGTTACCTTAGCGGTTCGGTTCATAATTTTAGTAGAACCGGACGAACGGAACCGAACCGGAACCGAACCGGAACCGTGACAACTCTATCTCTAATGTCAATGATTTTCCTTTTTAATTTATAAATATCTAAGTCTTGGATATTCAACTTTTTTATTTATTTTGAATGCATCTCATATGCCTTCTTCTTTTGCTGTAAAGATTGCAATTATTGGTATAGGTGAAGAGATAGCTGCACCAAGATTACGACCATGATTTGCTCGTCAGGGAATATTTTGTCAGGGAGGCAGCTTGACTTGCTCGTTGCATGATCAGTGAATCCATGGCTGCAAAGGGAAGAGACAATGAGGGCTAGTGTTAGGAGATCGGGCTTCAACCTGTAGTCAACATCATAAATTATAGGAGAAATTATCATCCAAGTTAGTATAGTGCTACTAGTATATTTTTGAGAAAGTAATTTTAAAATTAATTTTAGAAGAAGTTAAAGTGACTTTACAAAACTCCCTTAACCAAAGACCGTATCATTGATTTTGCCACTTGTTTTGGAGTATTACGGTGCTCTCAAATCACAGAAATAGGAGAGGAAAATAATTTAGAGATTGAGATACAGAGAGTGTTTTTCATTTACACGATCTCTAGGTTAGTGGCAGTTCCTTTCCCCCTCTTCTGCCGATTTTGTCCCGATGGTATCATATTTTTTCCCGCTTCTTAGCAGAGACACTATAAGTACCCTCACCTTGCGCCGCAATCCAACTGAAATCTGCACCAAGCCAATCGAAATCGTAGGATCTTACCCAGGCTCTCTCTTGTCAGTTTTAGCGATCGGACAGCTTCCTGGCCACGCTTTTAATATCTGATTTCCAACTAAGCGCCCATGCTTTGTCTATGGATCGGTTAGCAGTCTACTCATATGTGAAATCCTAGCTGAGTGAATCAGCAATGGATAACAGGAACCACCTCAGCAGAGTTTGAGCTTTGGAATATCGGATTTGGCTTGGACTGTGTGATGGGGTACATCGACGATCCCTATGATAGGGGGGCCATTTCACTGGTGTGCAAGAAGTGGCACTGGATCGATTGCCTCACGCGGAAGCATGTGACTATCGCTATCTGCTACTCAACGACACCACAACGGCTCCGGGAGAGGTTCCCCCGGCTGGAGTCTCTAAAGCTAAAGGGGAAGCCCAGGGCAGCTATGTTCTTTAATCTTATACCTGAGGATTGGGGGAGGATATGCGGGGCCATGGGTCAATGAGGTTGCCTCACATTTTTCTTGCTTGAAATTTCACCTTCGTCGAATGATCGTGAAAGATGCGGATATGTGTTGTGTTGGCTCGTGATCGCGGACATATGCTACAGGTTTTAAAGTTAGATAAGTGTTCAGGGTTCTCCACGGATGGCTTTCCATTATTGCGACCCTCCTGTAGGTACGTTGCATCAAAATATTGTTTCGGCT
This sequence comes from Platanthera zijinensis, assembly GCA_039513925.1. Lineage (NCBI taxonomy): Eukaryota > Viridiplantae > Streptophyta > Magnoliopsida > Asparagales > Orchidaceae > Platanthera > Platanthera zijinensis. The sequence goes on along the minus strand of CM077080.1, from coordinate 116,337,026 downwards.
TTTTTTTGTTATTTATATTAAATTTCTCTGCTTAGCATTCTGCTATGTTGGTTGTCGGCCAGTGATGCTTTGGATCCTGATCCTTCCATTTTAAACGAAATGGGGAGGGTTCATATCATCATCTTATGGATAAGAGAGAAACTTGAAAGATATCTATGTGGTTGAGATATTTTTGATTAAAAAAATGTAAAATAGGATGGGAAATGACGAATCCGTCGGATCAAAGAGGTTTTAATCTTTGCAGTGAAATGGATCCCCTCCATTTCGTTTGAAATAAAGAGGATCGTGATCTTGATGCTTTTATGTAGTTGGACATTTTGATTACTGCCTATTATGTACTTACCAAATTTCATAGTGTTGAAGAGATATCTTTGTTAAGGGGATCATCCCCATCTCCCTCTCTCTCTCTCTCTCTTCTCTCTCTCTCTCTCTCTCTCTCTCACTCTCTCTCTCTCTCTCTCTCTCTCTCTCTCTCTCTCTCTCTCTCCTCTCTCTCTCTCTCTCTCTCTCTCTCTCTCTCTCTGAGTCTCTCTCTGAACAAAGTCTCTTATATCCATTAATTATCTTCAAAAGTGCATACTTATTGTATCATTAATTACTTCTTAATATGATAAAGCGACAATCCAACTCCATATGCTTTGCTCTTAGATATATTAATTGCTGATTTGTTGCCACATTAGATAGGCAGGGACTTATTGTGCTATCTTTATCGAGGTTCTTCAATAGGAGTTCTAAGACACTTCACTTTAATTCGCAAGAAGTCTGTGCTGTGCACGATAGTCTAGCCTGACACTGGATGTGGAGAACCATTCTTTTTGTTCTATCATGTAATCAGGTTCGTCTCCTAGGAAAGGGCTGTACTATAAGTAGATCTTTTATTTACCCTTTCATTAGTGTAACTAGCACTAGAATATTCCTAGATAAACGAAATTACTAACTAATTGCTTGTAACGAGTAGCGCTCTATAGTAGAGAAAATGTTTCATCCCTTAGACTATCCATCCCTGTAGGCATAAGACTGCGAGCTGGCTTCCTTCCAAGTAAAGCCTGTTTTGGAAAGCTGGAATTGTGACAATGAGAGCTGTCAGAAATCGAGGTTGTAGATGAAAACTTGTCTATGAAAAATAAAGGTTGTAGATAAAAAAGTATTTGGATTAAACTCTATTTGCAGAGCTGTTATGAACAAAGTAATGTAAACTATTTAGTAAAAACAGAGTTTTGGTAGTTTTTTAAAATCTTTGAAGTTATGTTATGCAAATCTATAAATGGTTATAGTAATGTGTTCAAACATAGAACTTCAAATTAAATAAGTGAAGAAATAAAATATAGTTTTGTGCACATTAACATCTTCCAACATTCAAACACAACCCAACAATAATATTTTTAAGAAAATTCCAAGATAAGATCTCTCTTAGGAAATCGTGCTAACTCCACTCCACCTTGCAATCCATATTATGTATCACCTAAATAAAAAAATAAATATTAAATTTGTTTAAAAAATATTTAAAGCAGTAACACGCATACCACTTGCTATCTTCATGCAATTGTTGAGCTATGGATTCACACAGTACAATCTTTCAACTACATAACCAGCTGTATCAGTGCATTTCTATTGAATCTTCGTATCTTAGGTTCCTAAGTAAACAAAATTATGATCATAATCACATATACTGAAATAGGGGTTTGTGCATGATTGATGCTTGCGAATATAATATGCAGTGCCATTGTAGATGACAAGAGATTGCTTTGTTTTACAAAACTATATTGCGATATGTCCCTAAGTATTGAACTTTTTCCTCCAAACACAAAACACTCGTTCTATCACACTATGTAATGATGATTGTGCTTGATTAAAAATCTCTCATTGTCCTTCGATCAAATGACTATCATTTGCAAAATCAGGGAGATGATACCGAGTACAAAAAACCTCTATGCATTGGTAAATCAACGATAATAAATCTGCAAAAGTGTTAAATTAAAGAGAACATGTTTTTTTGGTTGAATTACAAATATTTATAAGTTATCTCGAGAGGGACACACAAAAAATTATGACTAGGATTACTAATAATAAAGTGAAAATATGATGTTATGCATTGATCTCTCTCATTTGGCCATAATGAAGCAAAGACACATTAAGTCACAAACCATAACATTTGAATAGGAGTTCCATGGTTGTCCAATAAATGGAGTTTTGATGTAGAATCAAATTAAATATATTTTTGGCAAAATATTTTGGTTGTTATAAAATAAAATTAAGATTTTGGAAAAAAAAGTAAGTTGATTTTTAGTTTTGAAAAGGGGCCGAGCGGGCCAAATCGAGTTTTAGCGCGCGAAAATCGCCCCCAACGTCGAACTTTGCTATAGCCGATAATCTTAGTTATTAAAGGCGCAAAGGGTTTTGGAGCTAGGCCAGGCGTACAGGCTCAAGGCGCCAAGACGCAACCACATCAATTTTAAATAATCATCTCTCGATCAAATTATTCATCTAGTCTACTAATTAATCAATCATTATTATCGTTTATATCTCTTACAAAATAGAATCACTGTGGTCACATGCATCATATTTAAGTCTCAACTTACAATTATCTTCACAAACACTAAATCATTAAAAAAAATATTGAGTTCTTACATTATTTTTCTTTTTGTTTTGGAGAAAAAAATTTACAACAAAAATCTCACTCGAACGCGACTTTTATATTCTAAAGGCGCACGAAGGCGTAAACCTCTGAGCCTGATGAGCCTGATGAGCCTGGAGCCTTAGGCGTGCCTGAGGTGCGCCTTTAATAACATAGTCGATTATTAAAATTTGAGAGAGGATTCTTAGGTGCTCAATGCGTTTGAATCATTGCGAAACACGTACATCCACAAGCCAATACACAAAATAATTTATGGTTAGCGGTAATCTTGGCAGCTGAACATTCAAGTAAAGCTTAACGATATTTAAATATGATGCATAAATTAGTTTGATATTTTGAAGAACAGATCGAGGCGAATGTTACCCAGGCCGAGAGTGTTTCTTCCAAATCTAGTTGAGGGAAAAGTTGGCATGCATCAACTGTGGTCCAACGGCTAGTCGGAAGGATTGCTGTGGTCGACGACAAAAAACTGCATTGGGAGCAGTGGAAGGTGGGGTGCCAAATTAGGGCGGTGTGGTCAATAACACCCAGTACAGAAGGAGGAAGGCGTTGACTGGGGCGACGAGAAGGGTCGGGTCGCGATGAATCTGGCGGACAGAAGGTGGCAGTCTTGAATCGGCGGCTCACGCTATTGGCTCTGGCGGACGACGAAGGTGGCAGGCTTGAATCGATGACGCACGTGCTGAAGTATTCTCTTACCAAATTCACTGGCAGAGCGGGGACGAGCTTGCTGACGTTGATGGAGAGAGACGACCGGCAAAACAGAGAAGACGAGCAGTACTCGTTCTCTGTCAATTTTTTCGGGTCCCCTTTTCCTTCATCGCGTTTTCATCTTATAGGCTCTGTGATTGATTTACTCTCTGATTTTATTTATTTCCAGATGTTTTACTTCAAATGCTTTACCAAAGCTGAACTCTTTCCACTTGTTTTTCTTCTGACAGTTTTCAATTGTTTCCAAATTGTCATTTAGGATGGGACCGGGCTGCCTTTTTTTTATTCTAGCATTTTCCAATTAATTGTTAATTTATGCGCTCTCCTATAGTAGATTAAGCTCGCGCCCCTTACGTCATAACTACTCAAATTATCGAACCTTTTTATTTAGGGTCTCACCGGCCGGTCATACTGATGAGCCGAAACTAATAACAAATACATGAAAGAAAAATACATTAAATAAATAAATTGCAAAAGAAATGATAGAAAAAATAATTAATAGTTAAAATATAATTGGCGGCGCGATGGAATTAGCATCCGAGGATGCGGCGAGGGCTGCATCAATTCCCCTGGGTTTAACAAAGCTCGACCCCGGCGAGAACTCGCAGAAGAACGGGTACTGTAGAGATCGGGCGTCGTTGCTGATGCTAAATCAGATGGAATGTTTGGGGCCTCGACGTAGCTCGTTGTACTTTGGAATTGAAGAATGGACTAATTCTTGTAATAAACAAACACCCAATCTTTCTTTGAAAAGTACAACTCATCGTGCGATAACGATATCGACCATGAGTTTGTATATTCAAAAGGTTGCTTGCAAATTATCAGTAATAATTTTACCACAATTTTTTTGAATAATTAGCAATGAGCTTGCTTGCACAACGAAATGAAATACGTTCATGAAAATGGAGGGGGTGCCGATCATGAAGATGGTGTAATAAAGGCAAATGTATAATTCTGGAAAGGTGATTTTTTATGGGAATGATTTTAGAATTAATTATATGTGAGTTGTGCTCGTGAATGTAAAAAATCTCATTGCTTTGCATTCATCCCAGTTAGACGCTTAAGAAGGCTCCTCATACTTCTTTCAATAACCTTAGTCTGCCCATCAGTTAGAGTGTGATAAACGCTACTTACTCAATTGGTTCTCAGTCGACCATATATAATATTTTCCACAAACATGATAGAAAATATTTAATATATCATTCTAACTCTACAAAGATGTCTACAACCAAATGATAGTGAGGTGAAATAAAAGTGTAGTCTCTAAATATGATTTCGACCGAGTGGGGTGTGCGGAGTGATGTGGTTCTTCCGATATAGTATCAAAAGACTGATAAATATCAGGAGTACGTCAGGATGTTGATAAATGTTGGTGTGAGCGACTCATTGGGGCTATGAGTCTCCTCATGGGATGGGGGTTTAGGCGGGAGTGCGGTCAGTACTGTGAGCAGTAAGCGTGTTGGAGTCGGTGAAAAGTGAATTAGAAAGTTGTAGAGGTTCTCTGCGCGTGTCCCTTAGGATAAGAAAGTGCTTCTGGGTTAAAAGAACAATCTTGTGCCTGTAGTTCTCAAAGAAGTGAGAGTTTCTCGTGCCGTTGTGCATGACATGTCGGTCATATTGCCAAGCCCGCCCTAATAGGATGTGACAGACATTCATAGCAACGACATGACGTAATACTCTATCCGAATACGTTCTCCCTATAAAAACTCTACTAGACAGTAATGTGTGACGTGCATATTCAATGGCTATTGACTCCGGATAGGATGTAGGGTTATTCTAATGGATGCGTCGTAAGCCCTAGTTTGTCGACTATGCGTTAAGATACAAAATTCTCCATGCTATTACAATCGATGATAATAGAACAAAAATGTCCCGGGATGCATGCCGTAGTGCGGAAAATATCGTGTCTCCTATGGTCATTCTCAGTAGACTTACTAGGGTGATCAGACTATAACGTAAGCAAGACTTAGACTAAGTGTTCCGCGTGTTCGCATTTCACTTCTATGACATCCTCAGACTCGTGCTCATGCTCATGCTAGGCTCAGGGTGAACTCATTAATGTAAATTCCATACTCAGGCTTAATCCATTTGTAGAATCGTTAATAACGACGAAGTGGCGTCGCAGACACTCTGATGATTTGTGCCCCAACTCCGTACACTTGAAGCATCGAAGTACTCCAGTGTTGGGCTTAACCCTAATAATCTCCTTTCCTTTGGAGTGAATGGTGGGTGGGGTTGGAGTCCCGACAGTAATGAGTGAGAGTGGAGTGGACTGGATAGATCCTAGCAGTAGTAGTGGCAATGGTGACGCTCGTTGTAGATCTATCAGTTAGATCTAGACTCCGACTTAATTTCATCGGTCAAGCGGTTATGACGTATGAATGGGTCTTAATTAAGGTCTGATTCATGCGATCATAACGCTTGATAGATGAAAAATAAGTCTCCAAACGGAGCCCTAGCTCTAGATGACTGACTCTCCGTTACGCACGACTCGTAATTCTCCTAAGTCCTTGTAATCAAAGAACTCTAGTTGGTTTCTAATGAAATATCGCAACCCATTCAGATAATGGGATACAATCATGTCGTCATCCTCTCGGAGGTCGAGGCGAGACTGAAGGATTAGGAATTCGTCGTTGTGTGTACTCATCCACCATCACTTTTGTCTGCCGTAGGTTCTAAAACTGTACTATGTAGAGGGTTGGCATATAGTCCGCTGAGACATACCGCCTTCGCAATTGAATTTAAAACTCCATCCCATGTGGTAATCGGGGGCAATCCTAAATTGAATCTAGACCGCTCTAGCTGACCCCACCAAACCAGGCGGAACCCTTCAACCTAAGGGTGCGTACCTCGACTTGCCTAACTTGGGCAATTGCTTCCAAAGCAGGAAACGATCCATTCTATCACACCAATCTATACATCTTTCAGGTTCTAAATGCTCTTCAAAATCACCAATGTTTTTACTTGATCCTAGGTTCCCATCGAGGTGCATCCCTAATATTTTGTTGCCCTTTGTGCAATCCGTTGTGGATTAGGGTTATTGTTTTCAGGTTGCCTAGGGTTAGGATCCTTTCAATTTGGGGATGGGATAATCTGTTATGATCGGACGCGTGTCAGCTCAGTTTAAAATAAACCGTACAGATCTATATGGACTTCATCACTAACTTACCTAAATCCAATAGTTTTAAATAATCATGGTAATAGTAGATAGACTTTCCCGAGCAGCCTACTTTTGCAACCCCTGACACCTCCATTAACTGGACCCAATGTGGCCTCAGTATTTTGGGAGTGTAAGTAGGAAAATTACACGGCCTACTACCTCATAAATCTCAGCCGTGATACAATTTTCCTTTGCAATTTTTGGAAAGATTCTTATTTCAATACAAGGAACCAAACTACTATATAGTTCAGCCTATCACCCACAAACGAGATGTTGACAGAACGTACAAACAGAAGCTCTACAGCAGAGTACTTACGTATGTTTACACATGAGCATCCAAAAAAATGGTCTACTATTTAAGCCTATCGGAATATCTTTTAATACGACTCTAAATACATCGACCGACATGACTCCATTTTGAAGCCATGTTATCGGTCGCGT